>CM057338.1:191417576-192017576 GCA_030015575.1 Agapanthus africanus
CGTTGGAGAGTGAGCTCTATACGGACTTGATTCTCCAGTCCATTCCTTCCACTTACGCCCAGTTTATACTGAACTTCAACTTACAAGAAAAGGAAGTTGAACTTTCAGAACTCCTCAATATGCTGAGGAGCGCAGAGGGCACCCTACAGAAAGGTAGGGAAACACCCACTTTGTTTGTAGGAGGATCTTCTTCTTCTAGGTCCAAGGCGAAAGCCAAGGGAAAGAAGAAGAAAGCCCCCGCCAAACCAAGGGGCGGTGTTAGTAAAGTGGATACGAAGGGAAAGGCAAAGGCAACAAAGTTAGCGGGGAAGCTTGTGGGTAAAGAAGAATGCTTCTATTGTCATAAGAGTGGACACTGGAAGAAAGATTGCAGGGCTTGGAAGGCCAGGACACAGGAACTGAAGCAGGCTGGGGCTTCAGCTTCAGGTGTGTATGTTATTGAAAACTGTCTTTCGATAAACTCTACTTCCTGGGTATTGGATACCGGATCAGGATCTCATATCTGTAATTCTTTGCAGGCGTTGAGAAACCGTAGGGTTTTGAAGGCAGGTGATATGACCCTCAGAGTTGCGAACGGAGCTAGCATGGATGCTAAAACCGTGGGGGACTATCACCTGGGAATGTCAGATGGACATGTTTTGGTTTTACGTAATTGCTTTTTTGTACCCAACGCAACTTGTAATATCATTTCTGTATCTTTGGTTTCAAAAGAAGGTTATGAATTTGTGTTTGTAAGTAATGTTGTAAACATTCACCTTAATCAATTTCTGATTGGGTCAGGTACACTGAGCAATGGTATATACGTATTAAACCAACCACAGATTTTCAATGTCCAGAATACACACAAAAGAATGTCTCCAGATATAAATCAGGCTTTCTTATGGCATTGTAGACTAGGTCACATCAATGAGAGAAGGTTGACTAAGTTACATACAGAAGGATATTTGGATCCGTTCGAATATCAATCGTATGCCACTTGTCAATCCTGTCTCAAAGGAAAGATGACAAAGACTCCGTTCACTGGACACGGAGCAAGAGCGAGCGAGCTCTTAGGACTCGTACACAGCGACGTGTGCGGTCCAATGTCTACACATGCGCGAAGCGGTTATTCTTACTTCATTACTTTTACGGATGACTTCTCAAGGTAGGGTTATGTCTTCTTGATGAAACATAAGTCCGAAGCCTTTGAAAAGTTCCAGGAATATAAGAATGAAGTAGAAAAACAAACCGGCAAAAGTATCAAGATTCTAAGATCGGATCGAGGTGGAGAATACTTAAGTGCCGAGTTCCTGAATTACTTAAAAGAGAATGGAATTCTCTCTCAGCTTACTCCTCCATACACTCCGCAACATAACGGTGTATCGGAGAGACGGAACCGGACCCTATTGGATATGGTACGGTCCATGATGAGTAACGCTGAGTTACCGCGATCATTCTGGGGGTATGCACTAGAATCAGCTGCATACCTTTTGAACCGAGTTCCCACTAAGACAGTGTCTACCACACCATATGAGATGTGGTGTCGGAAGAGGCCCCATCTCAGTCACATTAAGACATGGGGAAGTCCGGCTTTTGTCAAAAAGCAGCATGTGGACAAGCTCGAGGCACGCTCAGTACAGTGTAAGTTCGTGGGATATCCAAAGAACTCCAAGGGATATTTCTTCTACTGCGAAGAGGAATAAAAGGTTTTTGTTTCTCGTCATGCCTACTTCTTGGAAACTGAGTTTTTAGAAAACCAGATAAGTGGGAGCACAGTAGAACTGGAAGAAATTCCAGAACCACAGACTATTACTGAAAGCTTAGAGGAACCAGAAGGTTCAAAAGAACATGACATTCCTACGCCGCTCCGCAGGAGTAGTAGGCAGTCTCATCCGCCCGAGAGATACTACGGTTTTCTCATAGACGGGGATAGAGAGGATTGCATCATAGATTATGATGAGCCTACTAGCTTCCAGCAGGCCGTTCAGAGCGTTGACTCGGTAAAATGGCTGGATGCAATGCGGACCGAAATGGAGTCCATGTACACCAACAAAGTATGGACGTTGGACATTGCTCCAGACGGGGTAAAACCCGTAGGATGCAAGTGGATCTTCAAAAGGAAGATTGGTGTAGATGGACAGGTTGAGACCTATAAAGCTATACTTGTAGCAAAGGGTTTTCGTCAAAGACCTGGTTTGGACTATGACGAAACCTTTTCTCCAGTGGCTATGCTGAAATCCATTCGGATCCTTCTTGCCATTGCTGCCTTCCACGATTATGAGATTTGGCAAATGGACGTAAAAACCGCTTTTCTAAATGGAAATTTAGAGGAGTGTGTCTATATGGACCAGCCAGAGGGTTTCATTCAGAGTGGGAGCAGCGGAAAGTTGTGCAAGTTGCTTAAGTCCATCTATGGACTAAAGCAGGCATCGCGGAGTTGGAACATCTGTTTTGATGAGACGGTCAAGGAATTTGCTTTATCAAAAATCCAGATGAACCATGCATCTATAGTAGATTTGTAGCGAGAACTGTAGTATTCCTCGTTTTATACGTGGATGACATTCTCTTAATAGGAAATGACATTCCTATGCTACAATCTGTCAAGGGATTCTTGTCGCACAGGTTCTCCATGAAAGACCTGGGTGATGCCTCATACATCCTGGGGATCCGGATCCATCGTGATAGATCCAAGAGGATATTAGGACTTTCACAGTCCAGGTACATCGACACCATACTGAAAAGATTCAGTATGGAAGATTCCAAGCGCGGTAACCTACCGACTTGTCACGGGATCACCCTCTCTAAAGAGATGTCTCCCAAGACTGATTTGGAGAGGGATCGCATGTTTATCATACCCTACGCTTCTGCGGTAGGCTCTATAATGTATGCGATGTTGTGTACCAGACCGGATGTAGCTTATGCATTGAGTGTAGTAAGCCGGTATCAGTCAAACCCTGGGGAGAAACACTGGATAGCGGTAAAGAACATTCTCAAGTACCTGAGAAGGACTAAGGAGATGTTCTTGGTGTATGGCGGAAAGGACCTCCAGATCGAGGCCTTTGCTGACTCCAGCTTCCAGAGTGACAAGGATGATTCCAAGTCCATGTCGGGTTTTGTCTTTACCCTCAATGGAGGGGCGGTGTATTGGAAGAGTTCCAAACAGGAAACCGTTGCAGACCCGACGATGGAAGCGGAATACATGGCTGCATCTGATGCCGCAAAAGAAGCTGTCTGGATGAGGAAGTTCTTGAAAGAACTTCAGGTGGTTCCGTCCATTGTTGATCCAATACCTCTGTATTGCGACAACAACGGGGCTATAGCTTTAGCGAAGGAACCCAGGTCCCATCAGAGATCCAGACACATCTTGAGGCGGTATCACCTGATCAGAGAGATCGTGGATCGCAAGGAGATCGAGGTTCGGAGGGTTGCTTCAGAAGAAAACACTGCAGATCCATTCACCAAGGCCCTGCCCCAGACTCAGTTCGAGAGGCTGATCGAGATGATAGGTCTTCGATACGCCAGTACATGGCCTTAGTGCAAATGGGAGATTGTTAGTGTATATGCCCTAGAGGCCATTACTGTATCATACTGGTTTGTATATTACTTAATGGAAGCTTGGGATATTCACCTTGTATATACAATCTTGCTCAAAATAGTAGTATGCTACTTGGTTTGTTTCTACTTCAATGTGTACATGTGTTTATTTTATCATATCACTTATACGCATTAGTGGAGCCCTTAGGATCTTTGCTTGATTACCAGCGTTGTGATGGTAGTCACACTAGTGGGGGCTGGGTAATCTATAAGCACATCCTTATACAGGTCCCTAGTCGCAGGACTATCGAGACAGGGCATCGATACTCCGGAGTAGACTGGCGGATGCGCTTCTCATCCCAGTGTGGGAGACGGTCTGTCCCACAGCCGTCAGTACGTCGTACTTGAGATAGTATGCGGGTGCTCGTTAGGTTACAAGTACACTGGACAGGACTCGTCGGGAACTGACAAGTTGGTATTATACCTATCGTCAGTTATCAGTTCCCAGGTGACATGAGTACAGCTTAGTCCGCTGACTTGACACTGGCACTTCGCCTCGAGTGTGTTCCTACTGTATTTTGATTACTACCCTACCACGGCTCAAAGGAGTCGTGCAAACAGGTGGTAGTTGGGTGCAGTCCCGAAGCACTTGGAGGCAGTGACGGTTAGACAGGATTCGTCTCTCCCGGTATTGGGGGTTGACATCGCGCTGTGTCTAGGAGAGCCATTACACAAGTAGTCCCTGGCCAGGGCAAGCGAGATATACTGGTAGGTTTCCAGTGTTATCTCAGGGTGTTTTGGGCTTCACTCCGACACGACTTATACCGCTATTAGGGGACTGACGTTTACCGCCCCCTAGGCCCGACATGCGATGTATCAGACAAACAGACCGGACTGTACGGAGACTGTCACATTCAGACTCATTAGGAGTTTTGATGGGGTTCACCTCGTCAGTCTTCTTTTCGGCATCTACCTGGGGACCGTTACGCACAGCTAGTGCCGCTTGCGGTCTGTGGTTAAACCCACTGCCAGCGTAGTGTCAAGTCTTTAGAGTCCCACATAGAGGGCTATTCGCCTCTGGGAAAAACCGAGTAGAGGTCGCATGGTTTTGCGACAAGGTTCGTTCTCATCCGCGCACTTGTGCACGTTTGGAGTCCGGACAGATATTACTAACAGGCTCTGGTTTGAGCCAGATACTGGAATATGTTTTGGGGTTGATTTTATCTCATTGTATTCATGTTCCTCGAAACAAAAATGCGGGTGTGTATGCACAGTTGATTGAGGCGGAGGAAGAGGATTTTCATTAGGGTTTCGGAACGGGTGCGTATGCACAGTTGACAGTCGTCTTTTTCCACACCCTAATGAATTTATGATATATCAATTAATAATATTAATTAAATGAAATTGTGTCATGGTTGGCTTTGTTGACTTGTTGACCAAGGTTGACTTGTTGACCATGGTTGAAAGTTTGACCATCATCATTACATATCAAAGATGCTCTTTGATTCTAGCAAAACCATTTAATGAATGTAATGATAATGGTCATTCCAAACCTTCCATCAACTATTTCATTTTTATTATTATTGTTAATTTGATAATTCTTTTCATTTTGTTATGGTTGTAAAATGAGAAGGATATTATTCATTTTATCATAACTTTTCTCTCTCCTCTCTTCTTCTTCCTCCTCCTCTAGTTCAAGGAGCTGCCTTCTCATGTGTTGAAAATCCATCTCCTTGAGATAAAAACACCCCAAAGCCACTCTCTACTCACTCTAGGGTTAGAGGTTTAGCAAGCCAAAGATCCTAGTTCACTCAAAGTTCGAGAAAGAGCCCGAAGGTTGAACCCTCAGGTGGATCCATCTTTGACGGAAGAAGGCGACGAGGAAAGCACCATCAACCCCTACAAAGGTTTCAAGAAGAAGGAGTTCAAGTTAGGTATAACCTCTTTTCCGAGTAGCTAACTCTCTTTAGCTTTCTTGCTAGTTTAGTTTAGAAAAGATCCCGACTTTGTTAGTCCATGTTGCCCCATGCGCTAAAAATTTGATTTTTATACCGTTTCCGCCTCCCTGCAAGAACCGGAGACGGCAACGTGGAATTACATATATCACATCACACCTTTTTAGCATTTAGCTCTTGTCCCCTCACTTGCATAAGCCATCATTTGTGTACGCCTTGGGCAGCCCCTTCTCTAGGTCCATGCCATCAAAGAGCTAGTGCACACTTGCTATGTATTGGACCAAAATGTGTGTATACTTATTTATTTGCAAAAACACTCTGAATATCGGTCGGTTTCAAGTTCCGGTTGCAGTGTCGGCTCACAAAAGTTATATCCATGATTTTGAGTATATTTCCAGTATTGTGTCACGGATACCTGTAATCTGTATTTACTAAGCAAACACTGGTTAATAGTACCGATCTATAACAAAACAGATAATGAATGTGTGGTATTAGAATGCAGTTTTTCTGAGATGAACATAGATAAGCAGTTCTGTGATGTTCAGCCTTCACTTGCCGACACACCAAACACTTGGCTATGCTCCTTGCTACTTCGCGCTACATTCCATGCCACTATTAGTGTTGCTGTAGATCCTTATACATCTTCGTGCCACCGGGGTGTACCGAATACAGAGAGCTATGTGCTTCTTTCATCAACTTTTCTCGAATAGGTCCGACTGGCATGTATAAACAACTTCCATATCAGAAGGATCCATCTTTGTGGTTTATGAAGTCAGTTCGTAGTCCACTTTCTACTTGTTCTCTGATCCTTTGTAGCTTGGCATCATTTGCTTAAGCTGCCTTGATCTGATTGACAAGAGTTGACTAGACTTGTAAGTTCATCAAATATGAAGTATTACCTGGCATAACTACTTCAATCTCTAATCCATGCAGTTCTTGTTGTAGTCTCTACTGAGTGGTGAGGTTCGTTGCTAATGATTGGCGACTAAGGGCATCACGAACTATGTTCACCTTCCTAGGATGATACTGTAGGTTGATGTCGAAGTCCTCCATGAGTTCTAACCATTTTCTTTACCGCGTGTTAAGTTCTTTCTGAGTAAATACATACTTCAGACTCTTGTGGTCGGTGTATATATTAACTCGTTCTCCAAAAAGATAGTGGCGCCAGATCTTGAGTGCGAAGATGACGGCTGCCAATTTTATATTATGTATTGGATAGTTGCACTCATGAACCTTTAGTTGTCTTGATGCAAAAACCACAACTTTTCCATGCTGGTGTAGAACACATCTTAATCCTTTACTGAACTCATCACTATGTACAACTAATCCTCCAGATTGATCCAGTATTACGAGAATAGGATCGGAGGTTAATCCTGACTTGAGTTCTACAATAGCTTTTTCACATGCTTCTGACCATACGAATGCTTTGTCGTTACGTGTGAGCATGGTCAGGGGTGCTGCGATCTTTAAGAAGTCTTCAATGAATCATCGGTAGTATCCTACTAAGCCCAAGACACTTCTTATATCTTTCACCGTCTTTGGTTTCGGCCACTCGCTGAAAGCTGACACCTTAACTAGATCTACAGAGATTCCTTTGCCTGAAATGATATGTCCGAGAAATCTGACTTGATCTAGCCAAAATTCATACTTGTTGCACTTAGCGTAGGGCTGATGTTGTCGTAATGTATTCAGGACAATCCGTAAGTGCTCGGTGTGCTCTTTTCGATTCTTTTACTACACTAGGATGTCATCGATGAAGATGACAACAAACCCGTCTAAGTACTCTCGGAAAACTTGGTTCATCAGGTTCATAAAGATGGAAGGTGCATTGGTCACTCCAAATGGCATTATAAGATATTCATAATGAACATAACAATTCCTAAATGCCGTCTTCGGAATGTCGGACTCTTTGACCTTCACCTGATAGTATCCCGAATGAAGATCTAGCTTTGAAAAGACACAAGACCCACTTAACTGATCGAAAAGGTCATCGATGCCGGTAGTGGATACTTATTCTTAATTGTCACCTCGTTTAGAGCTCGATAATCCACGCATATCCTGTAGGATCCTTCCTTCTTATTCACCAGTAGCACCAGAGAACCCCAGCTTGAAGTACTGGGACGAATCCAACTTTTCTTCAGGAGTTCGTCCAACTGAATGCAGATCTCCTTCAATCCTTCCGGAATTAATCGATACGGAGCTTTTATTACTGGTTGTGAGCCGGGTTGTAAATCGATGCTGAATTCAAGAGCTTGATCGGGAGGCAAACCTGATATATCTTCCGGGAATACATCCTCGAACTCTCGAACTACCTCTGGCTTTTATTCTTCCTCTTGCAACGCAGCAACCTCTGCCTTCTTTGGTTTTGCTTTGTAGATGCTAGGTTCCAAGGTACGGTCTCTACTATTGAAATAGAACACTGGATGATCTGGTATTTCAAACACTGCCCTCCTTTGGCGACAGTCGATAGTATCGAAAAAAGTTCCCGGCCAGTCCATTCCGAAGACTACGTCGAAGTTCGGTATGTCCAGCACCTTGAAGTACGCATAAAATTCTTGACCGCAGATGACCAATGGACATAGATCGTATCCTAACGTTGATTTTAGAAAACTGTTCCCTGAATTGACATTCCAGCTGGATACGAGCGGTTTAACCGGGATCGCATGAGTTCGGACGAACCGTTGCGACATAAAGCAATGTGATACCCTGGTGTCGAAGAACTCTAGAGCAGGTAGGGAGGCTACTAAGATTGTACATAAGTCGTGTGCGATAGGCTTAGGTATAACAGATATAAAATGACTATGAATTAAAAGGACTTGAAAGAGAATTGGGAAGGGATTTATCAGTGATAAACTAACCCGTAGCTTCGGCCTCTTCGACTGACATGGTGAATGCTTGACGTCGCGACACTTTCCTCTGTGCCTGGTTAAACACTCAGCGTTGGGGTTGAGTGGTCTGGATGCGGGGAGCTGGAGCTGGTAGAGTTAACCGAGTAGGAAGAGCTTGGATCGCCGGCTAGCTGGAAGGTTGTTGGGTCCTGGGTTCTGAGGGCATGCTCCGATGGCGTGAGTTGAAGACCCAAAGATTAGGCACATGTTGTTCTCCCTGTGACAGTTCTTCACAAGATGCCCTGTTCTTTTGCAGTAGATGCAAAAGCCTGGCCTGCTGTTGTCGAACGAACCTACTGGCCTTCGAGACAGTCCGTTAAAAGCTGGCCTGGAGGAGGCCCTTCCTGTGATCTGGTGCACAGGGAGTTTCACACCGGAAGTCTGCGACCTGCCTTTCTTCTTCACAATTGCCTCATAGAGTCGGACAGCCTTCAAAGCAAGCTCATAGGTTAGGCAATCCCATGTAGCGAGTGCAGCTTGGATTTCAGCGTCTAAATCTTGCTGAATCGTCATGCCCGAATCTCAGCAGTGGGAATAAGGTGTGCAACGAACCTGTTATGACTTTTTCTTAGCATTGTAGTGAGTGAGATCAGAAAATTGAATTTGAGACAATATCTTATCGTCTGAGCATGGTAAACTCAGCATCATATTCATCCAGCAGCTTGACCTACATCGAGCCTGCTGTAGATGGATGAACTACTGCTCCATGTCAAAACGGGCAGTCTCAGGGATGTACATAGCATCGAAGAGGTCTCAGAATGTTCTCCATTCTATCGGTTGTGCGATACGGCTCTCCTCAGCCTTCCACCAAACTCTGGCATTTTCGGTCAGTTGCAACTTAGCAAGTCTCACTCAGGAAATATCTTGTACTTGAGCTGCTTCCAGATCATCTTCGATCGCTTGAACCCATTCTTCTGCCTCAAGTGGGCTCTCTTTTCCCGAGAAGTGCTTTCGGTGCAGTGCCCGAAACTGCTTGGCTCCAGGTACTTCGGCTTCGGGGCGGTGCATGAGGATAGCAGTCTGCTGCTGCTGGCCCTCCAATAGGCTCTTGATAACCTCAAGCAGTACCGTTTACTCATTGATAGGAGCTACAATGGTAGGTGGTGGTGGAGTATTGCCGTTAAGGCTTGTGCTGGTATTGTTCGGAGAGTCCATCACCTTGATGTAAAAGATAGGTTATGATAGATTCAAGGAATTTGAAATATAAGGAATGTAAATGTTTGTTAAACTCATTAATTCTTGTGGTATATTGTTTACGATTTCATGCAAAACTGACTTGCATAGGCCACCAATAAAACCTGTCACGCCCCGCTTCCCAGTAGACAGAAACGGTGACGTGGCAAGCCCGCAGCATATTTATCCAGAGAAGGTCATTCCCTAAATAAATATACTAAGTGTATTGAAAACAATATTACACAATGCAAGAATAAATGGAAATTGTAAATTTTTTTCAATAAATATCTTTATTTACATTCAACTTCCAATATTTATAAATACAAGAGTTTATGCTGGAAAGTAAATACAATAAGGAAAATGCCTAACAAGTAGCATACATAAACTGGAGAAAAAGTGAAGCTGAGCTAGCCCTGAGAAATGATCTGGTTGTATTCCTCCTCGGTGGCTTCAACCTCTTCCGTCTCGGCCATATCTGTAACCCTTCGAAAATCGTTTAGGCAGTTTTTCGGTAATCGGCTAATTTTTCGGCTTTTTCCGTAAAAAGTCAAATTAGGTATTTTTCAATGTAGACCTAATTATACAAAATTTAGATAAGATATTACTATAATTTTGTCACTAAAATGTCACTTATAATTATCTAGTTAAATAAAAAAAAATCGTAATTAATTATTTTTTTTATTATTTTAAGCCTTTTTAAATACATTAAATTAGTGATAAATACAAATTTAATTAGGTAAATTTCATAATTAGGAGTCTTTATAAGCTAAAATATGGTGTTAATAAAATTATATCATGTCTTGCAAACTTTTGGTTTTAGGGTGGGAAAATTTGTGAAAAAATGAAGTAAAAATGGGTTTTTTTGTAAAAAGGTTGACATGAAAGCATTAAATGATAATATGGGGTGTTTTTGGACCTAGAAACTTCTCCAATTTTCCCCACCTCCTCACCCTTGCTGCTGGCCGACCCCCATTTCTGCAGAATTCCCCATCTCCCCACTTCTTTTTGCTTCTTTTTCTTGCTAAAAATTCAACAAAAATTCACAATTTCCATCTCTATTCAAACCAAAACCCTAATCCAACCTTTCCCAAACCCTAATTTGTTTGAGAAATTGATGAAAGGAGGCTTCTTGGTGACTTGATCATGCTAGGATTCAATTGGTGAGGTAAAAAATTCTAAACTAGTTTGCTAACTTGTAGTTTAATTGTGCTAAAATCTAATTTTGAAGTATTAATTTAGTGTAAATCCTTGTTCATGAAAAATCAAGAATGGGTTTTGATGTTGAGTTAGGGTTTGAAACATGGTTATAAAAATTAAGTTAGGGTTTTGGTTATCTAATTGATTAGAATGGTTAATTGGGTAATGATACGCTCGCTAAATCGATAAATTTCGATGTTTGCATCGAATCGGCTAGAAAATTTCTTGCTAGATTTTTACGAAAATTAGAATGCGATCAAAATGCGTTATGTTAGCGATATAATTAGCTTCGTATAGGACTATTAGAGTGCACGAACGCGAGGTTTCGTCTAGTCGGGTTGTAGTTTAGTCGATTTTCCCAAAATGACGATTCTAGTTAAAGGTTAGCGATTTTCGTGCGTTTTTCCGCGCACCGAGTGCATGCTATGATTAATTCGAGAGCGTTGATAATTGTTTGTTGTGACTTGAATTATGTTAGGTTTTGTAATCTTATGCTTGATATTGTGCAAATATAGGATCGGTCGGGAAAACTTCAGACACGGCACGAAAAGGCAAGGCGGTGGCCGGATCGGATTAGCGGGGATTTCAGGTGAGTAGATGTATTCATCTATGGGGGAATCGTCTGGATGGCGCGATGTGCCCCCCTAGTTAGGATTACCCTACTTCATGCAAAATTTATATTGTTAGCTAGCTTATCCATTTATGCATATTGATACCCTTATAGCTAACCGTATATTAGATTGCGTGGACATTCATCTATACTTATGCGATATCACTTCATAGGACACGAACACCATTACCATTGGCATCTGCTGCACGCGCACTATCCATGTGACACACACGCCTTTGGTAATTGCCATGCCACGTGCACTATAGAACCTGTTTAACTTAGTATCGCTACTTGCATTCATACATGATATATGAAATTGCATAGCTTGCTTATACCTCGCATTATCATCATATTTACATAGATTCTATCCAAAATTCACATCATATACATTGATATCATAGACATTTATCATATTTAACATGTGGACACTATGATTTTCTTGAGGATTTCAGTTTTTCTGTGATTTCTGGATTTTTGGGGAAAACCGCAAGAATTTAACAAAAGCTCGTATTTATCATTTTTAAAACAGAGTTGCGGTTTTCTCGTGATGTATGTGTCGTCCACCATGAGTTTTCATGTTTTCTGTTAGATTTCGAGACCCGATTCGAGGAGTGGATGAACCGTCTCGGGTACATGGTGGGCCCGGTATGGTACCCCGGGGCAAGAAGATCGAGTTGTAGACGATGAGCCTGGCAGGGGAAGACTACCTACCGGTGATGTCTGGCGCGGCGGATATCCGGAGGATACCGACCGTTGTCGTGAGATTTATGATATGGGCCGATCCGGACTGACGGAGCCCGATATTGAGACAAATATGATTCCTATTTGGTGTCGATGCTTGACACGGGTTTTCAGATGATTTCTTGATGGTATTTAGCTATTATACAGATGTTCATGTTCTAAAGTTAAGAATTCAATACCCTTAGCATTTAAAACACTTAAAGACTTAATAATGACATTGCATACCTGTGCAGGCATACTAGAGATATTATATCACATATGGACATGCATGTTGTGGTGCATTGTGTGCATTCTTACGATTACCTTATTAGATGTTATATTTACTCACGAGCTGGCAACTCACCCCCGTTGTGCCACAGTGTCTTGCAGGTCGAACCCGTCAGTCTTGTAGCGGCGGGCTATCTTATCATCAGTTCCTTTTGCTCAGACTCGCGACATCGCCCGTAGGTGGGTTGCGAGCACACTTTATTTCTTTTGCTTTATCATTGTATCTAGTATTCTCCATCTACCGCTTTATATTGTATATGTGACCTAGTGGTGAGACTGAGAGGTTGTATATTTGTGGTTTCTTTTGGGTCGAGCTCACTTGAGCCGGCGATGTATTTTCTGATATTTTGCGTTTCTTTTATGCTCTTTTCTTGATTTTCTATTGTATTGCATGTGGTTGTGATCCGCCTTGGGCGAAGAGCCAGCTCCCGCTTGGGGATGCCATTTTATGTTTACAGGTTTATTATCTTGTTGTACCCATTTTGGGGGATAGAAAATACAGGGGAGACTCTGCCGAAATTTTCGGGAATTTATGATGTCTTTTTTAAAAGGAATTCTATGCAACTTAAATGATTTTTAAAAACCATTTTTCATTAAAGGTTTTCCTTCACTCTCTTTTGATTTTGGTTTAGATTCTTCTGGGCTTTGGCTGACTTAGGTTACGGTACGCCTTTAGACGTCTCGTAATCTAAGTGCCAGTCGCGTTCCGTACTTTCGGGTCGTGACAAAGTTGGTATCAGAGCGTAGGTTTTACCTTCCTGAGTGTAGGACGACCTTGGTAGATGGAGTAGGTGACTTAAGCAGAGTGGCGTAGCGTGGGTATGATCCGCGGCATACTTACGATACGGTACTCCGCCTAAGTGACCTTAGGACATAATTGCTTGTATTTCCTTTCTTGATTCCTTGCATTCCTTGATTCAATTGCAATGTCCTTATCAGTCCTGTTTCTTATTCCAGCTTCGATGCCGCCAAAGACTACGAGAGCTCAGCGGGCTGCCGCTAGGGATGAGATTCGAGCGGGCCCGTCTGAGGCGAGGATCGAGCGGGAGGATACGCCTACCCCTCAGGGTCATACTGATCCGCCTTATCCTGACCGTATTGCCAGATTAGAGGCCGGCATGCAAGAGTTGCGGCAGATGATGGGATCTTTAGTTGAGTCCAGCCGGGCACAGAGATCCGAGGACGTTCCTTCCACCGCACAGACCACGATCGTACCTGCTGCACAGATGGTCACTCCTGCTGCTGCTACGGAGACTATCCCTGTTTCACTACAGGAGTTCATGAGATTGAGACCTCCAGCTTTTACCGGTACAGATGCGACAGAGGACCCACAGGCATTTCTTGATAGGATGGCTCGGATTTGCCGTTCGTTGAGGTGCTCTGATGATAGATTGGTGGAGTTTGCGAGTTTTCGTCTGGAGGGTCTTGCCCAGACATGGTATGACTCAGTAGAGAGAGGCCGAGCTGCAGGTCTGCCTTCTATGACCTGGGATGAGTTTACAGCTGCATTTCTTGCCCGTTTTCTTCCGGAGAGTGTCCGAGATGCTCGAGCCCGTAGTTTTGAGTCTTTGCTCAAGACTCCTGGGATGACAGTGTCGGAGTATGATATACAGTTTACCCAGTTGTCTCGATATGCTCCGTACCTAGTCGACACAGAAGAGAAGAGAATAAAGAGGTTTGTACGAGGGCTTGATACACAGCTATTCCTTGCCATCGGCATCCAGCACTTTGATACATACGCAGCCGCGATGGATGCAGCCTTACTTTTGGAGGAGCGTATTTCTGAGACTCCGGTCGTTTCTGGGCCGAAGAGGATCCGTACTGATACGCCAGCTCAGCGGCAGATGGGCAGACATCGTGATAGATTATTTCTGGGAGATGGTGGAGGCAGAGGATTAAGACGAGGTCAGTTGTTTGGTTCATATCCACAGACCCAGCAGTCGTCTCCAGGATGTTTTCGGTGTGGGAGTCAGTACCACCGTGTCAGAGACTGTACCATGGGACGTCCGGGCGCGGCGACAGTCCCGTATGTGACTTTACCACCCTCACCACCTTCTTAGAGAGCTTTACTTCCTACTCCTGATGATGCTTCACACCAGCCAGATGCTTCTAGAGGCCGTGGGCGTGGCGGTCCGGTTCCGAGAGGACGAGGCGACAGAGGCAGAGGCAGAGGCCGAGGTAGAGGTAGAGGACAGCCAGCTATTAGTGGTGGACAGGCCCGAGTGTTCGCATTGACTCCTCAGGATGCACAGGCATCCAATGCCGTCGTGACAGGTACTCTGCCAGTATGTTCTTTTGATGCACGGGTATTATTTGATCCAGGCTCCACACATTCCTATGTATCCACGTACTTTGCACCGAGGTTGGGCCGAGAGTCTTCTCCGTTAGATCAGCCGCTTGTCGTTATTACCCCAGTAGGCGAGTCTTTTGTTGCCCGTTTTGTGTACCGATCGTGTTCCATTCGTATCGGGGAGAGAGATTCTTCAGATGATTTGATTCTCCTCGATATGCTCGACTTTGACGTTCTTCTTGGTATGGACTGGCTAGCCACCTGTTATGCATCCGTGGACTGCCGTGAAAAAGCAGTCTGATTCAGTTTTCCTGGTGAGTCGGTTCTTATTATTCAGGGAGATCGTAGTGCTACCCTTCCCAGCTTGATTTCTTCTCTTCGCGCTGGTCAGCTCTTAAGGAAAGGGTGTCAGGGATTCTTAGCCTATGTTTGTGATGCTAGCTCCACAGAGGTTCCGTTGGACCAGGTCCCTGTTGTGAGAGAGTTTCCTGATGTATTTCCTGACGAGCTGCCTGGTCTGCCACCAGAGCGCGAGATTGAGTTCTGTATTGACTTGATCCCCGGCACGGGGCCTATCTCTATACCGCCTTATCGGATGGCCCCGGCGGAGCTGAGAGAGCTAAAGGATCAGTTACAGGACTTGCTGGACAAGGGGCTTATCCGACCGAGTGTGTCACCTTGGGGTGCTCCCGTCCTGTTTGTTAAGAAGAAGGACGGAAGTATGCGTTTATGCATTGATTATCGTCAGCTGAACCGGGTTACTGTGCGGAACAGATATCCCCTACCCCGCATTGATGACTTATTTGGTCAGCTTCAGGGTGCAGGGTTTTTCTCGAAGGTTGATTTACGGTCAGGTTATCACCAGTTGCGGGTTCGGAAGGAGGATATTCCGAAGACCGCCTTCCGTACTCGATATGGTCATTATGAGTTCTTGGTGATGTCGTTCGGGCTCACCAATGCCCCGGCAGCATTTATGGATTTGATGAACCGTGTATTCAGGCCGTATCTCGATCAGTTCATCATTGTGTTCATTGACGATATCTTGGATTATTCTCGGAGCCGGGAGGAGCATGAGCAGCACTTACGTATCACATTGCAGACTTTGAGGGAGCATCAGCTGTTCGCCAAATTCTCCAAGTGCGCATTCTGGCTAGACAGTGTCGATTTCTTGGGTCATGTGGTGACGAGAGATGGTATTTGTGTGGACCCGAAGAAGATCGAGCCAGTTCAGCGTTGGCCTAGACCAGTATCAGTTACAGAGGTTCGCAGTTTCCTAGGTCTGGCCGGCTATTATCGACGTTTCGTCCAGGATTTCTCCCGCATTGCTGCACCTTTGACCGGGTTGACCCGGAAGGGGGTTCCTTTTGATTGGACCCAGGCATGTGAGGATAGCTTCCAGCAGTTGAAGACTCGTCTGACTACTGCACCAGTGTTAGCTTTGCCTTCAGGATCAGGCGGGTTCATGGTATATTGTGATGCTTCTAGAGTGGGGCTGGGATGTGTATTGATGCAGCACGACAGAGTTATCGCGTATGCTTCTCGGCAGCTGAGGAAACACGAACAGAACTACCCCACCCATGATGTAGAGATGGCTGCAGTGGTATTTGCACTTAAGATCTGGAGACATTACCTATACGGTGAGTCGTGCCAGATATTCACTGACCACAAGAGTTTGAAGTATATATTCCAGCAGCGAGATTTGAACCTGAGACAGCGCCGTTGGATGGAGTTGGTGAAGGATTATGACTGCGAGATTTTATACCATCCGTGCAAGGCGAATGTGGTGGCAGATGCTTTGAGTAGGAGGCCCGGAGGTAGTTTATCTTGTTTGAGCGCAGTACAGATGCAGTCGACGGCGGATTGGCAGGTTTTATGTGATAGCAGAGTGCAGTTCGAGTTTACTCCTACAGGGGGACAGCTAGCCCATTTCAGAGCACGCCCACAGTTACTTGACCGTATCCACGAGGCACAGTCCGGCGATGCCCGTACATTAGGGATTATTGAGCAGATTCGGCAGGGCAGAGTTTCCGAGTTCGTGATTGATGATCAGGGGATACTCCGATTTGGGACTCGACTGTGCGTGCCAGATTCAGAGGGACTGAGGCGTGATATTCTCGAGGAGGCACATAGATCAGTATACAGTGTGCATCCGGGTTCCACCAAAATGTACCATGATTTGAGAGAGGTTTACTGGTGGGACGGGATGAAGAAGGATATTACAGACTTTGTGTCGAGATGCCTGACTTGTCAGCAAGTCAAGGCCGAGCACCAGAGGCCAGCCGGCGAGTTACAGCCTTTGCCCATCCCTGAGTGGAAGTGGGAGCAGGTCTCCATGGACTTCGTTGTGGGTCTACCCAGGACCAGTCGAGGGTACGACTCTATTTGGGTGATTGTGGATCGACTGACGAAAGCGGCTCACTTCCTGCCAGTGAAGACCACTTTTGGATTTTCTCAGTACGCCCAGGTTTATATTGATGAGATAGTGCGACTGCATGGTGTTCCGACTTGCATCGTGTCCGACCGTGGCACCCAGTTTACCAGCCGATTGTGGCAGAAACTCCAGGAAGCTTTGGGCACCCGATTGAGTTTTAGCACAGCCTTTCATCCGCAGACTGACGGTCAGTCGGAGCGTACGATTCAGACTCTTGAGGACATGCTCAGAGCTTGTGTTTTAGATTTCGGTGGTAGCTGGGATCGTCATTTGCCTTTGATCGAGTTTTCCTACAATAATAGCTTCCAGGAGACGATTCAGATGGCACCTTTCGAGGCATTATATGGGAGGAGATGTCGGTCGCCTGTATGTTGGACAGAGCTCAGGGAGAGCAGTATTTTGGGGCCTCAGATCGTACAGGAGACGACCGAGAAGATACAGTTGATTCGGGACAGGATGAGAGCGGCACAGAGCAGGCAGAAATCATATGCTGACAGGCGCCGTCGCCGACTCGAGTTCGCTGTTGGCGATCATGTTTTCCTGAAGGTCTCTCCGATGAAAGGTGTGATGAGATTTGGGCGGAAAGGAAAGCTGAGTCCTAGATATGTTGGTCCTTTCGAGATCCTAGAGCGTGTTGGTCCAGTCGCTTATCGGTTAGCTCTTCCGCCCAGCTTCCCCGATGTTCACCCCGTATTCCATGTCTCGATGCTTCGCAAGTACCTTCATGATCCTTCCCAGGCGATTCAGCACCAGACGATCCAGCTAGAGCGTGATCTTTCTTTCACCGAGCAGCCGGTGGTCATTCTGGATCGGCAGGTGAAGAAATTGAGGTCGAAGGTTATACCGTCCGTCAAGGTCCTTTGGCGTGGCCCGAACAGCGAGGAGGTCACCTGGGAGACCGAGGTCGAGATGAGGAAGAGATATCCCCATCTTTTTGAAAGTACGCGTAGTTAAATTCTAAATTCGGGGACCGAATTTCTTTAAGGGGGGAAGATTATAACCCTTCGATAATCGTTTAGGCAGTTTTTCGGTAATCGGCTAATTTTTCGGCTTTTTCCGTAAAAAGTCAAATTAGGTATTTTTCATTGTAGACCTAATTATACAAAATTTAGATAAGATATTACTATAATTTTGTCACTAAAATGTCACTTATAATTATCTAGTTAAATAAAAAAAAATTCGTAATTAATTATTTTTTTTATTATTTTAAGCCTTTTTAAATACATTAAATTAGTGATAAATAAAAATTTAATTAGGTAAATTTCATAATTAGGAGTCTTTATAAGCTAAAATATGGTGTTAATAAAATTATATCATGTCTTGCAAACTTTTGGTTTTAGGGTGGGAAAATTTGTGAAAAAATGAAGTAAAAATGGGTTTTTTTGTAAAAAGGTTGACATGAAAGCATTAAATGATAATATGGGGTGTTTTTGGACCTAGAAACTTCTCCAATTTTCCCCACCTCCTCACCCTTGCTGCTGGCCGACCCCCATTTCTGCAGAATTCCCCATCTCCCCACTTCTTTTTGCTTCTTTTTCTTGCTAAAAATTCAACAAAAATTCACAATTTCCATCTCTATTCAAACCAAAACCCTAATCCAACCTTTCCCAAACCCTAATTTGTTTGAGAAATTGATGAAAGGAGGCTTCATGGTGACTTGATCATGCTAGGATTCAATTGGTGAGGTAAAAAATTCTAAACTAGTTTGCTAACTTGTAGTTTAATTGTGCTAAAATCTAATTTTGAAGTATTAATTTAGTGTAAATCATTGTTCATGAAAAATCAAGAATGGGTTTTGATGTTAAGTTAGGATTTGAAACATGGTTGTAAAAATTAAGTTAGGGTTTTGGTTATCTAATTGATTAGAATGGTTAATTGGGTAATGATACGCTCGCTAAATCGATAAATTTCGATGTTTGCATCGAATCGGCTAGAAAATTTCTTGCTAGATTTTTACGAAAATTAGAATGCGATCAAAATGCGTTATGTTAGCGATATAATTAGCTTCGTATAGGACTATTAGAGTGCGCGAACGCGGGGTTTCGTCTAGTCGGGTTGTAGTTTAGTCGATTTTCCCGAAATGACGATTCTAGTTAAAGGTTAGCGATTTTCGTGCGTTTTTCCGCGCACCGAGTGCATGCTATGATTAATTCGAGAGCGTTGATAATTGTTTGTTATGACTTGCATTATGTTAGGTTTTGTAATCTTATGCTTGATATTGT
This sequence comes from Agapanthus africanus, assembly GCA_030015575.1. Taxonomy (NCBI): domain Eukaryota; kingdom Viridiplantae; phylum Streptophyta; class Magnoliopsida; order Asparagales; family Amaryllidaceae; genus Agapanthus; species Agapanthus africanus. Next base: position 191,436,864 of record CM057338.1, read on the forward strand.
GAAAATATAGGATCGGTCGGGGAAACTTCAGACACGGCACGAAAAGGCAAGACGGTGGCCGGATTGGATTAGTGGGGATTTCAGGTGAGTAGATGTATTCATCTATGGGGGAATCGTCTGGATGGCGCGATGTGCCCCCCTAGTTAGGATTACCCTACTTCATGCAAAATTTATATTGTTAGCTAGCTTATCCATTTATGCACATTGCATACCCTTATAGCTAACCGTATATTAGATTGCGTGGACATTCATCTATACTTATGCGATATCACTTCATAGGACACGAACACCATTACCATTGGCATCTGCTGCACGCGCACTATCCATGTGACACACACGCCTTTAGTAATTGCCATGCCACGTGCACTATAGAACCTGTTTAACTTAGTATCGCTACTTGCATTCATACATGATATATGAAATTGCATAGCTTGCTTATACCTCGCATTATCATCATATTTACATAGATTCTATCCAAAATTCACATCATATACATTGATATCATAGACATTTATCATATTTAACATGTGGACACTATGATTTTCTTGAGGATTTCAGTTTTTCTGTGATTTCTGGATTTTTGGGGAAAACCGCAAGAATTTAACAAAAGCTCGTATTTATCATTTTTAAAACAAAGTTGCGATTTTCTCGTGATGTATGTGTCGTCCACCATGAGTTTTCATGTTTTCTGTTGGATTTCGAGACCCGATTCGAGGAGTGGATGAACCGTCTCGGGTACATGGTGGGCCCGGTATGGTACCCCGGGGCAAGAAGATCGAGTTGTAGACGATGAGCCTGGCAGGGGAAGACTACCTACCGGTGATGTCTGGCGCGGCGGATATCCGGAGGATACCGACCATTGTCGTGAGATTTATGATATGGGCCGATCCGGACTGACGGAGCCCGATATTGAGACAGATATGATTCCTATTTGGTGTCGATGCTTGACACGGGTTTTCAGATGATTTCTTGATGGTATTTAGCTATTATACAGATGTTCATGTTCTAAAGTTAAGAATTCAATACCCTTAGCATTTAAAACACTTAAAGACTTAATAATGACATTGCATACCTGTGCAGGCATACTAGAGATATTATATCACATATGGACATGCATGTTGTGGTGCATTGCGTGCATTCTTACGATTACCTTATTAGATGTTATATTTACTCACGAGCTGGTAACTCACCCCCGTTGTGCCACAGTGTCTTGCAGGTCGGACCCGTCAGTCTTGTAGCGGCGGGCTATCTTATCATCAGTTCCTTTTGCTCAGACTCACGACATCGCCCGTAGGTGGGTTGCGAGCACACTTTATTTCTTTTGCTTTATCATTGTATCTAGTATTCTCCATCTACCGCTTTATATTGTATATGTGACCTAGTGGTGAGACTGAGAGGTTGTATATTTGCGGTTTCTTTTGGGTTCGAGCTCACTTGAGCCGGCGATGTATTTTCTGATATTTTGCGTTTCTTTTATGCTCTTTTCTTGATTTGCTATTGTATTGCATGTGGTTGTGATCCGCCTTGGGCGAAGAGCTAGCTCCCGCTTGGGGATGGCATTTTATGTTTACAGGTTTATTATCTTGTTGTACCCATTTTGGGGGATAGAAAATACAGGGGAGACTCTGCCGAAATTTTCGGGAATTTATGATGTCTTTTTTAAAAGGAATTCTATGCAACTTAAATGATTTTTAAAAACCATTTTTCATTAAATGTTTTCCTTCACTCTCTTTTGATTTTGGTTTAGATTCTTCTGGGCTTTGGCTGACTTAGGTTACGGTACGCCTTTAGACGTCTCGTAATCTAAGTGCCAGTCGCGTTCCGTACTTTCGGGTCGTGACAATATCTTACGAACATTCAAAGAGAAGAAAAGTGGGTGGAATGTCCGTCAGCGAACTAGCACTGGGTAAGTCCCAAGATGGGTAAGAGTAAAGAAAATGAAAAGTATAATATATATATATATATATATATATATAAAGAGTAAGAGTATATGTTCATGGGTAAGTATATACTATAGGTCTCTAGATGGTCACTATATTAACGTTAAGTTCCAAGTGTGAATGATAACGCAACCGTAGAAGTATTCACGAGCTTAAGAGTGGTGCCCTAGGAGCAAGGAAAATACGGGACCATTCATGTGTTAGCATTGGGGCTCTAGGCTATGGATGAGTCAACCCGACTGATATTCGAGTAAAATAAAAAAAGGTTAATACGGGACTTCTGAAGCTCCGTTGGATTCACACAAGAAACTATCTCAAGCATCCCGAGTATAATATATGATAACTGGTTAATATACTTAATTGATTTGATTTATTGATTGATATGAATTGATCGAAACCCTAGATTGCAAAAGGTGTGGATTGTATTCGAGTGAGTCGAGTAATGTGCGAGTCATGACAATTACATTCTGGATTCGAGTCAAGTTGGTTCGAGTAGATTGGATTTGAGTTCATATTCGAGTTTAGATTTGAGTTAGGTTAGAGTTCGAGTTTGTATTCGAGTTCGAGTCAAGTTTAGATTTGAGTTTGGACATGAGTTCATGTCTTTTCATGTGAATTGATATAAATTGTTAAAAATCTTATATTCGGGAGATATCGACAACAGCTACCAATGGACGGCAGGATTTGTGTTTTTTTCCAAGACAAGTGTAGAGGATTTACCTGTGAGCTACAAGTTATTTCTTGCTTTTTTTAAACAAATCTAACTTTTAACTCTTACACAGAATGAAATACTCTTTTCTGTACAATAACAAGAATTTTCTGTATAGTGATTTCAGAGTCGTTACAGCGGGTTTCAAACTTGCGGGTCGGGTCGGATAACGACTACTACTACTTAAATCATTCGCAACCCAATAGCAAATGAATAAAAGAATTTCAAAGCAAGATTTAAAACATCAAATTATATTGTATAAACGTACTAGGGTGTTACACTACCTCAAGTTCAGTAGTGAATTTCTTCATCCAGACAGCTTCGTTTGCGGTATCGTTAGCAACAATGTATTCAGCCTCCATCGTTGAGTTTGCGATGGTGTCCTGTTTGGAGCTTTTCTAACAGACCGCCCCTCCATTGAGGATAAACACAAAACCCAAGACAAACTTGTGATCATCCTTGTCGCTTTGCAAGATAGAATCGGTAAAGAACTCCACGTAGAGGTCCCTATTACCATAAACCAAGAACATCTCCTTAGTCCTTCTCAGGTACTTGAGAATGTTCTTCACAGCTATCCAATGATTCTCAACTGGGTTCAACTGATACCGGCTCACCATGCTAAGCGCGTATGCTATATCTGTTCTGATACACAGCATCGCATACATTATAAATCTTACCGCCGAAGTATAGGGTATTATGCTCATGCGAACCCTCTTCTCATCAGTCTTGGGAGACATCTCTTTGGAGAGGGTGATTCCGTGCAAGGTGAGTATATTACCGCATTTGGAAACTTCTATACTAAATCTCTTTAGTATGGTCTCTATGTGCCTAGACGGTGAAAGTCTCAATAATCTCTTGGATCTATCTCTATAGATCTTAATCTCCAGAATATAGGAGGTATCACCCAGGTCTTTCATGGAGAACTTTTGTGACAAGATCAGCTTGACCGATTGCTGTATAGGAATGTCATTTCCCATCAAGAGAATGTCATCAACGTATAAGATGAGGAATACGACAACTCTCCCTACAATCTTTTTGTAGATACATGGCTCATCGTCGTTTTTGATGAAGTCTAATTCCTTGACCATCTTATCAAAATAGATATTCCAGCTTCGCAATGCCTGATTTAATCCATAAATGGATTTAAGCAACTTACACACCTTCTGGCAGCTCCCACTGTCTATGAATCCCTCCGGTTAATCCATATAAACGCACTCTTCTAAACTTCCATTTAGAAAAGTCGTTTTAACGTCTATCTGCCAGATATCGTACTCATGGTAGCCAACAATGGAAAGTAAGATCCGAATGGATTTCAGCATAGTTACAGGAGAAAAGGTTTCGTCATAGTCCACTCCTGGTCTTTGACGAAAACCTTTTGCAACAAGTCTAGCCTTATAGGGTTCCACCTGTCCATCTGCACCAATCTTCTTTTTGAAGATCTACTTGTATCCAACGGGTTTTACCCCATGAGGAGCAACATCCAAAGTCCAAACTTTGTTGGTGTACATGGACTCCATTTCGGATTGCATAGCATCAAGCCATTACAAAGTGCCTACTGTTAATGGCCTGCTCGAAACTAGTAGAATCAGCTTCTTCCAAGCTGCAATGCTCTCGATCCCTATCTATGAGAAAACCGTAGTATCTCTCGACAGATGAGAAATCTTATAGATCTGTGGAGTGTGTCATGCCCCGCTTCCCAATAGACGGAAATGGTGATGTGGCAAGCCCGCGACATATTTATCCAGAGAAAGTCATTCCCTAAATAAATATACTATGCGCATTGAAATAATAATACATAATGCAAGAATAAATGGAGACTGTAAAATTTTTCAACAAATATCTTTATTTACATTCAACTTCCAATATTTACAAGTATATAAGTTTCAGCTGGAAAGTAAGTACAATAAAAGAAAATGCTTAAACTGTTGGGTTTCCTAGCGTCCTGGCCATCTACCGCGGCCGTTGTGAAAAGAAAAACTTTGATTTTTAAAAATCCAGTGCTAGAAAGCACATCTTAGAATCTAACCATACACCGAAACTAGCTAGCTGAAGAGATCTAGCTACTGTGATAAGGAGTTATACCTAGAGACCCGTGCCTTCGGGTTTTTACTCCTCTTCTTGAGCTCCTTAGGTGATCATGATGAAACTTGATGGCTGGTCTTCTCAGTCCTAGATGATCCATCTTAAGGTTCTTGATTCAAGCTCCTACCTCTAAAAAGAAGTAAGCTAGGCAAATTAGTTTGCTAATCTAGCTTGCTTAGTTGATGTGATGATATTTAGTGGAAATATTCTACCTCAAAATGCTTGTCTCTCAACACATGAGAATGGTAGGGTTTTGAGATGAAAATGAACTCAGGAGGAAAAGAGTGAGAGAGCAAGTCAAGAAAAATAACTCTCTTTTGAGAAGAAGAATGGCTAGGCTATTTTGTATGAAGAATTTTTCTTCATTTAAAAACACAACCATACTTCAATAGTTCTTGCAATAAATAGCCAAGCCATGCTTCATACCATGCTTCTCTTTACCACCTCATTTTCTATTTTCAAGAAATAGAAAGATAAACATGATGAGGTGTCATCTTTTAGAAGGTACAAAATACTTTCTACCGTATATGCATACCTGTATTCGTACCAAAATACGAATACCCAAGAGATAGAATAATACCACTAAAATAATACTAGCATTAAATTTGTAGGGTTCCTAGGCACACTCAAGAGGTTCCACAAGGCATCAACCATGCCAAAATCAAATTTTTCTTGTGCCGAGAAACCCTAATGCTAGATCGATAACTAGAGGTAAAGGCGAAACAACAACTAGTTAACAACTTAACTACTAAGTGAATGGAAATACAACCTTTGTAGATCCGGTCCACCACTTCTTTAGCTTCGTGATGACATCCCTTCGCTGCGATCACCGGGATCCCGGACTCTAGCGATGGTTTTGTCGGGGAAATGAGCAGGCTAAGTCGTTGACTTCGATGCCGAAGATGATCTACATCGAGGCAACTCTAACTCAAGCTCCATCTTCACTAGGTCATGAAACTTATGAAGAAAACACCCAATACAACATGGCAAGTGGTAGAGGATGAAGAAATAGGAAGTGGGTTTACTTTGGATTTGGATTTCTCACTTGGATTCATCACTTGATAATTTTCAAGAAAGGGTTTTCTTTCTTCATGAAGAAGAAGAAGAAGAAAGAAAAGAATATGAATGAATAATCAAAAAAGAAAATCAAGTGATGCCTTATCATATAGCAACCATGGGTTAGTAAACTCATGTAGAGAATAAACTAGGGTTTAGGTAATGGTTAGGCTTAGGATAAAACAAAATAGAAGACCTTTTCAAAGATGCTTTGAAACTTCAAGAAGCTTCAAGCAAAGAAAGAAAAGAAAGCCACCATTTCATTTTAATTTTGAAAAATAAATGAAATAAAACAAATGAAACCCTAACCATTATCTAAACATAGTATATAGCATATACACACCCAAGTTTGCATGTATCATCAAACATGATACATACTTGTGCATAAAATTATATCACATATACAATGTGCACAATCAAGTGAGAAAAACATCTTAAGTGAACCAATATTAGTTAATGTAAAGTAATATATCAAATATATAATTATACATTAAATCATTAAATCAACACTTGACTTAATGATCCGGTCATATTGCATATAACCGACTAATATCAATAGTAACAACTTATCGAATCAACACTTGATCCGATAACCCAGCTATATCGCATATAACCGATCAATGTCACATATCGCGAGAATAGAATACAGTATCACATACTTGTATTATTCTCGGTCCCGCACATATCTCATATGCGCTCCTATTTCGTTTCGCTTGAGCCAGGAAACCTCTGTGTAGGACTCTAAAGACTCGTCAATACGCCGGCAGCAGGTGATGATCATATCAAACACCGACAAGCCGCAAGCGGTCTGCTAAACGTAACGTCCACCCGGGTATTGAGCGATCAGAAGATCAACGAGCAAGCCCGCTTACACTCCTGTGAATCCAACCAGTAACACTTACCATACAGTCCGGTCTGATCGTCTGATATATCGCATATCTCACCTAGGGGTGGTAAACGTCAGACCCCAGTAGCTCGATAAGTCGTGTCGATATGAGGTCTATACCAGTTCGAGAAACTACTGGTAACACTTACCAGTAAATCTCAGTAACCCTGACCAGGGATTTCCGGTTATAGCCAATCGAACACAGTGCAACATCAACTCCCTATACCGAGAGAGACGAATCCCCTCCTATCGCTCATTGCCTCCATGTGATTCGGGACTGTACCCAAAAACTACTGTTTTGCACGCCCTCTTGGACGTGGTAAGGTGAAATCAAAGCACGGTGGGAATCACACAAGACTCTATGACGATCTCGGGTCAACAGACTACTCTGTACCAGTGTCACCAGAGAACTGCAATCTGACGTAAGGTATAATACCATCTGGGAGTTCTCGGCGAGTCCGTCCAGTGTACCCAGTCTCCACTGAGCACCCGTATATCATCTCTGATGTCAAACACCAATGGATATGGGATCATCCATCGCCCATCTGTATGGGTCGAGAAGGTATACGCTAGTCTACACTGGTATATCGATGCCCCGTCTCGATACACCCACGACTAGGGACCTTGAAGGATGTACTTATGGACTACCATGTCCCCACTAGTATGATCCGTATCATAGTCCAGGTAGTCAAGTACACATCCTAAGGGCTTTACCAACATGTAACAGAGAGACAATCAGTGTACACGTTAAGATAAAGAGCAACCAGATAGCATACTATCATGTCGAGCAAGAAAGTCCTCCCGATATATGTCCCAGCATCCACTACAATATACATCCTATGTACAGTAATGGCCTCTAGGGCATACATATAACTAACAAAATTAATATCCAATTTAATGAACCGGCTTAATCCTAAGCCCGCTGGTATTATCAACCGTCCGATCGAAAATCTGGATAACACTAGAATATACATATCGAAATATATACACGTATATTATTAAATCAATACCTGATTTAATAATCCGGCTTAATCCTAAGATGGCTAGTATTGTCATTCGATCGGAACACTACTCGATCGAAAAACCTAGATGACACAAGAATATACACATCGAAATGTGTATATGTAAATTATCAAATCAATACCTAATATAATAATCCGGCTTAATCCTAAAACGGCTAGTATTATCATTCGATCGAAACCCTGCACGTATAAACATACGGCCACCACATTATTTTGCCTGAATCAGAGAAACCCTCTGTGTGGGACTCTAAAGACTCGACAGTACGGTGGAAGTGGGCTTAACCACAGGCATGTCAGCGACACTAGCTGTACGTAAAGGCTACGCAGGCACCTGTCGAAATGAAGGCCGAAGAGCAAGCTCATCCGGACCCTAACCGAGCCTATCCGTGACAATCTTCGTACAGTCCGGTCTCTTCATCTAAAAGTATCGCATACTGGGTCTAAGGGGGTGGTAAACGTCAGACCCCTTACTGACCTGATAAGTCTTGTCGATTTGGCTCAGGACCAATTCGAGAAACTACTGATTTAACCATCAAAAAATCTCAACTACCTTGGCCAAGGTCTTATGGTTCTGGCTAACTGGACACAATGCGATATCGACTCCCAGTACCGGGAGAAACAAATTCTTGACAATCAATCACTGCCTCTATGTGGCTCGGGACTGTACCTAGCCAAAACCTGTTTGCATGACTCAGTAGAGCCATGGTAGGCTAGTGATCAAATCACAGTGGAAACTCACACGAGACAAATGATGATCTCATGTCCTATGACAAACCTGTACTCACGTCACCTGAGAACTGCTATCTGACGATAGGTATAATACCATCTAGAGGTTCTCAGTTAGTCCGTCCAGTGTACTCACCCCAGTGAGCACCTGTATACAATCTTTGGTGATCACACTAATGGCTATGGGACCAACCACCGCCCCTCGTCGGGGTCTAAAAACATATACACAAGTCTACTCTGGAATATCGATGCCCGGTTTCGATATTACTGCGACTGGGGACCTTTAAGGACGTGCTTATGGACTACTCAGTTCCCACAAGTATGATCTCCATTATAACGCTGGTAGTCAAGCAAAATCGTGCGGGCTTTATCAACATGTAACCGCCATATGTTATATCGAGTATAACGTATGCACATGTTAAGATAAAGTCAAATCATAATAGTATACTACTGTATCGAGTCTTTATCAATATGTGCAAGCAATATAAAGTATCAATAGAAAGAAATACACTTATCAAGATAAAGACAACTCAAATAATATACTATATACAACCGAGAAAGATTATCCTGTACATACATATCCCTAGCATCCTATACAATACAGGCCTCAAGGGCATACATATCCAACATAAACATGTGGCATACATAAACTGAAGAAAACTAAAGCTGAGCTAGTCCTGACTAGCAATCCGGTTGTAAACCTCCTCTGTGGCCTCTACTTTCTCCATCTCGACCGTATCTGACAAACATTCTAAGAGGAAAAAAGTGGGTGGAATGCCCGTCAGCGAACTAGCGCTCGGTAAGTCCCAAAGATAAAGTAAGAGTAAAGAAAATGATAAATGTAGAATATATAGATGATGAGTAAGAGTATATTTTCATAGGTGAATATGTACTATAGATCTATATAGGGTCACTATGTTAACGTTAAGTTCCAAGTGTGAATGTCAACGCAGCCGTAGAAGTATTCACGAGGTCAAAAGTAGGACCCCATGAGCAAGGAAACAAAGGCCCATTTCATGTGTTATCATCGGGGCTATAGGCTGTGGATGAGTCAACCTGACTAATATTCGAGTAAAATAAAAAAAGAGGTTAATACGGGGCTCCCGAAGCTCCATTGGATTCACATAAGAAACTATCCCAAGAACTCCAAGTATAATATATATTATGATTGTAAGATAGCCTTAGTTTATTTGATTGCTTGATTATAACATGACTTGATCAAAATCATATATTGCAAAAGGTGAAATAATGAAGTCGAGTGGGTCGAGTAAAGTACGAGTCATGTCAATTGTAATCTTGGGTCGAGTCAAGTTAATTCAAGTAGCTTGAGTTCGAGTTCAAGTTCAAGTTCAAGTTTAGATTCGGGTTCGGTTAGAGTTCGAATTTACATTCAAGTTTAGATTCGAATTTGGATTCGAGTTCAGGTCTTTTTCCTATGAATTATTTTAAACTATTAAAAATCTTATATTCGGGAGAAATCGGCAACTGCTGCATATGGATGGCAGGATTTGTGTCTTTTTTCAAGACAATTGCCATTGTAAATTTTTTTAAGTTGTCTAATCTGAATAGGCAAGCACTTACTTTCTCCGGCTCCCCGAGGCTCAAGAGAAATGATATTGCTTAAGCCTATATAGTCCTTAAAATATTGTTTGCATATCTAGAGGGGGATTTTATGAAAAATACTTTAATATAGTTTAACAATAAACCTCGAGGGTGATTTATAATATTTAAGGTTTTTATGAACATGTATTTTAGTTGTTGTGGTATTTTAGTGATAAAACCTAGCTTTTTGAAAGTTTATGGTATTTTTATGAAAACTACTAATTTTGAAAACTTGGTGGTATTTTATTAAAAATTATTATATTTCATTTTAAAAATATAGTTTCATATTATGTTTTTTTTTTACAGAAAATACGAATTCATAATTTTATATAATTTTCCAAAATTTAATTTTGTTTAGAAAAATTGTATTTCTTAAAAACCGTATTTGTATTTCCTTTCGAGACCGAATACTCCATGAGAAGTTATGCATCTCGCTCTACTGTCCCATGGATGTGCGATAATCTGCACTATCCATTAACTGGTCCCCTAATGAGAGTTGTAGAGGCATAATTGTCAAGGATTTAAAATATCGATTTAAAAGAAACCCGTTTTAAAACAAATGTGGCATTTTAATGTAAAACCTATTCTTTAAATTATCCATATGTTTAGAACATCATGCTATGAAATTATAGTTTGCGTGTGGGGTAGGTCGTTACCCCGTGAAGTTTTCCTAAAGATATTGAATTAAGGGTTATACTTAAAGTTCATGGTATTTTTATGAAAAAGTTCGTTATATGAGTATTTCTCATGAAAACTTTATTAAACTAAAATCTAAACGATTGAAAACAAGGTTATGAGTGGTGTGAAAAAGTTCGTTTGACCTATTTTGCTTAAAGAGGGGAGTACCAAGGTTAAAATTACATATATCGGAGTTAACTCCACTTTACCGATATATTTTTAGAATGCAATTTTTGTTGAAAGAAGGAGAGGGGGAAAGGACTCACTCATTGTGTAGAGTTAGGAAGAGGTTAAAGAAGAGAGAGGGTTCCGTGGCATCGTGGAAACTCCGGAAACGACTCCGATCTTCAACGAAGAGAGCTTGGTTGCTAACTTCACTTGACTCCATTTGCACTTAGAAACTTTTGGGAGAATTTTGATAGAAATTTTCAGAATAGAGAGGAGTTAGGGCATGGGGTGGTATTTATAGTGAAGAATTTAGGGTTTAAAAATTAAAAATTGGATTTAAAAGAATTAAAATGGGTGTTAAATGGTTAATTGAATAGTCTCTATTTAATTGCAGGGAAATCAAATAGTGCAGAGGAGTTGAGGGGAGCTGAAGGGACGAGTGTGCAAAATACGGAGTCAATTGGAGCTAATCGGACCGTCGGCGGCAGCTAATGGGGATAAATGGGCGTCGGATTTGACCCAATCCCCTCGAAATTCATGCCACCAGCATTAATCAGTGTTTACTCCTTTTTGCGCATGTTTGATTTTTCTGAAACTTTTCGTTTTCCCATGAATTGCACGTGCAACTCTTGGGCTTCCGAAAAATTAAAAAGAAAAATCTTAAAAATAATTGGGTCTGATGAGATTCGAACACACAGGCTGTCGCAGCAATGTATAGGCTTTACCAGTGATCTACAAGTTGCTTCTTACTTTTATTGAACAAAAATAACTTATAACTCCTATACAGGCTTAAATACCCTTTTCTATACATTTAAACAAATAATTCTGTACATGGGTTTCAGAGTCGATACAGAGTAGCTGAGGTTCGTCTGGGATTACTGTATCCTGAGGTTCTACCAAATTTTCAGTTTCAGTTTGTGGTTCCAGAATTTTTTCCAGTTCTACCGTGCTCCCACTAATTTCTTTTGCAAGGAACTGCCATTCTAAAAATTTGGTGTGCTGAGCAACAAGCACCTTTTGTTCCTCGGTGTGGTAGAACAGCTATCCATAACCATTCTTTGGATATCCCATAAACTTACATAAAACTGATGGTGCCTCTAGTTTATCCGGATTATGTTATTTAACTAAGATGGACAACCCTGTATCTTAAATCTTTTAAGATATGGCCTTTTACCATTCCATATTTCGAATGGTGTCTTAGGTACGGATTTGGATGGAACATCATTCAATAGATATGCTGCTGTTTGTAGCGCCTGCCCCTAAAATGAAAGAGGTAGATCAGCACTACTCATTATGGAGCGAACCATATCCAATAGGGTACGGTTCCTCCGTTCCGATACACCGTTGTGTTGTGGTGTGTACGGAGGAGTAAGCTGAGAGAGAATACCATTCTCTTTTAGGTAGTCTAAGAATTCCGTCTTTAAGTACTTGCATCCTCTATCGGATTTTAGGATCTTGATACTTTTTCCAGGCTGAATCTCTAATTCGTTCTTATATTCTTTGAATTTCTCAAAAGCTTTAGATTTGTGTTTCAAAAGATATACATATCCGAACCTAAAGAGATCGTCAATGAATGTAATGAAGTATGAGAACCCACCCCTCGCATGTATAAATATCGGACCACATACATCACTATATAAGAGTCCCAAGAGCTCTGTAGCTCTTTCTCCTTGTCCTATAAACGGAGTTTTGGTCATCTTTCTTTTGAGACAGGACTGGCAAGTTTCATAAGATAAAAATTCGAACGAATTCATAAATCCATCCTTATGCAACTTAGCTAGTCTTTTCTCATTAATATGACCAAGTCTATAATACCACATGTAGAATTCGTTCATTTTTAATCCCTTCTTCTTGCGTGTGTTTTGTATATTGAAAACTTTGTTTTAATTTAGAACGTAGATACCATTACACAGTGTACCTTCTGCAACCAATACCTGATTAAGGTAAATATTCATGATATTTCTATCTAGAACAAACTTATATCCATCTTTATCAAGTAAAGAGACTGATATGATGTTGCAAAGTATATAAGGTATATAGTAACAATTGTTCAAAACTATAGTATTGCCGCTTGGCAATACTAAGTGATATTAACCGACGGCAGCAGCATCAACTTATGCTCCATTCCCTACTCTGAAGGACATATCATCCGGTCTAACCATTCACTTTTCTCAGTTCTTGTAATAAATTACATATATTAGATCCTGATTTGGTATCCAGTACCCAGGAGGTAGGGTTGACCGAAAAATCATTTCTAATAACAAATACACCTGAAGAAGATGCATTAGAATGCTTCTCCTTCAATAGAGTCATCTAGAATTCCTTACAGTCCTCTTTCCCTTGCTTATACTCATGAAGGTTGTCATAAGTTTGAGCCGAACCGATGTTCCTCAGCCTAGTGTAATAAGCTGGTTCGGTCAAGTCAAACATTTTATTATCTTGATTAGAGTATGAAATGGTTGCTACCTGGAGAGAGAGAAAAGAAATACTCAACGTGCGCTCTTGCAAGATTAGATTGGTTATTAGTTTATCTAATAAGGATGTCTCCCACTGTTTTCTCGAATTTCTCTTCAAACCTTAAAAGGAAAACTAGTCGATATCATTCGTATCTTACAAGTTTGCTAACTGTTCAGCCAGGTGAGTGTTGGTACTCCGAGAGAGGTTCTCCGTGCTCTCGCATGGACCTAATTAAAATAAACATTGTTTCTGCAGAGGCGTAGTCCAATTAACACTTTTCTAGATACCTAATAGGTTAGCTAATTGTGAAGTGAAAAATATCTCCTAAGAGTAATCCTACTCATTAGCGGGATCGGGATCCAACTATCATCGCGTGATAACTTAGATGGAAGCTACTCTAGTTATCACACTCCAGAAGGTATTCAACACTTCCAAGCTTCATGTATATTTGAAACTCCCGATATTGTTTTTGCTCCTAAAAGCTTATGACCTTGACTAGGTCAACATATCATAAACCGCTAGTCAAGTTCCACCCGTTATTATCCTAGATTAATTTAGACCCACCCGCATATATCCTTGATTAGTTCAAAATGGATATGCGGCTGCCCTAGATAATCGCAACATTTGCAACAAACAAGCACCATTCAGCTATCGAACACTACGCCATGACTAGGTCAAAACATGCAACACAAATACTAAGTAACACTAGTATGAAATGACGAAGGGCTACGGATGGTTTTTGGCGAAAAACCTTTAACGTAATGAACTTGATATCGTTGAAAGAACCGAGCAGTTTTGAAAAAGGAGTAGTTTAGGCTCCACTTTTAAAACAAGTGGTTTTTAAAGAAAACCGAGCAATCTATAGTAACGCAAACTTTTGCTTAAGGGCGTAATCCCTGTGAAGGGATCAAGGCTCTTCTCTCGTCGAATGAGATGCAGGATATTCCTAACCGAATACCACTATGCAAGGCAAAAGAATACGGCTATAGTTTTTCGAAAAGTGGTTCCTCCAATATCTTATTAGGTTTCTTTTCTTGCATTAATCAAAATCAATGCGGTCCCATCAATTAATTTCTATCACACAAGAAAAGAACGAAAATAAAATTTATGTATATGCCATCCGCATTCGCCACGAGGCCCCATCATGCACTGTTAGGTTACTAAACTAATGGCAGAGCGGGTCCTGAATTAGCGCGAATACAAAACATATACAACATCTACTTGTATTTATATGTATATATATATATATAACCATTCCTCCCAGGAATGATATAAACAACATCAGAGAACAGCAATAAGCAACATGGAATAGCGGATAATCAAGGAACCTTGGGTTTCATTTGAGCCACAAATGAAACTCGACGTTCCCGGTCGTGTGGATAACTTATGCAATGAAGAACCTAAACCCCTACGAGTGCGCAAACTACCCGCCAATTCCGGAAGTGAGGCAACCCCAATAAACAAAGTGAATGGGCCACCCAGCACATCATGGAATCCGGTAATGTCATGACCCGAAATATTAGCTCGTGACCGGCACTTAAATCATGCCACGTCTAAAGGCGTAACGTAATTCAAGTAAGCTGAAACCCAGAAGTCTAAACCTTTTTAAGAAAATAAAGAGGTGAAGTTTTGAAATAAAGGTATAATGAAATCAAGTTTTTCTAAAAATCCATAGAAAAGGAACATGAAAATGCAAGTGGAATTTATTAGTTTGAAAACATGTTTCGTCTTTTTAAAATTTGGACAGCACCTCCTTTGTAATTTTTGATCCAAAACCACATATACAAGATAATGATAAAGGCATCCCCAAGCGGGAGCTAGCTCTTTGCCAATCGGCGGATCCACAACCATGCAAAGTATAAATATAAGTATACGACGCCCAACGGCGAAGTTCAATAAAAACAGATAAAGAAATAAGTAAGACATCAAAATCACAAGTAGCGGAAAACCCCTCGCTCTAAGTCTCGCAACCACAATCTCACTAATTCTCATTACTTATACAATTACTAATTTTGATTGATGGAGTTGACTAGATATAACGGGAAATAGTAAATACAAGAGTGGGTACGATACAAATGTCCCACCTACCAAGCAAACCACCCAAAAGTAACTATGTGCCAGCGATGCCGCTACTGATCCGGGCGGTCAACCTGCAAGAACTGTAGCACAACGGGGGTGAGTTACCAACTCGTGAATAGAAAAACATCTACAAGTAGAAATCGAATAAACAATGACTCCTAGGTCAACTATATCATAAAAGTAATACTATGATATCTAGGGTGACCGGGTCTGTATATCTGCCAACACTAATATCAATGCCAATCGGCATATGGATATCATCCAACAATATAACCAATGTATGTATGCATGTGGATCTCGTCCAACCATATAACCAATGTATGTATGCATGGATCATAAAAGTATGTGCCTGAAAGTATGAGGATATAAATCAACGGGTGTCCCTCCCGACACATCAAAATCATGGAATCTGGGTGTCCAATATCGACACTCGAAAACATCATGAAACCCGTGTCCAGCATCGACACGTAAATCCTCATATCTCGAGCTCCGTCAGTCCTGTTCAAACCACATCATCTCTCGACTACGGTCGGTATCCTCCGGATATCTGCCGAGCCTAAATACTATCACCGGTAAGTAGTGGTCCCTCTGCCAAGCTCATCGTCTACTGTACAGCAAATCCGTTCTCGCCCCGGTGTACCATACCGGGTCCACCATGTACCCGCAATTGGCCTCATCCAGCTCCTCGAATCGGGTTTCACATGTCATACGTCTCAGAACCGAGAAAACGCATGATGGACGTACTGAAATATTATATTAAGAGAAACCGGGTTTTTAAAACAGTACATGCTTTCTTTTGAAATAGCCACGGTTCTCAAATCCAGAAATCTCATGAAAACAGTATATCTCAATGCGAAAAATCATAAAGCATGATGTATGCGACATATGATAAAAATGTAAGTATATCCGAGTATCATGCAATATGGAACAGTGATATGACATATTAAGGGAAAACCGCTCTTTTAAATGGATCCAATTTTGTAAATATCTCATGTGGTCCCCAATTCTCTAAAACCAAAGCCAGCATTATCTATGTATGTGCAATAAGTATGTTTATAGGTACGGATGCACAAGTGGTATATACGCAAGCATGAGTGTACAATATGTATATGTGCCAATATGGATGTACAAATGGTATATACACAAGCATGGGTGTACAATATGTATATGCGCCAATATGGATGTATAAGTGGTATATACGCAAGCATGCGTGTACAATATGTATATGTGCTAATATGGATGTACAAGTGCTATATACGCAAGCATGAGTGTACAATATGTATATGTGCCAATATGGATGTACAAGTGATATATACGCAAGCATGAGTGTACAATATGTATATGTGCCAATATGGATGTACAAGTGGTATATACGCAAGCATGAGTGTACACTATGTATATGTGCCAATATGGATGTACAAGTGGTATATACGCAAGTATGAGTGTACAATATGTATATGTGCCAATATGGATGTACAAGTGGTGTATACGCAAGTATGAATGTACAATATGTATGTCATGCAAGGAGTCGCATCCTGATGCAGCGATTCTACTGTGTAAGTGACATAGTAATTATCTATGTGAAGTGTGTGAGCCGGCCAATCTGTGTACGTGTAACATACGCATCATCGATAATGGTGTAAGTGTACTAGCACAGGTATATGCAATGCAATAAGAATAGCATGAAAGCAGCATAAGGTAAATCATCAGCTAAAAGTTATAAGGTATACGTGTCTAAAAGACCGAGTCGGTGAATCTATCAATCGGCATCCAGCCTCACAATATCGCGTACGTTATAATCCATCGTACGGCATCCTCTAGTCAAGGGTATGGATCAAACATCAAGTCAAACTCATCAGGTACGGAAAATCATCGTACGGTGGCATTAAGCTATCAGAGATCCTATCAACCTATAAGACGAGGAGGGTACGGACCTAACGTCTCGTACGGCTATCACTCACGATTCACAACATATATAAATATCCCTATATACCTATGTCCCAGGTCATATCCGCAACAATCTCATAGTAGGCGACCGGCAGGGTATAAATCATCTCAATCAACTCGCATCCGTATACCAACATATCATCAAATCATCATATCACGTCATATAATCTTTTCATCGCATTTATATCCCACATCAAGTCAATTTTACAAATACATTCTACCTTTACTATAAGCATACATATCTAATCTAGCATACACACCCGAACCATACAAACAGTTTTTGAAAGATGAGAATCGTAGTTTTGAAAGTAGGGGCTACGGTGTTTTTAAAGAAAAGATATCATTTGAAAATCCGTAACGTCCCTCAAGATATCTGTTTAAAAGATATATACGATTCTTCAGTTTAGAAATTGGTATGGTTCAGATGACACATCTACGTCGACTATCGAGTCTTATAGTACCCTAAACGGCAATATCATCAAATATCATCCTCAAATCCCATCATCACATACTAGTCGTCTCATATCACTTCTAACTAATCTTAGTTTCTAATATGGTTCTCTAACTACCTTTTTACTCTATGTATAGTCTTCTATTAAAGGTTTCATTAATCATAATATATATATATAAATCGGTTTCCATCAAAGTTTGCGGGGGTGCTATACGCCATCCATCCGACTTCTCCCATAGATATAGATCTACTCACCTTGATCCTTGCTTGCCCAAGTCGATGACGCCACGCTCCGTCGTCTCGGAATCTACGCGAAGGTATCTACAATAATACACAGTCGCAATCGCTATTAAAATCGAATCCGGAAACCAAAACGGCACACGGATCGCCTATAGGTTAGAACTTATAGGCCACGAATGCAAAACCAACCAATAATCCCTTGTCGTTGGTGTACGAACATCCAACAACCAAAAACAAATCCAAATATCAAAACTAAACATTTCAAAATACGGAAAATATAGCCAAAATCACAGCAAAGTGCTCCCAGATTTTGACTCAGGTCAAAAGGAGTTAAACAAACAGGTATAGGGTGTTGTACATGGAGTATTTGAGCTACTGGGACAACCTGGAACCCAACCAACACAGAATGGCCGGTCACCTACCCACAAAATCCGGCCACCTCGGCCATGGTTGCTCCGTTTTGGTTCGTATGGTCGGGGTGGTCTCCTAGTACCCTAATTTGGTCCGTGGAGTTGTTTGGTAAGCTCAGAAATTACCCGGGTTGCTGCAGATTCACAGTAGGCACACACAATGCAAAAAAACCGACATGGATACAATCTAAGTTTATGGTCTCTATTCTAGGTCCAGAATTGGATTTCTAAGGTCTTGCACACTCTCACTACAGCTCACAAGTCCACAAGTCACCCAAACCCTCTCTAGAATTTTCTAACTTCACAAAACACCACTAAACCACTTCTAAACTAAAACTAGAACAGAAGAAACTTAAAACTAACTAAATGGAAAGGATTATACCTCATGGATGAAACTCAAGAGAACCCTAGCTTCTCAAAGTTTTCAAAATCCCACTTTGCTTGGTCCAATCCGATGGGGGTGAGTAGGTGATCATCTTTTGTGAAGGGGGTATAGGGTTTTCATGAAAGATTGGAGATGGGTCATGAGGGTAGAATGAGGGGCTTGAGGATGAAGAAGGAGATGAAAGAAATGGTGGGGAAAATATATGGGGCAGCACTCTCCCTCTCTCTCTCACTCTCATTCTCTCTCCTAGCATGCTCACTCTCATCATTATGCCCCCTCTCTCTCCTCAAGTCATCATGACACCTTTTCCCTTTCGTTTCTTTTCTCACCACAATAAAACCATAACATAAAACAACACAAATGAAATATGTGATGGTGCACTAACCATAAAAACTGTAGAAATATGGATTTGGTTTAATCGCGATTAGCAGTGCACTAATCGGGTTTTTATCCAAACTGCATGTAATAAATTTTAAAAATGCCAAATCCTTTAAATATATTATTAAATGAATAAATCATTTTAATTTCCATTTATTTCACAATTATCGGTATATATTTATACTCTTTTTCGAAAACCCCAATTTCGCAAATCGGGCAGTTTTCGGGAAATATATTATTTTAATATTAAATTCCAAAAATAATATTTTATATTTTCTGAAATGTTACAGGTAACTTGAGCACCCCTCCGTGGGTTATCCTATACCCCCTATGAGTGCGGCGAATAGTCCGCCAATTCTAGAATAAGGTCCCCTCCATCTCAACGCCATTAGATGCGGGCCCGTTGCCCTAATGAACCCGGCTATTGGAACACTCCTCCACGGGGTAATTCTAGTATAGAAAAGAAATATATATATACAAATAGTGAAATCGATCTCAATCGGCCGTGCCCCAAATAAAAAAATATACAAACTGGTAGAGACGGCAGTCCACATGTCAGACGCTCGTCCCGCAATAATGAACATACAAATCAATCTAAACTGCAAAACTACCATTGCACTAGGGGCTATCCAACATGACAATCCAAACAAGCCATCACAGATATAAACATCACAGCAGCATAAGCATGTATGTGCAACCCCGTCTAAATGACATATAGCAAATAGACGACGTTTGAAAACACATACACCTCATCACAGAAGTCAACGATTCAAAAGTTTTATGTTCTAAACTTTCCAAGTTGCCCCAAAGAAAAGATAACACTAAGTGAAATTTAGGACAAATCAAATAAGACCAAAAATCCCAATTTCTAAAACACAACACACTGGATGAAAACGAGGAGCCGAGGACATCACAAAACAGCCCATAGCGGGCTAAAAAGGATTTTTGGTGGTTTTAGTACTGCCAAACTTCCTCATTTTCATTGTGTGTCATATACATGTCAAGAGTAAGCCTCTACACTTGTTTAAAAAAAATTTCAAAGAGGGTTTTCAAAGATCGGAATTTTTCGGTTTTGAAACTAAAACATCGTCTCTACTATTTTCTAATGTTTGGGTGGCTCTGATACCATGTTGGATTTTTTAGCACCCTGGCTACTGACAGCGGCCGTTGCGGAATGAAAAACTTTGACTTTTAAAAAAAACTGGCGCTAGAAAACAGTGCCTAGAATCTAACTAAACATCAAAACTAGTAAACTAGAGGAGTCTAGCTAAAGAGTGTCACACCTGACAACATGTGTCCTTTGAGTCTTCATTCCTCTTCTTAAGCTCCTTGAGGTCTCTTAGGTCAACTTTGATGGCCGGTCGTCTACCTGAAAGTTCTTGATTCAAGCTCCTACTTCAAAAAGAAGCAAACTAAGCAAACTTGTTTGCTAATCTAGTTTGCTTAGATGATGTGGTGATATTTAGTAGTAGTTTTCTATCTCAAATCCCTTTGCTTCTCAACACATGAGAATGATAAGGGTTTGAAGAGAGTGAACTCAAGAAGAAGAGAGGAGAGAATGGCTAGTCAAGAAGCATTATAATAATAAGAATGGCTAAGCTTTTCTATGAAGTATTTTTCTTTTATTTAAAAAACACAACCATACTCCAACAGTTTTTGTAATAAATAGCAAAGTCATGCTTCATGCCATCTCACCCTATTCCACCTCATTTTCTATTTTCAACAAAATAGAAAAATGTAGGATGAGGTGTCATCTCCTAGAAGGTATTTTGTATAAATACAAAATACTTTCTACCATATATACATACCCGTATTCGTACTAAAATTCGAATACCCAAAAGATAGAATAATAATATTAATATAATACCAGCATTAAATCAATATCTAATTTAACAAACCGGCTTAATCCTAAGCCTGCTAGTATCATCAACCGTCCGATTGAAAAACTGGATAACACTAGAATATATATATCGAAATATGTATATGTAAATTATTAAATCAATACTGATTTAATAATATGGATTAATCCTAAACCGGATAGTATTATCGTTCGATCGGAATCCTGCACGTATAAACATACGGCCACCATATCGTTTCGCCTGAATCAGAGAAACCCTTGTATTGGACTCTAAAAACTCGACAGTACGCTGGCAGTAAGTTTAACCATAAGCACATCAGCAGCACTAGCTGTACATATTGGCTACCCAGGTACCTGTTGAAAAGAAGGCCGATGAGCAAGCTCATCTGAACCCCTACTAAGCCTATCAGTGACAATCTCCGTACAATCCGGTCTCTTTGTCTAAAAGTATCGCATACCGGGTTTAGGGGGTGGTGAACATTAAACCCCTTACTGACCTGATAAGTCGTGTCGATTTAGCTCAGGACCAATCCGAGAAATTACTGATCTAAATATCAGTAAATCTCAACTGCCTTAACCAAGGTCTTATGGTTCTATCCAACCGGACACAATACGATATCGACTCCCAATACCAGGAGAAACGAATCCCTGACAATCATCCACTGCCTTCATGTGGCTCAGGACTGTACCCAACCAAAACCTGTTTGCTCGACTCAGTAGAACCATGGTAGGGTAGTGATCAAAGCACAGTGGGAACTCACATGAGACAAATGATGATCTCAGGTCCAAAGACTAACCTCTACTCATATCACCTGAGAACCGCTATCTCACGATAAGTATAATACCATCTAGAGGTTCTCATTGAGTCTGTCTAGTGTACTCACCCTCAGTGAGCACCTGTATACAATCTTAAGTGATCGCTCCAATGGCTGTGGGACCAACCACCGCCCTTCGTCAGGGTCTAGAAACGTATACTTAAGTCTACTCTGGAATATCGATGCCCGGTCTCAATATTTCTGTGACTTGGGACTTTTAAGGATGTGCTTTTAGACTACCCAGCTCTCACAAGTATGATCGCCATCATAACGCTGGTAGTCAAGAAAAATCCTACGGGGTTTATCAACATGTACCGCCATATGTGATATCGAGTATAACATATGCACATGTTAAGATAAATCAAACCATAACAGTATACTACTATATCAAGTCTTTATCAATATATGTAAGCAATATAAAGCAACAAGAGAAAGAAATACACATATTAAGACAGAGACATCTCAAATAATATACTATATACAACTGAGCAAGATTGTCCTGCACATACATATCCCTAGAATCCTATACAATACAGGCCTCTAGAGCATACATATCCAACATCAGCAATGCGCTGTTCGCATTTAGACCATAGCTTTCGCCATCAGATAGCGTACTGAACCCATGTCCCATTCGATTTAGGTCATTCATTGACCAACGTGGTCATGGTGGTGCGTTCACTTGCATTAGAGAACCTATGAGCGAAGATTATTTCCATCTCAGCAAAAGTCTTGATGGAGTCGTTTGGAAGCTTCGAGTACCATTCGAAAGCAGTATCCGACAGACTGCTGACGAATTGAGGAAGAAGTATCATTGCCTCCTGTGTTACCGCGTTTGGACTTAAACTGCGCAATATGCTGGTTAGGATTGCCGGTCCCTTTGTATATAGTGAACGTCAGGATCGTGTATCCTGGTTGGTATAGCATCTGGTCATATTATGCTAGATATGGCCGACCAATCTTGATCAGCTGACTTGCTGCTTCATTGTCCTGATGAGCTTTAAATTTTTGAGCGATATATTCATCCAGCTTTGTTTTGGAGATCATTTTCTCTTTACCCGTTGATGGGGCTTGCAGAGGATTTGAAGTATCTCCCTTATAGTCAATAATGACTACCGACGGTTCATTTGCCGGTGTTTCTGGTTGAACTATCATCCCAACCATGCATTGAAATAGGAAGGCCATCTTGCCTATCCTGGTGGTCATCTCCGCCGCTCTTTCATCTTTCTTCTTAAGGATGTGCTTGAGATAGTGAACATCAAACTTCTACTATGTTCTTTCTTCGGGTGCATCTCCTGAGTGTGCATCAGTGGGCTAACAAGTTCCGCCGCTTGAGCAAGTATCTCTTGCAGCTTCTGTTGATCCTTCATCAGAGACCGAATAATTAGTCTGTGAGAAACAGAAGCTCGGCTTTCATCCTTAGAGTTCATCATATACACTGTATGAACTAACATGCCTTCAAACATAGGGCATTTGGAGTATCGGCCCTTACAATTCGCCTCAGACGCTTGAAACTTCTCTGGCCTCTCTCTTTCATGAGAAGACGGTCTGGGAGGAGCTATCTTTGAAGGAGACACCTTCGGTTTAGGAGAAGCTTTGTTAACATAACTCTTCAACTTCTTATACCTGGAAGAGTACTCTCTATTGATGATAAACCCATGTACTTCTTTCCAGACCTTATAAGTAGTCGAGGAAATTCGTTTGAGAGTGCGGGCCAGCTTCAGTTCGCTTGGCACCTTCATAGGAGATGGTGATTTCTTCAGTACAACGGTTGGAGAGTTGCTCTTTACCATTTTCAGTGGTTCAAAGTTGTTCCCAATTGGAGCAGCAGCCTGTATAGTCGGCAGCGGTGGGGTCATCTTAGATGGAAAGCTGTCCCCAGCCTTCCTCACTCGGTGCCAATATCAACGTCAGGCATGCCTTGCAATTAGAACTTATTCAATTTTAGGGGCTTCCTGAACCTTCCTTATGTGTTTTTCTGGAATTGGACTATCCTGCCCCCTGCGTTTATATGAAGCTTCAGCAGGTGTCAGTCACTTGAAAATCAACTATTTGGGCATAGCAACGACAGGAACTTGAGGAGCCAGTCTAAGGAAGACAGACTGCCTTAGTGGAGAAGCACACTTGGGAGCCTCAGGGGTAGCAGGCATTGAAAATGCTAGTTGTTTAAAGACCGACTTCTTCGAGATCTTAGGCTTTCTAGCAGTGCCTACTGAGCTTGTCTTCAACCTGTTGAAGACTGAAACTTTGGAGATGGCAGGCTTATTAGCAGGGCTTGCAGAGGTGGTCATCCGATCGAAGACTGAATTCATCTGGTCGCAGCACCCAAGGTGGGGAACGTAGGCATTGTCCTAAATTGAAGGCCATTAAGTGTCTGCATTACCTGACTAGGTATGCATAGCAGGGGAGTCAGAGCTTGTCCATAGATGACAATGCTCGACTGGATGGTGTTCGAGTAGCAGTTGGTGGCACAGTCTCACTTCTTGCTGGATGATGCCATTGAATTCTATATAGAGATGAGGCACAAGCTTTAGTATCCCAACATCCAAGGACAACATAAACATAATATACCGCGATCGGTTCACGAAACATGACACACGAAGTGTAGAGTGGAAAGATAAAAAGTTCCCACCAGGCATGCTAGAATCTATTTATCTCTGAAAATCGAACCGAGGGGAGGGGAGCACGTCCAACTTGAATACGGGGGCAGATACTATATGGAACATATCCATCCATCTCTCCGAGGATACCAAGTTGATTTATGGTACCGTATATCAGAGGTTTGGATGGGTGCGACCGTTGTAGTTGAAATTTTCAGATTCCCCCTCAATAATGAGTGGTTTTGATTGTGGGGACGTTTTTTCCTACAGGCGCAAGCCCCTGCTGTTAATTACGTTATCACTATGTTATAACAACTTTCTCTGCTCTATGGCTATCATTTCGTGTCGTGTTATATATTTTTTATTTTGGGGTTGTCCATAGATTATATACGAAGGCTAATTTATGTCGTCGCCCATAAAGCGCAAATTGGTCCAAATCCTTACATATTAGATTTAGGGTGAACTTAGGTCGTATATCTCATATAAATGAGATCCATCAGTTCACAGAATACTTGGGCTTGATCAAAGGATCGTTAATCGTTTATGGGACTAAGATCAACTTAGGCATATGATTAAGGACCATTAATTTTATTTTAGACTAAGTTCAACTTAAAATATATGAGCATATGGGCTCAATTTATTTTAACTAAGGACTGTTAGTCTTGTATGGGGACTAAGGTCAACTTAGAAATATGGTTAAGGACCGTTAATCTTATATTAGACTAAGGTCAACTTAAAATATAATGAGCATATGGGCCCGGAGAAGATCATAGAAGCTTAAGGTTCAGTATACTTAGTCGCTTTAGACTAAAAACTATGTATATATGGCATAGCCCGGTTCTAGTGCATGCCACCTTTGGCGGATGCCACGCGTCACCTAAGTATTGGTGCACGGGGCTCTGGCGTATATGTTTATGGCGCATAAAATATTGGTGCTTGGGGGGGTTTGTGGCACATGCCACGTGTCGTATGGTCATTGGCGTATGCCCATTGACATTTAGGTCTCTGGGCATATGGACTTATGTTCTCAATATATGAATCATTAGCGCATGGGCCATTAGCGCTTACCATGTGGCGCAAGGGCCATTGGCGCTTTCCATATGGCGCATGTCACGTGGGATTTTCCTTCAGAGATTAATCTCTATCTTTTGAAGCATAAGTTTCTGTTAATGGATTTTTTTGGCCATTAACGATCACCAAGATCAATATTTAATGATCTGGGATCCCTATTTTTGTTTAAAGTTGTGAACTTTGTGTTGGATATGTATACCCTAGAAGCCATTAGTGTACATTATATTGGACATCATGGACATATGTATGCATAGAATAATCTTTCTCAAAATGATAGTGTACTATCTGATTTTGATTTTATCTTAAAGTGTATACATTTATCTTGCTCTTAGTTATACATGTTGATAGAGCACTTAGGATCTTTTGCTTAACTACCAGAATTGTGATGTCGATCATACTAGTAGGCCATGGGTAGTCGATAAGCATATCATTAAAAGTTCCTAGTTGTAGGGGTATCGAGACAGGGTATCAATATTCCAAAGTAGACTAGTGTATACGTTTCTCGACCCAGTATAGGGTGATGATTGATCCCACAACCATTAGTGTTTGACAACAAAGATTGTATGCTGGTGCTCATTATAGACTGAGTACACCGAACAGACTTGACGAGAACTCCTAGATGGTACTATACCTATCGTCAGATAGCAGTTCTCAGGTGACACATGTACAGGATAGTCTGTAGACTTGAGATTGTCATAGTGTCTCATATGGTCTCCACTGTACTTAATTACTACCCTACCACAGCCTTAAAGGGCTGTGCAAACAGGTAGTGGTTGGTTAATGTCCCAGATCATATGGAGGCAATGAGCGATCGGAAGGGATTCGTCTCTCCCGGTATGAGGAGCTGATGTTGCGTTGTGTAAGACTAGCTATAACCATAAGTCCATGACCAGAGCAAGCGAGATTTGATGATAAGCATTGTCAGAAGTTTCTCATATGGTTATGAGCTTTATGCTTGTATGATTCATCGGGTTAGTGGGAGTCTGACGAATACCACCTGCCAAACCCGATATGCGACATTCTTAGACGAAGAGACCGGACTGTACGGTAAGTGTCATCGATAGGCTCTGTAGGGTACGGGCAAGTTTTCTTGTCGACCTTTTCATTCGTTCAATACCTGGGTAGCCGTTACGTACAGCTAGTACCGCTGACGTGCTTGTAAAGTAAGGATGTGATCCGACAACTTACTGCTAGCGTGTTGACGGGTCTTTAGAGTCCCACACAGATGTTTTGTCCACTTGAGAGAAATAATGTATTGCGCGCATGGGATGCGTGCAGGGTTCGATTAGACATTCGTCTTTAACCGAACGGGTTATGATACTAGCCGGATTATTGAGATAAACCGAGTCATTGTATTAATTGTTAATTCAATGGAAAGTTTAATTATGAGTCATTATGTGATAATACATGTAATTAACCTAATATCATAAATTTCTCTCTCTCTCTCACTCTTTATTGTTCCATGTGATAAGAACATTTTCTATTTTATCATGGCTAGTATATCTTTTTTTAACCATGATAATTCTTTTTTTTTCTTTCATCCTTTTTCTTTATCCCATTTATGCATTTCCCAAGGGTAATGTGTAACCATTTCACACACCCTAGGACATGTGTTAGGATGATAGAAGGGAGAGGTGGCATAGCTTAGGTCATGGGAGCATGGTGAGTGTGACCATAACCTAACTCTCACACTCTCTCTCCTTCATACTTGCAAATCCCATGAGAAAAAGAAAAAGATAGAGAAGAAAAAGAAAAGAGAGACAAGAGAGAAACCCTTCACCATTTACAAAACCCCACACTTCTCTTTGCTACTTAGCAACTAGCAAAGAAGAAGAAGTAGCTCAAGTTGCCATTCATCGCCGAGGACCGTCTTCGACGAAAAGGGCCAACTAGGAGACTCAAGCCGGTGAACTCTAGGAGACAAAGCTAAGAGTTCAAAACAAAAAAGCCAACTTACTAACCATCTTGGAGCTTGAAAGAAAAAGTATCATAGGTAGTATGATTTTTCTATCTTAGCTCTTAGCCTTTTCAGTTCTTACATGTTGTAGTTTTAGGATGATCACTAGGGTAGTATGCCATGCTTGCTAGAAATTTTTGTTTTTACCATTCCTCATAGTATTTTTCTTCTAGCCAAAAGAATGAAATAAATATATGGTATCAGAGCTTACCCTAGAACTACAACTTGCTTTTGTCGACGTTTTGATTTCGAATCATTGAGTTTAGTCCGTTTTTCTAGTTTACATAACTAGTCTTTGTCCATTTTTTGAATTGCTTTAATTTTTTTTTAAATAATACCAGAGGGGTATGTAGGAACCGCGGAGCATCCACCAGAAACCTGTGGGACCAGAGCTAAAGAAAAACCATCGGTGCCGGTAAACCAACGGTTCTTCTTGCTCTGCTGGCCACCAGTTTTCCGGTGTTGCTCCGTTATTTTGAAACTAGTAAATTTGTTTGTTTGTGTCACACCCCGCTTCCCAGTGTACGGATAGAGGACGCGACGAGGCCGCTACGTATTTACTCTGAAGTAAATACGCTAAGCGTATTTAAGCAATATAAATATAAATGCACAAGAGATAAGATATAATAAAACAACAACTTTATTTATTCACATTCTTTTGTATAATGCATGGAAAGTAAATACATCTGATGAAAGCAATGCCTAAACAGTGGCAAAACAGAAAAGAAAAGTACTGAAATAAAAATGTGTATAATGTAGCTAGAGCTCTGGATCGTATGCAAGCTGGTCCAAGTCCTCGCTGGTATGCTCGATCTCCTGAGTGTCCAAATCACCTGACAACATTCCAAAAAAGAAAGAGAAGGAATGTCGTCAGCGAACAATTGCTCGGTAAGTCCTAAAGATAAGGAAGAAATAGAATAGACAGAGGGAGAGAGTAGTTTTTAAAGTTGTATTATATTGTTATAATGTTGTATTTAGTGTTAACGCTGTTGTTTGTAGCTTGGTACAGAAAGATACCAGTGTATACGAGAGGAGTCTCTATATGCTACCCCCTAGGGCAAACGCAATGTACAAGGCTCCGTTATACAATCCGGAACAACGACAATTGGATTCAGGTTAGGTGTCTTAATCTTGCAGTCTCGTGCCACTTTTAACACCTTCCGTACCAATCTACCCCTTAAACCCCGCGATATCTTGATTGTATTATTTGTATTGTATTTCAACTTGTAATTGAATTGTAATATAGATTGTATATTTGGATGACTTGCCGAAACCATGATATCAGTAAAATGGATGTACTGGAGAATTTTGGATGTAACTGGAGAATCATGTAAATGGAAGTATATCCATGGTTCGGTTCGGTCAAGTTGTATAGATTGATAAATTGAATATATGGATTCATGGATTCATGTTGAATTGTAATATTATAAATTGTACTTGAATCATATTCAAGTCAGATTATTATAATGAGACTCAGTCTGAGTCAGAATAATTAGAAAGAGAAATTGAAGTCCTGAATTAGGTTTTGATGTTATCGGTAACCGCTGCACATGGGTGGCAGCATTTGTGTCTTTTTCAACGACAATTACCGTATTAATAACACCGTTTGTTATATTGTCTACCTTAGATAGGGAAGCACCCATATCTCCGGCTCCCTGAGGCTCAAGAGACTGGTTCTGCTTAAACCTATATTTACTAGGGTCCTTATTGTAATTTATATAACTTGAGGGGTTTTATGTAAAAATAATTTTGTATAGTTTTCAAAATACAACTCAAATATTTAATTATTGTCTTTATGTACATACAACAATTTAATGATCAAGATAAATATGTATACATGTTCGAATAGCATGAAATGAGTCAAGTATATTATTCAAGTAACTACCATAAATAATGCTGTAAAGAAATATTATGAACGACTAATAAATCAAGTTGAACGAATGCGGAAAATAAACAGAAATGTGGCTCTAAGTGTTTTTCATGTTTGAGTTCCAGTTTCACCTAAATACGACTACTGGTTTGGGAGGCATATCTGTTTTTGTATCGTCGCGCAAAACAGATCAGAATCTATTCGGCACCGTCACATATTTTTAAAACACAGTTTGAGTTAATTTCCATCAGGTTTCAGATTACGATGATTATTAGAAAATTGTAGGTATTTCAATTTAATTATCCAAAAAACTAAGATTTGCACGATTTGGATTTCTGAAATTCTAGTTATGATCATTTTAATATCAACGTTTAAAACAGAAATTTAGATTTCTGGACAGCAACTATATGTTATATTGCAAAGCCTATATCGGATTGTTTCATGTATTTATAAGTAATCTAATATACATAAAATTATAGCTTTATAAATTATTCATCTACACATCTAAATGTTGTCACAAACGAACATCGGGTGTTCGAGTTATGTCCTATTTAAAAATAGTGTGCGAATCAGGACAGATTCAGTCTAGGTCCGTCAATTAATATTGTAACACAGTTTTCTATATTTTACGTCAGTTTTCAGTAAAAATATAAAACAAATAAAATCTAGATATTTCGATGTAGATGTTCAAAACATCTGAAAACACTTAATTTGTATTAAATATTATAGAGTTATGGTCTCTCGAAGAAGACCCTTATTAGCAGTTTTCTATTTTTAAAAACAGTGAATAAAAAATCATGTAACTGATAAACCATTTTTTCGGTTGAAATGAAATTTTTACAATGTGTACAGAAGAATATATTCTATAATATATAAAGTTCCTGAAATTTCCAGATGTAAAAATTAATTTCTAAAAATTATTTTAAATGTAAAGGTATTGATATGTCATATGTGAGAAATGAGAAAACCATGGTAATATTCGTAACTTCATTTTTTTTTACAAACTTTAAATAAAGTAATTTAAAATACAACAACAAATGATGCAATCCTAATTGGTTACTATGAAATCTTAACATATGGATTGAGAGTAATGAAAAAGACTTTAAAAAATATATATGTGTGTATGTTTGTGTGTGTTCTTTATTTATATATGTATCCATTTAATTAATTATTTTGGGACTATTATATGAAAAGGGAAGTTTTTCAAGGCAATATAAAAAAAGAAAGAGAAAGAGAAAGGGATGGAGGGAGGGAAAAAGAGAAGAGACTTACATACACAAACCGGTGTTGTCACCGGGCTTGTCTATCCGCCGATAGCCTCGCATTTCTAGCGAGACTTCCTTGAAAATTTCTTCATGTTCTTCTTTGGGGAATTTAGATGAAGAGGGATATGTGAAATGATAGAAGGGTGTGATGATGAAAAGAAAGAGGAGTGAGATAAAAAAAAATTTATGGCCACCATAATTCTAATAAATCATGGCTCATAACTATTCTAATTATTTTGGGAGTTAAAAAGAAGATAAAATGAAGTTCTCATTTGTAGGTTATGAGAAGAATAAAAATTGAAAAAAAAAATAATTGCAAGAATAGGGATTTGAACATGTGATCTACGGAATAGCAATGCAAAAACTTAACCAATGAGCTACAAGGTTGTTCATACACATATTTAATAAGAATTAAATATATGATGTTGCTTGAAAAGAAAGTGGGCTTTTGGGCTCATAGTTTTATAAAACAAAATGAAAATGATATTGGATTTGGGTTATGGGCTGAGTCAGGTCTTGCGTTTAATTTGAAATAGGTTAAGATTTAGTTTAAAAAATTAGGTTTGGGAAAAAATAGATGAAATAATAAAACAATATATATATATATATATATATATATATATATATATATATATATAAAATAAAAAACAAAATATACGGAAAAATACTACAAATAAATAAATACAATATTTTACTAAAGAAAGAAAACACGATAGTATAGTAATATTAGCGTCGTTACAGTTTGTTTTTCCCCAGGTTGTGTATTTGGTAATCTGGGGTTGTTTTGGTTTTTACGGATAAACTTGATGATCGAAATCAAATATATCTTTGTTGTTCCGCATTGTGTTGAAACGATTTTAAACGTCATCTAACTGCTATAGTTCAGTTAGAAGGGGTTGCGTATTCAACAAATCGTGATGAAGTTGTTATTGTTGTTGTGATGGTGAGACGGATTCTCATGTGAATAGCCGGTTATGTGATGTTTTATATGTAATTCATTCAAATGTAAGTCTGTAATATTCTTTTAATGGGGCACTTCCGGGAGTGAGGTAGTTGCCACTCAATGATGTATATTTGTATTTACTTTTCTGCATCTAGGAGCGACCCACGGAGGAGTGCACAATTTATCGGATTCTAGAATTCAGTGGGTGACCATCTCAAGGAGTTGAGATCCGGGTCATCCAATTCTAGGATTGGCGGGTGTATTGCCGCACTCATAGGGGTCTAGGATAGATGTGGTTGTGTCTATTCGCACAAACGTGGAATTCCGTATTTCAGTTGATGTCTTGATCGAAAGAGTTA
Source organism: Agapanthus africanus (assembly GCA_030015575.1). NCBI lineage: Eukaryota > Viridiplantae > Streptophyta > Magnoliopsida > Asparagales > Amaryllidaceae > Agapanthus > Agapanthus africanus. The sequence continues at coordinate 191,468,815 of CM057338.1, forward strand.
TTTCCTAGTATATGCATTTCTCCATTTCTATGTGATGTTTCTGTAATGCTTATATCTGAGACGAATGCTATATTTATATATGATATATAAACGCTATTTATATTTTGCATCCCCGCTCGCCCTGCCCCCGCTCTGCCGTTAGTTAAGTAACCAAACGGTGCATGGCGGGGCCCCGTGGGGAATGCGGATGGCAAAAATGTGCGTTCTATTTTAGTTTCTTTTTATGGTATGGATAGGTTTTAAATGATGGGACTTCATTAATGAGATTAACGAAAATATATAAACCTTATATTGATGTTGTAAGAACCACATTTGAAAACTACTCGGTTTTTCCTATCAAAAACCAGACTTTTCAAATACAGAGATTATGCCATTCCTGTTCAAATATCACTGGGTTCTAACAACGATATCAATTTCACTACGTTAAAGGTTTTCATCAAAACCAGCCCTAACTCTCCGTCATTTCAGATTAGTAGAGTACTTAGTATTCGAGCTGCGTTTGTTGACTGTGTCAAGGCGTAATGATCGGTAGCTGAGTGATGCTTTTCTGTAGCATGAGATGCGATAGATTAGGACAATCGTATGACTTTGTTGACTATATCAAGGGTTATACAGTTGGATCTAAATCAATCATGAAATTGACGGGTTGAACTTGACTGACGACTTATGATTTGTTCACTGTATCAAGGTCATAAGACGCTAGGAGCAAACACTATATCGGGTGTTTCAGATTAGAAATTTGCAATGAGATTGCATACCTTCTATGTGATAGTTGGGTCCCGATTCCCACTGGGGTAAGTGTTACTCCCAGGAGATTTTTTCACTTTGCAATTAGCTAAATCAAGTAGGTGCTTAGAAAGGTGTTAATAGGGCAACGCCTCTAGGGAAAAGAGCTTCTCTGTAATTAAGGAACTCGACGAAAGTCTTGGAAAACCTCCCTCGAAGTACCGACACTAGCCTGGCCGAATGATTAAGCGAACTTGTAGGGTGCAATTAATTCCGGCTAATCTTTCCTTTTAAGATTTTAAGGAGGATTCGATAAAAACAGTGGGAGCTATCCTGATTAGATAAGATAATAAACCATTCTAATCTTACACGAGCATATGCTGAGCGTTTTCTTTTCTCTCCCTCTAACAGGCAGTGACCATGACTGGACTAAAACTATTATTAGAAAAGAATACTTTGACTGGTCTTAATTACAAGAACTGGCTGAGAAATGTCACCATTGCCCTCACTTATGATAGAGTGGCATATGTCCTCACCGGCAAAGCACCCCAGACCCCAGGTCCCAAAGCTACGGTTGCGGACATCGAGGTCCGTAAAACATGGGACAAAGATTGCATGAAAGCCAAGTGCATTGTGCTGGCTTCAATGAATAATGAACTTCAGAAGCAACATGAGAATATGGACGTACAGTCAATATTCCTCCATTGCAAAGATTTTATAGAGAGAACTCTCGTATCACAAGATACGAGACCTCAAAGAAATTGTTTCATATGAGGATGGCTCCCGGATCATCGGTAGGAGAACACGTCTTAAACATGATCAGTCTTATTGAAGAACTCGTAAACATGGGGTTCATGTTAGAAAATGAGTTATATGTTGACTTAGTTTTACAGTCCCTTCCTTCCGCCTATGCTTAGTTTGTATTGAATTACAGTATGCATGCTATAGAAGCTGGTCTTCCAAAACTTCTCAATATGTTGAGAGTGGCTGAGAGCATCTTAAATAAGGAAAAAGCACCCATTCTAGTTGTTGGAAATTCTTCTTCTTCCAGGTCCAAGGCTAAAACCAAAGGAAAGAAGAAGGAGAACCCCACCAAACCGAAAGGTGGTGTCAAAAAGGAGAAAGGCAAGGACAAAGCTGGGATTGTGGAATCGGTGAAAAGAGAATGTTTTCATTGTCACAAGTAAGGACATTGGAAGAGAAATTGTAGGGTTTATATAGCCTCACTCAAGGACAAGAAGCATGACGATACTTCAGCTTCAGGTGTGTTTGTAACAAAAAACTGTTTTTCCATTAACTCTGCTTTCAGAGTAATGGATACCGGGTCGGATTCTCACATCTGTAACTCTTTGCAGTCGTTGAGAAATAACAGGTTTTTGAAGAAAAGAGATATGACCCTCAAAGTTGGAAATGGTGCAAAGGTTGACGCCATAGCTGTTGGGGATTATCATCTTGGATTACCATGTGGCAACTTTTTGATTTTAAAGAACTGTTATTTTGTACCAACAATGATGTGTAATATTACATCAGTTGCTTTACTAGATAAAGAAGGATATAGTTTCGCATTAGAAAGTAATGTTATGAACATTCACATTAATCAAATGTTGATTGGGACTGGTACACTTAATAACGGAATATATGCTCTAAATCAACACACAGTTTTCAACATTCAAAACACCAACAAAAAAAAGTCTTCAGATATAAATGAAACTTTTTTATGGCATTGTAGACTTGGTCATATAAATGCAATAAGACTGAATAAGTTACAAAAAGATGGGTATTTAGATACGTTTGAATATCAATCTTATGAAACTTGTCAATCCTGTCTAAAAGAAAAGATGATCAAACCTCCGTTTACTGAATACGGAGAAAGAGCTACCGAGCTCTTAGACCTCATACATGGTGTTGTATGTGGACCAATGTCTACACATGCACAAAGAGGAGATTCCTACTTCATAACTTTTACTGATGACTTCTCAAGGTATGGACATGTATTCTTTTTGAAACATAAGTCTGATGCTTTTGAAAAATTCAAAGAGTATAAAAATGAAGGAGAGAAACAAATAGGAAAAATTATCAAAATACTTAGATCGAATCGAGGTGGAGAATACTTGAGTACTAATTTTCCTGAGTTCTTAAAAGAGAATGGGATTCTCTCTCAGCTTAAACGGTGTATCGGAACGGAGAAATCATACCTTATTGGATATGGCGCGATCTATGATGAGTAACGCTGAGTTACTGCTTTCTTTTTGGGGTCATGCACTGGAGACAACAGCATACCTGTTGAATCAAGTTCCAACTAAATCCGTATCTAAAACTCCGTATCAGATGTGGAGTGGAAAGAGCCTATATCTTAAACGAGTTAAGATATGGGGTTGTCCTGCTTTCGTTAAAAGCAGAGTCTAGACAAACTCGAGGCACGTTCGGTATTATGTAAATTTGTAGGATATCCTAAGCATTCGAAAGGACATCTTTTCTACCATGTAGAGGAACAAAAGATTATTATTTCTCGAAATGCCACATTTTAAGAAAAGGAATTTCTTGCAAAAGAAATTCCTTTTCTTAAAATGTGGCATTTCGAGAAATTAGTGGGGGCACGGTAGAATTGGACGAAATTCAAGAAACACAAATTACAACTAAAGATTTAATGGAACCAGAAATTCGAGAACAAACAGACGAACCTCAGCCACTCCGCAGATCTAATAGGTAATCTCATCCGCCTAAGATATTCTACGGTTTTCTCATAGACGGGGATCGAGAGGATTGCATCATCAATGATGATGAGCCTACTAGTTTTCAGCAAGCTATCACGAGTAGGGACTTGGTAAAGTGCCTGGATGCTATGAGATCGAAAATGGAATCCTTGCACACCAACAATGTTTGGACTTTGGATGTTGCACCCCCTGGGGTAAAACTCGTTGGATGCAAGTCGGTCATCAAAAAGAAGATTGGTATTGATGGACAGGTAGAAACCTATAAAACTAAACTTGTTGCAAAAGGTTTTCGTCAAAGATCAGGTGTGGACTATGATGAAACCTTTTCTCTAGTGGCTATACTTAAATCCATCTGGATCCTACTTACTATTGCTGCCTTCCACGACTATAATATCTAGCAGATGGACGTGAAAACCGCTTTCTAAATGGTGATTTAGAAGAATGTGTTTATATGGATCAGCCAAAAGATTTCATTGATAGTGGGAGCAGCGGAATGACATGCAAGTTGCTTAAATCTATTTATGGATTGAAGCAAGCATCGCTGAGTTGGAACATCTGCTTTGATAATGCAATCAAAGAGTTTGATTTTATCAAGAATGTATACGAACCTTGTATTTACAAGAAAATTGTAGGGAGAGCCGTTATTTTCCTCGTATTGTATGTGGATGATATTCTCCTGATGAGAAATGACATTCCCATGCTACAATCAGTCAAACTTTTTCTGTCACAAAAATTCTCAATGAAAGATCTAGGTGATGCTTCCTACATACTAGGCATTAAGATCTATAGGGATAGATCTAAACGACTTTTGGGATTGTCCTAGTCAAGGCACATTGACACCATACTAAAAAGGTTTAGTATGGAAGATTCTAAGGGTAAACATGTGCTCGCTTGTCATAGAATCACCCTCTCCAAAGAGATGTCCCATAAGACTGATGAAGATAAGGATCACATAGATCTAAACGACTTTTGGGATTGTCCCAGTTAAGGTAAATTGACACCATACTAAAAAGGTTTAGTATGGAAGATTCTAAGTGCAGATAGGTGCCCACTTGTCATGGAATCACTCTCTCCAAAGAGATGTTCCCTAAAACTGATGAAGTGAGGGATCGCATGAACATTATACCCTATGCTTCTGCAGTCGGGTCTATAATATATTCGATGTTATGTACTGTACTAGATGTAGCTTATGCACTTAGTATAGTAAGACGATATCAATCAAACTCAGGGGAGAAGTATTGGACAGCTGTGAAAAACATACTTAGATACTTGAGAAGAACTAAAGATATGTTCTTGGTGTATGGTAACGATGACCTCCAAATGGAAGTATTTACCAACTCCAACTTCCAAAGTGACAAAGATGACAGCAAATCCAACTCAAGTTATGTATTTACCCTCAATGGAGGGGCAGTATGTTGGAAGAATTCCAAACAGGATATCGTTGGAGACTCAACGATGGAGGCTGAGTACATTGCTTCCAATGATGCTGCTAAAGAAGCAGTCTTGATGCATAAGTTCATTACGGAGCTTGAGGTGGTTCCAACCATTGCTGATCCAATACCTTTGTATTGTGATAAAAATGGAGCAGTAGCACTACCGAAGGAACTGCGGTCCCATCAGAAGTCCAGGCACATCTTAAGGTGGTATCATCTGATCAGGGAGATCGTTGATCGTAAAGAGATCGAGATACGGAGGGTAGATACAAAAGAGAACCCAGCGGATCTATTCACTAAGGCCATTCCCTAAGTACAGTTTGAGCGACTTTTTGGGTTGTTGGGTATGAGATACGCCAATAACTAGCCCTAGTGCTAGTGGGAGATTGTTGGATATGTATGCCCTAGAGGCCATCATTGTACATTATATTGGACATAAGAGACATATGTATGCATAGAATAATCTTGCTCAAAATGATAGTTTACTATCTGGTTTTGATTTTATCTTAACATGTATACATTTATATCTTTCTTTTAGTTATACATATTGATAGAGCCATTAGGATCTTTTGCTTAACTACCAGGACTATGATGTCGATCATACTAATGGGCCTTGGGTAGTCGATAAGAACATCCTTAAAAGTTTCTAGTCGTAGGGGTATCGAGACACGGCATCGATATTCCAGAGTAGACTAGTGTATACGTTTCTCGACCCGGTATAGGGCGATGATTGATGTTCCCGCCAAAATTTTTGGCCAAGAGCTATTTGTTCCCTTATAAAAAAAAAGGGAAGAAGAAAAGAATCCTCATACTTTAGCATCATGTGATAAACACGTGGGCGCTTATATGCAAAGCATATAAGCGCTGAAAACAAATAACTAAAGGGCAAATTGGCCTCATGTGTTAAACAGTTGAGCGCTCATATGCAAAGCATATGATCGCTGAATAAAATAAACCTAAAGGCCAAACTGGCCTCACGTGTTAAACACTAGAGCGCTCATATGAAAAGCATATAAACGCTGAAAATAAAATAAACCTAAAGTCCAAACTTGTTGGCTATTGCGCCCTCCAGACAATTATTGTAATCACAGGCAAGTGATTATGATAATTGTAGGAGGACCTATACAGATAGAACAGTCTTACTCTAGATAATAGTATGCTATCTGGTTTGCCTTTATCATCATGTACATGCATTATGTGGTATTACAGATCACTATTACATGTTAATAAAGCCCATATGATTCTTTCTTGACTACCAGCATTATGATGGCGATCATATACGTGGGAGCTAGGTGGTCTATAAGCAGATCCTTAAATGTCTCTAGTAGTGGGAGTATCAAGACTGGGCATTGATACTCCAGAGTAGACTAGTGTGTACTTATCGAGACCCCGATGAGGGGCGGTGGCCGGTCTCACAAGCCATTGGCGTCTATTTGTCACCCAAGAAAGTATACAGGTGCTCATTGGGTTATGAGTACACTGGACGGACTCGCCGGGAACATACTAGTTTGGTATTATACCTATTGTCAGATAGTAGTTCCTGGGTGACATGTGTACAAGTTCGTCTGTCGACCTGAGATCCTCATTTGTCTCATGTGAGTTCCTACTGTGTTTTGATTACTACCCTACCACGGCTCAATGGAGTCGTGCAAACAGGTTTTAGTTGGGTATAGTCCATAGCCACTTGGAGGCAGTGAGCGGATGTCCGGGATTTTTCTCTACCGGTATTGGGGGTTGATGCTCTGAGGTGCACGGGTGACCATCACCAAAAATCCTTGGCCATGATAGTTGAGAATTACTGATTTGGATCAGTAGTTTCTTAGTTGGTTATGGGCTTCATACCGACACGAAATATCATGTTATTAGTGGTCTGACTTTATCCACCCTCCTAGACTAAAAATGCAATACTCTTAGACGAACGGACCGGACTATACAGAGATTGTCACGGACAGGCTTAGTAGGGGTTTGGATGAGTTTGCTCGTTGGCCTTCCTTTCTCTCAATACCTGGGTAGCCATTACGTACAGCTAGTGCCGCTGACGTGCTTATGGTTAAACCCATTACCAGCGTATTGAAGAGTCTTTAGAGTCCCACACAGAGGGTTTCCCTGCTTTGGGTGAAACGATGAGAGGTCGTATGGTTTAACGGCAGGATTCGATCATATACATGCACTTATGCATGTATTATAATTTGGACGGATAATACTAGTGAGCTTTGGTTTAAGCCGGATCCTAGTATTATACTATCGGAGTATTTCGAAGTCGCTATTTTTAACACCGTTTAAAAGTGTTCAGTACATACATTACTATCTGCGATCGTGAATGTCATTAGAGTGGTATAACTCATCTAACCGCTATATGTTCTATTAGACGAGTTTGCGAACATAACATTCACGTTAATGTTCTGTGTTGTGCTAAGGTTGTGGTTGAATTATCGTGATGGATAGCCAGTGGTGCAATGATAGTTGTACAGTTCAGATTCATTTGTACATTTGATATTGTGGGGAGAGCGTCCAATATGTGGATTGCCGTCTCTGCCTGTTTGTATATTATTTATTTAGGGCACGACCGGGTTGAGGTCGATGTCGCTATTGTATATATACTTTTCTTTTCTGTACTAGGATTACCCCGCGGTGGAGTGCTCGAATAGCCGGGTTCTAGAGGGCAACGGGCCCGCATCTCATGGTGTTGAGACAAAGGGGCCTTACTCTAGAATTGGCGGGCTATTCGCCGCACTCGTAGGGGGTATATGATGACCTACGGAGGGATGCTCAAGTTACCGGATTCCGTAAAGTGCTGGGTGGCCCATTCACTTTGTTGATTAGGGTTGTCTCACTTCTGGGATTGGCGGGTAACTTACCGCACTCGTAGGGATCCAGGTTTTTCATTGCATAATCTATCCATACGACCGGGGAATGTCGTGTTTCATTTATGGCTCAAAGGAAACCCAGGGCTCCTAGATTATCCGTTATTCTGTGATGTTTCTGTGATGTTACTTATATCATGCCTGGGATGAATGTTATATATATATATTTATATATACTAGCAGATGTTGTATATATTTTGCATCCCCGCTAGTCCAGCCCCTACTCTGCCATTAGTTAAGTAACCTAACGGTGCATGACGGGGCCCCGTGGCGAATGCGGATGGCATATATGTACATTTTATTTTCGGTCATTTTTCTAGTGTGATAGGGATTAATTGATGGGACTGCGTTAATTTTAATTAATGCAAGGAAAAATAAACCCAAATGACGTTGTTGGAACCAAATCTTGAAAAAAACTGTTATTACAAGATGTTTCCTTTTACTTTGTATAGCGGTATTCGGTTAGGAATATCCAGCACCTCATTCGACGAGGCAAGAGCCGAGATCCCTTTATCGGGAGTGTCCTCTTGAGCAAAAATTTACGTCATTGTAATAACTTCTCTATAGTCGATTCTTTTGCTTTGCATCGTGGTATTCATTTAGGAATATCCTGCACCTTATTTGATAAGGAAAGAGCCGAGATCCCTTCATAGGGAATGACCTCTTTAGCAAAAGTTTATGCCACAATATATTTGTAAAACCACTCGAGTTCCTTCAACGATATCAAGTTCATTACGTTAAAAGTTTTTCGCCAAAACCAGCCGTAGCCCTCCGTCGTTTCAAATAGGCAGCACATAGTATTCATGCGGTGTTTGTTGGCCAAAGTCAAGGCATCGTGAATAGTAGTTGTGTGTTGCTTATCCATAGTATAGATAAATACATTGGTTTAGGATAGTCGTACCACTTTGTTGGCCAAAGTCAAGCGTGTGTGCGGGTGGGTCTAAATCAATCTGGATAATGACGGGTAGAACTTGACTTGCGTGTTATGATTTGTTGGCCAAAGTCAAGGTCATAAGCGCTTGGGGTAAAAACCACATCGGGAGTTTCAAACATACAGGAAACTTGCTAGGCATGCGCATACCTTCTGCAGTGTGGTGACCTGAGTGACTTCCATCAAGTTATCATGCAATGATAGTTGGATCCCGATTCCTATTGATGCGTAGGTGTTACTCCTCGGGTGATTTTAGATGATCCCGACTAATTCTCCTTTTAGGGTTTGAAGGAGACTTCGAGGAAATAGTAGGTGCCATCCTGATTAGATAAAGTGATTAACCAATCTAATCTAGGTTAGAGTGCATGCTGAGTGTTTCTTTTCTCTCTCTCTCTGGCAGTGACCATGGCCTGACCTTAAAAAACTCATGAACCAAGTTAACCGAACCTTCTTAAAAACACTTTGGCTTTGGGATTGTCTTTAGTCATATATATCATTGCCGCTCCTACATCCCCTTGCATTTTCTCCGGAACACTCCGTATCACTACAAAGATCCATATTTCTTGGATATGCCATCGTATAGTTACATACGAACTCGAAGGAACTTGTTCCAGTTCAAGCATGGTTTCTGGTTCTGGAGAATTTGAATATGATTATTCAATTTTCTTTTATCTTTACATTCTCTCAGGTTGCGAGGGCTTCTGGTATTTAGAGAGTATACCTATTGTGCTTATTGGATAGTTTTCTTCCAAACCATAGGCAGGTGCCAAAAGGTAGGGAAGGAAGAAAACCAATTAGCGTGTGGTGTATAGAAGGTAATAAGTAAAGACATATAAAGGGATTAGATTAAGGGCAAAGGAAATTGCGACTGCTATCATTCACGACGAAATAGCGTATACCCCTGCCACTCCTATATCACCTTTGCATTTCTCCCAAACACTTCATATCACTACGAAGATCCACATTTCTTGGATATTCCATCGTATAGTTACATACGAATTCGATGGAACTTGTTCCGGCTTGAGGATGGTTTCTGGGTCTGGAGAAATAGAATAGGATTATTTAGTTGTCTTTTCCTTTTACCTTCTCTCTGGTTGCGAGGGATCCTGGTCTTAGGAGTATACACCTATTATGCTTATTGGATAGTCTTCTTCCAAAACATAGGCTGGTGCCGAAGGGTAGGGAAGAAAGAAAATCAATTAGCCTAAGTATGGTGTACAAAAGGTAATAAGTAAAGACATATAAATGGATTGGAGTGATGGAAAAGAAGTATACGGTTACAATCATGAATCTGGATAGTGGAAGAGGCATTACTAGGAATACTCGTTTACTGTTAGTGATATATGCCCTAGAAGCCATTATTGTATCATACTGGATTGTATATTACATATTGGATGCTTGGGATATTTCATATTTATAATAACAGTCTTGCTCGATATGGTAATATGCTACCTGTTTTTATTCTACTTCAATATATGCATGTGTTTCTTTTAGAATATCGTTTATACATATTGGTAGAGCCCTTAGGATCTTTGCTTGACTATCAGCATTGTGATGGAAGTCACACTCATGGGGGATGGGTACTCTATAAGCATATCCATATATAGGTCCTTAGTCATTGAATTATCGAGACGGGGCATCGATACTCTGGAGTAGACTATTGTATACGCTTCTCATCCCAGCAGAGGATATAGTCTGTCCCACAGCTATTAGTACGACATACTAGAGAAGGTATGTAGGTGCTCACTGGGTTGTGAGTTACACTGGACAGGACTCGTCGGAAACTGCTGGTTAGTATTATACCTATCGTCAGGTAGAAGTTCCTAGGTGACATGAGTGCAGCTTAGTCCGTTGGCTTTCCATCGCTACTTCGTCTCGAGTGTGTTCCTACTCCACTTTGATTACTACCCTACCATACTCAAAGGAGTCATGCAAATAGGTAGTAGTTGGGTGTAGTCCCGAAGCACTTGGAGACAGTAGCGATCAGATAAGGTTCGTCTCTCCCGGTATTGGGGGTTGATATCATGTAGTATTCGGAAAGCCATTACACAAAGTCACTGGCCAGGGCAGTCGAGAAATACTGGTAAAGTACTCCGGTAGTTTCACATGGTGCATTAGGCTCTCCTCCGACACGACTTATCACGTTGTTAAGGGTATGACATTTACCATCCTCCTAGACGGATATGCGAGTATTTTAGACGAACAGACCGGACTATATGGAGATTGTCACCGATAGGCTTAATAGGAGTCCGGGTGAGTTTGCTCATCGGTCTTCTTATCGACAGATACTTGGATAGCCGTTACGCGCAGTTAGTACCACTGACGGCTTGTGGTTAAACCCACTGCCAGCGTACTGTCGAGTCTTTAGAGTCCCACACAAAGGGTTTCCCTACTTCAGAAAATTGATGTAGACGTCGTATGGTTTTATGACTAGGCTTCAATCATGTACGTGTACTTATACACCGATTCTGATCGAGCGGACAATACTAGCGGGCTTTGGTTTAAGCCGGATCCTAGTATTGTATTATTGGATTGTTATCGTCTCAGTATATCCGTATTTTTCGGAATACAGATACAGGTATATATATACGGTGAGAGGGGCATTCTTGTAATTTGTCAATGCTTGCTTCTAGAAGGTGCCACCTCATTATTTGTTTTATCCATTTTCCAAATGGATTAATGAGGTGGAAATGGAGGAGACTAATTGTGGCATGGTGTAAAGAATGGGCTTTGATTATTTTATTCACTTTGGGTTCACTATTGAGGCATGGCACATATATTCTGTTGGTTTTTATTGCATGCTTGAATAATTGAGCTCGCATATACTTAGCCATTCTCTACACTATGTTTCTCTTGATGGTTCATTCTTCTCTTTTGAGCTCATTTGTTGATTTGCTCTCCTCGCTTGCTCTCTCTTAAGATTTCTCCATCTCCTTCTTCCTCTAACTAAACCCTAACCTTCACATGTGTTGTGAGCCAAGGGTTCAGTGTGACTACACAATCCTTTAGACTTTCTACATTTGCTAGGCTAGTTGGTTTAGCAAACCATCTACCTTAGTTACCTCATTTAGAGGTTGAAGCTTGGAGCATATTCTCTCGCGGTAGACCATCTTTGACACAAGAAGGCCGATGGAGAAAGCCCGTTCCGATCACCGAGGTACTTTGGAGAGGAGCACTAGAAGACCCGAAGGGCCATATCTTTGAGGTATAACCATTCTACAGAGTAGTTAAACCTCTAGATAGATTAGCTAGTTAAGGTTTTAGTTAAGATCCTGGAGTTTTAGCCGGTGTTGCGTAGTCAAATATTATCGTTTTTGAAAATTCCGCCTCCCCACGAACCACGGGGTGCACAACATCGGCTTACAATGGTATCAGAACCTACAAAACCTTAACTAGCTAGTTAGCAAAGTATTTAGAAATTTGATCGCGGAAAAATCCCAAAATCACGTCCGAAAATTGCACTTTCTGTCGATTTTTTAAACTGGTCCAAAAATCTTTTCAGGGGCCTTAAAAATACGTGCAGGGTTTTTTGAGAACACAGTAGAAATTTGGGTTCCTGAGACCCTAAGACTTCCACGGAAACGCGGCCAAACCATGCGTTTGGCCGCCGTTCCGTGGCCGAGTCAAGGGTGACTCGACCCGATTTTCTACAGTGTGTCTATATTGGTGATTTGTGATATTTGGGATATTTTGTTTCTGCCCAGGATCTTTTGGTTACATTGATGTACTTGGGGTAGATTCAAATTTAGTTATCGATCGAAATTCTAAGTATTTTAGCCAATCGGGTTTTCTGTGTTTGATATATGTGTTCGTAAACCTCCGCTAATTGCTATACGTCGATTAGTTGGGGGTTACACATATATGTGATCTGTGATGGTTTGTGTATATGAATTTTATTGGATCGTCGTGGATGAATAGCCGGGGGATATGAGAAGAATGATTTCTTTTCTTTCATTCATGTAATTTGTAAAAGTGATGTAATATTATTTTGCGAGGCACATCCGGGTTGAGGTTGTAGCCACCGTTGTATATTATTTCTTTTTATTGTTTCAGCTCCTAGGATAGACCCAAGGTGGGGTGCACAAACTACCGGGTTATTTGAAGTGCCGAGTGGTCTACTCATTTTACTGAGGGAGGTTGCTTCACATCGGGAATTTAGCGGGTAGTTTTATGCACCCGTAGGGGTCTAGGGTGGGGTATTTGGCTATTCATCACGACCGTGGAATCCGTCTTTCGTTATGGGCTTAAACGAAACGCGGAATTCCTAGTATATCCAATATATTCATCTATGATCTGAAATGCCTATTATTGCGTGAGACGAATGTATATATATAATAGACATTGCTTATGTTTTGCACCCGCGCTAGTCCAGCCCTCGCTTTGGTGTTAGTTAAGTAACCTAACGATGTTAGACGGGGCCCAGTGGTGAATGCGGATGGCGTAAGCGTACGTTGTATTTTCGTTTCTTTTGCTGCAATGATAGGTTGTAAATGATGGGACCGCATTAACAAAGATTAATGCAAGATAAAACAAACCACAGCTTAATCGTTGGAACAATTTCAAAACCACTCGGTTTTCTTCAAAAGCAATTTTAAATGCGGAGCTTAAACCACTCCTTTTAAAAAGCTATCATGGTTCCTTCGTCTATATCAAGTTCACTACGTTCACGGTTTTGCCAAAACCATCTGTAGCCCTCCGTCGTTTCATATGAATATTCAGTAGTATTCAAGCTATGTATTTTGACCTTCGCCAAGGTATGGTGATTGGTAACTGCTGGGTATTCATATGTACCATAGATAGATGCATTGGTTTAGGACAGTCGTACTACTTTGTTGACCTTCGTCAAGGGTATGTACGGGTGGGTTCAAATTAACCTGGATAATAATGGGTAGAACTTGACATATGACTTATGATATGTTGTTCTTCGTCAAGGTCATAAGAGCATGGGGAAAAAATCCACATCGGGAGTTTCTAAGGTACTGAAACTTGCTAGTGTTGCATACCATTTGGAGTGTGATAATCATGGTAGGCTTCCTTCTTGATTATCACACAATGATATTTGGATCCCGATCCTACTATGAGTATGCGCTACTCTTCGGGAGATTTTTCACTAAACGATCAATACTATAAACCAAGTAGGTGTCTAGAACGGTGTTAGCAGGGCTACGCCTCCAGGGAAAAGAGCTTATGTAATTAAGGAACTTCTCCCTCAAAGTACCAACACCAGCCTGGCCGAAAGATTACGCAAGAATTGTAAAAGTGAGATTGATCCTAACTAATCCTTCTTTTATGGTTTGAGGAAGGATTCGAGAAAACAGTGGGAGCAATCCTGTTTAGATAAATTAATAACCAATCTAAATTTACAAGAGTATCATGCTAAGTATTTCTTCTCTCTCTCCTATTTGCAGCGACCACTATGACCGGACATAGGTTATTAGATAATAATTTGACTGGACAATCTATATTTATTGGCTACGGTATGTCCAGATGGCACTTACCTTTGACAAGCTAGACTACCTCCTTACTACAAAACCCCCAGCCGTCCCAGGTCCAAGTTCCACCGTCGCTGATATGGATATCCGTCTGACATGGGAAAAGGATTATACGAGAGCCAAGTGCCTCGTGTTAGCCTCCGTGGATAGTGAAAACCATAGGCAGCACGAGAAGATGGACTTAGTTTCTATCTTCTTCTATACCAAAGTTTTATATGGAGAGCAATCTCGTGTTGCAAGATATGAGACCTCGAAAATATTGCTTCAAGCGAGGTTGGCTGTCGGGTCATCTATAGGGGACCACGTCTTTATGATGATTAGCTATATTGAACTGCTCACGGACCATGGGACCACGTTGGAGAACGAGTTATGCATTGACTTGATTCTAGAGTCCTTACCATCTACTTATGCCTAGTTTATCTTGAATTCCAAAATTCAAGGGAAGGAAGTTACACTTCCAAGTCTCTTCAATTTATTGAGGAGTTCTAAGGGCACCCTGAAAGAATTCAGGGAGACACCCGCTCTGCTTATTGGGGAATCTTTCTCTTCTAGATCCAAGACGAAAGCTAAGGGAGAGAAGAAGAAGACCTCCACCAAGCCGATAAGCGGTGTCAGTAAGGTAAAGAGAAAGGGCAGGGCAAAAGTTTCAAGATTAGTACTAGGGAAGAAGGCATGTCTTTTTAATCACGGGAAAGCGCATTGTTAGAAAGACTGCAAGGATTAGAAAGCCAGAAGCCAGGATTCGAAGCACGTTGTGGCTTCGGCTTCGAGTGTGTTTGTAATTGAAAACCGTCTATCTATTAACTCCACTTCCTAGGTACTAGATACCGGATCAGGATCTCATATATGTAGTTCATTACAGGGTTTGAGAAACCATAGAGTTATCAATGCAGGTGATATGACTCTCAGAGTTGCTAACGGAATGAGCGTGGACGCTGAATCCGTAGGGGAATATCACCTAGGATTGACAAGTGGGCAGATATTGATTTTACGTAACTGTTTGTATGTACCTAGTCTAGCCTGTAATATCATATCTATATCTTTACTTTCTAAAGAAGGATATAATTTTACATTTATAAGGGATGTAGTACACATCCACCTAAATCAAAATTTGATTGGGTCAGGTACATTAGTTAACGGAATATACGCATTGAATCAAGCTAGGGTTTTCAACGTCCAGAACAAACTTAAAAGAAAGACTTCGGAATTAAATCAGGCTTTCTTATGGCATTATAGACTCTGTCTCATCAATGAAATACGGTTGACGATGTTACATAGAGAGGGATATTTGGATCCATTCGAATATCAATTTTATGCAACTTTCCATTCATGTCTCAAAGGAAAGATGACAAAGACTCCGTTCACTGGACACGGAATAAAAGCGAGCGAGCTCTTGGGACTCATACACAACGATGTGTGTGGTCCAATGTTTACACATGCGAGAAGTGGTTATTCCTACTTCATTACTTTTACGAATGATTTCTCTAGGTATGGACATGTATTCTTGATGAAAAATAAATCCGAAGCCTTTGAGAAATTCCGGGAATATAAGAATGAAGTGGAAAAACAAACTGGCAAAAGTATCAAGATACTGAGATCTGATTGAGGTGGTGAATACTTAGTGCTGAGTTCCTATGTAACTTAAAAGAGAATGAAATTCTCTCTTAGCTTACTCCTCTATACACACCTCAGCACAATGGTGTATCAGAAAGGCGGAACAGAATCCTATTGGATATGGTTATTTCCATGATGAGTAATGCTGAGTTACCGCGATCCTTCTAGGGCTATGCACTAGAATTAGCTGCATATATTTTGAACAAGGTTCCTACTTAGTCAGTGCCTACCACACCATATCAGATGTGGAGTGGGAAGAACCCTATCTTAAATACCTTAAGACATGGGGGTGTCCGGCTTTTATAAAAAAACAGCATGCGGACAAGCTCGAGGCACGCACAGTATTGTGTAAGTTTGTGGGATATCCAAAGAACTCCAAGGGGTATCTTTTCTATTACGCAGAGAAACAAAAAGTTTTTGTTTCTTGGCATGCCTACTTCTTGGAAACTAAATTTTTAGAAAATCAGATAAGTGGGAGCGCAATAGAACTAGAGGAAATTCCAGAACCACAAGCTATTACTGAAATCATAGTGAAACAAGATGTTTCGAAAGAACCGGACACTCCCACACCACTCCACAGAACTAGTAGGCTATCTCATCCGCCCAAGAGATACTATAGTTTTCTCTTAGACGGGGATCGAGAGGATTGCATCATCGAAGATGATGAGCCAACTAGCTTCCAGTAAGCCATTCAGAGCCGAGACTCGGTAAAATGGCTGGATGCAATATGGACCGAAATGGAGTCCATGTACACCAACAAAGTATGGATTTTGGACTTTGCTCCAGAAAGGGTAAAACCCGTAGGCTGCAAATGAATCTTCAGAAAGAAGATTGGTGTAGATGGACAGGTGGAAACCTGTCACGACCCGAAATGGCACTTGACTGGCATTTGAATCATATGAAGTCTATAGGACCCCATCTAATTCAAGTATGCCAAAAGCCCAGAAATCTAAACCATTTTAAAGAGAAGTGAAGGAAAACTTGTTTTAAATCAAGTGGTTTTAAAAAGATAAGTGGCATAAAACATTTAAAGGCAACATCATATTTTCCCGAAAATTTCCGCAGAGTCTCCTTTGTAAATATTGGCCCCAAACGAGTACAAACATGAATAATATCATAAAGGCATCCCCAAGCGGGAGCTAGCTGTTCGCTAATTGGCGGTCACAACCACGCAAGCAATATATAATACAACGCCGAAGGGCGAGGATCAAAACTCAAAAGGAAACCAATATGATCAAGAAAACCATAATAACACAGTGCGCGACTCTAAGGTCGAAAGAATATACAACTGGTCTTCTAGGTCAAAATATTATACAAGTCTGGTTGATGGAGTTTCTAGATACAACTGAATATAAATAAAGTACAATAGTGGTCACGATGCGAGTGAACCCACCTACCAAAGAAATCACCCGAAAAGGAGTAGTGTGCAAGCAAAGCCGCACCGAAACCTGTACGGCAAACCTGCAAGAAACTGTAGCACAACGGGGGTGAGTTTCCAACTTGTGAGTAGAAAACACCACCGAGCAGAAATCATATGTATGACTCAATCCTACGTCAATATGATCAGTAATATATATCCTCAAAATAATATGGCCTGAAGCATATAATAATAGCAAGGGTAACATCTATGCATAAATGTAATCTGATGTGCTCGTGTCGGTGCCTCAGGTAGCAATATATCATAAATATGAGGTATGAATGCAATATAATGAAAAAAGAATACATCATGAACGAGAAAACTGTTTTGTTAATTTAGTGAGATTTCTGTATATTTAAATCGAGATATCATCAATGAAATCATCATAGAATCAGTGTCAAGAATCGACACAAAATATAAATCTCAATGTCTCAATATCTCAAGCTCCGGTTATCCAGACTGGCCTGTATCATCAAATATCAATATCTAGGGCTCCGGCTATCCGGACTGGCCCATATAATCAAATCTCAAGACCACGTCGGTATCCTCCGGATATCCGGCGCATCACAATAAAATCACCGGTCAGTAGTGCTTCCCTGTCTCAGGCTCAACGTCATCATCTGCGACTTTCTCGCCCCGGGGTACCGCACCGGGTCCACCATGCACCCACAGACGGTTCCTCCTCCTCCTCGAATCGGGTGTATGATATCGCTTAAGAGCCGAGAAAACTCATGGTGGATATATCTCAAATCATATCATGAGAAAACCGCACTTTTTATCTTTTGAAACGAAATGAGTTTATAAATCTTGCGGTTTCTCCAAATCCAGAAATCTCATGGAATGTCCGAAATCCAAAACTGAAGAGTCAATAATAATGAATACTGGGCTTCGTCAATCCGGACCGGCCCTTATAATATTGTATGACAATGAATATATGAATGCATCTGATATCAAGCAAGGAATGTAATAATTAAACTAGCATATAAAAGCAATAACATATAGGAACTATCAGCTAGCAAGCTATGTCAATGAAATAATGTTCTCTAAAGTGTACGTGGCATAGCAATTACCGATGAAGATGTGTGTGAGCCAGCAAGTGAGTGTACGTGGAGCATACGCATCATCGGTAATGGTGGTGGTGTCCTAATAACAGGTTTCATCATTATTAACGAAAATACATATAAGCATGCAATGCAATGCGAACAGCAGAATAAATGGCAAATGAATAGTAAATGCAGCAATCAAGAAATAAACATTCCTATATACGAGTCATACAGTTTGTGGTTTCTGAAATCGCACGAATCGTGGTGTTTAGAAAATAGGGCTATGGTGTTTTTATGAAAAAGTACATCCTTTGAAATATCTGTAGTATCCCTTGATCTGTCTTTAAAATACTCACGATTCGATAGTTTTGGAAATAAGTATGACTCGTGCTCAGTCTAACATCTACTAAGTAAACTACAGTACTAAACTAACAGACTAATCGAAAGGGGTATGGAAAAACATCTAAGTCTGAGTCGATATATCTATATCTCTAGTAGTCGGTGATCTCGCCTCAATAGTATCACGTACTATACAATATATAAATATCATATGACATCCTCGAGTCAAGAGTGCAGATCTATCATCATAATTATATCTCGTACGGTAAATCCATCGTACGACATCCAAAATCAGGGTACGGGTCAATATCACATTTATCTAATTATTCAACTGGTATCCTTATCATCATGTATCATGAACTGGAGTACTGATCTAAATCTAGTACAATACTGATACCATATACATATATATATATGCGTGTGTATGAAAACACATCGCCTAAAGATCCGCTATAATATCATGTCGTATCTCATAATACTAACCAAATCATATCACCAATTTCATGGCATCATGCCTAATCACATCGACTCATCTCCAAGTACCATATACTATTCTCATCATCTATGTGTGTGTGTGTGTGTGTACATATATATATATATATATGCATAGTCCCTTACCTATGTGTATATATATATACATATCCCCATATACCCACAAGAAAATAAAATGTATGCGTGTATGTGTGCATGTATGCAAATCACTACTCTAGGGTTCGTGACTAAGAAACTAACTATATGCGTTTTCCTACAAGTATGCTAAAACTATCCCAAAATCACCTACGCATGTCTTCTAATTATACACATCTCATAACACATAAGTATATATGTATAAAATTACGCATTCGCGTTCTATACTACGAAACTGCGGGGGTGTTATACGCCATCCACCCGACTTCCCCCGTAGATATATATCTACTCACCTGGTCCTTGTCTGCCGAAGTCGATGCCACCATCCTCTTCTTCATCGTCCGAATTCCACGTGAGAGATACCTATATGCAAATATATATAATATCGTAAACCGAAATCGCGGACAAAACCAAAATGGTACACGAAACACGCATAGGTTAAAACCTATGACCCGCTCATGCAAAAGAACCAAATAACAGTCGACATCAGCGTACAAACACCAATTGATCGAGAAAAATCCAAACATACTAATCGTGGTTTCACAACTCACTAATTATAATATGAAATAAGTTATAACTCATCAAAACCTCAAAATAAATCAAATCGATTTATTTCCGAAAACCTAGAAAATCTCAAATAACCGTTTTAGTACAAAACATGATGTTTAAACAAAAGCAGTGGCCACAATATTCATTAAATAACTTAACCAAGTCACACAAATATTAACTAGATTTTTATCTCAATTATATTCATAATTTCTAAAAACCTAGTTTGCAAAATTATGCAATTTGGACAAATTAAGTGCAACAATTTACAATTTAACAACTAAACTAGGTTTTGTATACTTTAAGATGTTAAACTATACATTGCATCCTTGATGATGTAATAAAACCCTAACTTGAATTTAACAAATCCTCACTTGAATTTTTCTAAACTTCCATTTAAAACCTAATTAACACTTAAATAATTTAGCTTAAGCAATAAACCAACAATTAACCATAGGATAAAGATCTTATACCTCACAATTGTAAACCTCACATGCAAACTTAGCCTCCAAACTTGCTTCCAGGTTCAAGATCCATGCTTGAATGGCCAATGAATAATGAGTAAAGATTAAATGAAGAGTTTGTGAGGTTTTTTGTTGATTTTTTGATGGATTTTGGAGAATTTTTGAGAGGGATTGAAGTGGAGGATTTGGGGAGGGGCTGCTGCAGTGAGAATGGAGAAGGCTCGGCCAATTTGGGGATGAGGAGAGAGAGAGTGAGGTATTGAAATGCCAAGTCAAATAGAAATACCAATACTTCTTTAATTAAAGCCCATGCTATCTTGTTTAATATTGCCTCTTTAAATTTTTCTTTGGTGCAAAGAGAGGGGGCTGCCCATTTAGCTCGGCCAGAATTTGGGGAGGGGGGAGAGTGAAGTGTGTGGGTATGGGGAGAAAAGTCCAAGTCAAAGAAAACCCAATACTTTATTTATCGAATACCATACATCTTTTCTTTATTGATTTTTTTTCCCTTTTAATTTCATAACCAAATATAGTTTGAAGTGGGGAAGTTTGGGAATTGGGGGGCATCTAGGCTCACCAGCATGACATGGGGATGGGTGTGGATTTGTATGGTGAGGAGAAATGATAAATACTATACCCCAAGTCAACCTAGAACCATACCTCAATTTCTATTAGTTTATTTTCACAATTTAAGCCTTTATAGTTTATATTTTCTAAAACCATCTTGACGACTTCTTTTCATTTCAAAAACCATATGTTACATTTTGGTTTAATGTGTCATGGTGCACTAAACTTATATTAACCCAAACCAATTTGTAATTATCACTAATTAAATGTATTAGTGAAGGCTTAAAATGATAATTAAAATAATTAATTACGGAAAATATTTTAGTAACTAGAAATTTTATAAGTGACCCATTAAATACCAAATACTACCAATTACATAGCTAGAATAGAGATATTTAATTTTATGTTGAAAGATAATCATATCCTGGTTTTTACGAAAAACATCAGTTATTTTTCCGATTATCCGAAATTTCACCTAAACGATCTTGAAAACGTTACAGTCTTCCCCCCTTAAAGAAATTTGGTCCCCGAATTTAATTTAAAACTCCCCCAAAAACTAAAATATTTCTGCAAAACACTCAAATTGGCGAGGCTCCGAAATCTTAAATACTTAAAACACATCTCAGCGTAATGCATACGCATGAAAACGAGTATATAACTCAAAATTAAAACTCAAGCATCACGCAATTATCGGAGTCATGGTGAAAATACCAATATCAATGTCCAATACGAAAACCAACATGATATACATCAAAATTATAGCATGTACATAGTACGCATCGTTGTAAAATCGTCAAAACATCTGAAGAGAAATGCATGCCAAACCTTTTCAAGTCGTTGTGCGATGCGCGTATCACAGCATAAGTAGCAGACGTTTATTGTAAGAAAAATAACTACATATATATATATATGCTTTGTTTAACATACACGTTCTGCCGTTTTGAAAATAATTTTGAAGGGTTTCCTTTGTAAAATGTTCGTGTCATCTCGGACACACAGGAAAATACTGAGACTATAGCTCCTTTTTGGAAATCCCTTCGATAACTATCGATACATGCAAAAAACATATTCAGGTACTGTTCTCTGACTAGTCCTGCTCAGTCACTATACCAAATAGTAAATATCATAAAAACGGTTGCTCGAAGGAAATCATACTCAATAGTATATGTAATAATGCCGCGTGCGTCTGGTGCGCACAGAAATCGAAATCAATGAATATGCCATACATGTGCACAGAAACCAAAATCTAAGTGCAATGGGTGTGCACGAAAACACCTGTCAAAGGCAACGGGTGTGCTTGACAACAATATCCGGTGCATCTGATATGCACGAAAAATCCCGATTTAGTGCATCTGGTGTGCACCAAAATCGCATGAAGCGTGCCAAGTATGCGCAAGAATCCAAATCAAATGCACAATGTGCACGAAAATAAATATCGAATATCACAATCGAAATCGATGGTATACAACATATATCAATCCAAATCAGGTATACCATGGTATATAATCTCACAAGCATATGCATCAGTGTGCACAAAATCGAATCAAAGTACAAAAAGTGCATGAAAACTACACCGAAAGCACGAGTCACATCACCTACATACCGTAAGCATGAAATCAGAATCAAACATCTCGAACGACATCAAATTGAAGTCGAGTGCAACTGTGGTGCACAAAATCTCAATCACGCAGATAAATCGCCCAATTACCGAAATCCAAAATGACGGATACGTGATATTCAAATCACCAAATCGCAAATCATAAACACTGTCGTCGATATGCCCTTCCTTCTAAGTCGAGTAGGTGTCGGTGCCTCCAAAGCTAGAAAAGTAAGATATCTACTTGCCTTCTGTTCATGGTCTGGCGCCTTGTGCCCTTAGGCTCTCGTCTCTCACTGCGGATTGTCAGTTACATAGCTTCTCGGCTCAACGGCCCAATATGGAATGATGATGGAAACGGTTCCACTCTGGCACATCCTCTAAAATCTCTGGCCAACTATCCTGGTCACTCATAACATGTCTCGTTGATGATGCTAAACTCTGGCCTACTGAGTGTGCATAATACGATCGATCCTGGGTCTGAGTCTTCTCGTACAGTATTACATCACATGATATCCGGACGACATCGAACTTTCCGATCGATTCATAAAACTCCCATAATTCCCCGAGAACTCAACACTTGAGTACAGTTTAATAATATCGGGTACATGCCACAGCACTTATGGACCAACCGTAGAAGGGCAAACCCAATCCTCATTAATGGCACCGCTGAACTGTTGAAAACCCTTAGTTTTCAAGGCGTTCTCATGGTCATTATATCGAGTTAGGGTTTCATTCTTCTAGAAGGCCCACGGAATTACTTGCATGTTTTTCTGAATACTTTAAACTTGGAAAAATGGGTTTCTGACATTCGATCGTCTCTATCGACTCTCAACGTACCTGCGTAAAGTCGTCTCTAGCTGGAATCAATCAATCTGATGACCTCGCATCGGGGTAGGCAACGAATCACATGTCCTTGTCATTCCTTCTTGGGTGACTAGCGATCTTCTATCATATCTCTAAGCATAACTCGTGCGGCATTAGCTTCAAACATCTGGGCGACATCTCGTCAGTCGCAGCAAAAACTAAATCATTCGTCCGCACGCTGAAGTGCCTTAATCATCAAGTAGAATCGGTGCATTGAAGGTCATTACATTCTGCCTGGTCTCTAACAGTGGTCCAATACTTTGGTGCTGATCTGCACGTCCAAGAAATTCGTAAAAGCAATCCATGAAACGCTCATGGCGTGAAAACACAATAAAACGACACATGTATACAACGGTGTGTCACCGGAATATCCTGGTCAGTCTTCGTCTATGATGAGCTCGTGCTGACCGCAACTCTAGCCGCAGCTCTCTCTGCCTATGCAATCGTGGTAACAAAACCACCAACCGATATCGATGAGGATAGATAATAGGAATGAATATAATACTGTGCAAAAAAATGTACATCCTAAGGCTTCTTAAGCGGAGTAGTGTATCGTAAGTATGCCGTGGAACATACACACAGTACGTCACTTTACTTAAGTCACCTACTCCATCAACCAAGGTCAACCTATGCGACGAAAATTCAGGTCTATTACCCCCTCGACCAACACTAAGTTCCGTAAGGTCAAGCCTAGGTTCCGAATACATAAATGCCCTTGACTCCGCATAGTCAAATATAGACTCAAACTAAGGTTAACCTAGCGCTCTGATACCAACTTTGTCACGACCCGAAATGGCACGTGACTGGCACTTGAATCATATGAAGTTTATAGGACCCCATCTAATTCTAGTAAGCCAAAAGCCCAGAAATCTAAACCATTTTAAAGAGAAGTGAAGGAAAACTTTTTTTAAAGCAAGTGATTTTAATAAGATAAGTGGTATAAAACATTTAAAAGCAACATCATATTTTCCCGAAAATTTCGGCAGAGTCGCCTTTGTAAATACTTGCCCCAAACGGATACAAACATGAATAATATACATAAAGGCATCCTCAAGAGGGAGCTAGCTCTTCGCCAATTGGCGGTCACAACCACGCAAGCAATATAGAATACAACGCCGAAGGGCGAGGATCAAAATTCAAAAGGAAACCAATATCATCAAGAAAACTATAATAATACAGCGCGCGACTCTAAAGTCGAAAGAATATACAACTGGTCTTCTAGGTCAAAAAATTATACAAGTCTGGTTGATGGAGTTTCTAGATACAACTGAATATAAAAAAAGTACAATAGTGGTCACGATGCGAGTGAACCTACCTACCAAACCAATCACCCGAAAAGGAGTAGTGTGCCAACAAAGCCGCAACGAAACCTGTACGGCAAACCTGCAAGAAACTGTGGCACAACGGGAGTAAGTTGCCAACTCGTAAATAGAAAACATCAGCGAGCAGAAATCGTATGTATGACTCAATCCTAGGTCAATACGATCAGTAATATATATACCTCAAAATAATATGGCCTGAAGCATATAATAATGGCAAAGGTAACATCTATGCATAAGTGTAATCCCATATGCTCATGTCGGTGTCTCAAGCAGCAATATATCAAAAATATGATGTATAAATGCAATATAATGAAAACAGAATAAATCATGAATGAGAAAACTGTTTTCTTAATTTAGTAAGATTTCTGTATATTTAAATCGAGGTATCATCAATGAAATCATCATAGAATCAGTGTCAAGCATCGACACAAAATATAAATCTCAATGTCTCAATATCTCAGGCTCTGGCTATCCGGACTGGCCTGTATCATCAAATACCAATATCTAGGGCTCCGGCTATCCGGACTGGCCCATATAATCAAATCTCAAGACCACATCCGTATCCTCCGGATATCCGGCGCGTCACAATAAAATCACCGGTCAGTATTGCTTCCCTGTCTCAGGCTCAACGCCATCATCTGCGACCTTCTCGCTCCAGGGTACCGCATCGGGTCCACCATGCACCCGCAGAAGGTTCCTCCTCCTCCTTGAATCGGGTGTATGATATCGCTCAAGAGCCGAGAAAACTCATGGTGGACATATCACAAATCATATCATGAGAAAACCTCACTTTTTATCTTTTGAAACGAAATGAGTTTATAAATCTTGCGGTTTCTCCAAATCCAGAAATCCCATGGAAAGTCCGAAATCCAAAACTGAAGAGTCAATAATAATGAATACTGGGCTCCAGCAATCCGGACTGGCCCTTATAATATTGCATGACAATGAATATATGAATGCATCTGATATCAAGCAAGGAATGCAATAATTAAACTATCAAATGAAAGCAATAACATATAGGAACTATCAGCTAGCAAGCTATGTCAATGAAATAATGTTCTCTAAAGTGTACGTAACATAACAATTACCGATGAAGATGTGTGTGAGCCGGCAAGCGAGTGTACGTGGAGTATACGCATCATCGGTAATGGTGCTGGTGTCCTAATAACAGATTTCATCATTATTAACGATAATAGATATAAGCATGCAATGTAATACGAACAGCAGAATAAATGGCAAATGAATAGTAAATGCTGCAATAAAGAAATAAACATTCCTATATACGAGTCATACAGTTTTTCGTATCTGAAATCGCACGAATCGTGGTGTTTAGAAAATAGGGTTATGGGGTTTTTATGAAAAAGTACATCATTTGAAATATCCGTAGTATCCCTTGACCTGTCTTTAAAATACTCACGATTCAATAGTTTTGGAAATAAGTATGACTCATGCTCAGTCTAACATCTACTAAGTAAACTACAGTACTAAAGTAACAGACTAATCGAAAGGGGTAAGGAAAACCATCTAAGTATGAGTCGACATATATACATCAAGTAGTCGGTGATCTCACCTCAACAGTATCACGTACTATACAATATATAAATATTATATGGCATCCTCGAGTCAAGAGTGCGGATCTATCATCATAATTATATCTCGTACGGTAAATCCATCATACGACATCCAAAATCAGGGTACGGGTCAATATCACATTTATCTCATCATTCAACTGGTATCTTTATCATCACGTATCATGAACTGGGGTACTGATCTAAGTCTAGTACAATACTGATACCATATACATATATATATGCGTGTGTATGAAAACACATCGCCTAAAGATCCGCTATAATATCATGTCGTATCTCATAATACGAACCAAATCACATCACCGATCTCATGGCATCATGTCCAATCACATTGACTCATCTCCAAGTACCATATACTATCCTCATCATCCATGTATATGTATACGTATATATATATATGCATAGTCCCATACTTATGTGTATATATATACATATCCCCATATACCCATAAGAAAATAAAATGTATGCGTGTATGTGTGCGTGTATGCAAATCACTACTCTAGGGTTCACGACTAAGAAACTAACTAAATCCGTTTTCCTACAAGTATGCTAAAACTATCCTAAAGTCACCTACGCATGTCTTCTAAGTATACACATCTCATAACACATAAGTATATATATATATATATATATATATATATATATATATATATATATATAACATTACGCATTCGCGTTCTATACTACGAAACTGCGGGGGTGCTATACGACATCCACCCGACTTCCCCCGTAGATATATATCTTCTCACATGGTCCTTGTCTGCCCAAATCGATGCGGCCATCCTCTTCTTCATCGTCCGAAGTCCACGTGAGAGGTACCTATATGCAAACATATATAATATCGTAAACCGAAATCGCGGACAAAACCAAAACGGCACA
Source organism: Agapanthus africanus (assembly GCA_030015575.1). Taxonomy (NCBI): domain Eukaryota; kingdom Viridiplantae; phylum Streptophyta; class Magnoliopsida; order Asparagales; family Amaryllidaceae; genus Agapanthus; species Agapanthus africanus. The sequence goes on from CM057338.1 coordinate 191,495,843, forward strand.
CAAAACGCGCATAGGTTAAAATCTATGACCCTCTCATGTAAGATAACCAAATAACCTTCGAAATCGGCGTACAAACGACAATTGATCGAGAAAAACCCAAACGTACCAATCGTGGTTTCACAACTCACTAATTATAATATGAAATAAGTTGTAACTCATCAAAACCTCAAAATAAATCAAATCGATTTATTTCCGAAATCCTAGGAAGTCTCAAATAACCGTTTTAGTACAAAACATGATGTTTAAACAAAACTAGTGGCCACAATATTTGCTAAATACCTTAAACAAGTCATACAAATATCAACTACATTTTTATCTCAATTATATTCATAATTTTTAAAAACCTAGTTTGCAAAATTATGCAATTTGGACAAATTAAGTGTAACAATTTACAATTTAACAACTAAACTTGGTTTTGCATATCATAAGATATTAAACTATATATTGCATCCTTAATGATGTAATAAAACCCTAACTTGAATTTCACAAACCCTCACTTGAATTTTTCCAAACTTCCACTTAAAAGCTAATTAACACTTAAATAATTTAGCTTAAGCCAAAAACCAACAATTAACCATAGGATAAAGATCTTATACCTCACAATTGCAAACCTCACATGCAAACTAGCCTCCAAACTTGCTTCCATGCTCTAAAATCCATGCTTGAATAGCCAAGGAATAATGGGTCAAGATTAAATGAAGAGTTTGTGAGGTGATTTGTTGATTTTTTTGATGGATTTTGGAGAATTTTTTAGAGGGATTGAAGTGGGGGATTTGGGAAGGGGCTGCTGCAGTGAGAATGGGGAAGGGTCGGCCAATTTGGGGATGAGGAGAAAGAGAGTGAGGTGTTGAAATGCCAAGTCAAATAGAAATACCCATACTTCTTTAATTAAAGCCCATGATATCTTTTTGAATATTGGCTCTTTAAATTTTTATTTGGTGCAACGAGAGGGGGCTGCCCATTTGGCTCAGCTAGAATTTGGGGAGGAGGGAGAGTGAAGTGTGTGGGTGTGGGGGCAAAAGTCCAACTCAAAGAAAACCCCATACTTTATTTATCTAATACCATACATCTTTTCTTTATTGATTTTTTTCCCTTTTAATTTCATAACCAAATATACTTTGAAGTGGGGAAGTTTGGGAATTGGGGGGCAGCTAGGCTCGGCCACCATGCCATGGGGATGGGTGTGTGTTTGTATAGTGAGGAGAAATGATAAATACTATACCCCAAGTCAACCTAGAACCATACCTCAATTTCTATTTAGTTTATTTTCACCATTTAAGCCTTTATAGTTTATATTTTCTAAAACCATCTTGACGACTTCTTTTCATTTCAAAAACCACATGTTACATTTTGGTTTAATGTGTCATGATGCACTAAACTTGTATTAACCCAAACCAATTTGTAATTATCACTAATTAAATGTATTAGTGAAGGCTTAAAATGATAATTAAAATAATTAATTACGGAAAATATTTTAGTAACTAGAAATTTTATAAGTGACCCTTTAAATACCAAATACTAGCAATTACATAGATAGAATAGGTATATTTAATTTTATGTTGAAAGATAATCATATCCTGATTTTTACGGAAAACACTAGTTATTTTTCCGATTATCCGAAATTTCACCTAAACGATTTTGAAAACGTTACAAAACCTATAAGGCTAGACTTGTTGCAAAACGTTTTCGTCAAAGAATTGGTTTGGACTATGATGAAACCTTTTCTCCAGTGGCTATGCTCAAATCAATTCGGATCCTTCTTGCTATTGCTACCTTCCACGACTTTGAGATATGGCAGATGGACGTAAAGACCGCTTTTCTGAATGGAAATTTGGAAGAGTGCGTCTATATGGATCAGCCGGAGGGTTTCATTCAAAGTGGGAGCAGCGGGAAAGTATGCAAGTTACTTAAGTCCATTTATGAGCTAAAGCAGGCATCGCAGAGTTGGAACATCTGTTTTGATAAGACGGTCCAGAAATTCAACTTTTTCAAAAATCCAGATGAGCCATGCATATATAGTAAAATTGTAGCGAGAAGTGGTATTCCTCGTCCTGTACGTGGATGACCTTCTCTTGAAAGGAAATGACATTCTTATGCTACTATCAGTCAAGGGATTCTTGTCACAGAGGTTCTCCATGAAGGACCTGGGTGATGCTTCCTACATTCTGGGGATTTAGATCTATCGTGAATCTAAACGGATGTTGGGACTCTCACAGTCAAGGTACATCGACACCATACTGAAACGATCCAGTATGGAAGATTCTAAGCGCGGTAATCTACCGGCTTATCACGGAATCACCCTTTCCAAAGAGATGTCTCCCAAGACTGGTTTGGAAAGGAATCGCATGTCTATTATACCCTACGCTTCAGCAGTAGGCTGTATAATGTAAGTGATGTTGTGTACCAGACCAGATGTAGCATACGTCCTGAGCGTTGTAAGTCGGTATCAGTAAAACCCAGGGGAGAAGCACTGGATAGCAGCGAAGAAAATTCTCAAGTACCTGAGAAGAACTAAGGAGATGACTTGGTGTACGGCAGGGAAGACCTCCAGATCGAGGCCTTCGCCGATTCCAGCTTCCAGAGTGACAAGGATGACTCCAAGTCCATGTCGGATCATGTCTTTACCCTCAATGGAGGGGCGGTTTTTTGGAAGAGTTCCAAGCAGGACACCATTGCTGACTCGACTATAGAAGCGGAGTATATTGCTGCCTGTGATGCCGCGAAAGAAGCAGTCTCGATCAGGAAGTTTGTAACAGAGCTTCAGATGGTTCCGTCCATTGTTGATCCAATACCGCTGTATTGTGAAAACAAAGGCATTATAGATTTGGCGATGGAACCAAGGTCCCATCAGAAGTCCAGACACATCCTGAGGCAGTTCCACCTAATCAGGGAGATCATTGATCGACGGGAGATCGAGGCGCGGAGAGTAGAGATAGAGAACAACACAGCAGATCCACTCACAAAGGCTATTCCTCAGACTCAGTTCAAGCGGCTAATCGAGATGATAGGTCTGCGATATGCCAATACATGGCCTTAGTGCAAGTGGGAGATTGTTAGTGATACATTCCCTAAAGACCATTATTGTGTCATGCTGGATTGTATATTACATATTAGATACTTGGGATATTTCACAGTTATAATAACAGTCTTGCTCGATATGGCAGTATGCTACATGGTTTGATTCTACCTCAATATGTGTATGTGTTTCTTTTAGCATATCGCTTATACATATTGGTAGAGCCCTTAGGATCTTTGCTTGACTACTAGTGTTGTGATGGCAGTCACACTCGTAGGGGATGGGTAGTTTATAAGCACATCCTTATAGGTCCCTAGTCGTTGGATTATTGAGACGGGGCATCAATACTCCAGAGTTGACTAGTGTATACGCTTCTCATCACAACAAGGGATATGGTCTATCCCACAGACATTAGTACGACGTACTGGAGAAGGTATGCAGGTGCTCACTGGGTTGTGAGTTACACTGGACAGGACTCGTCGGGAACTTCTGGTTGGTATTATACCTATCATCAGGTAGCAGTTCCCAAGTAGCATGAGTGCAGCTTAGTCCGTTGACTTGCCATCGCTACTGCGTCTCGAGTGTGTTCCCACTCCACTTTGATTACTACCCTACCACGCTCAAAGGAGTCGTGCAAACAGGTAGTATTTGGATGTAGTCCAAAAGCACTTGGAGACAGTAGCGATCAGATAGGATTCGTCTTTCCCGGTGTTGGGGGTTGATATCGCGCAGTGTTTGGAAAGCCATTACACAAAGTCCCTAGCCAGGGCAGTCGAGAAATACTGATAAGGTACTCCGATAGTTTCTCATGGTGTATTGGGATCTCCTCTGACATGACTTATCATGTTGTTAGGGGTCTGACGTTTACCAACCCCTAAGGCGGATATGCGAGTATCTCAGACGAACAGACCGGACTGTATGGAGATTGCAACCGATAGGCTCAGTAAGAGTCCAGTTGAGTTTGCTCATTGGTCTTCTTGTAATCACATGCAAGTGATTATGATGATTGAGGGAGGCCTATACGGATACAACAGTCTTACTCAAGATGATACTATGCTATCTGGTTTTCCTTTATCATCATGTACATGCACTATGTGGTATTACAGATCACTATTACATGTTGATAGAGCCCAAAAGATTCTTGCTTGACTACTAGCATTATGATGGCGAACATATATATGGGAGCTGGGTGGTCTATAAAGCACATCCTTAAATGTCCCTACTCGAGGGAGTATCGAGACTGGGCATTGATACTCCAGAGTAGACTAATGTGTACTTATCGAAACCCCGATAAGGGGCGTTAGCCGGTCTCACAAGTCATTGGTGTCTATTTTTTACCTAAGATAGTATACAGGTGCTCATTGGGTTACGAGTGCACTGGACGGACTCACCGGGAATATGCTAGTTGGTATTATACCTATTGTCAGATAGCAGTTCCTAGGTGACATGTGTATAGGTTAGTCTGTCGACCTGAGATCGTTATTGTCTCGTGTGAGTTCCCACTGTTCTTTGATTACTACCCTACCACTGCTCAAAGGAGTCTTGCAAACAGATTTTAGTTGGGTACAGTCCCGAGTCACATAGAGGCAGTACGCGGATCGTCGGGGATTCGTCTGTCCCGGTATTGGGGGTTGATGTCGCGAGGTGAACGGGTGGCCATCAACAGAAATCCATGGCTAAGGTAGTCGAGAATTACTGATTTGGATCAGTAGTTTCTCAGTTGGTGATGGACTTCATACCAACACGAAATATCGCGTTATTAGGGGTCTGACTTTATCCACCCCGCTAGACTCAATATGCGATACTCTTAGACGAACAGACTGGACTGTATGGAGATTTTCACGGGCAGGCTCAGTAGGGTTTAGATGAGTTTGCTCGTCAACCTTTCTTTCGCTCAATACCTGGGTAGCCGTTACGTACAGCTAGTATCGCTGATGTGCTTGTGGTCAAACACACTGCCAGCGTATTGACGAGCTTTAGAATCTCACACAAAGGGTTTCCCTGCTTCGGGCGAAATGATGTAGAGGCCGTATGGTTTTACGGCGGGGTTCGATCATATACGTGCACTTGTGCACGTATCATGATTCGGATAGATAATACTGGTGGGTTTTAGTTTAAGCCGGATCCTAGTATTATATTATTGGATTATTTTTGTCTCTGTGTATTCGTATTTTTCGGAATACGGGTATGTATATATATTAATGAGGGGTATTCTTATAATTTATTACAAGATACTTCTAGAAGAAGACACCTCATTTAGTTTTTACCATTTAGGATTAAATGGTTAATGAGGTGGAAGGGCGAGGTGTTCTTTGGCTTTATATGAAGCAGGGTTTTGTGGTGACTCATTTGGTGACTCATGGTTCACTATTGTGGCATGCTTGAAATTTATTTGGTGTTGTGAGATATTTTGAGAGGTTTGATTCATTTCTTTGGTTCACAACACTTAGCCATTTTCTATGGTTGTTTCATGTTCACAACACTCTCATCTCCTAAGCTTCTTCTTCTACCTCCACCCTAAAAGTCTCATATGTTGAGAAACCTAGGGTATTTAGAGACAAATTAATCGATTATTAGACTCTACATCCTCTAGGCTATCTAGTTTAGCGAACTAGGTACCATAGTGTTGGGTTATGCCTGCGCCTTGGCCAACTACCATGACCGTTTGCGGAACAAAATTTTTATAAAACTGGCGCTAGAACAACCCTATAACCCGGATCTACCATAAACCTAAAGCTAGCAAACTAAAGAGGAGTTTAGAATGGTTATACTGAATGATCCGATTCCTTCGGTCTTCTACCATCTTCCTAATCTCCTAGAGGCCACCTTGATCAAGCTTGATCTCCGGTCTCCCTGCATCGAAGATGATCCACCTGAGGATTTGTAGTTCGGGCTCCAACCTCATAGCCAAGGTAACTCAGGTACCTAGTTCTCTAAAATAGATAGCCTAGAGGATGTAGAATAAAATGATGGATTAATTTGTCTCCAAACACCCTAGGTTTCTCAACACATGAGACTTTTAGGGTGGAGGTGGAGGTAGAAATAGAAGCTTTAGGATGAGAGTGTGAAGCAACCATAGAAAAATGGATAAGTGTTGTGAACCTAAAAAAATGAATCAAGTGTCACACCCCGCTTCCCTATGTACGGTCAGAGGACGCGATGAGGCCGCTACATATTTACTCAGAAGTAAATACACTAAGCGAATCTAAGCAATATAAATATAAATGCACAAGAGACAAACTATAATAAAACAGCAACTTTATTTATTCACATTCTTTTGTACAATGCATGGAAAGATAAATACATGGAATAAAGCGATGCTTAAACAGTGGCATAACAGAAATGGAAAGTACTGAAATTAAATGTGTACAATGAATCTAAAGCTCTGGGTCGTAGGCTAGCTGATCCAAGTCCTCGCTGGTGGGCTCGATCTCCTGAGTGTCCAGATCACCTGACAATATTCCAAAGAAGAAAGAGAAGGAATGTTGTCAGCGAACAATCGCTCGGTAAGTCCCAAAGATGAGGGAGAAATAGAATAGACAGAAAGAGAAAGTAGCTTCTAAATTTGTAATATCTGAGTATTTGGTGTTAACGCTGTTGTTTGTAGCTTGGTACAGAAGGATGCCAGTGTATACGAGAGGAGTCTCACTTGCCCCGGAGACTAAGGTATCAGGAACTCAAGCAACCGTTCATGCCACGGTACAACAGCAAAGGAATACAGGTTAGGTGTCTTATAGTTGCAGTCTCGTGCCACTTCTAACACCTTCCGTACCAATCTACCCCTTAAACCCCGCGATGTCTTGATTGTATTGTTTGTATTGTATTTCAACTTGTAATTGAATTGTAATATAGATTGTATATTTGGATGACTTGCCGAAACCATGATATCAGTAAAATGAATGTACTGGAGAATCATGTAAATGGAAGTATATCCATGGTTCGGTTCAGTCAAGTTGTATAGATTGATAAATTGAATATATGGATTCACAGATTCATGTTAAATTGTAATATTGTAGATTGTACTTGAATCATATTTAAGTCAGATTATTATAATGAGACCCAGTCTGAGTCAGAATAATTAGAAAGAGAAATTGAAGTCCTGAATTAGCTTTTGATGTTATCGGTAACCGCTGCACATAGACGGTAGGATTTGTGTATTTTTCGAAGACGATTACCGTGTTGATAACACCGTTGTTAAGTTGTCTATCTTAAATAGACAATCACCCATATCTCCGGCTCCCTGAGGCTCAAGAGATTGGTCCCGCTTAAACCTATATTTAATAGGGTCCTTAGGGTAATTTATAGAACTTGAGGGGGTTTTATGTAAAAATAATTTTTAAAATACAACTCAAGTATTTAATTATCTTCTTTATGTACATACAACAATTTAATGATCAAGATAAATATGTATACATGTTCGAATAGAATGAAATGAGTCAAGTATATTATTCGAGTAACTATCAAAAACAATGCTGTAAAGAAATATTATGTACGACTAATTAATCAAGTCAATCAATTTCTAAATATAAACAAAAATATAGATCTAAGTGTTGTGCACATGTGAGCTCCAGTCGTGCCCAAATACGACTTCCGGTTTGGGTGATATACTCATTTTCGTTTTGTCGCGCAGAACAGATCAGAATCTGTCCAGCACCGTAGCATATTTTTAAAACATAGTTTGAGTTAATTTCCATCAGGTTTCAGGTTACGATGATTATTATAAAATTTTAGGTATTTCGATATACTTATCCAAAACACCAATATTCGCGCGATTTGGATTTCTTAAACTCTAGTTATGATCATTTTAACATCAGCGTTTAAAACAGAAATTCAGATTTCTGGACAACAATTATATGTTATATTGCAAAGCCTATATCAGGTTGTTTCGTGCATTTCTAAGTAATATAATATATAGAAAATTATAGATTTATCATTTATTCATCTACACATCTAAATTTTGTCACGAACGGATATCGGGATTTCGAGTTATGTCCTATTTAAAAACAGTGTGTGAATTAGGACATATTCTGTCTAGATCCGTTGTTTAATATTTTAACGCAGTTTTCTTTATTTTACGTTGGTTTTCAGTAAAAACTTAAAACTAATAAAATATATATTATTCGATTTATATATCTAAAACACCTGAGTTTATTCAATTTGGATATCGGTATACCAAGTTATGTGTCTTAGAAGTTGACCAATAACTGCAGTTTTTCTATTTTACGAACAGTGAATAAAAACGATGTAATTCCTAAACCGTTAAGTGATTCAATCTAAAAATTTTACAGCATGTACAAAATAATATACTCTATCATATGTAAATTTCATGAAATTTTAAGAAGTAAAAATTAATTTCTAAAAATTATTTTAAAGCTAAAAGTATTGATGTGTATACTAAAATCGGCAAAAAGATTAACTAATATTTTATGCAGGCTTCTATTTTTCTTTTAATAAACAAACCGATTTCATGAGACATTATAGATATATTGTGGAATGAAATTTGTGTTCTCACAACTTGTAATAAACATTCATATTCATGAACAAAGAATTAAAAACATTTTAATTTGAACAAGATGGAATAAGGTATTATTAAACCAAATAAAAAAATATATATCTAGACTTATATATATGTATATGTTTATATTTATCTTCTCTTACGGATTACAATATGAAAAGAATAGGGGGTTCACGATGTATGACAAGAGCAAATTAAGAGATGGGGGGAGGAGAAAGAAGGGACTTACATACACAAACCGGTATTTTCACCGGGCTTGTCTATCCGCCGATAGCCTCGCGTTACTAGCGAGACCTTCTTGAAAACTTCTTCATGTTCTTCTTCTTGGACTCTAGATGAAGAGAGAGAAGTGAGAGACAGAAAAATGTGAGGAAGGAAAAAAATAGAGGAGGACAAATAAAGATGGTTTAATGGTGAATTATGTATAATAATATATGCATTCAACATGAGAATTAAAAGGGAAATGAAAGGTCACCATTCATTTCGGAAATGAAAGGTCTCATTTGTAGGTTATGAGAAGAATAAAAATTGATAAAAATAATTGTAAGAATGGAGATTTGAACATGTGACTTATGCAATAACAATGCAAGGACTTAACCAATGAGCTGCAAGGTTGTTCATACACATATTTAATTAGAATTAAATATATGCTGTTGTTTGAAAAGAAAATGGGCTTTTGGGCTCATAATTTTATAAAAGAAAATGAAAATGAGATTGAATTTGGGTTATGGGTCGGGTCGGGTCTTGCGTTTAATTTTGAATAGGTTAAGATTTAAGTTTAAAGAAATGGGTTTGGGAAAAATATATAGAATAATAAAATAATATATATATATATATAAAATAGAAAACAAAGTATAAAAAATACTACGAATAAATAAATACAATATTTTACTAAACAAAGAAAACACAATGGTATAGAAATATTGGGGGCGTTACATCAAGCATCACAAAATATCTTACGACACCAAATATCAAGCATGCCACAATAGTAACTCATGAGTCACCCCGTGAGTTACCAAGTGAGCCATGCTTCATTTAAAGCGAATCAATACCTCATCCTCCACCTCATTAACCATTTATCCGAAATGGTTAAATACTAAATGAGGTGTCTTCTTCTAGAAGTATCTTGTAATAAATTATAAGAATACCTCTCATCCGTATATACATACCCGTATTTGTATTCTAAAAATTAGAATACAAAGAGACGAAAATAATCCTATAATATAATACTAGGATCCGGCTTAAACCAAAGCCCACTAGTATTATCCATCCAAATCATGATACGTGCATAAGTGTACGTCTATGATCGAACCCTGCCGTAAAACAATACGGCCTCTACATCGTTTCGCCCGAAGCAGGGAAACCCTCTGTGTGTGACTCTAAAGACTTGTCAATGTGCTGGCAGTAGGTTTAACCACAAGCACGTCAGCGGCACTAGCTGTAAGTAACGGCTACCCACATATTGAGCGAAAGGAAGGCCGACGTGCAAACTCATCCGAACCCCTACCGAGCCTGTCCGTGACAATCTCCGTACAGTCAGGTCCATTCGTCTATGAGTATCGTATATCGAGTCTAGATGGTGGATAAAGTCAGACCCCTAATAACGCAACATTTTATGTCGGTATGAAGCCCATCACCAACTGAGAAACTACTGATCCAAATCAATAATTCTCGACTATCTTAGCCAAAGATTTCTGGTGATGGCCACTCGTATACTACGTGACATCAACCCCCAATACTGGGAGAGACAAATCCCCAACGATCCGCTCAATGCTTTCATGTGGCTCGGGACTATATCCAACTAAAAGATGTTTGCATGACTTTCTTGAGCCATGGTAGGGTAGTAATCAACGCACAGTGAGAACTAATATGAGACAGATGATGATCTCAGGTCGACAGACTAACCTGTACACATGTCACCTGTGGACTGCTATCTGACAATAGGTATAATACCAACTAGCATGTTCCCGGCGAGTCCGTCCAGTGTACTCATAACCCAATGAGCACCAGTATACTATCTTAGGTGACTAACTAAAACCAATGGCTTGTGAGACCAGCAACCGCCCCTCGTCGGGGTCTCGATAAGTACACACTAGTCTACTCTGGAGTATCAATGCCCAGTATCGATACTCCCACGACTAAGGACATTTAAGGATGTGCTTATAGACCACCCAGCTCCCACGTATATGATCACCATCATAATACTGGTAGTCAAGAAAGAATCTTATGGGCTCTATCAATATCTAATAGTGATCTGTAATACTACATAAAGCATGTACATAATGATAAAGACAAACCAAATAGCATACTATCATTTTGAGCAAGACTGTTCTATCCGTATAGGTCTTCCCTCAATCATCATAATCACCTGCCTGTGGTTACAATACTTGCCTTGATGGTACTATAGCCAACAATCTCCCACTTACACTTAAGGCTAATAATTGCGGTGTTGTATACTCACAGCCCGTGTAATACCGAACACCCAACTTCTCTACTAATCAGTCTCACGAAGCTCGTTTGTGAAATTATTGCGTTCGAGAAATAGACTCAGTGAGTGGATCCACTCAAGTTTTTATATCTTTATCTCTCTTTATATCTCAATTTCGCGGAGAAAGACTATCTCCTGAAATGAGCAATACCTATCTTAGAATTTGTCTGGATATTTGATGGGAGCTAGTTCACAAATGAACTCCAAATTCAACAAACTTCTTAGAATGTATCATGCACTGAATTTGATCAGTATCCTACGCCATGCCTTCCACAATATCCGCTTGGACCACCTGTCCAACATACTTCCCCTCAAGAGAAACCGAGATCTTTCTAAACTGTAAAACGTATAGGATCTGAGGTTAAATAAATAAGAGGCGTGAAACATAAGGGTTGGATATTTCTAACTTAGGATGATAGAATTTCTAACTTAGATACTAAACTGTAGGAGTAGAATTGACGTTAACTTATGAAACTAGCTTGACGGGATTTTGTGGGTAGCATCCGCTAAAAACCCTCAGGAGACAACACTCCTCCTACTAGGGACACCTAGAGATTTAATGGCTTGTTGCAAGAGCTCAGTGCAATCATGTTCCCTGCGAAAGTGAGGCTAGGATTTTGTTTTGCTCGGGACGAGCAAAAGATAACTTTGGGGGTATTTTTTCATCACAGAAAACTGCATTTTAATACCGCTCATTCATTATTTATTTTGTTATATATCGGTATTATTAACCAGTGTCTGCTCAGTAATATAGATTACAGGTATCCGTGACAAAATACTGGAAATACACTTAAAATCACGGATATATCATTTGTGAGCCGACATTACAACCGGAACTGGAAACCGACCGATATCCAAAGAGTTTTTGCGAATACAGTGTGTGCACAATATATTGGTCCAACACAAAGAAAGTGTGCAAACATGCTCTTTGGCTCATGGACCATGGATGGGGCAGCCATGAATCAAGGCAAGTGGGCATGAGAAGTGATGTGCATTAAATGGGTATTAAATACATAAAGTGTTGATGTGATTCATACCTACAAGTTTCCCTCCAAGCCCCGAGTGCAGACCAGGTTAAATTAGAGAAATCTAGCAGCACCAATAGGATATATGGGAGAACACATGACCACACTTTCAATACGAGCCATGGACTCACCAACTTGGCCGGCCACATCATCACCTGAGCCGAGCAGGCCGGCCCCCCTGTGTCCAATGGCTTCCAGTTTTCTGTAGGCCCTCCCTTGCTGCCACGTAGTTCTGTTTTTATTGTTTGTTTATTTTTCTTTTCTGCCTATATAAGCAGGCCAGTGAGCAAAGGGAAAAAGTCTATTCTTTGCCTCATTTTTGTTACTCTTAAGTTTTGTTTCTGTTCTCTTTTAGTTCTCTTGTACATAGCTTAGCTTCCCCTTGAGTTCTTAACCTTCTCTTGATCTTGCAATCTCTTCATTGAGTTCGCAAGTTTAAGGGTTGGTTATTGATCTCAAGGGTTGTATCATTCTTGAAGTTTAATAAAGCTTTCTTTTGCCTTCATTTGCCTTGAGTTTTTAGCCCTCTCTTGATCTTGCAAACTCTTAATTGAGCTTGTAAGTTTAAGTTTGGGTTATTAAACTCATGGTTTGTAACTTGTTCTATGGTTCCTAGTATTTCATTCTTGCTCATTTCATTACTTGCTCTTTTCATTACCTGCTCTTTATTATCTTGCTCTTTTCATTACCTGTTCTTTATTATCTTGCTCTTTACTTACTTGCACTTCTATTACCATGTCATTTACTTACTTGTAATATGTTTTTCTTTTCTTTGTTTATCTTTTCTTTTGCTCTTTTTGGTTTGTTCTTGAGATGGTTGTAAATATGTGTTGTTAGTAAAAGAATACGATATTATATGTTAAGGATTTCGTTTCCCATTCCTTTTCCTGTTATTTTCCATTGAACTCCGTCCAAACCTTACTCAAGCGCTCCGTTAGGCACCCTACCCTACCAAGGTATCGTTGATCCCTAACCGCGACCGGTTGTGTTCGGTTTCGCCGGAGGCGAAAGCAGGAGAACGGACAGACAAGGGTCAATATGCCGGATTTCGAATACCGAGCTTAAATAACATAATCCACGTTGTTGCCGATTGCTCTAGTTTCAATTGGTCAAGACTCGGCTCAATGGTTTGAGTACGAATTCACTAGCTTACACTATTGTATTTTTTCCCAACAAGCTTTATTCTTTGCATATAACACATAGGATAGATACGAACTTTCCGCCCACGCGCATTAACTCGTCAAAACTAGAACGTAAAACGCTCCGTCTCCCTATGGACCCGTACTCATCGCGGTTAGCTAAAAAGCAATATCGTCCTGATTGCGGTTAATTTTATAACTTCAAATACACGACACGCCAAAAGCGTGCAATCATTTAGCAACCCAAGTTCTCTAGTTGCTCCACTTGACATATTGTGAGGAGCTAGTGCCATGGATCATATCTTTCAGGTGGATCATCTACGACAAAGGAGGACCGGAGAGCAAGATTGATCTCGGAGAACCAAAGGAGCCAACAAAGAAGATCAAGCATGTTCAAGATGGCCACTTAGAGCAAGAGATGAAGAAAGAAGACCGAATGACTTGGTTCATTTGGTGAGATTTCTTCATCATAGTAGATAGCTCTCTTTATTTAGCTAGTTAGGTTTATGGTAAGATCCGGGTTAAAAGTTATTCTAGTGCCATGTCCTAATCATTAGAAAAAATTTTGTTCCGCATTTGGCCATGGAAGTTGGCCGGGGCACTTGCGTAACCTTTCAATAACTGCTTCCGAATGTTTCTCCAGGATTGGATTAATATATGATTATTGCATCTAGTGCAAAAACAATATCTAGTGTTGTATTTGACATCTCATGATGGCTCAATTGCCTAAGCAAGTGATATGCCAATCATGCAAATCCCTCTCCTCATCAATCTAGAGGACATCTCGTTAGAGAGGGTGACTTCATCACCTGCGGGTACACCACCACGTCAGGAGTCATCCATTCTAAAATACTTTATAATAGTGTCAAGTACTAAAATTGGGACACTTTCCAAATCTAGATCTAAAACTTTAGATCTAGTGACCAGAATTCCTGATATTTTATCCATATCCTATGTGGAGAAACCACCTTATGCCAACCAAAGTATAACCGATCGTAGTATAGAAAGATCTCTTCCTATTAAGTGCATGTCATCCAAATATCAGGACATCACTCCCTACTACCTTCTAACCAGATCCATCTGTTATTCTGATGAAGTCAAACTCTATGACTGTCACATCAAAAATTGATGATTTATCTCCGATGTGCCTGCTTTAGTCTATAAATAAACATAAGCTACTTGCCCACTATGCTTCCGCTGCTCTCACTGACTACAACAACCCTCTGGTAGAGTCATATGCACGTGCACTTTTAAAGCTAGTTTAGAACGACGTTATACTCATCCTCCTGCCAGACCACATAGTCTAGAACAACAATAGTGGCAAGTTTGGGTAATGAAAAACCTCTCTGTCACCGTCTTTGAGAAGACCGAAGTACCTCTCGGATGCCTGAGATTACCCACCGAATCTGCGGAGTGGCTAATGGATCGTCGAAACCAATTGAATTCTCAGGTTCTACTAAATTTTCAGTAATCGTTTGTGGTTCTGGAATCACTTCCAGTTCTACAATACTCCCACTAATTTTTTTTAAAAGAATCCATTTTACTAAAACTGGTGGCTAGTCAAGAACAATATAACTATTGATCTTCCAGATGGTAGAATGTTATCCCTCGTCAAAGACCGGGATAACCCACAAACTGCCATTACTGAAACGTGCCTTGAGTTTGTCCAGATTCTGGTTTTAAGCATCAGCCGTACAGCTCCATATACCTTAACATCGTTATGATATGAATCCATTCTATATATCCAATATAGAAACAAAGTCACTAATTTAGTTTGAACCAGATTCAAAAATCATGCAGCCGTTTCCAGTTCATATCAACCAAATGGAAGAAGGCCATACAACATTACTCATCTAGGAATACATCCACGTATGAGTAACTTGAAAGAGAAGCAAGTTCTCAAAACTATTACTTACAACGGAATACCAAACACAAGTATCTACATCTTCGATCACCTTGAAGAATCCTGATACTTACAACATATGGTTCTCTACTTTATTCTTATACCTATATCTTCTCAATATCTGAACCTTGTATTTCAATGAAATACATGTCTAAAACTAGAGAATTCATGAGAAAACTGAATATAGTACAAGTACCAACCCCTTTGTCCTAATGGACATCGGACAACATACAATACTTTGTATAAGTCCACTGAGTTTAATAACTCAAACCCTATGTGTTCATCATAGAAAACTACATTTTAATACCGCTCATTCATTGTCTATTTTGTTATATATCGGTGCTATTAACCAGTGTCTACTCAGTAATTACAGATTATAGGTATTCGTGATAAAATACTGGAAACACATTTATAATCACGAATATAACATTTGGGAGCCGACACTGCAAAAAGAACAGAAAACTGACTGATATCCAAAGAGTTCGTTTTGCAAATAAATGTGTACACACTTTTTATCTAAAATGGTCCAACACAATACAAGTGTACACACAACACTTTGGCATGGACCATGACATTATGGGGTTGCCCATGGCACACAAGAAATGATGATTTATGCAAGTGGTGGGCACGTATGGTGTGATGGGCAATAAATGTGCATTGAATGCTTACAGTTTTGATGTGATATTGGCATCAAGTTTCCCTCCAAATCTCTACATGCAAAGCAGGATTAATATGATAAAACAAGTAGTACCGGAGTGATGTTGGAGTGTACATAAACCCACCATGCAAACCCGAGCCCCTAACCTCTTAACAGGACCGGTCACATTGCCCTTTTGGCCGAGCAGGCCGGCCTCCGTGTCCTCAATATGCATCAAATTTCCATGGGCCCTCCCTTGCTGCCCAGGCACCTCATTTTTATTGTTTGTTTATTTTTCTTTGGTGCCTATAAAAGCAGAACCAGTGAGCAAGGGAAGGCTCTCTCTCATTCTCACATACTTCTATAGTTTTGTTCGTTTCTTTATTTTTTTGTTTAGCTTGAGGTTGAGTGGACTTCGTCATTGGTTTTTTCTTCTTCCCCTTTGAAGCTTTCTTTGAAGAGCTTCATTAAGGAGGTTGAACAAATAACCAAAATCTTGTAACTCTTCATCAAGTATTTATATCTATTGCTTTGTTTTTGCTTTCTTTGCTTTATTTCTTTACTTGCTTTCTGTTTATCATGTGTAACTAATCTTCATTGGTTGTGGTATTGGTGAAGAATTGAGATGAAAGGCTTTTGCCTCCTCCACCTCTTGTTTATGTTTAATATGCTTATCTACATGATTATAACTTAAAAATTGATTTATATATTGATGTGATATGGTATTTTGAAACCATGGCTATTTGTAACCTCTTCATATATCATATTCACTCCCCTTCCCTATTTAACAATGTTTAAGTTAGAATCAAAATTGGTGTTAAGTTTGCTCAGTTTGGATAGGGTATTTTGTGTCCGAGTGCTTGACAAACCCTCGGTTTTCATATACCGTATACCATCACAAACCTTTAGCAAAGTTAACAATCAAATCATTTTGCTCTCACTCACTAATTGTGTTTTTGATGTTGTGGTATGCTTGCTAATCCTTGTGTTTAGTGTTGATACCCCAAGCTTGGATATACAACGGTAAGTGAACAAAACAAACTAGTTTCATGATTGCGGAGAATATCGGAATTTGATGACTTATGCCTCGCAACCGCTTCGACAAGTCGTGCTTAATGCCAGAATCAACGTGAGAACGAACAACTCATGAACAAGGGAACGTTGAGGGAATCGTCGCGATTCAATCTTCCAAGCCAAAACCGCAACCATGCTTTCTTACTTATTTTCCTTCTTTCTTTGTTTTCCATATTTTCGTATTCTTTTTATATTTTTGTCACAAAACCAACCATTCATTAATTTATTGAACTTTAAATCACAATACCAAATACACAACTCCCTGCGGATCGACCCGTACTTGCCGGCTCGCTACAACGCGCCGTGCACTTGCTGTTATAAATATTAAAACGGGAACGATCTCACATGCGCATTCCGTTTCCTTCATTTCATATCCGTTTCCATAACATATGCGTTTACACGCACGGGTGAATTCCAAACAAGTTTTTGGCGCCGTCACCAGGGAATTGGTAGTATTAGGAATTGTTATTTCTGGTTCTTACTAACAAACTGACTACTAACTCAATTTTTTTTCAAAACTAACAAACTAAATTCTTTTCATTTTGTTCTATGTACTTTTGACCTGCTATCACTCTGAAATTAACTTACAAAATCAAAGTATACTAGTAGAATACGAATTTAACCTAGAGATTACACACAAAGTTCGAGCACCATTGGGATTCATTTGGCCGGCGACACCACTCCAAAATCCGAGCCCGTCGGGTCTACTGTGGGTTATTTGGTTTTTTCTTGTAGTGTAATTTCCAGTGAAGTGTAGGTATTCTATTGGTATTGCTTGATTTTCATAATTTTGAGTATGCAGGAATTGGGGCAGATATATCGCTTTTGACACTAAATTTTGTATTTTTCGACATTTGCATATTTTTACGGAATTACGACAAGCGATCGTGCGGAGCAAGCTTCAATTTCCAGTACAAGACGTTAGTGAAGTATAGTGCCAAAGATCCGTACAAGCGAACAATCAAAGACTTGGATCACTTTCAAAGGGTTTTTTTTAACCAAATCACACATTGGTACGTATTTCCTAACGCACTCTTCTCGAATCCGACGCAGTCCAATATTTCTATCTTCTGCAAGATTCTTCGCACAACCTTTCCGCCAATTGCACAGAGAACTAACCGTATTTTTTTGCAGCGCTTAAATTTAAACAGAAAAAGAATTGCTTAAATTGCTTGATTTTTTTGAATTCTTTTATTGAATGCGCATTTGCATCTTAATACGGATTTTAAGGGCAAAAAGACCAAACAAGATACGGTAAAGGATTTTATCACCTTTTTCCGTAGCCCACAAATCACAAAACTGCATTCTTGCACACCCAAAGTAATTTAAAATCAACTAGACTTTGACTTTAAGGACATCACGCTCATTAGGAGAAGTTGACTGTGTTTAGAACACCGCTTAACGGTATATCGATCACGGGGTATCTAGGCAAGTGTTCAAGAGAAAGGGTTATCTAATTAAGGAACTTCGCGAAAGCGTTGGAAAACCTCCACTTCTCTCTTGCACTTACCTGGCTTCATGATCCGTATATCTTTAGCCCGTTTCTCGACACAGTTTTACTTCGACAATCAGGTTCTTGAGAAGGTCTAGTTGACCAGCATACCATAGAATGCTAGGGGTGTGATATTCTTTATTTTTTGTGATATTTATGAATTCTTGTTAATATGGGCGATACACGATTTAATTCAATTTTTCACGATTCTTATTCTTTTTTTTATACTCAGTCCTAATTCATTTGTTCAAATTGCCAGGATTCTTCCCACAATCATGATAACTGTCCTTTCTTAGGGGGTGGCCAACCGTCCCAGAATTTTGATAATAGTCACCCACCTAACACTCCTGAACCCAGTCCCACTTCAACCATAGACCAACTAATTGAAATTTAGAGAAAGAAGTCGACAGATTGACTGCTTTATCATCACCACCATCATAACCCCTTCAAACCGAAACAATTGAACCATCATTAGTGAATGATAGTGAGATGGATGCTAGGTTGACCGCTTTAGAGAAAAGTATTGAAGTGATGACTGCGGTCGAGAATCAATCAGTTTCGACGCTAGCCCTGTTCATACAGCAGTCTGAGCAATTATTTCTTGCTCAAGCTCAATTATTGGCTAGAATAGAGGAACACACGAAACATTTAGCTGTGAGGATTTTAGAGAGTGAACACAGTCAATCGAAACCCAATAATATTTATGTCTGTCATTTAGGAAGTCACCCGTGTGAGATAAAAGATCAATTGAATTTTGATGATTTCATAGATGATGACATTATTGAATTGACTGAGTGTTACCAGGACACCGAAGAAAACCCTCCGAGGAAGACTGATGATTTTTGTAATCCAATTTTAAATGAGGGACCTTGTGAATTTGTCGGGTATGGTTTGGATAGATTGTCAGAAGAGATCAATGATCAGGAACCCACAATTTTTGTATCACCTAGTGATATTGTTTCGGAAGAAATGTTAGTGAGGGAACTTGCTTTTTTGGATGACATATACCTACCCATTTGTGAATGTGATTAGGAAAAAATGGTATTGGGAGAGTTAGAAAACCATAGTGATAAGAATAGGATTGTGAAAAATCATAGGGAGGAAGACAGCCTTGAAGAATATTCTTTCATATCAAGTTTTAAGGAAATTTTTGCGGATGAACTAGATATACTTGGTGAGTTTGAGTCAGGATCCATTTGGGAACATCCTAAGAATCTTTCTTTTGCCGAACTTTTAGCGGATGAACTCCACTTTTTAAACGAACCTGACTTTGAAACTCCACATATACTTCTTGAAAATTCAATTCATTCGAACAATAATTCTTTAACCTCTTCAAAACTTCATCTTCATCTTCAAAATCTTCCGATCCCTACTTTTACACACCCATGCTCTTCACTAACATCTAACATATACCTTTTCTTTTTCTTTTCTTTTCTTTTGTATATACATATTCTTTTACCAGCCATTGCACTATATAGAATTTTTTTTTAAATGGATGGTATTAATTTCTGGACTAATCCAATCATTTAACATGTAAATGTTGTAATTAGTCTTAGATTTTTTCTTTTTCTTTAAATAAAATTCTCACCCTGATGTCTAAGTCTAGCTACCGAAGATGGGGGCAACGATGAGGACATCGTAAAACTCAGGTTTGGGGGTGAGCACTGCGTTTGTTTTGCTGCATCATGTGTATATTCTGCATTGCATACATATTAAAAAACCCACAAAAATTGAAAAAATTTCCTAAAAATATAAAAACTTTGTCATGATTAGCTAGTGGGGGAACTTAGATTCAAAGTCTGACAGTTCGGTTGATAAATTAGAAATAACTAAATCCTTTTTGTGAGACGGAAACCCAAAAAATAACCCTCCTTTGTGTTTAGTCATAGTTGATATACGTCTTTCATAACACTTTACACGTGTCATATGTGTTTTGAGAATTTGATAAATTTCGGATATGTCTGAAAACTTTTAAAATTTGATAAATATCGTTAGATCAAGTAGGTTTGTTTTGAGTTAAGCAAATATCAAGAATAGTTCATACAGTGAAGTAGATATGAAAAATTTTATTGATGTTTTAATAGAAGCTATAGGTCTGAAAAATAACCAATCTGGACCCCTGTTTGAGTAATTGCATACCTTATCACATGTAACGTCTTCGGATTTAAAAGAAAAAGCTGGCTATATCACCGTTTTCACTGAGTACAGAATTATTTAAAATAAAATGAGTCTTTTGTTTTGTGGCCTTGGTAACTTAGGTAATTAAGTCCTTGGGGTGTATCCACACCTAATGCCCTAAAACCATCTGGTTTGAGAGCCAATGACCCAAAACTCCCTAAGTTTCCAATCGTCAGATAAAACAAGCTAAGTAAGTGTTCTCTCCAAGTTAAAAGTCCTAACGGTTCTTTGTGGGAGAATAATCTTGGCGGAGACGAATTTTCTATAAAAACAGTTTTTTCGCGGAGATATGAAGGTTTGTATTTATCAAGACGTTTTGCACGATAACGAAGGGTGTGTATGAATAAAAATAGGTGAAAGGGTGGAGTGAAGTATAAGACTTAGGTTCTCTGATAAAATTGATATTTATTCTGACTTGAAACCTAACTGGAGAATAAAATTTAAGAAAATCTTAACTCCTTTCAAACTCATGTGATCCTTCAGAAGTTTATCGTCTATAATTATGACATGATGACCCTAATCAAAATTCTTAAAAACTTATGGACACTATCCGCACAATCACGTAAAGACGCGTATGAGCTTATGTTAAACAAATTGTGAGGTTTCAAAAATAGGGTTTAATGTTTCTGACTTGGGTAATAGAACTTCTAAGTTTAATCTCTAATCTTAAGATTATAATCAATAGTTTCCACGCAACGCTAATTTGACTAGATTTTGTAGGTGTAATATGCTGAAAACCCTTAGGAGACAACACTTCTCTTACTAGAGACACCTAGAGGTTTAACGGCTTGTTACACATGCTCAGTGCAATCGCGTTCTCTGCGAAAGTGAGGTTAGGATTTTTTGTATTGCTCGGGACGAGCAATAGATAAGTTTGGGGGGATTTGTTCATCATAGAAAACTACATTTTAATACCGCTCATTCATTGTCTATTTTATTATATATCGGTGTTATTAACCAGTGTCTACTCAGTAATTACAGATTACAGGTATTCGTGATAAAATACTAGAAACACATTTAAAATCATGAATATAACATTTGGGAGCCGACACTGCAAACAGAACAGAAAACCGACCGATATTCAAAGAGTTCGTTTTGTAAATAAATGTGTACACACTTTTTGTCTAAAATGGTCCAACACAATACACAACTTTTTGGCATGGACCATGACATGGTGGGGCTGCCCATGGCACACAAGAAATGATGGTTTGTGCAAGTGGTGGGCACATATGGTGTGATGGGCAATAAATGTGCATTGAATGCTTAAAGTTTTGATGTGATATTGGCATCAAGTTTCCCTCCAAATCTCTACATGCAAAGCATGATTAATATGATAAAACAAGTAGTACCGGAGTGATGTTGGAGTGCACATAAACCCACCATGCAAACCCGAGCCCCTAACCTCTTAACAGGACCGGCCACATTGCCCTTTTGGCCGAGCAGGCCGGCCACCCTGTCCCCAATATGCACCAAATTTCATTTGGCCCTCCCTTACTGTCTAGTCACCTCATTTTATTTGTTTGTTTGTTTTTCTTTGGAGCCTATAAAAGCAGAACCAGTGAGCAAGGGAAGGCTCTCTCTCATTCTCACATACTTCTATAGTTTTGTTAGTTTCTTTATTTTTTTGTTTAGCTTGAGGGTGAGTGAGCTTCATCATTGGTTTTTTATTCTTTTTCCCTCTTGAAACTTTCTTTGGAGAGCTTCATTAAGGAGGTTGAACAAGTAACTAAAATCTTGTAACTCTTCATCAAGTATTTATATATATTGCTTTTTTTTGCTTTCTTTTCTTTGTTTCTTTACTTGCTTTCTTTTTATCATGTGTAACTAATCTTAATTGGTTGTGGTATTGGTGAGGAAGTGAGATAAAAGGCTTTTGCCTCCTCCACCTCTTGTTTATGTTTAATGTGCTTATCGACATGATTATAACTTAAAGATTGATTTATATATTGATGTGATATGGTATTTTGAAACCATGGCTACTTGTAACCTCTTCATATACCATATTCACTCCCTTTCCCTATTTAACAATGTTTAAGTTAGAATCAAAATTGGTGTTAAGTTTGCTAAGTTTGTATATGGTATTTTGTGTCCGAGTGTGCTTGACAAACCCTCGGTTTTCATATATCGTATACCATCACAAACCCTTAGCAAAGTTAACAATCAAATCATTTTGCTCTCACTCACTAATTGTGTTTTTGATATTGTGGTATGCTTGCTAATCCTTGTGTTTAGTGTTGATACCCCAAGCTTGGACATACAACGGTAAGTGAACAAAACGGACTAGTTTCGTGATTGCGGAGAATATCGGAATTTGATGACTTATGCCTCTCAACCGCTTTGACAAGTCGTGCTTCATGCCGGAATCAACGTGAGAACGAACTACTCATGAACAAGGGAACGTCGAGGGAATCGTCGCGATTCAATCTCCTAAGCCAAAACCGCAACCATGCTTTCTTATTTGTTTTCCTTCTTTCTTTGTTTTCCGTATTTTTGTATTCTTTTTTTATTTTTGTGACAAAACCAACCATTTATTAATTTGTTGAACTTTAAATCACGATACCTAATACACAACTCCCTGTGGATCGATCCGTGCTTGCCGGCTCGCTACAACGCGCCGTGCACTTGCGGTTATAAATATTAAAACGAGATCGATCTTGCGTGCGTATTCCGTTTTCCTTCATTTCATATCCGTTTCCATAACATACACGTTTGCGCGCATGGGTGAATTCCAAACACTATGCGTTGTAGGTTGAAAAACTGTACTATGGTTAAGAAAAATTACACCGTTTTCAATGCTCCTTACCTAATCGTCAATTGATATAAGTAAATATCATAGACATAATTTCAAAAAGTTATATATCACTTTATAAAATAAATATACAGATATATCAGTTTGAAATTGGTGCATAACAACGGATATTCAAAACCAAATATTTGCCGTTAGGCAAAACCCTGGCGATTTTCTCAAATATCACCAATTAAAAAGAATTCGGATATACATTGAGGATCTAATCACCTAATTCCCAATATCTTACTCCCACTCATCATCTGTAATGCCATATAGATGTGATAATCAAATCTGGTAAATACATACTCTAAAGTCAGAATCTATTTGGAAAAAGCGTTTTCAATTAACATCGCACGGTAAAACTAAAACATGAGAATGTTTCGAAAGGGTAACCGGATATTCCTAGTAATGCCTCTTCCAGTAACCTAATTCATGACAGTAACCGTATACTTCCTAACCATCACTCCAATCCCTTTATATGTCTTTATTTATTAGCTTTTGTATATCACACTTAGGCTAATTGATTTTTTTCCTTCCCTACCCTTCGACATCAGCCTAAGATTTGGAAGAAGACTATCCAATAAGCACAATAGGTACACTCTCCTAATACTTGGACCCCTCGCACCCTGAGAGAATGTAAAGATAAAAACCAACCGAATAATCCTATTCAAATTCTCCCGAACCGGAAACCATCCTCGAACTGGAACAAGTTCCTTCGAGTTCGTATGTAACTATACGATGGCATATCCAATCAATATGGATCTTCGTAATGATACAGAGTGTTCTGGAGAAATGCAAAGGTGATATAGGAGTGGCAGGGGATATACACGGCTTCGTCGTGAATTATAGCTGTCGTAATTTCTTTTGACCTTAATCTAATCCCTTTATATGTCTTTACTTATTATCTTTTGTACACCACACTTACGCTAATTGGTGTTCTTCCTTCCCTACTTTTCGGCACCTACCAATGGTTTGGAAGAAGACTATCCAATAAATGCAATAGGTGTACTCTCCTAATACGAGGTGCCCTCTCAACCTGAGAGAAGGTAAAGATAAAAGACAGCCGAATAATCCTATTCAATTTCTCCCGAACCAGAAACCATCGTCGAACTGGAACAAGTTCCTTCGAGTTCGTATGTAACCATACGATAGCATATCCAAGAAATATGGATCTTCATAGTGATACGTAGTGTTCTGGAGAAATGCAAAGGGGATGTAGGAGTGGCAATGATATATGCGACTAAATGATAATCTAAAAGCCAAAGTGTTTTTAAGAAGGTTCGATTAACTTGGTTCATGAGTTTTTAAGGTCAGGCCATGGTCGTTTCCAAAGAGAGAGAGAGAAAAGAAACACTCAGCGTGCTCTCTAACCTCGATTAGATTGGTTAATCACTTCTTCTAATCAGGATGGCTCCCACTGTTTCCTTGAATTCTCCTTCAAACCTAAAAAGGAGAATTAGTCGGGATCATCTAAAATCACCCGAGAAATAACACCTACTCATCAGTAGGAATTGGGATCCAACTATCATCGCATGATAACTTGATTGAAGCCACTCAAGTCACCACACTCCAGAAGGTATGTGCATGCCTTGCAAGTTTCCTGTATGTTTGAAACTCCCGATGTGGTTTTTACCACAAGCGGCATATGGTCCTAATAGAGACCAACATACCATAAGTCGCAAGTAAAGTTCAACCCGTCATTGTCCTGGATTAACTTAGACCCACCCACATATGCCCTTGATAGAGACCAAAGTGGTTATGTGACTGTCCTAATTAATCGCATCCTAAGATGCAACATATAAGTAACATTTAGCTATCGTTCACTATGCCTTGATAGAGACCAACGTATATAGCACGAATACTAATTGCCACTTATCTGAAATGACGGAAGGCTACGGCTAGGTTTTCGGCGAAAAACCCTTTAACGTAATGAACTTGATATTGTTGAAGGAACCAAGTGGTTTTACAAATATATAGTGGCGCAAACTTTTGCTAAAGAGGTCACTCCCTGTGAAGGGATCTCGGCTCTTTCCTCGTCGAATGAGGTGCGGGATATTCCAAACTGAATACCACGATGCCAAGCAAAAGAATCGACTATAGTGAAGTTATTACTCTGATGTAACCTTCTACCTAAGAGGTCACTCCCTATGAAGGGATCTCGGCTCTTGCCTCGTCGAATGAGGTGCTGGATATTCATAACCGAATACCCCTGTGCAAACCAAATGGAAACATCTGTAATGTCAGTTTTAAAAACTTAGTTCCAACAACATCATATAGACTTGTTTTCCTTGCATTAATCGGAATTAATGCAGTCCCATCAATTAATTCATATTACATCAGAAAAGAACGAAATTAAAATGTATGTATATACCATCCACATTTGCTATGGGGTCCCATCATGCACCGTTAGATTACTTTACTAACGGCAGAGCGGGGGCTGGACTAGCACCGATGCAAAACATATACAATATCTACTAGTATATATAAAAATATATATAACATTCATCCCAGGCATGATATAAGCAACATCAAAGAATCTCAGCAAGCAACATAGAATGATGGATAATCTTAGAGCCTTGAGCCGTAAATGAGACCCGACGTTCCCTGTCATGTGGATAGCTTATGCAATAAAAACCTGGACCCTTATGAGCGCGGCAAGTTACCCACCAATCCCAGAAGTGAGGCAACCACAATCAACAAAGTGAATGGGCCACCCAGCACTTCACGGAATCCGGTAACTTGAGCACCCCTCCGTGGGTCAACCTGTACCCCCTATGAATGCGTCGAATAGCCCACCAATCCCAGAAGTGAGGCCCCGTCCATCTCAACGCGATGAGATATAGACCCATTGCACTCTAGAACTCGGCTATTCGAGTACTCCACCGTAGGGTAAAACTAGTACAAAAAAAGAAAATTTGTACAAGGGTGACATCGACCTCAACCCGGTCGTACCCCAAACAAATAATATACAAACTGGCAGAGACAGCAGTCCACATATCGGACGCTCGCCTCGCAATATCAAATGTACAATGAATCTGAACTGTACAACTATCATTGTGTAGGGTTACGGCAGCACCCCGGCCATCAATCCGTAGACAAACGCGGAACAAAAACTTTAAAAAACCGGCGCTAATGGAACCCTAATCGGCAAATCGTACCATTAACCCTATACTAGTTCTATGAAAAGAGTTTAGAGAGATTATACCGATCGATCCGTATCCTTCGGTCTTCAACCTCTGTCCCAAGCTCCTCGCGGCTTCCTGGATCAAGTTCGATCTCCGGTCTCCCTCGTCAAAGACGATCCACGTCGAGGATTAGTAATACGGGCTCCTGCCTCAAAACCGAAGCAACTCGGATATCTAGTTTGCTAACCTAGATATCCAAGATGAAGTAGAGATAGTGTGTGAATACTTTGTCTCAAAACACCCAAGGATTATTAATTCATGAGAGGGAATGGGTGGAGGTTAAAGAAGCAGCCATGAGAAGAAAAATGTGAGCTCAAGAATTTTTAGCCAAGTGAAAGAAAAACCTCTGTTGTTTTCTTGAGTGGAGTTGTGAGGTATTATGTTATTAGAAACTAAAGAAAATCAATATCAACAAAATATCTGCCACTTGCCTCAACAAATATCTCACCACCCACTACAAGAAAACATCAATGCACCATGAGTCACCAAGAGTTAACGCAGACCCATGACTTACACCATGACACATTTCATGCCTCACAAAATGCCCATGCCACAAAGATTTAGCCAAAATTCCATGACTCACACTTTCAACAATAAACATTAAACTAAATGTTTAAAGCAAGAAAAAAATGGCAACCCTAAAGTTATCTTGTAACGAATTACAAGAATACCCCTCATCCGTATATATATACCCGCATCCGTATTCCGAATGAATACGAATACAATGAGACGAAAATAATCCAACAATATAATATTAGGATCCGGCTTAAACCAAAGCACACTAGTATTATCCGTCCGATCATGATCCGTGTACAAGTGCACGTATATGATCGAACCCTGCCATAAAACCATACGGCCTCTACAACGTTTCGCCCAAACCAGGGAAACCCTCTGTGTGGGACTCTAAAGACTCGTCAATACGCTGGCAAAGGGTTTAACCACAAGCACGTCAGTGGTACTAGCTGTACGTAACGGCTACCCAGGTATTGATTGAAAGGAAGGCCGACGAGCAAACTCATCCTGAAACCCTACTGAGTCTAAAGGTGACAATATCCGTACAGTCCGGTCCATTCGTCTATGAGTGTCGCATATCGAGTCTAAGGGGTGGATAAAGTCAGACCCCTAATAACGCGACATTTAGTGTCAGCATGAAACCTATCACCAACTGAGAAACTACCAATCCTATATCGGTAATTCTCATCTACTCCGGCCAAGAATTTCTAATGATGGCCACCCATGCACACCGCGACATCAACCCCCAATACCGGAAGAGACGAATCCCCTGATGATCCGCTCACTGCCTCCATGTGGCTCGGGACTGTACCCAACTAAAACCTATTTTCATAACCCCTTTAAGCCGTGGTAGGGTAGTAATCAAAGCACGGTGGGAACTTACACGAGACAAATGACGATCTCAGGTCAATAGACTAACCTGTACACATGTCACCAGGGAACTGCTATCTGACAATAGGTATAATACCAACTAGCATGTTCCTGGCGAGTCCGTACGATATACTCATAACCCAATGAGTACCTGTATACATCTTAAGTGAACCAACTGACACCAATAGCTTGTAAGACCGGCCACCACCCCTCGTCGAGGTCTCGATCCGTATACACTTGTCTACTCTTGAAGTATCGATGCCTAGTCTCGAAACTCCCACGACTAGGGACACTTTAAGAATGTGCTTATAGACCACCCAACTCTCACGTATATGATCGCCATCATACTTCTGGTAGTCAAGCAAGAATTCTATGCGCTCTATCAACATATAATAGTGATCTGTAATGTCACCTGAAACATGTACACGATGATAAAGACAAACAAGATAGCATACTATCATCTCGAGTAAGACTGTTCTACTGGTATAGGTGCTCTCTCAATCATTGCAATCACGTGCCTGCGATCCAATAATTGACTTGAGGGCACTATAGCCAACACATTTCACCACTGGCTATCCACCACGACAATCCAACCACAATCTCAGCACAACACAGAACATCAACATGAATGTCATGTTCGGAAACCCGTCTAAAAGAACATATAGCAGTAAGACGAGTTATACCACTCCAATGACATTCACGATCGCAGATAGTAATGTATCAACTGAAAACTTTTAAACAGTGTTAAAATAGCGGCTTCAAAATACTCCGTATTGCCCCCAAACAATGAGATGACCTAATATGTAATCTGGGAAAAAACAAACAATACCAAAAACCCAATATTCAAGATCTCAGAACACCCTAAAAAATCCAAGACCCAACTTCTACAGTCAACCGGTGGCGCTGGGCAAATTTCCGATCTCGCCGACCAAACTAAAGAATTTGGGGCACATTTTTGGACTGTGTTCTAGATACAACAAGAGTAGTCTTCTACAATTATTTAAATTTGACAGAAACTTGAATAATGTTCGTATTGTTTCGGAGTTGTTTCGGTTTCGTTACTATAAACATCGTTTAAACTGCTAGTTATAGGTTTATAGGTTGGCTCTTATACCATGTTGGGTTATGCCAACGCCCTGGCCATCTACTATGACCATTTACGGAACAAATTTTTTTTAAAACTTGCGCTAGAACAACCCTATAACCCAGGTCTACCATAAACTTAAAGCTAGCAAACTAAAGAGGAGTTTAGAATGGTTATACCGAATGATCCAAGTCCTTCGGTCTTCTACCATCTTCCTAAGCTCCTAGAGGCCACCTTGATCAAGCTTGATCTTTGGTCTCCCTCCATCGAAGATGATCTACCTGAGGATTTGTATTTCGAGCTCCAACCTCATAGCTAGCCGAGGTAACTACGGTACCTAGTTCGTTAAACTAGATAGCCTAGAGGATGTAGAATCAAATGATGGATTAATTTGTCTCCAAACATCCTAGGTTTCTCAACACATGAGACTTTTAGGGTGGAGGTAGAAGAAGAAGCTTAAGGATGAGAGTGTGAAGCAACCACAGAAAAATGGCTAAGTGTTGTGCACCAAAGAAAATGAATCAAGCATCACAAAACATGTCACAACACCAAATATCAAGCATGCCACAATAGTAACTCATGAGTCACCCCATGAGTCACCAAGTGAGCCATGCTTCATTTAAAGCCAATCAATACCTCATCCTCCACCTCATTAACTATTTATCCTAAATGGTAAAAAACTAAATGAGGTGTTTTCTTCTAGAAGCACCTTGTAATAAATTACAAGAATGCCCCTCATCCGTATATACATACCCGTATCCGTATTCCGAAAAATAGGAATACGAAAAGACAAAAATAATCCAATAATATAATATTAGGATCCGGCTTAAACCAAAGCCCATTAGTATTATCCGTCCGAATCATGATACGTGCACAAGTGCTCTTATATGATCGAACCAGGCCATAAAACTATACGACCTCTACATCATTTCGCCCAAAGCAGGGAAACCCTCTATGTGGGACTCTAAACAATCGTCAATACGCCGGCAGTGGGTTTAACCACAAGCACATCAGCGGCACTAGCTGTACGTAATGGCTACCCAGGTATTGAGCAAAAGGAAGGCCGACGAATAAACTCATCCGAACCCCTACTGAGCCTATCCGTGACAATCTCCGTACAGTCCGGTCCGTTCGTCTAAGAGTATCGCATATCGAGTCTAGGGGGGTGGATAAAGTCAGACCCCAATAACGCGACATTTCGTGTCGGTATGAAGCCCATCACCAACTGAGAAACTGCTGATCCAAATCAATAATTCTCGAATATCTTGGCCAAGCATTTCTGGTGATGGCCACCCGTGCACTACGCGATACCAACCACCGGTACCGGGAGAGACGAATCCCGACGATCCGCTCACTGTCTCTATATGGCTCGGGACTGTACCCAACTAAAATCTGTTTGCACGACTCCCTTAAACCATGGTAGGGTAGTAATCAAAGCACGGTGCGAACTCACACGAGACAAATGATGATCTCAGGTCGAAAGACTAACCTGTACACATGTCACCTGGGAACTGCTATCTGACAATAGGTATAATACCAACTAGCATGTTCCTGGCGAGTCCGTCCAGTGTACTCATAACCCAATGAGCATATGTATACTCTCTTAGGTGACTAGCTGACACCAATGGCTCATGAGACCGGCCACTGCACCTCGTCGGGGTCTCGATAAGTACATACTAGTCTACTCTAGAGTATCAATGCACAGTCTTGATACTCCCACGACTAGGGACATTTAATGATGTGCTTATAGACCACCCAGCTCCCACGTATATGATCTCTATCATAATGCTGGTAGTCAAGCAAGGATCCTATGCGCTCTATCAACAAGTAATAATGATCTGTAATACCACATAAAGTATGTACATAATAATAAAGGCAAACCAAATAATATACTATCATTTTGAGTAAGACTTTTTATCCGTATAGGTCCTTCCTCAATCATCATAATCACCTACCTGTGATTACAATAATTGCCTTGAGGGCACTATAGTCAACACCTAGTTACCTCGGCTATGAGGTTGGAGCTCGAACTACAAATCCACAGGTGGATCATCTTCAATAGAGGGAGATCGGCGATCAAGCTTGATCATGGTGGCCTCTAGGTGTTAGTTATATGTATGCCCTAGAGGCCATTACTATACATAGGATGTATATTGTAGTGGATGCTGGGACATATATAGGGAGGACTTTCTTGCTCGACATGATAGTATGCTATCTGGTTACTCTTTACCTTAACGTGTACATTGATTGTCTCTCTGTTACATGTTGGTAAAGCCCTTAGGATGTGTACTTGACTACCCAGACTATGATGCAGATCATACTAGTGGGGACAGATAGTCTATAAGTACATCCTTCAAAGTCCCTAGTATTGGGTGTATCGAGACGGGGCATCGATATACCAGAGTAGACTAGCGTATACCTTCTCGACCCATACAGATGGGCGATGGATGATCCCATATCCATTGGTGTTTGACATCAGAGATGATATACGGGTGCTCAGTAGCGACTGGGTACACTGGACGGACTCGCCGAGAACTCCCAGATGGTATTATACCTCACGTCAGATGGCAGTTCTCTGGTGACACTGGTACAGAGTAGTCTGTTGACCCGAGATCGTCATAGAGTCTTGTGTGGTTCCCACTGTGCTTTGATTTCCATCTTACCACGTCCAAGAGGGCGTGCAAAATGGTGGTTTTTGGGTACAGTCCCGAGTCACATGGAGGCAATGAGCGATAGGAGGGGATTCGTCTCTCCCGGTATAGGGAGTTGATGTTGCGCTGTGTTCGATTGGCTATAACAGGAAATCCCTGGCCAGGGTTGCTGAGATTTACTGGTAAGTGTTACCAGTAGTTTCTCGAATAGTTATAGACCTCATATCGACACGACTTATCGAGCTATTGGAGTCTGACGTTTACCACCCCTAGGCGAGATATGCGACATATCAGACGATCAGACCGGACTGTACGGTAGTGTTACTGGTTGGATTCACTGGAGTGTGAGCGGGATTGCTCGTCGATCTTCAGATCGCTCAATACCCGGGTGGCCGTTACGTTTAGCAGACCGCTTGCGGCTTGTGGGTGCTTGATATGATCATCATCTGCTGCCGGCGTATTGACGAGTCTTTAGAGTCCTACACAGAGGTTTCCTGGCTCAAGCGAAACGAAATAGGAGAGCATATGACATATGTGAGGGACCGAGAATAATGCGTGTATGTGATACCGTATTTCATTCTCGCGATGAATGTGTCGAATGGTTGTATGCGATATAACCTAGTTATCGAATCAAGGATTGATTCGATAAGCCGATACATTGTATACTAGTCGGTTGAGTGCGACATGACCGGATCATTGAATCAAGTGTTGATTTAATGATTTAATGCATAATTATATATTTGATATATTATTTTGCATTACTTAGTATTGGTTCACTTTAAATGGATTTTCTCACTTTTTGTGCACATTGTATATGTGATATACTTTTGTACACAAGATTGTATCATGTTTGATGATACATGCTAGTTTGGGTTTGTGTAAAGAATTAAACCATGGTTACTTAAGTGGTTAGGGTTTAATTTCCTTTTCTCATTTATTTATTTCATTTATTCATTTTGAAATAAATAAGAATAAAGAGAAAGAATGGTGGCTTTATTTGTAGTTTAGTTTAAGCTTCATGAAGCTTTGACCAAAGTCCACCATTCTTATCTCATTCTTAACCCTAACCATTCAACTAACATTGGTTAATTCTCTACACATTACCATGGTTAGATTATGATAAACATTCTTTTTATCTTTCTTTTTTTTGGAATAACTTATCATAACTTTCATCATCTTCTTCTTCTTCACTTCAAGAAGAAAGCTTACCTCATCAATGGTGATTGATGAATTAGAGTGAGAAATCCAATTCTAAAGTCTACCCACTTCCTATTTCTTCATCCTCTACCTCTTGCCAAGTAGTAGAGTGTGTTTTCTTCACAAGTTTATTGACTTGGTGAAGTCGGAGCTTGATTTAGCGATGCCTCGACGTAGATCATCTTCGGCATGGACATCGATGACCTAGCCCGTCCATTCTCCGATGAAGCCGACGCTAGAGCCCGGGACTTGTTATGGACAGCGAGGAGACTTCATTGCGGAGCTATGGAGGTGGAGAACCAGATCTACAAAGGTTGTATTTCCGTATCTCTTAGTTAAGTGTTAACTAGTTTCATTTTCGCCTAGACATCTAGCTAACGATCCGTAGTCTAGGGTTTCTCGGCACCGTATTTTTTAAAATTGGCATGGTTGATGCCTTGTGAGACCTCATTAGGGTGCCTAGGACCCCTACAGTGGTATCAGAGCCTAGCTAGAGCCTTAGGCGAAGTCTAGACGGAAGTTGAAACCCGATCGAACCGAAAAACCAACCCGGAAAATGCTCTCTGTACTTTTTCTAAAATCGTGGATTTTTCCAAATTAAAAATTCGTAAAAAATTCAGCAGGGAATTCTAAGAATTACGGCGCAAAAATTTATTCATGAACAGTGTAAACGGTGGCGGAACCGCGGCAGAAGCCTGGCTTCTGCGGCGGTTCCGCGGCAACATGGTGACGTCATCCTCCACTTTTTGCACAGTAATTCATGTTTTCTGATGCTGAGTTTTCTGGGAATTTTTAATATTTATTCAAGAGTTGAATTTTCTGGGGTTGTTTTGGGGATTCGGTGTTTCGATCGGAGCATCAAATTTTGTCTGTGTGGCTTTCCGGATAAATTTTAGAACATGTTAAAAAGTTCGACCGATATAAATACCCAATTTTTCTCCTGTCGGGAAATTTCCAAGTGTTGGATTTTTCCGTAGTTTAACGACGTTCTAAGTAGTGCAAGTAACGCGATGGTCCCTCTAGAAGACAACAAACCTTAACTCGATTATGTGACCGTCTTGAACTGCCCTTTGAACCTTCGAGTTTGGGGCAGTACGGCGTGCCACATGTGAGGCGTTGGCTTGACCCTTCTACGGCTGGACCGTTGGTACTGAGGCACGAACTGAATGTTGTTAGACTTGTTTCATGTGTTGATCTGTATCGGGAAAACTTGGTTGTTTGACTGTTCGATCGAAAAGTTTAACATTTTCTATTTATCCGGAATGGGATACAATAATTGGAATTCACAAAAGTTATGTGATAACTGAATGAATGTTATAAATCTAGCGGTTTAGTCTCACTTGATCGGTTGCCACGGAATTTTGATGTGATCAAAAGTCCGTCGCAATCACGTAGCGTACGCGGATACTCGTCGGTTAAACTTAATAGACAGCCTCACTCCATAGCCCCGACCAAGTGACTGTAGGAGAACCCCGTCGCCGAAAGCATCCGTTCGGGTGCTCGCGGTAGCGGTGTTCCTCCTTGGTGCACTTCGTCGACGGTATCAGGGGTGCGGCCGCCTACTAAAGTTTGCGACGAGTATTCGATCAGTTTTTCGGGAATCTTGTTGAATTGCCCGACTACATATTGAAAAGTGTTTTCGATTTTGAGACTAAAATGCGGGGTTTATAATTGTTAGGCATGCGATGTCTAAGGAATTCATTTGATTAGGCATGCGATGTCTATGCAGGTTGCGGATTCCAACTGTTGTAGTTTTACACTTTCTTTTCTGTGACCGTAAGTGTAATATGTGATATCGCCGGTTTCGTTGCTATATGTCAACGACAATTGGGATGGACATATTTACTTACGTTGATGACATGTGATGTTATGTGTTGCTGGATATGTTATATTGGATCGTCGTGTTTGAATAGCCGGGGGTTTTTATGTGAGATGAGTGTTTTTCATTTTCATTCATGTAAAAACTTGTATGTAATATTCTTTTATTGGGGCACTTCCAGGTTGCGGAAGATGTCACCGTTTGTATATTATTTACTTTTCCGCACTAGGATAGACCCAAGGAGGGGAGCATAAGTAACCGGGTTCTGGGGTCCAGTGGGAGACCATCTCGAGGAGTCGAGTCCGGGTCTCCTAATTCTAGAATTGGTAGGGTTGCTTGCCGCTCTCGTAGGGGTCTAGGGGTGTGGGTTTGGCTATTCATCACGACCGTGGAATCCGTGTTTTATACTGGCTCGTATTGAAAACACGGACGTCCTAGTATATCCAATATTTCATATGTTTCTTCTGCTGCGATATCTGTGATGTGATCATTTGATGTTCTGTGATGGATACTATATATAGTATATATGATATATTATATAGACGTTACTTATGTTTTACACCCGCGCTAGCCCTGCCCCGCTCTGCCGTTAGTTACCTAACCTAACGGTGCACGAGGGGACATCGAGGCGAATGCGGATGGCATAAGTGTACGTCGTATTTATCTGTGATGATTAGGTACTTATATGATGGGACTTCATTAATGAGATTAATGAAATAAAAGAAACCTAAGATGTTGTAGAATCGAATTTCAAAATAAAACAGGTAGCTACAGTTCTTGCTTTGCACAGAGGTATATGTGATATATCCTGCACCTTATTCGATGAGAAAAGGACCGAGATCCCTTCACCGGGAGTGACTCCTTTAGCAATAACTGGCAGATGCTACACACTCGGTTTGTCTTTTGATTGCTTTTAAGAGTTTTTGCTTTGCACAGTGATATATATGATATATCCCGTACCTCATTCGACGAGGAAAGGACCGACGATCCCTTCACCGGGAGTGACTCCTTTAGCAAAACTAGAAAAGCCTCAAAAACACTCCATTTCAAAATTCATTCGATCCTACAACGATATCAAGTTCATTACGCAATAGGTTTTCAGAAAAACCTGTCGTAGCCCTCCGTCATTTCAGATATGTACTAGTTAGTATTCATGCTGCGGTAGTTTGGCATTCGTCAAGGCGTAGTGTACGGTAGCTAACTAGTATTTATCTGCTTGTGCATATGATGCGATTGGATTAGGGTATTCGTACGGCGTTGTTTGGCATTCGTCAAGGGTCGTGCGGGTGGGTTTAATTCGATCAAGAAATGTATGGGTTGAACTTGACTAGTGGACTATGGGTTGTTTGGCATTCGTCAAGGTCATAGAACACTAGGGGCAAAATATTATCGGGAATTTCAAGTGTTGAAATTTGCAATGAGATTGCATACCTTCTATGAGATAGTTGGATCCCGATACCCGCTGCGAGTAAGAGTTACTCCTGGGAGAGTTTTACATATTACAATTAGCCGATCAAGTAGGTGTCTAGAAAGGTGTCGACGGGGTTACGCCTCTGGGAAAACGAGGTTTACTGTAATTAGGTTCGTGCGAAAGCACGGGGGACCTCCCTCAAAGTACCGACACTAGCCTGGCTGAAAGATTGGCGAACTTGTAGTGTGTAATTAATCCCGGCTAGTCTTTCCTTTTAGGGTTTGAAGGAAGATTTGATAAAAACAGTGGGAGCCATCCTGATTAGATAAAATAATAACCAATCTATTCTTGCAAGAGCGCACGCTGAGTGTTTTCTTCTCTCTCTCCTGGTAGCGACCATATCACGCCTTAATCAAGATAATAATACGGAATATTGACCGAACCCGCTTGTTATACTGAGCTAGGGAACGTTGGTCCCGCTCCAACTTATAATTGTTATAAGACAGAGCAGGAAATTGGGGAATACCAGATTTCCCGTGCCACCCAAACGAAGAGAGTGCATGCTGATGCATCATCTTCGGGTGTGTTCATTATACAGAGAACTGTTTCTCAGTAACCTTTACGTCCTGGGTATGTGATACCAGATCAGGATCCCAGATATGTAATCTGTTACATAGGGCTACAGAAAGGTAGAGGACTGAGAACGGGTGATAAGTTTCATGAGGCACAAAACGGGGCAAGTGTTGCAGCCAAGTCTGTTGGTCACTGTCACCCTGTATTACGAATACATTGATTCTGAACGAATGTTATTAGATACCGAACCTGATATACAAAATCATATCAGTCTCTTTATTAGTAAAGAAACGATAAAATTTTGTATTGTTGGATAATGTTTTGAACATTTCCTATATCAAAAGTTGATCGGTTCAGGCACGTTATCTAAAAGCATTAATGTTCTAAATCAAACTACAGTTCTTAGTATACGGAACACACAAAAGAGGAAGAGTTCAGAAATGAACGAATCCTTCTTGAGGCATTGTAGACTAGGTCATATCAATGCGACCCGACTAGCTGGTTACATATAGATGCATATTTAAATCAGTTTGAACTTACATCTTCTGAAACTTGCCAGTCATGTCACAAAGATAAAATGACCATAGCTCCGTTTATTGGAAACAGAGAAAGAGTTATGTAAACTCTTGGGATGATGCATGTTGATGTATGTAGGTCCCCTGTCTACACATGCCAAGACCAGTTCTTTGTACTTCATTACATTCTCTGATGATCTCTCAAGATTCAGACCTATGTTCCCGTTGAAACACAAGTCCGAACCTTTTGAGATATTCACAGAATATAAGTTAGAAGTAGAGAACCAATGAGGGTACAAGTATTATGTCCTTTGATGTGATCAGGGAGGAGAATACTTGAGCACGGAATTCCTGGACTATTCTAAAGGAGAATGAGATTCTCTCTCAGCATTACTCCTCCGTATACACCATAGCACGATGGTATATCGGGGCGGAGCAATAACACCCTATATGATAAGGTGTGCTCTATGATGAGTACTACTGAGTTACCTATTTCCTTTTTGGGAGTTATGCACTTGAGAAGCTGCATACCTATTGAATAGGGTTCGAATCAAATTAGTTGCCTACCATTTCATATGTGATATGGAAAGGGAAGAGCCCATGTCTTAAGCTAGTTAAGATTTGGGGTTGTCCGGCCTATGTCTAAAAGCAAAATCCGGACAAGCTCGAGGCAAAGTCTGTAATGTAGAACTGGAAAAGTTCCAGCTATACAAACTATATCAGATGATTTGGTAGAACCAGAGGATTCAGTAGATACCAACGAACCTCAGCCTCTCCGCCGATCTAGTAGGGTTCCTCACCCACCTGAGAGATACTTCTGTTTCTCTATGACAGTGGGAGCGAGGATTGCATCATGAGATGATGACCCAACTAGTTTCGAGCTGGCCATCAGGAGTAAGACTCTGTAAGAATGGCTGGATGCTTAGTGATCTGAGATGGAATCCATGTACACCAACAAAGTATGGACTTTGGTTGCTATATCTGAAGGGTTAAATCCCAATCAGGAGCAAGTATATCTTGAGAAGATTACTTGGTGTACTTGAAAAAGTTGAGACTTTCAAAGCTAGACTAGTTAAAGGTTTTCGTCATCGACCAGGCGTGGATAATGATGAAACCTTTTTCCAGTATCTAAGCTTAAGTCCATCCAGATCCTACTTGCCACGGCTTCATACCATGACTACGATATCTGGCGGTTGGGTGTCATGACAGCTTTTCTAAATGATGTTTAGAAGAGAGTGTCTATAAGTACACAGCCAGAGGGCTTCGTAGACAGTGGGAGCAGCGAAAACGTGTGCAAGATGCTTTATAGGATAAAGCAGGCATCGCGGAGTTGGAACATCTGTTTTGATGAAGCGGTCAAAGAAGTTGACATCATCAAAATGGTAGATGAACCTTGTATAAACAAGAAGGTAGTAGGGAGTATGGTGACGATCCTCGTGGAGTACGTGGATGACATACTCTTGATAGGGAAGGAGTTTCCTATGCTACGCTCGATCAATCTCCGCATATCATAATGATTCTCCATATAGGATCAAAGTGATAGCTACTAAATCCTGGATTTTGGATCTATGAGATAGATCTAAATGGATGTTAGGACTCTCACTAGTTGTAGTGAGACGGTATCAACCGATCCTGGAGAGAATCACTGGAAGGGTTCCAGGGTGATAAAGACGACTGAATGTCAGTCACAGGCATTGTCTTTACCCTCAGTGAAGGGACGGTATGTTGGAAGAGTTCCAAGCTAGATACCGTGACATTCTAGACGATAAAGGCAGGATACATCGCTACTTAAGATGCTACCAAAGAGGCTGTTTGGGTGTATATTGGTTCATGAGATGAACTACGTTCCTCCCATTGTGTGACAATGGAGTTGTGGCTTATGCCAAGGAACGCCGGTCCCATCAGTGATCCAGACATATTCTAAGGCAGTATCACTTGATCATGGAGATGGTTGATCTCCAGGGAGATCGAGGTTAGGAGAGTAGACTCAGAGGACAACACAGCGGATCCACTCACAAAGGCCTGTTCCCAGAGAGAGACTTTTATGGGATGGTTGAGTATGAGATACTACAACCACTGCTACAGATGGCCCTAGTGCAAGTGGGAGATTGTTAGTTATATGTATGCCCTAGAGGCCATTACTATACATAGGATGCATATTGTAGTGGATGCTGGGACATATATAGGGAGGACTTTCTTGCTCGACATGATAGTATGCTATCTGGTTACTCTTTACCTTAATGTGTACATTGATTGTCTCTCTGTTACATGTTGGTAAAGCCCTTAGGATGTGTACTTGACTACCCAGACTATGATGCAGATCATACTAGTGGGGACAGATAGTCTATAAGTACATCCTTCAAAGTCCCTAGTCGTGGGTGTATCGAGACGGGGCATCGATATACCAGAGTAGACTAGCGTATACCTTCTCGACCCATACAGATGGGCGATGGATGATCCCATATCCATTGGTGTTTGACATCAGAGATGATATACGGGTGCTCAGTAGCGACTGGGTACACTGGATGGACTCGCCGAGAACTCCTAGATGGTATTATACCTCACGTCAGATGGCAGTTCTCTGGTGACACTGGTACAGAGTAGTCTGTTGACCCGAGATCGTCATAGAGTCTTGTGTGGTTCCCACTGTGCTTTGATTTCCATCTTACCACGTCCAAGAGGGCGTGCAAAACGGTGGTTTTTGGGTACAGTCCCGAGTCACATGGAGGCAATGAGCGATAGGAGGGGATTCGTCTCTCCCGGTATAGGGAGTTGATGTTGCGCTGTGTTCGATTGGCTATAACAGGAAATCCCTGGCCAGGGTTGTTGAGATTTACCGGTAAGTGTTACCAGTAGTTTCTCGAATAGTTACAGACCTCATATCGACACGACTTATCGAGCTATTGGGGTCTGACGTTTACCACCCCTAGGCGAGATATGCGACATATCAGACGATCAGACCGGACTGTACGGTAGTGTTACTGGTTGGATTCACTGGAGTGTGAGCGGGCTTGCTCGTCGATCTTCAGATCGCTCAATACCCGGGTGGCCGTTACGTTTAGCAGACCGCTTGCGGCTTGTGGGTGCTTGATATGATCATCATCTGCTGCCGGCGTATTGACGAGTCTTTAGAGTCCTACACAGAGGTTTCCTGGCTCAAGCGAAACGAAATAGGAGCGCATATGAGATATGTGCGGGACCGAGAATAATGCGTGTATGTGATACCGTATTTCATTCTCGCGATGAATGTGTTGAATGGTTGTATGCGATATAACCTAGTTATCGAATCAAGGATTGATTCGATAAGCCGATACATTATATACTAGTCGGTTGTGTGCGACATGACCGGATCATTGAATCAAGTGTTGATTTAATGATTTAATGCATAATTATATATTTGATATATTACTTTGCATTAACTAGTATTGGTTCACTTTAAATGGATTTTCTCACTTTTTGTGCACATTGTATATGTGATATACTTTTGTACACAAGATTGTATCATGTTTGATGATACATGCTAGTTTGGGTTTGTGTAAAGAATTAAACCATGGTTACTTAAGTGGTTAGGGTTTCATTTCCTTTTCTCATTTATTTATTTCATTTATTCATTTTGAAATAAATAAGAATAAAGAGAAAGAATGGTGGCTTTATTTGTAGTTTAGTTGAAGCTTCATGAAGCTTTGACCAAAGTCCACCATTCTTATCTCAATCTTAACCCTAACCATTCAACTAACTTTGGTTAATTCTCTACACATTACCATGGTTAGATTATGATAAACATTCTTTTTATTTTTCTTTTTTTGGAATAACTTATCATAACTTTCATCATCTTCTTCTTCTTCACTTCAAGAAGAAAGCTTACCTCATCAATGGTGATTGATGAATTAGAGTGAGAAATCCAATTCTAAAGTCTACCCACTTCCTATTTCTTCATCCTCTACCTCTTGCCAAGTAGTAGAGTGTGTTTTCTTCACAAGTTTCTTGACTTGGTGAAGTCGGAGCTTGATTTAGCGATGCCTCGACGTAGATCATCTTCGGCATGGACATCGATGACCTAGCCCGTCCATTCTTCGATGAAGCCGACGCTAGAGCCCGGGACTTGTTATGGACAGCGAGGAGACTTCATTGCGGAGCTATGGAGGTGGAGAACCGGATCTACAAAGGTTGTATTTCCGTATCTCTTAGTTAAGTGTTAACTAGTTTCATTTTCGCCTAGACATCTAGCTAACGATCCGTAGTCTAGGGTTTCTCGGCACCGTATTTTTTAAAATTGGCATGGTTGATGCCTTGTGAGACCTCATTAGGGTGCCTAGGAACCCTACACTAGGAGCTTAGGAAGATTGTAGAAGACCGAAAGACTCGGATTATTCGGTATAACCATTCTAAACTCCTATTTAGTTTGCTAGTTTTAGGTTTATGGTAGATCCATGTTATAAGGTTGTTCTAGCGCCAGTTTTGAAAATTTTTGTTCCGCAAACGGTCACGGTAGATGGCCAGGGCGCTGGAATAAGACAACAAATCTGGCCTCACGTGTTAAACACGTAAGCGCTCATATGCAAAGCATATGAGTGCTGAACATAAAAAACCAATGGGCAAACATGCCTCACGTGTTAAACACGTGAGCGCCCATATGCAAAGCATATGAGCACTAAAAATAAACATGCAAAAACCCACACCATGGGTC
The DNA here is from genome assembly GCA_030015575.1 of Agapanthus africanus. Lineage (NCBI taxonomy): Eukaryota > Viridiplantae > Streptophyta > Magnoliopsida > Asparagales > Amaryllidaceae > Agapanthus > Agapanthus africanus. Next base: position 191,537,603 of record CM057338.1, read on the forward strand.
ACGTGTTAAACACGTGAGTTCTCTTACTGCATTCTTTGGCAGCACTCACATGCAAAGCATATGGGAGCCCCAATTTCAAATGATTCCATCTGATAGAATTAAATTATATGTGATAGAATTAAATTCTATTTGGAAAATATTTTCCTTGATCTTTCTAATATGGAAACATATTTTTCTTACAGAGAATTTTGGATTTAAAATCCAATGGTGTTAAGATATCACCAATTAAACCATCTGAGAGAATTAAATTCTATGTGGGAAATATTTTCCTGGTCATTCTTAAACTAGAAAGATCTTCTCTGTTAAACAGAGAACCCTTTGATCAAAAATCCAACGGTTATTATAAAATCACTCATCGATCATTTGATAGAATAAAATTCTGTAACACCTTAGAATGCGATTAGTGGTTAATTAAGCGTTAATGCGGTTTTTTAGTAAAAAGTTTACCAAAATAGTTTTCAAATATTTTATCAAAATTAATTCATTAATATTTATTGTGGGTTTGCACACACATGTGCGTGTTAACCTAGGGTTAATTTGGGGTTAAACCATACTTAAGTAGCCAGGGTGTATTAACCCATATCATTAAGTGTAATATGTAATTAATTAAATAAACTAGTTTTCAAATTTTAAGAATAAAAACGGTTTTTTTTTATTTGGTTGACTTGTGGGGGGAGGGGGGAGAGGGCATCATAAGGCATGGCAAGCATGTCATGCATTTAATGAAGAAAGAGAGGGGCATGGCTCTCTAAACTCACCCCTCATTTCCCTCACCCTCACTCACATACACCCTCACACTCCCACTCATTCTCTCATTCTTATTTCTATTCTTCATATCATTTTCTTACACCCTCACACTCCCTCAACTGAAACCCTAACCTCACCCTCACAAACCCACACAAATCTCCACTAAACTCCATCAAAACCCTTCTCAAGCTAAGATCAAACCCACACAAATCTCCACTAAACTCCATCAAAACCCTTCTCAAGCTAAGATCAAGCAATTAGATGCACTTGGAGCATGGAAAGCTAGGGTTTTGGAGCAAGTTTGGTTAGGTAATGACTCTCTACTGTTAATTAGGTAGTTAATATGTTGTGTTGCCTTGTAGTTTCAGTTTAGAACCATAAAGTTTCAGTTTTATGCAAAATATCGTATTTTAGCATCTATTTTGCGTGTCTGTAACCTGCTGTTATCCTGAGTGTGCACTATGAAAACAAGCAGTGTAGTAGTGTAATGCTAGGAACCCTGAGTGTACACCAGTGATACGAGACCCACTTGGGCGGTTTTGGCCAGCAACACGGGGCCCAAATCCGGCGAGCTCGGCCGGGGAGAGGACTGGGGGGTTGTGGTTTTCAAGGTAGCTGTCTGCAGCGATTTTAGGTTGTTTGGTACTGTTTGATTTTTGTGTTTTTACAGTGGGAAAAATATGGGATCGTTTAGCTAGTTTTTAGCGTTGCGTCGACGCGCAATACGGTGTCGACTCGGTTCTGTGCTTCGCGTGATTTCTGCGCGTAGGGTCTGTTGTTGTAGTGTCGTCACACACGTTAGCCATTAAGCAAGCACTTTAGAGGGCATTAGAGTCCTTTACCTCGCATTGACAATTTGTTTGATCAGCTCCAGGGTGCGGGACATTTTTCTAAGATTGATTTGAGATCAGGTTATCATCAGTTGCGGGTTCGGAATGATGACGTTCCGAAGAATACTTTTCGTACGCGCTACGGGCATTATGAGTTTTTGGTGATGTCGTTCGGACTTACCAATGCTCCAGCAGCGTTCATGGATTTGATGAACCGGATTTTCAGGCCGTTCCCCGACCAGTTTATTATTGTGTTTATTGATGACATTCTGGTTTATTCCAAGAGTCGTAAGGAACGTGAGCAGCACTTGAGGATTGTGTTGCAGACATTAAGAGAGCACTAACTGTTTGCTAAATTCTCGAAGTGTGCCTTCTGGCTTGAGAGTGTTGACTTTCTTGGTCATGTGGTTACGAGTGCCGGTATTTGTGTGGACCCGAAGAAGATCGAGGCCGTGCAGCTTTGGCCCAGACCGGTATCAGTGACAGAGATCCGGAGCTTTTTGGACTTAGACGGTTATTATAGACGTTTTGTTCAGAATTTCTCCCGTATCGTTGCACCGTTGACCGGGTTGACCTGGAAGGGGTTTCTTTTCTTTGTACTAAGGTTTGCGAGAAGAGTTTTCAGCAGTTGAAGACTCGGTAGACGACTGCACCAGTTTTATCTTTGCCTTCTGGATCGGGGGATTTTTCGTTTACTGTGATGCTTCGCGAGTGGGGCTCGGTTGTGTTTTGATGCAGCATGATAGAGTTATCGCTTATGCTTCCCGGCAGCTGAAGAAGCACGAGCAGAATTATCCCACTCATGAACTCGAGATGGCCGCGGTGGTCTTTGCGCTTTTTGGAGACACTACTTGTACCGAGAGTCGTGTCAGATTTTCACCGACCACCAGAGCTTAAAGTACATCTTCCAGCAGCGGGATCTGAATTTGAGGCAGCGCCATTGGATGAAGCTTGTGAAGGATTATGATTGTGAGATCCTTTACCACTCGGGCATGGCGAATGCGGCAGTCGATGCTTTGAGTCGTAGGCCCGGGGGTAGCTTGTCCCAGTTGAGCGCAGTTCAGAGACAGTCTTCTGCAGATTGGCAGATCTTGTGCAACAGCAGATTACAGTTTGAGTTCACTTCCATTGGGGGACAGCTTGCTCATGTCCACGCCCGTCCACTTCTACTTGACCGTATTCATGAGGCGCAGCCCGCGGATGCCCGTTTGTCTGAGATTCATGAGCATGTTCGGCAGGGTAGAGATTCGGAGTTCTTGATTGATGACCATGGTGTGCTACGTTTTGGGACTCGTTTGTGTGTACCTGATACTGATGGGTTGAGGCACGAGATCCTAGAGTAGGCACATCAGTCAGCTTTTAGTGTTCACCAAGGTTCCACCAAGATGTACCGTGATTTGAGAGATATCTACTGGTGGGTAGGGTTGAAGAGTGATGTTTTGAGGTGCCTGACTTGTCAGCAAGTCAAGGCTGAGCATCAGATACCGGCAGAAAAGTTGCAGCCTTTACCCGTTCCGGAGTGGAAATGGGAGCAAATTTCCATAGACTTCGTTGTGGGTCTAACCAGGTCTAGTCGAGAGTAAGACTCCATTTGGGTGATCGTAGACTGGTTGACGAAAGCGGCTCACCTCCTTCAAGTGAAGACCACTTTCGGTTATGCTCAGTTTGCTCAGTTATACATTGATGAGATTGTGGGTTTGTACGGAGTTCCTTCATGCATTGTATCCGATAGGGGCACCCAGTTCACTAGTCGTCTTTGGCAGATAATTCAGGAAGCCTTGGGTACCCGTTTGAGCTTTAGCACCGCTTTCCATCCGGAGACCGATGGTCAGTCAGAGCAGACTATTCAGACTCTGGAGGATATGCTTTGTGCGTGCTTGATTTTGGGGACGATTGGGATCGTCACTTGTCGTTGATAAAGTTCTCCTACCATAACAGTTATCAGGAGACGATTCAGATGGCACCTTGTGAGGCTTTGTATGGTAGGAAGTGTCGATCGCCAGTCTGTTAGAACGATCTCAGCGAGAGCAAGATTTTAGGACCCCAACTAGTTCAAGAGACTACAGAGAAGATCCAGCTGATTCAGGATAGGAGGAAAGCAGTCCAGTGCAAACAGAAGTCTTATGCCGACCGTCGTCGTTGCAGGCTCGAGTTCGCAGTGGGGCATCATGTATTCCTATGGATTTCTCCGATGAAGGGCGTGATGAGATTTGGGAAGAAAGGAAAGCTCAGTCCCAGATTTGTAGGTCCTTTTGAGATCCTGGAGCGAGTTGGTACCGTTGCCTATCGTTTGGCTCTTCCACCCAGTTTTCTGGATTTTCACCCCGTATTCCATGTGTCGATACTTCGCAAATACTTTCATGACCCTTCTCACATGATTCAGCACCAGACCGTTCAGCTTGAGCCTAATCTTTCGTTCACCGAGCAGCCAGTGGTGATATTGGATCGGCAGGTGAAGAAACTTCGGTCAAAGGTCTTACCATCTGTGAAGGTTCTTTGGTGTAGCCAGAATGGTGAAGAAGTCACTTGGGAGGCCGAGAGCGAGATGTGGAAGAAATTTCCTCATCTCTTTGAAGGTACGCATAGTAAATTTTTTTAATTCAGGGACGAATTTCTATAAGGGGGAAGATTGTAACACCTTAGAATGTGATTAGTGGTTAATTAAGCCTTAATGCGGTTTTTAATAAAAAGTTTACCAAAATAGTTTTCAAATATTTTATCAAAATTAATTAATATTTTATTAATATTTATTCCGGGTTTGCACACACATGTGCATGTTAACCTATGGTTAATTTGGGGTTAAACCATGCTTAAGTAGCCATGGTGTATTAACTCATATCATTAAGTGTAATATGTAATTAATTAAATAAATTAGTTTTCAAATTTTAAAAATAATTTTTTTTTATTTGGTTGACTTGTGGGGGGGAGAGAGAGGGGAGGCATCATGAGGCATGGCAAGCATTCCATGCATTTAATGAGGAAAGAGAGGGGAATGGCTCTCTAAACTCACCCCTCACTTCCTTCACCCTCACTCACATACATCCTCACACTCCCACACATTCTCTCATTCTCATTTCTATTCTTCATATCATTTTCTCACACCCTCACACTCCTTCAACTGAAAACCCTAACTTCACCCTCACAAACCCACACAAATCTCTACTAAACTCCATCAAAACCCTTCTCATGCCAAGATCAAGCCATTAGATGCACTTGGAGCATGAAAAGCTAGGGGTTTTAGAGAAAGTTTGGTTAGGTAATGACTCTTTACTGTTAATTAGGTAGTTAATATGTTGTGTTGCCTTGTAGTTTTAGTTTAGAACTATAAAGTTTCAGTTTTATGAAAAATATCGTATTTTAGCGTCGTTTTTGCGTGTCTATAACCTGCTGTTATCCTGAGTGTGCACTGTGAAAACAAGCAGTGTAGTAGTGTAGTGCTAGGAACCCTGAGTGTAACACCCGTGATACGAGACCCACCTGGGCGGTTTTAGCCGGCGACATGGGGCCTAAATCCGGCGAGCTCGGCCGGGGAGAGGACTGGGGGGTTGTGGTTTTCAGGGTAGTTGTCTGCAGCGATTTTAGGTTGTTTGGTACTGTTTGATTTTTTTGTTTTTACAGTGGGAAAAATCTGGGATCGTTTAGCTAGTTTTTAGCATTACGACGACGTGCGATACGGTGTCCGACTCGGTTCTGTGCTTCGCGTGATTTCTGTGCATATGGCATGTTGTTGTAGTGTTGTCACACACGTTAGCCGTTAAGCGAGCACTTTAGAGAGCGTTGAAGTCGGTGCGTCGATTTGAACATAATTGTAGGTTTCATTGGTCGTTTCTGAGTTGCACTTGCTATGTTTTGTGTTAATAGGATCGCAGGATAGGACTTCGGTTGCGAAGAAAGGGATGCAGGTGGTCGGATATACTTAGCTCGAGATCACCGGTGAGTAGATTTTACATCTACGGGGAAATCGCCCTTATGGCGTTATACGTCGGGACTTGATATATTAGTATAGTCGCATGTTTATATTCGTATATGTCGATTGTGCATGAGCATCATTACATACCACTATATTGTTGTGCCTTGACTTCGTATCTAGTGGACACTGCTCTTTTACCGACAAGTTCATATTGCACGAGCACTAATTTGTATGCTACACCCACACCGTCGGTAATTGCCACGACACGCCTATACACATATATAGTATTTTATTGTTCTTGTTCTATTGCGCGTATGAGATACATCGTGCATACATAGCTACCTGTACATCTGTAGATGATGTTGGATTTGATATTGGAGAAATTGGAAACCGCATGATATATTTTAAAACTGGGTTCATTTAAACGAGCAGTTTCCCTTAATATGCTCATATTACAATTTTATGTTGCATATATCACATTTCATGGATTTACGCATTGAGATATGGATTTCATGTGGTTTATTGATTTAAGAACCATGGTATTATTTCAAGAAAGTATGCATTGTTTTGAAAACCCGGTTTCTCTTGATATGATATTTCAGTGCGTCCACCATGCATTTTCTCGGTTCTGAGATGTGTGATAGAAACCCGATTCGAGGAGGCGGATGATCCGTTTGCGGGTTCATGGTGGACCCAGTATGGTACCCGGGGCAAGAGAGAGATTTCATGGGGATGACGATGAGCCCAGCAGAGGGACTACTACCTACCGGTGATTGGTTGGACCTGGCGGTTATCTGGAGGATGTCGACCGGAGTCGAGAGATGGAAGGGGGCCGACCCGTACTGCCGTAGCCAGAGGGCCGATCCCGCAGACGGAGCCTGTGGACCGATCCGGAATGACGAAGCCCGATATATGTGGATTTGCGTGTCGATGATGGACACGAGTATTTCATGATGTTATCAAGTGCCGATGTTGAGCACTCAGCTTCCATGAGATTTACCGCATATGAGGGCCGATTAGAGTACGGCGCCTGAGTTATTGGGATTTGGGGTGTCGTTGATGGACATCTGGTTTTTCCGTGATGATGATTCATTAGTGATGACATGTTTTATCCCATTCTCAGCATGCATTGATATGCACTGCTTCATGTATTTGTAGTACCTGATAGAGTACCTTCCATGATTTTTGCATATCCATTTGACTTATTATGCTATCAGACTGCATGTGATAGGTTACCGCAGTACGTGCATACCTGCGATTATCTGTATATGTTACTTACTATTCACGAGTTGGCAACCCACCCCTGTGGTGCCACAATGTTTTGCAGGTTGACCCTCAGAGTAGTCGCGGTAGGACTATCTCATTGTATCTTTTTGGCAGCGGATACCGCTACGATTGGCTGTGAGCCGTTTGCTGTAGGTGGGTTGCGGTTATCCGACTTTATATTTCATTGTACATCTTATTGTATCTAGTACTCTCCATCTACCATTTTATGTATCGACTTAGAGACGAGTTATGAGAACGATATTGTATATTATTTTGTGACTTTGGGTATCAAGCTCGTGTGAGCCGACTTTCTTTATGCAGTTTTATCTTTATGCTATTTTTCACTCATATTGTCCATTTCTTCGCTACGGCGTCGTATATTATTCTTGTGGTGGTTGTTTCCGCCGTTGGGCGTGATTGCTCCTTTTTGGGGATACTTTATTTGTATCATATGTTGCTTTACTTATATCTTATATTGTACCTGTTTCGGGGCTAGTTTTTACAAAGGAGGTGCTGGCGAAATTTTTAAGAAAACAATTTAAACTTTAAAGATTTTTACTTGAGATTTCCAAATGTTTTTTACAAATATTTTCATCACTTACTACTTTTGATGGTTTATATTTCTGGGTTTCGGCTTACTTAAATTGCGTTACGCCTGTAGACGTTACGTGGTTTAAGTGCCGGTCACGTGCAAAATTATGGGTCGTGACAAATTCTATCTTAGAAAAGTATATTTTTAATTTTGTTAAACAAACAAGATATTCATCTGATAGAATAAAATTCTAATCTTGTTAAACTAACAAGATATTCATATGATAAAATAAAATTCTAACAAGATAATCATATTATAAAATAAAATTCTATGTTAGGAAAATATCTTTCTAATCTTGTTAAAATAACAAGATATTAATATGATAGAATAAAATTCTAATCTTGATAAAATAACAAGATATTAATAAGATAAAATAAAATTCTAATCTTGTTAAACTAACAAGATATTTATATGATAAAATAAAATTCTATTTTAGGAAAATATTTCCTAATCTTGTAAAATAAAAAAGAAATCTTCTCTTTTAACCAGAGAGTCTTTGGATTAAAAATCCAACGGTAAATAAATTTCACCGATTGATCTAAAAGATCATTTTGATTGATTATAAAATCAATCATGATCTCTCAATGAGAGCTTTTCTCAACAAATTGATTCTTTTCTTTCTCCTATAAATAGGAGTAAAGAGATGACAAAAAGGAGAGAGGGAGAATAGAGAGAGAGAGAGGAGAGACACATAACTCCCCACAAGCTTCTGCAAAAAAATATAACTCCCCACAAGCTTCTGCAAAAAAATATACAGTGGGCTCTTGAAAAAGAAAGAGAATTTAATTCTCAAAAGAAGAAGAAGACTTGCCTTATTTGAAACCCTAGGTAAAAAAAACACAAACAGATCAAAGTGTCTCTTCATTACCTATCTAAGGGTTTAACCATTCATATAAGAACTTAGTTCTTTCTCTGGTTGAGATTTGCAGAAGCAAATCTCCCCACAAGTTGAGAATTTAATTCTCATCGGGGAGATTTCGTTCTACAGATTCAAAACATAGGGGAAAACAACTAGGTCATAAAAGAAAAAGAAATAACAGGAGCATATGGGAATTTAATTCCTCCAAAATTTAGGATTTAACCCTATATAAAGAACTTAGTTCACCAAAAAAAATGATGATGATCTAAGATCCTCAAAACCGAAATCATGATGATCATCAATGACTAAAAAAATGTCATTATCAAAGATCAATATCTCTAAGAAAACACAAGAATATTTTGGTGACTCGTTAGTGCTTAGCACTACTGTGAAGCCTCACGTGTTTCCCATGTGAGTGCTGCAAACGAACAAAGAGAACAACCAAAAATTCCTCACGTGTTTCCCAACGTGAGTGCTTAAAAAAATGGGAAACAAGCAAAATAAAAGCTAAAGCTGCCTGGCGTGATTCTCACGTGGACGCCTAAAAATCAAAGAAAATCTTCTTTGACAATTAGTCAGCCGCCCCAAAAGGAAGCAGTCACGTGAGATGCACGTGAGCTCTATCCAAGTGCTTAGAACTTTTGTAAAATGGAGGAAACGAATAGATAAAGTCCAAAGCCAAGTACTCACGTTCTTCCGACGTGAGTATCATGCAGAGTGCTCAGCGCTCCATGATTAGTCAAAAATGAATTCAAAAAATGTTCACATCTGGGGGCCTCATGTGTTTCACACGTGAGCGCCACAGAAATCTAGTGCTTAGCATTAATCCAGCACCCTACGAGACGTGAGTGCTGTATGTCCCAGTGTTCAGCACTGTTGGGTAATTATGGAAACTCTATCTCAGCCTAAAATTGGCTAAGTTTCCCGAGATTAAACCTCTTTGTTTTTAAATCAATCGAGCCCATATGCTCTTGATTTCCAAGGTCTCAAATATGACCAAAAATTCTTAAGTCCACAACGACCCCTTTTCCCTTAAAATACGGGATTTGGTTTAAGGGTACATCTCTTCACGCCTCTGATACATGTCGTTGTAATTTCTCAACGTCTTCAGAAAGGTGGCGGGTCCCGACGACCAATAACTTTTTTCGTTGATGCACTTCCAAATTGACGTGCACACCTCAAATCGGATCGCACCCCAAATTGTGCGCATTCCATGTCACCATCGTTCACTCTGCCACGTAACAAATACACGTGCACGTAAGATGGATAAGGGACCGAAATTTCCTTACACTAATACAGCGATAACGGACCGAAATGTCCTTAAACTAATATTCGCCTCAAATACGGCGATAACGGACAGAAATGTCCTTAAACTAACATTCGTCCCCAAAACTGGAATGTTGGACAGAAATGTCCCTAAACTAACACCTGCCTCCAAATACGGCGACAAAGGACCAAAACGTCCTTAAACTGATACTTCGCCTCAAACATGGCAATAATGGACCGCGATATCCATAAACTAAAATAATCGAGTTCTAACGCTCATATGTTTAAGATGATCTTAATCTCAAACCGGATTAACGATCCTTAAATCAACCCAACCCTAAATCTAAAAATATATGGATTTGGACTAATCCACGCCCTACGGGCGACGACAGAAACTAGTATCCGTATACAATCCACGGGCAACCTAAACAATAAAAAACACACACGACACGAAGTGAACTTCCGGAGCAGGAGAAAGTGGTTATCGCGATGCGGTAACATAATTAATTGCAGAGGTTTGCGCCTGCTGGGAAGAGCGTCCCTACAATCAAAAACCCCTCACAAACGAGGGGGAATCTGATAAAGTTTGCTACAATGGCCGCATCCGTCTAAACCTCTGATATACGTGCCATAAATCAACTTGGCATATTCGAAGAAGTGGACGGATAAATCCAAATAGATCTGCCCCAAGGATTCTGGCCAGACGTCCTAACGTCCCAGTCCGTATTTCGGCGTTGCACTGATTCTGGCATGTCCGGTGGGACCTTTTCCTCTTTCCACTCCACACTTCGTGTGTCGTGTTTCGCGAACAAAATCGTGATTCGCTAGGTTGCCCTTAGATTCGAGGCACTAGGATTTGGTGTCTTGTTCTTGTGCAGAAGAAGAAAAATCAATGGCTTCCAACTGCACAACTTGCAACAGCAACTCCCGCTCTGCCCCAACTGGAGGAATGACTTATAGGCCTAACACGACCTCCATCTTTCAATGCCGGTGGGGTAAGGAACTCAAGCCACTACCGGATTGTTCTTCGGGACCATGATCCCACCAACGTGTTTCAGTGCCCCAGCGCCACATGTAGAAGCTCCCAAGAGGTCAGTCTTCGATCGACTTGCAACTGCAATGGCCACTCTCAATAGGCCATCCAAATCCGATACCTCAGTCTTCAACAGGTTGAGCCAGAACCAAAACGGGCTCGCAAAGAGGCTCGTCATACCTAAAGGGGCTGCCCCAAAATGGATAGCCCTCCCAACTCCTCCTGCTGGTGAAGTTGTCAAAAGTGCTTCCCCTACTAGAAGATCGGTCTTTGGAAGATTGACCGTTCCTCTGCAAACCCTACCAAGGATGTCAGTCTTCAATAGGCTGACACCAGCAACAGTCTCTCACCAAAGCCGGGGACATGAAGAAGCCTCTTCCAAAACTGAGGCGGTCCCTCATCAAGACATGCTCGACATCGCCATTGGCGCCAAGTGAGAAAAGCTGGAGGCAACTCCCCGTCTGGACTTACTTCGCCAGCTCCAATGGTGAAAGTTGATGCTGCTGTTCTAACCGAGAACAGCTTTGATCTGCTTAGGAGGATGTGAAAGAACTCTCCAACGGCAGAGCTAAAGAAATCTCCCCCGCTACCAGAAACCACAATACAGTCAATCCTGGAGCAGCCCCATCAACGGCTCTCCTCCTAAATTCATAGGGTCTGGTAAAAAGTACAGGACTCCATGATCAACAAAGACTACTCTTGTCGACCGAAGAGATCGAAGGCTCGGCAAGAGGAAGACTATCCCTCCACCATACAGTGAAGGACTTCTTCCACACGGGTGCCTGTTACAACGGCTCCTTCAATTTAGATCTCCCACAAAAGGAGGAGGCCGGAGAAAATCCCACCTCCTGCGGCAAATTCCAAAGGCGATGAACCCAAACGCCCCAAGTCTGGGGGAATGATCGTACACATGGTTTACATAGCTTCAGGAAAAGAAGAAAGCCATGCTTCCATGGCTCATCGACCGCAAACTCGGTCGTTAACAAAAAATCAGGAGCAACAACAAAAGCTCCACGAAATGCTGAACAAAATAGCATCACTCAACGGACAGAAAGAAAGTCCGGAACCAGCATTTGAACAACATCAAGAGCAGGAGACCGATGCAGAGTTCCTGCGAAGGGTACCTGAAAGAAAGGACAAGTACGCTGCTGAGCAGGCTGCCAACATAAAGCAGATGGCACTTTTTTTCTAGGACATGGTTGGGATGATGTTCCAGCCAGAACCCCTAGCCGAGGATCCTCCGATAATTATCATGGTTGATAGAGGGAAAACATCAATTCCTCCTCCGGCCTTGTCAACAGGTAAGGAGGAAATGATCTCCAAGGATGCTCTTGATGATTACATCGCTTAACAAATACGAGCTCATCAAGAAAATGAAGCGGGCGGTCAAACTGTCAGAACTGGTCGACTGTATCCAGGCTGGTATGACCAAATCAATACCCTCCGGGATATACAATCCCCAAGTTCCATGTGTACAAGGGGACAGGCAACCCACACCAGCACGTTGCGCAGTTCAGAGCTCTGTGCGGCAACACTGGAGGTGACGATAAACTAATGTTTCGCCAGTTCGTTGGTAGCCTGTCGGAGACGTCCTTTGAATGGTACTTAGAGCTCCTAAATGACTCCGTGAGAATATTCACAGAGATGGAGCTGCTATTCACACAGCGGTTCGCCAGCGCAAGCGAGCGCACCCCGATCATGACTTTAATCAATTCCACGGTAAAGCTTGGAGAAACCTGGGTCCAATATGTGATCCGGTAGCGGAACCTATGGTCAAAGTGCGAACAACGTATCGAAGAATCCCCTGCCATAGGCATGTTCATCGGGACCCTAGATCCGCAAATGACTGTATCCCAGTTCATGACGTTCTTCAAGCCGAGGACCTTTCAGGCTCTGATCGATAAACTGGCCCAAATGGACCAGATGGGTCACGGACCTTCCTCCTTAAGTAAGGACCCTCGAAATGCCAAGGGTAAAGGGAAAGCGGCCTTCGTCGCCAACACTCAATAACAACCGAGCAACCCAAAACCAGCGGTTCACTAAAACAATGCACGTCTATGCATATCCCTGGAAGAAAGGCAAGGACGCACTTACTCGTTTCTCCACGATAAGACGAAGAGACTATTTGAGTTGGCAATGTATAACAAACTCATCACATTGCCAGACCCACAACGTCCACCGCAACCCGGGGACATCAATAACCCAAACTACTGTGCCTATCACAGAATGGTGAGCCACCCAATTGATGATTGCTACGTCTTCAAGAACTGGGTCGAGGACCAGTATCAGTAGGGCAAGTTTACACCGTCTGAGAACTGGAGGGTGAACCCGCCCCAGAAGCACACTCCCAAAAGGTGGATGCACTGGAGGCATCATGCTCGCTCGTGGAAGAAACTCCATGGGAAGTCATTCTTTCAGGAAAGACCAAAAGAATGCCGAAGGATCTACAGGCATGTCCAGCAGTCAGGTGGAAAAGCCCACTTGAACCCGAAATCATCGAAGGGATGCTGAAGCCGCGACCCGTGCTGAAAGTTGTTGACGAAGGGCAAAATCCCTAAGTCAAGCCTTCAAAGTCTTCGAAGAAAAAGAAGAAGACCAAGAAGGCTTTGCAGCCTGCCGAGTATGACGACAAGTGCTCAAACATATAAAAGTACATTGACGCACTGGAAGAGTACAACCGGAAGGAGCGGAAGCCGGTTACGCTCGAAGAGTTCCTCAAGCATATTCTTGAGAATGAAGATAGTGACAACGATGAGGAAATGGCTCATCAGAAGAAATTGAAAACTATGTAGCAAGTTGCCACATGGTCTCCCATTCGTCGTTAAAAGGCAAAGAAGCTCCCTCAACATTAGAAAACAGCGCAGAGGAACTGGGGGTAGGATCGACACTAAAATCCCCGGAACTACCAGAAGACCCGATCGATAGAATGTTAAATGAAGCCTGTCAAAAAAGCAAAGCTGACCGAGAACGGGAAACAGCCATATACAAAAAGGCTAAGTGTCAGCGTCAGGATGAAGAAGCTGCGGCAAGGTGGAGTCGTAAAGTACTCTAACCAAACTAAGGCATACCTGTGAAAAATAAGAGCAGGATCAAGCTAAGAAGTGGTTCGCCAAACCCCTGTCAATGGGAATGAAGCTGCCACCACTGGTAGGAAACGCTCCCGGGGTCATACGCCTTGACGGAGAGAATTCATATCCAAACTATTGCCTATATCATCGGAGGATTACCCATCCCATCGAAGAGTGCAGTGCTTTCGAGAAGTGGTGGCAGGGATATGTTTCCTATCAAAAACACTTCAAGAGGATGAAGCGCGAAGCTCGTCGATAGCAAAAAGGTGTGATAAGTACGCGTGAAAAACGACTGGCAACTGTCATAAGGTTAATACCTGTCCAGAAAGGGAAAAACCCAAAGTTCTTACCTTCGGGAGCGATTTTGTGGACGAAATGACCCTCAGCCCTTTTTTCAAAGACTCCACCTCCGAAAAAGAAGAGGGAGAGAAGAAATGTCAGAACATTCAGCTGCGTAGCCGCACGCTGCCCGAGAAGAACTTCGGACCTATAAACAAAGGTTCGTGCAAAAAGGAAAAAGGGAAAGAAAAAATCCCTGAGGAAATTGCCCTCGACGGTGGAGTTTCTAAAGAGCTCGCAGTGAGGGACCCGTCTAAGAAAAATAAGGTGGATTACAATGTCCTAGCATATATGAGGAAAATACCCTCACAGCTGAGCATATTGGATGCTCTCCTCCTGTCCAAAGAGGCACGAGATTCTTTGATCAAGGCATTACAGGAGCTTGATCAGTTCCAAGCTTTCTTCGACGAAGAAAAGATGAAGGATGAGCTGTCAGAGGTCTACACGGCTGATATTACATTCAGCGATAAAGATCTCCTTCTAGGTACGTGTGAACATAATCGCCCGTTATACGTCACCGGGTACTGCCACGACATCAAGATAAGCAAAATCCTTGTTAACAATGGATCCTCCGTTAACCTTCTCAATGTGAGAGTGCTGAATCATATTTGCATGAACATTCAGCACTTCGGCCGAGACAAAATTATAATCTCTAGGTTCGATTCACAGTCGTCACGAACGCTTAGGTCCGTAATACTGATGTTACGCTTCAGGTTGCTCGTCACTGACATCAAATTTCACGTCATTGACTCCAAAATTTGCTATAACGCTTTGCTCGGCAGTCCCTGGTTGCATGAGTACTACGTCATCCCTTCTACACAACTTCAGCGTATGAAGTATTTCAAGGAAGGCTTGGAATGCACCATCACCGGGGAGCTAAATCCGTTCTCCGTAAACGAGTACCGGAAATATGAAGACGCAAAGTACTTCCTACCAGACTTCGAAGATACAGAGAGGTGTCATAAGCCGGAGGATAAATAGAAGTTCGTCACTATTATCCCGATCTTTGGGAGAAATTTTGAGGAAGATGAAGAAATAGTCTACTCGAGGCAGCCCCAGAAAGACAACAACATGCCTGGACCATCGACCCCTATTCTGGTCTTTGGCAGCGACTCTTAGGATGAGGCCAACGCAGTGTTCGCCACCTACCCATCAGTGCAAACCCTCAATTAAGCAGATTAGAGCCTGCAAATCACAATGGTTCCTCCTCGACATTACAAGGAACTTGGTGCGCTCGATATATACAGCGCACAAGAACTACAGACTTTTTACGTGCCTCCCAGGCGAAGAGGTGAAAAGGCGATCCTCTTCTACAAATCTACGGAGACCGGAGTAGAGAATGAAGTCTGGCATGGTGCCGATTTTGCACTCGACAACCTTCAACCAATCCGTCTTCCAAGATACTACGCGGAGGGATTGAAAAGGCTATTAAGATGCCAAGGTATACCCTTCGAACAAACTGTTCAACAAGCCCACTTCTACAAAAAGATTTGGGATATTCCTAGGACCCAGCGAAAGATGCCTAACGGGAAGATGGGAACAACCGGCTCGGATACGTTCGGCTCCAAAAAACGGGAACGATTCTACAGCTGCCGCGTCATAAACAGCTCTGGTGAAGAAGAGAAAGCTTTTCTAAATAGTTGTGACGTTGAAACAGAACGAGATGTTGCTCTAAGAACGTTATGCCCATCGTTTGAAGAACAAGTTGACAAGCTAATAAAAGGAGCCTGTCTATATTTGGGATAATCACAGTCACGAAATGGCTATTTATGAAAAGTCCAGGACGCAACGCCTCAACCAGCAGTCCGTGAAGAAAGAAGGATACAATGCCCTTCATTCTCAGCCAGCTGAACGTTCTCGCCATGAGGGAAAATCCTGAAATAGAGGAAAAAACAAGGTGAAGAACGCAAACAATGCTCGAAAATAGCAAAACGGATCAAAGAAGCCGCACTATCAAGAAAAACTTGGTTGGAACCTATCCTTTATAAAGTAGATGGGTCGGGAATACTCTTTCTCTCAAGACAAGACAAGAAAAATATTCAACCTTCTCATGAAGAAAAAAATGATGACGTTTCCGGAGTCTCGGCACCCCGAACAAATAAACGAGGTCCATCACCCGGATTATTGCTCCTACAATGGAGCCATAGGTCATCCCCTTGAAGACCGCTTCACTTTTAAAGACTGGGTCAAAGACCAGTATCAACAAAGCAGGTTCGCATTATCCGATAGCTGTAGAGTAACCCCGCCGCAAAAGCATGAGCCAAAAAGGACCTATACCGCGAGGGTAGGACCAGCTCAACGTCAAGAATCGAAGCGTACCCGTACCTGCCACATGATAACACTCTCAAAAGAGGGAGGGCAAGAGACGATAGATGACCCCTTCAGGTGCTTCGCAAATAAAGACGAGGACGAGATGATCTCAAAATTTCCTTCAGCACCAAAAGAGTTGGAAGACGGGATACACACTACGGCGGACAACCTAAGGAAAATTGACTTAGGGACGGAAAATGACCCGAGACCAACATTCGTCAGTGAGCTACTATCTGAAAAACAGGTAGCCATATTAAAAGACGTGCTCATGCAATATAAAGACTGCTTAACATAGAACTATTTCGAGATGCGGGGTCTAGATCCAAAGGTAGCAGTATATAAACTGGCCATATCGCCAGACATAAAGCCAGTTAAACAAGCGCCAAGAAGAATGCGGCTTGAATTTAAGATGAGTATCAATGCTGAAGTCAAGAAACTAATCGACTCTGGCTTCATCCAAGAAGTTCAATATCTCGACTGGATCGCTAATCATTCCAGTGATGAAGAAAAATGGGACGGTGCGTATCTGCGTTGACTGGATCTTCAAGATACAATCAAATAAAAATGCATCATGAAGATCAAAAGCATACTGCCTTCCGCACTCCGCTGGGCATATTTTGCTATAAGGTGACACCCTTCAGTCTGAATAACGTAGCGCTACCTACCAAAGGGCCATGACAAAGATCTTCGATGACCTCATCCATGAGATTGTCGAATGCTACATCGACGACCTGGTAGTGAAGAGAAAGTCTTACGTGGAACATTAGGAACATCTAAACATAGTGTTCTAACGCCTTCGGAAGTACAATCTGAAGATGAATCCTCTGAAATGCGCGTTTGGAGTCGCCTCAGACAAATTCCTAGGATTCATCATACGGCACCGGGATATCGAAATCGATCCCTCAAAGATCAAGGCGATTATGGAGATGCCCATGCCAAGGACCCTCAAACAGCTGCGATCTCTTCAAGGAAAGCTCGCATATATCCGGCGGTTCATAACTAACCTCTCCAAAAAATACCATCCCTACAGTCATTTGATGAAGAAGGGGATCCCGTTCATCTGGGATCAAAAGTGCCAAAATGCACTAGACAAAATCAAGCAATACCTGCAAAATCCACCGGTATTGACCGCTCTGGTTAAGGGAAAACCTCTTATCCTATATACAACGGTCCTTGAGGGTTCTCTAGGCACGCTATGGGCACAAGAGAACTATCTGGGAAAGGAGAGAGCTTTGTACTATTTGAGCCGAGTTCTCCTGAGGGCAGAAAATAGCTACTCCCCCATCGAAAAGCATTGCATGGCACTAATCTTCGCGGTAACGAAGGTTAGGCATTACGCCTGGGCACATGAGGTCCATCTCATATCAAAAGTGGATCCACTTAAATATCTGATGTCAAGGACCATATTAACAGGAACGCTTACTAAATGGGCCCTCCTCCTGATGGAGTTCTCGATAATGTATCGACCTCTCAAAGCAGTGAAAGGACAGGCCATCGCCGACTTTCTCGCCGAGCATCCGATACCAGCCGATTCCCCCTTAAATTGCGAGTTGCCGGATGAACATACGTTCAACACCATCGAAGGAGAGAAAGAAGAAATGATTTTCGATGGGAACTCTACTTCGATGGAGCATCTTCCATGAAGAGGCGAAAGCAAAACACCCCCATAATCAAAAGCCAGGGTAGGCTTTATCTTCGTGACTCCACAAGGAGGGATAATGCGTTACGCCCTTTTCTTAACGGAGCCGGAGACTAATAATGGAGCTTAGTATGAATCTTTGATAGCAGGTCTCGAGATCACTGTCGACATGAGAATCAAAGACCTCCTCATATACGGAGACTCCCAGCTGATCGTTAGCCAAGTAAATGGCGACTATCAGACATGTAAGCCGGAGCTGATAAAATATGGCGAAAGAGTGTAATAACTGTTGACACAAATCCCTTCTTACATCCTGAAGAGTATTCTGCTTGTGGAAAACAGCAAGGCGGATGCGTTGGCCAAATTGGCTAAGGAATTATCTGACGAAGACCTCGATGACGTAAAGATCATCGGGCAATGCCGCAGGATCCTCCCGCCAACAGATATATCTTCGGAAGACTCGATGGAGCCATCTGAAAGAGAAGAAACGACCAAACAAGCAAGCCTTCAAATAGAGGATGAAGAAAAGGTCAATGATTGGAGGGAAATCTTCATAGACTACTTCAAATCCTATCGAACGCCCAAAAATGTGTCATCCAGACATCAGCTCATGAAACGAGCTCTGTCTTTCGCCTTCGTCAATAATACTCTATATAAGAGATCGTTCGACAGTCTATGGCTAAAATGCATGGGGCCGAAGGATGCAAAGATAGTCATTCAAGAAATTCACGATGGACTCCATGGTTCTCACCAAGCCGAGTCAAATATGAATCTGAAGATCAAAAAATGGGTTACTAATGGCCCAAAATGATTCAGTACTGTCTCGAATATGCGAAATAGTGTCACTCGTGCCAAATCCGCGGGGGCTTCATCCACCAACAGCCAAATCCGCCACACCCAATAGTGGCTAGCTGATCGTTCGAAATGTAGGGAGCCGATATAATTAGCTCCATTGAACCGACGTCGTCCAAAAGTCATCGGTTTATATTGGTAAAGACCGACTACTTCTCTAAGTGGGCAGAAGCAGTACCACTAAGAAAGGTGAAGACGGAGAATATCTTCCATTTCTTCAGAACCCATGTCATCTACCGGTTCAGCATTCCACGATGAATTATCTCGGATAATGGGCTGGCCTACAAGAGCCATAAAATCAGCCGCTTCACACAACAGCATAAAATAGATTAGAGATACTCTTCAGTCTATAATCCTCGTACCAACGGTTTAGCTGAAGTATTCAACAAGACCTTGACGGAGATTATAAAGAAAACGGTGTCCAAGAACAAAAAGGACTAACACGAAAGACTGCATGAAGCTCTCTGGGCTTACCACACAACCTTCAAAACAGCTATGAATATGACACCATATATGTTGGTATTCGGCACGGAAGCAGTGCTTCCCCTGGAAATAGAACTCCCTTCTCCATGAGTAGTGGTTCGATATGAGCTGACAGATGAAGA
This sequence comes from Agapanthus africanus, assembly GCA_030015575.1. Taxonomy (NCBI): domain Eukaryota; kingdom Viridiplantae; phylum Streptophyta; class Magnoliopsida; order Asparagales; family Amaryllidaceae; genus Agapanthus; species Agapanthus africanus. Next base: position 191,556,919 of record CM057338.1, read on the forward strand.
AAATGCTCATCTTCGGCTCGTGTAGCTCGATGCCCTCGACGCAACCCGCCTTATAGCACAGCAAAACCTGGAGGCTTATAAGGCAAGGATGATACGGTCATATGAAAGACTGAATCAGGCTGAGAACATTCCGCCATGGCAAACTCGTACTAGTAGTCAAAAGACCAATGATCCCCAATCGTGCAAAACGGGGGAAATTCGAGCCGAACTATGAAGGCCCGTACATCATAGACAAATTCTACCAAGGTGGAGCCTACCTGCTCATGGATATGCATGGCGAAAGACCCTTCTGGCTAATAAACGGCCGGTTCCTCAAAAAATACTACACTTGACGGGTTATGACCTAGGTCAATGATTGATGATGACACTCATGTCCACTCGCTATCTTCCTGAATCAAAACTCTTAGAGTAGTATACAAAGAAGCTCCGTCGCCTCAAAAATGGCGATAACGGACCGAGATGTCCTTAAACTAAAAATTCGCCTCAAACATGGTGATAACGGACCGAGATGTCCTTAAACTAGAACCCTGCATCAAATATGGCGACATAGGACCGAGATGTCCTTAAACTAGAAATTCGCCTCAAACACGGCGACAAAGGACCGAGATGTCCTTTGTAACGTTTTGAAAGTTCGTTTAGAATATTTCATATTAATTAGCGTTAATGCGTGACTTTCGTAAAACTTCGTCGATAATTATTTTCACGTTGATTAGAGTAGATCTATTCATAATGGTGAATTAGGCACTTGCTGGTATAATTGTGTTCTATTAGACAACATTTAAATCATTGCCACATTAACCATCTAATCCACTTAATTGCTAGTTATTAAACTAAATGGTTTAATCATGCTCAAATCTAGTTTTACCCTAGATTATTGTGTGTTCTTGCTACCATGACATCTTGTAGGATATTGTAACATGTTTCATTTGATATTCTTCATGGTTCTTTTTTCTCTCTTCCAAATAAACCAAAATACTTAGGAAATTGAGAAAAAGAAGTAAAATAAAGAGGTATGAGGAACATTATTGAAGCATGGACTTTAACTTTGAGCACACCCACCCACCCTCCCTCTCTTTCCCCCCTCACTTTCCTTCCTTGATGCTCTCGGCCAGAGCAAGCAGCCCCTCTCCCTCATCTTCTCCTTCTTCTCCTTTCAATAAAAAAATTTGAATCCATGTCTCCAAATTCAAGCCAAATACAAAACTGTAACACCCGAGCCCAATAATACTATTTCTTTTGCTAGTTGAGTGTTATATATTGCTCATTCCAATTATCCTGATTGTTTGGTGCTTTTTGCAAAATTTTAACCGGTTAAGTCATTTTGGCACATAACAAATTTTAACACCTAAAATGAAATTAAAAATATCCATGTTGGCCTACTCGTCGCCACTAGTCGCGTGGTAGCGTCCGCGCGTCGAGATTCCGTCCCGTTCGGCGAAACGGGCAAGTTTGGACGTCTACGCGCGCGTGCAAGTGTCCGACTTGGGGGCATGCATTTTAATCATTAAACACCTCTTTTCAAAATTTGGAACTCGCTTAAAATCCTATAATTTGAATTTGAAACATTTGGGCGCAACCCGGGCGCGATTTGGAAATGTTTCATTTAGCGCCGAAAATGCCCATTTAATTTAATATCATAAAACTAAAATATATACGAATATAATCTTCTTTAACCGTTAAATCATTTAAATCTCCTTTCAATCTTTCTCCTCAGCCAATCACGAGCTCATAAATCACCTCGTGGGCCCCCCTTCAACCGTCTCTCTCTATCTCTCTCTAATCTCTTTCTCTCTCTCTCTCTAAAATCCCTCACCCTCTCTCCAATCTCTCTCTCTCTCTCTTCCTATATATTACGCAGCCTCCTTCTTCTCTCCCCATCGCGAGAAAGAAAACCCCACGAGAACCTTGAACCCTAACCCTAGCCTCGTCGTGCTTGCGCCGCCGACCTCCCCGCGACCTCGCCGTCGCCGTCCTCGCCTCCTCAACCTAGCCGCACCCTCCCTACCTCCTCTCCTCCCTCCTTCAGAGCCCGCGACCCAACCCCGACGCCACCACCTGCACACGGGTCTCGCCGTCCCCGCCGCCTCCCGTCGCCGACGACGCCAGGGACTCCATCTCTTCACCCTCGTCCCGACCTCGTCGTCGTCTTCCTCCACCCCTCGCCGGACCACCAGAACCCGAGCCCAAACCCCATCACCTACCCTCTGGTTCGCCGGAAAAGGGTCGCCGTCGACCCCCTCGTCGTCGTAAGAACACCGACAGCCACCTCCTCTTCCTCCTGCAACCCAGACCAAGCCCTTGCCTATCCCCTACTCGCTGCACCCCGATCCAGCCACCTCCAAGCCCTCGCCGCATCTCCTGTTCACCGCCGGCGCGCCCATCGCCGTCGAGCCGTCGTGGTTGTCCCCTGGTTCTTCTCTGTAAGCATCTCTCTACCTTTCCCTTTCCTTTTTCCTTCGCTGGTCGATCGTCGTGCGTGTATCGTGAAATTTTGCTAACGTGTTGCCGTTTTGACTTTCCGCCGGATTCCGGCCGTGCCATCGTTTGGACCCGACTTTCCAGCGGAGTACTCTGGTCCGTGTGGTCCCGCTGTTCGCCGTTGGGACTCGATCCGTGGCCCGTGCACCCATCTTGTGTTTTCCACCAACGTTGCATTCGTGTTTTCCGGTTTGCGAAACCGTCGAGGCAAGATTTCTTGCTACATGCTACGTTAAACTAATTAAATATTTGACTCATAAAACTTGCTGTTTAAACTAAGTATTGTTACTTGTCCTCATTGGACGAAATCTGATATGCATTATAATACTGCCATCTAAATTGTACTTTGCCACCATAACTTTAATAACGACTACCTGCTAATCATTTCACTATTTATAGGATGATAGTCGCACACTTAAATCTTTATTACCTGCTGTTATTGATATTGCGCTACCCTGTGATTATTGCACCCCAAGGGTGCTCGAACCTGTTAATATCATACAACTGCACCATATTCATGTGCTATTGTGATTAAGTGAACCGTTATTGTTAATTACTTTTTCTTGCTGCTGTTACTTATTTGATTGTATACCTGTTGAGAGCACATACTCGGTTACATTGCATATTGACTCGACCTTGCTACACCTGATATGTATTTACATACTGATACATCGGACATGACACCTTGTACTTACTGACTCAACCTACTGTACTACGACCTGACTTATCACATGATCTCATGCCCAATGCCAACGAACCTGACTTGGGGTCCTCATGGACCATTTCTGCTGTCTATTCAGACAGACCAGCGCTGCTTTTACCTGATTCTGTGTTGGCATTAATCCTGGACTACTGAATACCTGACCTGACATACATAACTTGGGGGTATGGGGAAATCAAAGGTGAAACCGACTTGTAACTCAACAGTTTGATACCTGTTCTGATCAGTCTTACGGACTTGGCCAGTCCGGGAGTGATGATGCTGACATCACTCGTCCATCCTGCTACCTACTTTACTGCCTAGCGGCACGTCTCGGATTCAGCCCTGAGAACCTTGACCGTGGTCCCGGGCACGCACGGGATACTATTGAGTTACATCGACGATTCATCAATTGATTTCAAAGACTATAGAGTAGAAACCTGATAGGACAGTTTAGTCACCACTGCACATTACCCTGCTCTGTTATTTCTTAGTACTGCTTTATTCATGTTCATACCTGCTTTGCTTTTTACCATGTTTATATTATATTATTTGGTTGACATGACGCGCTGACGTCTGGGTTTTGCATGGCCCAGATTCCTTACCACTGCAGTCGACCGAGCAGGAGTACTTCAGCCAGCAGGCTGAACTGTGAGTTCCTTAGGGTTTAGTTTATTTATTTCATTTCATTTCCAGATGTGAGCCCGCATTATGGGACGTACTGTTTATTTATTGTATTGGATCATTTGCTTCCGCACTTATTGTTTATTGATTCTTGTTATTAAGGATTTGGACATGTATTAGATTAGTTTATTATTTTGTTCTTGATATCTCTACAACCGTAATGTGACTGTGGATGGATATTTCCTACCCACAGGTAGCATGGTTGGCTATGTCACGTGCCCAATCTTGCGTACTCTGGGAAGCGGGGCGTGACATGGTTCTTTTGGTATCAGAGCCATAGGATAGTCGGGTTGATTCTTTTGTAGTTGGGTATTGTACCCAATACACGAATCAGAATACCCGTGTTTAGGAAACATGTCCTGCCACCTTGACCGTTTTACCATCCTTGAATCATTCTTCCGGATCATGTCGACATGCAAACTTACTTTGCATTTGTCAACTCAAAAACCTAACTTCTTGTTATCTCTAGGACTTAGGCGACTTGGGTGGAGTTAAGTAATTGCGGCTATGATACCGCGGCATAGCTACAATGCAGTACTCTATTTAAGTATCTTGGAGTTCTAGCCTTGATTTATATATTGAATCTATCATCATGCTAATGTTATTTGTTTTGATTTCAGGACCATGGCAGATAAGAATTTCAAGACGTATCAGAGGCGTGTGGATGAAGCCGCCATGTTAGGAGTGATACGTGGGATGTTGGAAAATCAAAAGAGGCAAACTGAGCTGATCCAGCAGCAAGAAGATTCATTTCAGGAGGGTTTGCAGGCTATTCAGCAGTCTGTAAACACCGCTGTAGCGAAGCCAGTTGACCGAGTAGGGACCGTGGCAGATTTCAGACGGTTGGGTCCTACTACTTTCACTGGTCTGGAGGAGCCGTTACCAGCCGAGCAGTGGCTAGTAGACACGGAGAATTTACTGATTGCGGCACAGATCCCCGAAGACAAGAGAGTTGACGTGGTGCGCATTCAGCTGGTGGATTACGCCCGAGAGTGGTGGCTTGTGGAGGAGACCCGCTTGTCCAAGCCAATCAGTTGGGCGGATTTCTCTAAAAGTTTCTTGGAGAAGTTCTTCCCGCGGACTGCACGGGAGGAAATGGAAGAGAAATTTATTGGGCTGAGACAAAATGGAGCAGCTGTGGATGTACATGCAGCGGAATGGACGAGACTCAGCCGCTTCGCTGGACCCTTAGTCGCCAAGGAGGCAGACAGGGCGCGAAGGTTCTTGCGCAGTTTGGATGTGGACATCCAGAGGCAGATTGTCTCCCTGGGTTTGACCACTTTCTTGCAGGTTCTTACGGCAGCCAGAGAGCAGCAGAGTTTGTCGGGAATGAAAAGGAACCTACAGCAGACATCAGTTGCGGCCAGAAAGCCCGCATTTGTACCTAACCGAGATCATGGGCGCAGAGGTATTCCAGTGGACCGTCGAGGCGTAGCACCCATGAAGAAGCCTGTGATCGTTGACCGAAGGAAGAGCGTGGCCTGTGCCTACTGCCACTTACCTGGGCACGTGCATAAGGAGTGTAGAAGAAGACTGGGACTTTTTCTGGTTTGTGGGGCAGCCGATCACGCAGTTGGTGCCTGTCCGTCGAAGCTTCGCACGAGAGATGATATACAGAAGCCTCCGCAGAGACCGTTCCAAGGGCAGAAACAGCTGACTCAAGGACCTAATCAGGCTCGAGCGTTCACGTTAACAGCTGATGAAGCTAAGGCATCAGGAGAAGTGGTTTCAGGTACTTTACTCGTTCATGGTTTTCCCGCATTGGCATTATTTGATTCCGGAGCATCCCACTGTTTTATGTCATCCAAATTTATAACTACACACTCGATTACCTGTACGACCCTGTCTAGTTTCTGGGACATACACACTGGGAATGGGAAAATCATAGCTAGTAAGGAATGTAGAGATTGTACAGTTGTTGTTTGCGGACGGGAGCTTTTTGCAGATTTCTTGGTGATAGATACGGGCAGTTATGAAGTAGTCTTGGGAATGGATTTTCTTGGCACTTTCCACGCCCATATTGACTGTAGGGCAAGGAAGGTAATTTTCCAGATTCCCGGACACCCTGAGTTTACCTTCACTGGGGGAAGCAGTTCTGTCGGGCCAGTCGAGTTTAGGGCTAGGCCGACAAACAGTGTTCTTGCAGCAATTGTAGTGGATAGTAATGAAGAGCCGGCGGTTGTTCGCGACTTTATGGATGTATTTGCAGATATTTCGGGCTTACCGCCGAAGCGAGATGTGGAGTTCGCGATTGACCTTATTCCTGGTGCAGCACCAGTATCAAAATCTTATTATCCGATGGCACCAGTGGAATTGGAAGAAGTTAAGAAACAAGTTGGTGAATTACTCTAGAAGGGTTGGATTCGAAGCAGCAACTCGCCTTGGGGAGCTCCAGTTCTTTTAGTAAAGAAGAAGGACGGCACGAGAAGGATGTGCATTGATTATCGAGAATTGAACCGGGTGACTATTAAGAACAAGTACCCGATCCCTCGCATTGGAGAACTTTTTGAGAAGCTTAGTGGCGCGAGGGTATTGTCGAAATTGGATTTGCGATCAGGATATCATCAGGTCCGAGTAAAAGCAGAGGACATTTGCAATACGGCGTTTCGAACTCGATATGGACATTTCGAGTATTTGGTAATGCCCTTCGGAGTGACTAATGCGCCAGCAATATTCATGGATTTGATGAACCGGGTCTTTTCACCATTCTTAGACCAGTTTATTGTGGTATTCATTGACGATATTCTGGTGTACTCGAAGAGTCTGGAGGAGCATGCTGAGCATTTAAGGATCGCACTGCAGACGCTGAGACAAGAGAAATTATTCGTGAAGATGAGTAAGTGCGAATTCTGGCTGGAAGAAGTGAAGTTTCTGGGGCATGTTGTGTCGGGCAATGGAATCGCCGTTGATCCCGAGAAGATTGCAGCCGTTCGAGATTGGCCTATTCCAAAGAATGTTGCGGAGATAAGAAGTTTTCTTGGACTCGCCGGATACTACAGAAGATTTGTGGAGAACTTCGCTCGTTTAGCAGAGCCGTTAACCAAGCTTACGCGTAAGGAAGTACCGTTTGTTTGGACGGATAGATGTGCATTGGCCTTCGAGACGTTGAAGCAGAAGTTGATAACCGCCCCGATCCTGACCGTACCAGATAATTCCGGAGGACTGGTGATTCACAACGACGCATCTGGAAAAGGATTGGGATGTGTTTTGATGCAGAATGGGAAAGTCGTCGCTTACGCGTCGAGACAACTGAAGACTCATGAGAAGAATTATCCGACTCATGACTTGGAGCTTGCGGCCGTGATCTTCTCCTTGAAGATTTGGAGACACTACCTTTTGGGCGAGAGAGTCGAGGTCTTTACTGATCACAAGAGTTTGAAGTATGTATTCACTCAGAAGGAGTTGAACATGAGGCAACGCAGATGGTTGGAGCTGATGGCCGACTACGACCTTGATCTTAAGTACCATCCGGGAAAAGTTAACGTCGTTCCAGATGCGCTAAGTCGGTTACCAGCAATTCAGGTATTGACTGCACAAAGGGAGATCATTGCGGATTTTCAGAGATTTGACTTGGAGGTTGTGCTACCACATGCTACGGGACAGTTGATGCAGTTGCAAGTACAGTCGTCCTTGGTTGAGAAGATTAAGGCGTCACAATCGCAGGATCCTAGACTGCAAAAGTTTCGAGAGCAGGTTGAAGCCGGATTACGAACCGATTTGTTGATCCACGAAGACGGTTCGTTGAGATATGGTAGCCGTGTGTGTGTGCCAAAAGGGGATGTACGTGAAGAGCTTATGAAGGAGGCACACAGTTCAGCTTACTCTGTACATCCAGGAGGGACAAAGATGTACCGAGATATTCGACAGCACTTCTGGTGGGAAGGTATGAAACGGGAAATTGCTCGCTTCGTGGCTAAGTGCTTGGTGTGTCAGCAAGTCAAGGCTGAACACCAAAGGGTTGCTGGTTTGTTGCAACCACTTCCGATCCCTCAGTGGAAGTGGGAACATATAACCATGGATTTCGCGACGGCTTTACCGCGGAGTCCAAAGGGCAACAATACAGTATGGGTGATTGTTGATCGGTTGACCAAGGCAGCTCACTTTATTCCTTTTCGGGTTGGTCAATCGACGGAGACTTTGGCAGAGCGATACACGCAGGAGATTGTCAGATTGCATGGAGTGCCGGTAAGCATCGTGTCCGATCGGGACACTCGGTTCTTGTCGCACTTTTGGAGGAGTTTACAAGAAAGTTTGGGGACTCGATTGAAGTTTAGCACAGCTTATCATCCTCAGACTGATGGACAATCGGAAAGAACGATCCAGACCCTTGAAGATATGTTAAGGGCGTGCATGTTGGACTTCAAAGGTTCTTGGGAGGATCATCTACACCTGGTAGAGTTTTCGTACAACAATAGCTTCCAAGCGACTATTCAGATGGCTCCGTTTGAAGCGTTGTATGGTCGTAAGTGCCGTTCACCCGTTTGTTGGGATGATGTTAGTGAACGAAGGTTACTAGGACCAGATTTGGTAGTACAGACAGTCGAGAAGGTGAATACAATCAGGAAGCATATGAAGGCAGCTCAAGACAGACAGAAAAGTTGGGCCGACACGTCAAGAAGACCTCTAGAGTTTGCCGTGGGTGATTTGGTATTCCTGAAGATATCACCAACTAGAGGGGTGATTCGCTTTGGAAGTCGGGGAAAACTTAGCCCTCGATTCGTTGGACCCTTCGAGATTTTGGAGCGTGTTGGAGAAGTAGCGTACCGTTTGGCGTTACCACTGTCATTAGCAGGAGTGCACGATGTGTTCCATGTGTCTTAACTACGGAGGTATGTTCGCGATGAGACTCATGTCTTGGATCATTCGGAGTTGACCGTACGGGAGGACCTAACTTTTGAGGAGCGACCAGTTGAAATCAAGGATCGAAGAGAAAAGGTTCTTAAGAACAAGGTTATCCCTCTTGTGCTAGTTTCTTGGGGTAATCGATTGCATGGAGAATCCACTTGGGAGCGAGAAGACGATATCCGACAGAAATTTCCTCACCTTTTCCCGTAGTTAGCTATCTTGCATTCTTGGAATTTGGAGGACGAAATTCTTTTTGTAGTTGGGTATGATGTAACACCCGAGCCCAATAATACTATTTCTTTTGCGAGTTGAGTGTTATATATTGCTCATTCCAATTATCCTGATTGTTTGGTGCTTTTTGCAAAATTTTAACCGGTTAAGTCATTTTGGCACATAACAAATTTTAACACCTAAAATGAAATTAAAAATATCCATGTTGGCCTACTCGTCGCCACTAGTCGCGTGGTAGCGTCCGCGCGTCGAGATTCCGTCTCGTTCGGCGAAACGGGCAAGTTTGGACGTCTACACGCGCGTGCAAGTGTCCGACTTGGGGGCATGCATTTTAATCATTAAACACCTCTTTTCAAAATTTGGAACTCGCTTAAAATCCTATAATTTGAATTTGAAACATTTGGGCGCAACCCGGGCGCGATTTGGAAATGTTTCATTTAGCGCCGAAAATGCCCATTTAATTTAATATCATAAAACTAAAATATATACGAATATTATCTTCTTTAACCGTTAAATCATTTAAATCCTTTCAATCTCCTTTCAATTTTTCTCCTCAGCCAATCACGAGCTCATAAATCACCTCGTGGGCCCCCCCTTCAACCGTCTCTCTCTATCTCTCTCTAATCTCTTTCTCTCTCTCTCTAAAATCCCTCACCCTCTCTCCAATCTCTCTCTCTCTCTCTCTCTTCCTATATATTACGCAGCCTCCTTCTTCTCTCCCCATCGCGAGAAAGAAAACCTCACGAGAACCTCGAACCCTAACCCTAGCCTCGTCGTGCTTTCGCCACCGACCTCCCCGCGACCTCGCCGTCGCCGTCCTCGCCTCCTCAACCTAGCCGCACCCTCCCTACCTCCTCTCCTCCCTCCTTCAGAGCCCGCGACCCAACCCCGACGCCACCACCTGCACACGGGTCTCGCCGTCCCCGCCGCCTCCCGTCGCCGACGACGCCAGGGACTCCATCTCTTCACCCTCGTCCCGACCTCGTCGTCGTCTTCCTCCTCCCCTCGCCGGACCACCAGAACCCGAGCCCAAACCCCATCACCTACCCTCTGGTTCGCCGGAAAAGGGTCGCCGTCGACCCCCTCGTCGTCGCAAGAACACCGACAACCACCTCCTCTTCCTCCTGCAACCCAGACCAAGCCCTTGCCTATCCCCTACTCGCTGCACCCCGATCCAGCCACCTCCAAGCCCTCGCCGCATCTCCTGTTCGCCGCCGGCGCGCCCATCGCCGTCAAGCCGTCGTGGTTGTCCCCTGGTTCTTCTCTGTAAGCATCTCTCTACCTTTCCCTTTCCTTTTTCCTTCGCTGGTCGATCGTCGTGCGTGTATCGTGAAATTTTCCTAACGCGTTGCCGTTTTGACTTTCCGCCGGATTCCGGCCGTGCCATCGTTTGGACCCGACTTTCCAGCGGAGTACTCTGGTCCGTGTGGTACCGCTGTTCGCTGTTGGGACTCGATCCGTGGCCCGTGCACCCGTCTTGTGTTTTCCACCAACGTTGCATTCGTGTTTTCCGGTTTGCGAAACCGTCGAGGCAAGATTTCTTGCTACATGCTACGTTAAACTAATTAAATATTTGACTCATAAAACTTGCTGTTTAAACTAAGTATTGTTACTTGTCCTCATTGGACGAAATGTGATATGCATTATAATACTGCCATCTAAATTGTACTTTGCCACCATAACTTTAATAACGACTACCTGCTAATCATTTCACTATTTATAGGATGATAGTCGCACACTTAAATCTTTATTACCTGCTGTTATTGATATTGCGCTACCCTGTGATTATTGCACCCCAAGGGTGCTCGAACCTGTTAATATCATACAACTGCACCATATTCATGTGCTATTGTGATTAAGTGAACCGTTATTGTTAATTACTTTTTCTTGCTGCTGTTACTTATTTGATTATATACCAGTTGAGAGCACATACTCGGTTACATTGCATATTGACTCGACCTTGCTACACCTGATATGTATTTACATACTGATACATCGGACATGACACCCTGTACTTACTGACTCAACCTACTGTACTACGACCTGACTTATCACATGATCTCATGCCCAATGCCAACGAACCTGACTTGGGGTCCTCATGGACCATTTCTGCTGTCTATTCAGACAGACCTGCTTTTACCTGATTCTGTGTTGGCATTAATCCTGGACTACTGAATACCTGACCTGACATACATAACATGGGGGTATGGGGAAATCAAAGGTGAAACCGACTTGTAACTCAACAGTTCGATACCTGTTCTGATCAGTCTTACGGGCTTGGCCAGTCCGGGAGTGATGATGCTGACATCACTCGTCCATCCTGCTACCTACTTTACTGCCTAGCGGCACGTCTCGGATTCAGCCCTGAGAACCTTGACCGTGGTCCCGGGCACGCACGGGATACTATTGAGTTACATCGACGATTCATCAATTGATTTCAAAGACTTTAGAGTAGAAACCTGATAGGACAGTTTAGTCACCACTGCACATTACCCTGCTCTGTTATTTCTTAGTACTGCTTTATTCATGTTCATACCTGCATTGCTTTTTACCATGTTTATATTATATTATTTGGTTGACATGACGCGCTGACGTCTGGGTTTTGCATGGCCCAGATTCCTTACCACTGCAGTCGACCGAGCAGGAGTACTTCAGCCAGCAGGCTGAACTGTGAGTTCCTTAGGGTTTAGTTTATTTATTTCATTTCATTTCCAAATGTGAGCCCGCATTATGGGACGTACTGTTTATTTATTGTATTGGATCATTTGCTTCCGCACTTATTGTTTATTGATTCTTGTTATTAAGAATTTGGACATGTATTAGATTAGTTTATTATTTTGTTCTTGATATCTCTACAACCGTAATGTGACTGTGGATGGATATTTCCTACCCACAGGTAGCATGGTTGGCTATGTCACGTGCCCAATCTTGCGTACTCTGGGAAGCGGGGCGTGACAAAAACTCTAACAAAATCATCACTACTTCCTCCTTCTCAACTCAAGCATGGTTCTTGGCCAAGACTCTTTGGTGCTAACTCTTGGATCACTATTTAAACTATCTTGAGGTATAAACACAAAATCAAACACTTCTTGGTAAACTTTTAGTTTCTTAAACTTAAAATTGTGTTTAAGTAGTGATTTTTGCTAATTTTGTGTTTTATGTGAAGTTTTGGTTAAAATAGGATTGTTATGGCTTGTGTAGTGTAAATAAGTGTTGTTAGTGTTTACTAAAGCAATTCTTATCACTAGATTTCGCTAAAACACCTTAATGTCACAAATTAGAATTTTAATTACGGTTTTGAATCAAGTTTTAGGATATGGGAAATCTTCTATACCTGTGGTTATTTTCTGGGTTAGCAAACTTATACAGATTAGTGTATAGGGTAGCTAGAGCTTTGTGTTGAGATTCAAGCCCGATACACCCCCTTCGACCCGGCGACTTTCCCATGTTTTCCGAGCTGGCCGGCCCCCTATGGGAATTTGGGGTTGGTTCTTTGCATGTGGATTCCTGCAAGTGTTTAATTGTGTTTGGTGTTGCTAGTTTTATTTGTTTTTGCTTCAGGTGAAATCTGGGACCATTTACCTATAATTAGTGTAGCGGGACTTGCGCGACACGTACGTTCCGCGTTGGGTTGGTGTTGCTGTGTGTCACTGCGTGTCGGGGTGGTTTTTGATGTATGCACACACGTTTCGATGTTTCAAATGAACACGCATTTACTTTGAGACTCTAGTTTCTCGTATGATCTTGATATCGCGTTTTTGCAGGATTTTGCCTTATGTGTATTACTTTGTGTAAATTCTAGGTTCGCAGGCAGGGAGTTCAGACGCCGCGAAGAAGGGGAAGCAGGTGGTCGTCTACACTTAGCACCAGATCACGATGAGTAGATTTAACATCTACGGGGAAATCGCCCGTATGGCGATATGCGTCAGCGCTTGATAGGATATTGTAGCCGCGTTTTCATATTCGTATATGTTGAGTTTTGCATAGCATCATTACATGCCATTATATTGTTGTGCTCGATTTTAGTATTTAGTGGACCCTGCACTGTTACTAACGGTTCATGCTGCACGAGCACAAATTTCATGCTACACACACACCGTTAGTCATTGCAATGACACTCGCACTATAGGATTGCTATAAACCATACATCGTTTAGCTTACCTCATCATTGATGATTAGACCTGATTCTGTTCCGTTGTGTGCATACATATTGTGTACATCCATATTGGCATATATACATATTGTACACTAATGCTTGCGTATATACCACTTGTGCATCCGTACCAACATACAAACTTATTGCACATACATAGATGACGCTGGCTTTGGTTTTGGAGAATTGGGGACCGCATGAGATATTTTCAAAACTGGATCCATTTAAAAGAGCAGTTTTCCCTTAATATGTTATATCACGGTTCCATGTTACATGATATTCGGATATGCTTACATTTTTATCATATGTCGCATACATCATACTTTATGATTTTACGCATTGAGATATGCTGTTTTCGTGAGATTTCTGGATTTGAGGACCGTGGCTATTTCAAAAGAAAGCATGTACTGTTTTAAAAACCTGGTTTCTCTTGATATGATATTTCGGTACGTCTACCATGCATTTTCTCGGTTCAGAGATGTGTGACATATGAAACCCGATTCGAGGAGCTGGATGAGGCCGATTGCGGGTACATGGTGGACCCGGTATGATACCCGGGGCGAGAACGGATCTGTCATGCAGTATACGATGAGCTTGGCAGAGGGATCACTATCTACCGGTGATTGGTTGGACCTGACGGTTATCCGGAGGATACTGACCAGAGTTGAGAGTTGGATATGGGCTGACCCGTACTGCCAGGGCCGAGGGTCGATTCCGCAGATGGAGCCCGTGGGCCGATCCGGACTGACGGAGCCCGACACATGAGGATTTGCGTTTTGATGCTGGACACGAGTATTTCATGACATTTTCGAGTGCCGATGTTGGGTACTCATATTTCCATGAGATTTACAGGATATGAGGGCCGATTTGATTGACGGCGCCTGAGTTATTGGGATTCGGGGTGTATTTGGTAGACTCCGGGTTTTTCCACGATGATGATTCGTGTAGATGATATTTTATCCCATGCTCAGCATTCATTCATATGCATTGTATCATGTAGTTGTAGTACCTGATAGAGTACCTTGCATGATCATTGCACATCCCGATTATCATATTGGTGTTATTAGTTGCACATGTTAGAATATCGCAGTACGTGCATATCTGTGATTACCAGTATATGTTATTTACTATTCAAAAGTTGGCAACTCACCCCCATTGTGCCACAGTGTTTTGCAGGTTGACCCTCAGTGTAGTCGCGGCAGGGCTACCTCATTGTATCTTTTTGTTGCGGATCCCGCTACAGTTTGGCATGTAGGCATTTTGCTTATAAGTGGGTTGCGGGTATCCATTTATATTTCATTATACATTCTATTGTATCTATTACTCTCCATCTACCATTTCATGTATTGGCTTAGAGAGCAGTTGTGAGGACGAGATTGTATATTATTTGTACTCTGGATGTCGAGCTCGTGCGAACCCACTTTATTATGCAGTTTTATCTTTTATGCTTTTTTTTTGTTTTTCTTTCTCTTATATTGTTCATTTCTTCACTTCGGCGTCGTATATTATTCTCGTGGTGATTGTTTCCGCCGTTGGGCGTGATTGCTCCCATTTGGGGGATGCTTTATCTTTATTATATGTCATTTTACTTATATCATGTGTTGTACCCATTTTCGGGGCTAGTTTTTACAAAGGAGGTGCTGCCAAAATTTTTAAGAAAATAACTTAAACTTTAAAGATTTTTACTCAAGCTTTTCTAAATATTTTAAACCAATGTTTTCATCACTCACTACTTTTAATGGTTTTGATTTCTGGGTTTTTGGCTTACTTAATCATGTTACGCCTGTAGACGTTACGTGGTTAAGTGCCGGTCACGGGCCAAACTTTGGGTCGTGACAAAGTTGGTATCAGAGCCTAGGTTTTACCTTTCGGAGTGTAGGATGACCTTGGTACGATGGAGTAGGTAACTGAAGCAGAGTGGCATAGCGTGTGTATGTTCTGCGGTATACTCATGACACGGTACTCTGCCTAAGTGACCTTAGGACTTATTGGATGAATTCCTTCATGATTTTGTACATCCGTGTGATTCGATTTCCGTATTCTTATCGAATCTTGTTTTCATTTCCAGCCATTCTGCCGCCGAAGACTACGAGGGCGCAGAGAGCGGTCGCGAGAGCCGAGGTCAGGGTTGGCTCGTCCGAGACGAGGCCTGACTAGGGCGGTACGCCCGTTGTACTTGAGCAGATCGTTCCCTCTTCGACAGACCATATTGCTATGCTAGGGGCCGGTATGCAAGATTTGCGCCAGATGGCCAATTGAGCGTAGAGACAGGAGGTTGTTCTACCCATTGCGGGGACCGCGATGGTACCTATGGTTCTGGCAGTTGCACCTGCAGCCACGAAGGTTATCACAGTATCGCTATATGAGTTTATGAGTCTGAAGCCTCCGGTCTTCACAGGCACCGATGCAGCCGAGGATCCACAGTCTTTTATCGATCGGATGGCCAGGATATGTCGTTCACTGAGATGCTCCGATGCGAGATGGGTAGAGTTTGCGATCTTTTGTCTGGAGGGTCTTACGCAGAAGTGGTGTGAGTCGATAGAGAAGGGCAGAGCCACAGGTCTTCCTCCTATGAACTGGACTGAGTTCATGACGGTGTTTCTTGCCCGTTTCCTCCCATAGTGTGTCAGAGATTCTCGAGCGCACAGGTTCGAGTCATTACGCCAGATGCCGGATATGACGGTGGTGGAGTATGATGTGCAGTTCACCGAGCTATCTGTTTATGCCCCATATTTAGTAGCTACTGAGGAGATGCGGGTCAAGAGGTTTGTTCGAGGCTTTCTGACCCCGTTGTTCCTTGCAATCAGCGCACAACATTGCGAGACCTATGCAGCAGCTGTGGATGTAGCCCTATTGGTCGAGGAGCGCCTTGCCGAGACTTCGGTGGTTCCAGGTCCGAAGAGAGTTTGTACTGATACAGTAGCACAGAGACTTCCGTTCAAACACCGTGACAGATGTCCTGTAGGTGGCAGGGACTTGGGGCGAGGCCGGTTGTTCAGCTTTTATCCCCGGGAGGGTCAGCGGTCATTGTCGTGATGTTTCTGATGCGGGAGTACTTATCATCGTGTGCGAGATTGTCCTGAGCCACGAGAGGACGAGGTAGCCACACCACGTGTTACCTTACCACCTTCACCACCTCAGAGATCGTTGCCTCTTGCACATGTTGTTGCTCCGCATCAGACTTATACACCGAGAGGTCGGAGTCACGAGGGGTTCGTTCAGAGAGGACGGGGTGACCGAGGCAGAGGACAGCCAGTTGTCGGCAGAGGACAGCCAGTCGTAGGTGGAGGGCAGGCATGGGTATTCACCTTGAATCATCAGGACGTGCAGGCATCCAATGCAGTGGTCTCTGGTACTCTTTCAGTATGTTTAGTTGACGCACATGTGTTATTTGATCCGGGATCTACGCACTTGTACATTTCCACACACTTCGTGCCGAGTTTGGGCAGAGAGTCATGTTTGTTAGATCTGCCGCTTGTTGTGACCACTCCTGTTGGCGAGTCGTTTGTCGCGAGGCACATATTCCGGTCGTGTGTTGTCCGTATTGGTGAGAGAGAGTTGTCCATCGACTTGATACTTCTTGAGATGTTGGACTTCGAAGTTCTCCTGGGCATGGACGGGTTAGCTACGTGCTATGCGTCTGTGGACTGCCGCAAGAAGACAGTTAGGTTTTTTTTCCGGCGAGTCGATTTTTGTTGTGTAGGGGGACCGTGGTGCCGCCCCTCACAGATTAATTTCAGCCCTTCATGCTAGTCAGCTTTTGAGGAGGGGATGTCAAGGATTCTTGGCTTCCATTCATGATACCGGAGCCACAGTAGATTCGTTGGACCGGGTTCCTATCGTACAGGAGTTTTCTGATGTCTTTCCCGATGAGTTGCCTGGATTTCCGCCGGAGCGTGAGATAGAGTTTTGCATTGATCTAATTCCCGGCACGGGGCCGATTTCTATACCGCCTTACCGAATGGCCCCAGCGGAGCTTGGGGAGCTGAAGAGTCAGTTGCAGGATTTGTTGGAAAAAGAGATTATTCGACCTAGTGTGTCTCCTTGGGGTGCTCCAGTCCTGTTCGTCAAGAAAAAAGACGGCAGTTTGCGTTTGTGTATTGATTACCGTCAGCTGAACCGGGTTACCGTGCAGAACAGATATCCTTTACCACGTATCGATGATTTGTTCGACCAGCTTCAGGGTGCAGGGCACTTCTCAAAGATTGACTTGCGATCAAGCTACCATCAGTTACGGGTTCGGCAGGAGGATATTCCGAGGACGGCTTTTCGCACGCGTTACAACCACTATGAGTTTTTGGTGATGTCGTCCGAACTCACCAACGCCCCAGAAGTGTTTATGGACTTGATGAACAGCTTTTTCAGGCCGTATCTTGATCAGTTCATCATCGTATTCATTGACAACATCTTAGTGCACTCCTGGAGCCGAGAGGAGCACGAGCAGCACCTGCGTATTACGTTGCAGACCTTGAGAGAGCATCAGCTGTTCGATAAATTCTCCAAGTGTGCGTTCTGGATCGACAGTGTTGACTTCTTGTGTTACGTGGTGACGAAAGATGGCATATGTGTGGATCCGAAGAAGATCGAGGCCGTTCAGCATTGGCCCAGACCAGCATCAGTTACAGAGATCCGCAGCTTTCTAGGATTGGCCGGCTACTACCGACGATTCTTTCAGGACTTCTCCCGTATCGCTGCACCGTTGACCGGGTTGACCCAGAAGGGAGTTCCTTTTGTTTGGACAGAGGCGTGCGAGCATAGATTTCAGCAGTTGCAGACTCGTTTGACTACGGCGCCGGTGTTATCATTGTCTTCGGGATCGGGCGAATTTATGGTCTACTGTGACACTTTTCGAGTGGGGCTAGGGTGCGTATTGTTGCAACACGACATGGTTATCGCGTATGCTTCTCGGCAGCTGAAGGAACACGAACAAAATTATCCTACTCACGATTTAGAGATGGCTGCAGTGGTGTTTGCACTCAAGATCTGGAGACATTACCTATACGACAAGTCGTGCCAGATATTCACGGACCACAAGAGCTTGAAGTACATATTTCAGCAGCAAGACCTGAATCTGAGACAGCGCCATTGGATGGAGCTAGTGAAGGACTACGATTGCGAGATCGTTTATCATCCGGGCAAGGCGAATGTAGTGGTGGATTCTTTGAGTCGAAGGCCCGGAGGTAGTCTATCTTGTTTGAGCGCAGTATAGAGGCAGTCGTCAGCAGATTGGCAGATTCTATGCGATAGCCGAGTGCAGTTCGAGTTCACGCTGACCGAGGGACAACTTTCGCATATTCGTGCACGTCCGCAGTTGCTTGACTGTATCCGAGAGGCACAGTCCGGCGATGACCGTCTTTCAGAGATCATAGAGCATATTAGGCAGGGCAGAGATTCCGAGTTCATGATCGATGATCGAGGGGTACTACGCTTTGGGACTCGATTGTGCGTACCATATTCTGAGAGACTGCGGCGTGAGATTTTTGAGGAGGCGCATAGATCGATATACAGCGTTCATCCAAGTTCCACCAAGATGTACCACGATCTGAGAGATGTTTATTGGTGGGACGGAATGAAGAGGGACATCACAGACTTCGTGTCGAGATGCCTGACTTGTCAGCAAGTCAAGGCCGAGCACCAGAGGCCTGTGGGAGAGTTGCAGCCTTTGCCCATTCCGGAGTAGAAATGGGAGCAGATTTCTATGGACTTCGTTGTAGGTCTATCCAGGACCAGTCGAAGGTACGACTCCATTTGGGTGATCATGGATCGATTGACGAAAGCGGCTCACTTTCTGCCGGTGAAGACCACTTTTGGATTTGCTCAGTATGCCCAGATATACATCGACGAGATTGTACAATTGCATGGCGTCCCGACTTGTACCATGTCCAACCGAGGCACCCAGTTCACCAGCCGACTATGGCAAAAACTTCAGGAGGCTTTGGGCACTTGCTTGAGTTTCAGCACCGCATTCCATCCGCAGACCGACGGCCAGTCAGAGCGGACTATTCAGACTCTTGATGACATGCTTCGAGCTTGTATTCTAGATTTCGATGGCAGCTGGGACCGCCATTTAACCTTGGTAGAGTTCTCCTACAATAATAGCTTCCAGGATACGATTCAGATGGCACCTTTCGAGGCTTTATATGGGAGGAGATGTCGATCGCCCGTCTATCGGACCGAGCTTAGCGAGAGCAGTATTTTGGGGCCGCAGATCGTACAGGAGACGACCGAGAAGATACAGTTGATTCAAGACAGGATGAGGACAGCTCAAAGCAGGCAGAAATCATATGCTAATAGACGCCGTCGCAGACTCAAGTTCGCCGTTGGCGATCATGTTTTTCTAAGGGTCTCTCCGATGAAGGGAGTGATGGGATTTGGGTGGAAAGGGAAGCTTAGTCCCAGATTTATAGGTCCCTTCGAGATCCTCGAACGTGTTTGCACAGTTGCTTATCGTTTGGCTCTTCCGCCCAGTTTCCCTGATGTTCATCCCGTATTCCATGTCTCGATACTCCGCAAGTACCTTCACGACCCTTCTCATGCCATTCAACACCCGACGATCCAGCTGGAGCACGACCTTTCTTTTATGGAGCAGCCGGTGGTCATCCTGAATCGGCAGGTGAAGAAATTGAGATCAAAGGTTATACCGTCCGTTAAGGTCCTTTAGCGTGGCCCGAGTAGCGAGGAGGTCACCTGGGAGACCTAGAATGAGATGAGGAAGAAATATCCCCATCTTTTTGAAGGTATGCGTAGCTAATTTTTTTTTAAATTCGGGGACCGAATTTCTTTAAGGCTGGAAGATCGTAACGTTTTGAAAGTTTGTTTAGAATATTTCGTGTTAATTAGCGTTAATGCGTGACTTTCGTAAAACTTCGTCGATAATTATTTTCACGTTGATTAGAGTAGATCTATTTATAATGGTGAATTAGGCACTTGCTTATATAATTGTGTTCTATTAGACAACATTTAAATCATTGTCACATTAACCATCTAATCCACTTAATTGCTAGTTATTAACCTAAATGGCTTAATCATGCTCAAATCTAGTTTTACCCTAGATTATTGTGTGTTCTTGCTACCATGACATCTTGTAGGATATTGTAACATGTTTCATTTGATATTCTTCATGGTTCTTTTTTTTTCTCTTCCAAATAAACCATAACACTTAGGAAATTAAGAAAAAGAAATAAAATAAAGAGGTATGGGGAACACTATTGAAGCATGGACTTTGACTTTGAGCACACACACACCCTCCCCCTCTCTCTCTCCCCCCTCACTTTCCCTCCTTGATGCTCTCGGCCAGAGCAAACAGCCCCTCCCCCTCATCTTCTCCTTCTTCTCCTTTCAATAAAAAAATTTGAATCCAGGTCTCCAAATTCAAGCCAAATACAAAACTCTAACAAAATCATCACTACTTCGTCCTTCTCAACTCAAGCATGGTTCTTGGCCAAGACTTTTTGGTGCTAACTCTTGGATCACCTACTTAGACTATCTTGAGGTATAAACCCAAAATCAAATACTTCTTGCTAAACTTTTAGTTCCTTAAGCTTAAAATTGTGTTTAAGTAGTGATTTTTGCTAATTTTGTGTTTTATGTGAAGTTTTGGTTAAAATAGGATTGTTATGGCTTGTGTAGTGTAAATAAGTGCAGTTAGTGTTTACAAAACCAAGTCTTATCGCTAGATTTCACTAAAACACCTTAATGTCGCAAATTAGAATTTTAATTACTGTTTTGAATCAAGTTTTAGGATACGGGAGATCTGCTATACCTGTGGTTATTTTCTGGTTTAGCAAACTTATACAGATTAGTGTACAGGGTAGCTAGAGCTTTGTGTTGAGATTCGAGCCCGTTACACCCCATTCGACCCGGCGACTTTCCCATGTTTTCCGAGCTCGCCAGCCCCCTATGAGAATTTAGGGTTGGTTCATTGCATGTGGGTTCATGCAGGTGTTTAATTGTGTTTGGTGTTGCTAGTTTTGTTTATTTTTGCTTCAGGTGAAATCTGGGACCATTTACCTATAATCAGTGTAACGGGACTTGCGCGACATGTACGTTCCGCGTTGGGTTTGGTGTTGCTGTGTGTCACAGCATGTCGGGGTGGTTTTTGACGTATGCACACACGTTTCGATGTTTCGAATGCATACCCATTTAGCTTGCGACGCTAGTTTCTCGTATGATCTTGATATCGCGTTTTTGCAGGATTTTGCCTTATGTGTGTTGCTTCGTATAAATTCTAGGTTCGCAGGCGGGGACTTCGAATGCCGCGAAGAAGGGGAAGCTGGTGGTTGGCTACACTTAGCCCCAGATCACGGTGAGTAGATTTAACATCTACGGGGAAATCGCCCGTATGGCGTTATGCGTCAGGGCTTGATAGGATATTGTAGCCGCGTTTTCATATTCGTATATGTTGACTTTTGCATAACATCATTACATGCCATTATATTGTTGTGCTCGATTTTAGTATTTAGTGGACACTGCACTGTTACTAACGGTTTATACTGCACGAGCACAAATTTCATGCTACTCACACACCATTAGTAATTGCCATGACACTCGCACTATAGGATTTCTATGAACCATACATCGTTTAGATTACCTCATCATTGATGATTAGACCAGATTCTGTTCCTTTGTCTGCATACATATTGTGTACATCCATATTGGCATATATACATATTGTACACTAATGCTTGCGTATATACCACTTGTGCATCCGTACCTACATACATACTTATTGCACATACATAGATGATACTGGCTTTGGTTTTGGAGAATTGGGGACCGCATGAGATATTTTCAAACTTGGATCCATTTAAAAGAGCGGTTTTCCATTAATATGTTATATCACTGTTCCATGTTGCATGATATTCGGATATGCTTACATTTTTATCATATGTCGCATACATCATGCTTTATGATTTTACGCATTGAGATATGCTATTTTCATGAGATTTCTGGATTTGAGGACCGTGGCTATTTCAAAAGAAAGCATGTACTGTTTTAAAAACCCGGTTTCTTTGATATGATATTTCGGTATGTCCACCATGCGTTTTCTCGGTTCAGAGACGTGTGACATATGAAACCCGATTCGAGGAGCTGGATGAGGCCGATTGTGGGTACATGGTGGACCAGGTATGGTATCCCGGGGCGAGAACGGATCTGTCGTGCAGTAGACGATGAGCCTGGCAGAGGGATCACTACCTACCGGTGATTGGTTGGACCTGGCGGTTATCCGGAGGATACTGACCAGAGTCGAGAGTTGGATATGGGCCGACCCGTACTGCCGGGGCTGAGGGCCGATTCCGCAGATGGAGCCCGTGGGCCGATCCGGACTGACGGAGCCCGATACATGAGGATTTGCGTGTCGATGCTGGACACGAGTATTTAATGATATTTTGAGTGCCGATATTGAGTACTCATGTTTCCATAAGATTTACAGGATATGATGGCCGATTTGATTGACGGCGCCTGAGTTATTGGGATTCGGGGTGTATTTGGTAGACACCGGGTTTTTCCACGATGATCATTCGTGTAGATAATATTTTATCCCATGCTCAGCATTCATTCATATGCATTGTATCATGTAGTTGTAGTACCTGATAGAGTACCTTGCATGATCATTGCACATCCCGATTATCATATTGGTGTTATTAGTTGCACATGTTAGAGTATCGCAGTACGTTCATACCTGCGATTACCAGTATATGTTATTTACTATTCACGAGTTGGCTACTCACCCCCGTTGTGCCACAGTGTTTTGTAGGTTGACCCTCAGTGTAGTCACGGTATGGCTACCTCATTGTATCTTTTTGTTGCGGATCCCGCTACAGTTTGGCGTGTGGGCCATTTTGCTTATAGGTGGGTTGCGGGTATCCATTTATATTCATTGTACATTCTATTGTATCTAATACTCTCCATCTACCATTTCATGTATTGGCTTAGAGACCAGTTGTGAGGACAAGATTGTATATTATTTTGTACTCTGGATGTCGAGCTCGTGCGAGCCGACTTTATTATGCAGTTTTATCTTTTATGCTGTTTTTTTGTTTTTCTTTCTCTTATATTGTTCATTTCTTCGCTTCGGCGTCGTATTTTATTCTCGTAGGGATTGTTTCCGCCGTTGGGCGTGATTGCTCCCGTTTGGGGGATGTTTTATCTTTATTATATGTCATTTTACTTATATCATGTGTTGTACCGGTTTTCGGGGCTAGTTTTTACAAAGGAGGTGCTGCCAAATTTTTTTAAAAAATAACTTAAACTTTAAAGATTTTTACTCAAGGTATTCTAAATGTTTTGAACCAATGTTTTCATCACTCACTAATTTTAATGGTTTTGATTTCTGGGTTTTCGTCTTACTGAATCGTGTTACACCTGTAGATGTTACGTGGTTAAGTGCCGGTCACAGGCCGAAGTTTGGGTCGTGACATCCTTAAACTAGAAATTTTCCTCAAACACGGCGACAAAGGACTGAGATGTCCTTAAACTAGAAATTCGCCTCAAGCATCGCGACAACGGACCGAGATATCCTTAAAGTAAAAATTCGCCTCAAATATGGAGATAACGGATCGAGATGTCCTTAAACTAAAATCTCGCCTCAAATATGGCGACATTGGACCGAGAATTTCTTAAACTAGAAATTATCTGCCTCAAACATAGCGATAACGGACCGAGATGTCCCTAAACTAGCACATTGCCTCCAAAATGGTGATAGGCTCCCTTGAGTTCTATATTGTAATCGAAGCCCCAATGGCGAAGACTGCAACTCAAGTCCCACTGGCTATATAGCTACTCCAGCGATGAAGTCACCCCTAAGTCCTAATGGCAAACAGATGGGTCATTAAAAAACGGAATGTCCACAAGAGAAATGGGCACGGATGGAAACCCGAAAGGGTGTCGTGAGTGAAAACGGCAGGATTACCGGCGAGTTTGTGAAAACCAGGAAGGGCGCAATCTCGTCAAAAACGGTATTTCCACAGGCAAAATGAGCATGGATAAAAACCCGGAAAGGTGCCGTGAGTAAAAACAACAGGATTACCGGTGAGCTTGTGAAAACCCGGAAATGCTCAATCTCGTAAAAAAAAGGTATGTCCACAAGCAAATTGGGCAAGGATGAAAACCCGAAAGGGCGCCGTGAATAAAAACAGCAGGATTACCGGCGAACTTGTGAAAACCCAGAAAAGCGCAATCTCGTAAAATAAATTTTACACTTACGAGATCCTCTCAGCTCGTAAGGAGAACTCCTCCTATGAGACCCTTACGGCTCATGGGATTCAAAAGCCTTAAGCTACAAAGATCCAAACATGTTCTTAAACCATTGTATCCCCCAAGTTTCCCTACAGGCGGTCCAATATTGACCCTTATGTACAATCCACGGGCACGAATAAACATTTCCACACCAAGTTCTACCAATGGCGAGAAATGTTCCCATATGATGAACGACACTTATAAGTCCTTTCGACTTATAAGGAGAAACACTCTTGTAAGATCCTTACGACTTACAGGAGAAAATATCACATGGGAATCCCTACGATTCCTAAGAAGAAAATACACCTACGAGATGCTCACGACTCGTAGGGAGAAATAACCTTATGAGATCCTTATGGCTCATAAAGTAAAAAAGTCTTAACCCTGTTTGCTAAGCCACCTTTTTTCAAATCAATAAAGGCAAATGATGATTCGCTCCTGGAAATATCCTAGTTGCAGCGATGTTGATGCCTAAACAGGTGTCATACTCCCAGTCCTTTCACAGCAAATGATGATTCGCTCTTGGCAATATTCCAGTCGTAGCGATACTGATGCCAAAGTTGGTATTAAATTCTAAACTCGTAATAAAAACAGCAGCGAGTAAAAAAAATGCATATGAAATAGCCGAAATGATGGTGCAACTCGCAATAAAAATCAGCGAGCAAAAAATATGCATATAAAAACAGCCGAAATATTTGGGCAACTCGCAATAAAAAGAAGCGAGTAAAAATATAAAAAAAATAGCCGAAATTTTTAGGCAGCTCACAATAAAAAGCATCGAGTAAAAATATAAAAAATAGCCAAAATGATTGGACACCGCGAATAAAAAAGCCGAAATGATTGGGCAATTGCGGCTTTCGCGATAAGAAAAGCTAAAAAGATAGAGCATCGCGGAAATCAAAAATAAAATAAAAGAAAAGGAAAATTTCTTTGCCCCTGCAAGTATGTCTATATTGACTCTTGTATACAATCTATGAGCACAAATGAAAGAAAGGGAACCATACTTTTCCACCAGGCTCCATCAAAGGGAGAGCCAGATCTCAACGGTTCATATACAATTTAGAGATCAGCTCGATGCCCTTCTCATTCCAATAAGGTGCAGACGTGACGTCAACAAAGCTCTAAGGAGCCAAATTAAAAAGGATAAATGGCAACATCCTAGCTCCAACTCGACGTTTCTTCTCAATGAAGACGCAACGTCAACAGAAAAAAGTGGAGTGATGGCAAAAATTCTTGCTCCAGCTGAACGTTCTCCTCATTTCAGCAGGGTGTGGACATAACTGTCAAATGAAATTAGAGCAATGGCATATTCCTAGTTCCAGATCTCGATGGCAACATTTACAGCTTAGAGATCAGCTCGATGTTCCTTCTCGGTGCAGATGCAACGTCAACAAAGACCCAAGAGGTCAAATAAAAGTGGAGCCATGGCAAAATCCTAGCTCCAAGTCATGACGGTTCATATACAATTCGGAGACTATCTCGACGTTCTTTCTTATTCTAGCAGGATGCAGACGTAACGTCAACAAAAGACCAATGGGTCGAAATCAAAAAGGAGTAATGGCAAAATCCGAGCTCCAACTCGACGTTCCCTCTCGGGACAGACGCAACGTCAACAAAAAAAGTAGAGTGTTGGCAAAAATCCTAACTCCAGGTCGACGTTTTCCTCATTTAAGCAGGATGCGGACGCAATAATCAAATAAATGTGAAGTGACGAAAAAATCCTAACTTCAGATCTTAATAGCAACATCTAAAGCCTAGAGATCACCCCGACGTCCTCCTCATGCCAGCTGGATGCAGACACGACGTCAACAAAGACCTAAGGGTCAAATAGAATTGAAGTCACGGCAAAATCCTAGCTCCAAGTCTTGACGGTTCATATACAACTCAGAGACTATCTCGACGTTCCTTCTTATTCTAGCAGGATACAGACGTAACGTCAACAAAAAGACCCAAGGGTCGAAATAAAAAAGGAATAATGGCAAAATCCCTGCTCCAACTCGACGTTCCCTCTCGGGGCAGACGCAACTTCAACAAACAAAAATGGAGAAATGGCATATTCCTAGCTCCGGACATCAACTGCGATACATACAGCATGGAGGTCCTACAGATGTCAACCCTACTTCAGCAAAGAATCGGCGCAACATCGTCAAAGCAAAAAATGAAGTGATGGCATATGCTGAGCTTCGGGTCTTGACGTCAGCTCATATAAAACCCAAAAGACCATTGGAGATCATTCCACCCTAGAAGGGTGCGGTTATGACTTATCGAGACTCCAAATTGAGCCTAACTTCAAGTAAAAAGTGTCATGGAAAATTCCTAACGATTGCTCTTCTAACGGTAATATAACCTAAGGAGATTATTTGTAGACGTCTTGTCCATCATCCGAAGGGATCAGAGACACGAAAGTTATGTGGCGATGGCATATTCCTAGCTCCGGGCTTCAACTGCGATATATACAGAATAGAGGTCCTACAGATGTCTATCCTACTTCAACAAAGAAATGGCACTACATCGTCAAAACAAAAAATGAAGCAATGGCATATTCCCAGCTTCGGGTCTCGTCGGCAACTCATAAAAACCTAAAAGACTATCAGAGATCATTCCACTCCAGCGCGGAATGGTTATGACTCATCGGGGCTCCAAATTGAGCCTAACCTCAAGTAAAAAAGTGTCATGAAAAATTCCTAATGCTTGCTCTTCCGACGGTAATATGACCTAAGGAGATTACTTGAAGACGTCTTGTTCAGACTCAGAAATGATCAGACACACGACAGTCGTGGAGCTACTTAAACAGCAGCTTAAAAACCGCATATCGAGGAATACATCAGTCAATGCGACGGTACCACGGAATTAAACCCTAGTACCACATACCTAACGGACCCCTGTCGTAAAGAATAGGGGTTATCTATATTTGACGTTAGGATACACCTGCGAGATCCTCTCGACTCATCTCGACTCGTAGGGAAAAAGATCTTTATGAAACCCTCACGGCACATGAAGGTGAAAACCTTAGGCGACGGGGATATCAACCTGTTTCCAGAGCACTGTGGCCCTACAAGTAGGTCCGAACTGACTCTTGTATACTATCAACGAGCCACATTCTCCAAAATCGCATATCGATGAGGAGGGGAAACCACTTACGAGTCTTCTCGACTCGTAAGGAGAAAAGTCTCTTGTGAGATCCTTACGACTCTCAAAAGAAAACGCACTTAGGAGTCCTCACGACTTCTAAGGAGAAAATACACCTACGAGATCCTCCCGACTCGTAGGGAGAAAAGTCTTAATGAGACCCTCACGGCTCATAAAATTGAAAAGCCTTAGGCAACAGATCTAAACCTGTTTTCTAAGCTATCGCTGCCTTACAAATAGGTCTAAATTGACTCTTGTACACTATCCACGGGTCACATTCTCCAAATTCTCATACCGATGAGGAAAAAACTACTTGTGAGTCCTCTCGACTCGTAAGGAGAAAATTCTCTTGTGGGATTCTTACGACTCTCAAGAGAAAACACACTTAGGAGAAAATACACCGACGAGATCCTCTCGACTCGTAGGGAGAAAGCCCTTTATGAGACCTCCATGGCTCATAAAGTCGAAAAGCCTTAGGCGACAGATCTAAACTTGTTTCCTAAGCCATTGCTGCCCTACAAGAAGGCCCAAACTGACTCTTGTATACTATCCACGGGCCACATTCGCAAATAAAATGAAGAAGCTAATTACGGGACCTCACGACTCGTAAGGAAAAAAAATACCCGAGTGAGATCCTTACGATTCACAGAGGAGATGAACACTTAGAAATTCTCACGATTTCTAGGGAGAATACACACCTATGAGATACTCAAAACTCATAAGAAAAAAACCTTCTTGAGACCCTTATGGTTTATGAAGATAAAAAAGCCTTAGGCTACAAGGATCCTAAACTTGTCTCCTAAGCCATCAATTGTATGACCATGCATAACTCTATACTACATCATCTACGTACATACTTACATGGGCAAAGTAGTGGGGGGCATTTGTTCCCGCCAAAATTTTTAGCAAAGAGTTATTTGTTCCCTTATTAAAAAAAGGGGGAAGAGGAAAAGAATCCTCATAGTTTCGCATCATGTGTTAAACACGTGGGCGCTTATATGCAAATCATATAAGTGCTGAAAACAAATAACTAAGGGGAAAATTGGCCTCACGTGTTAAACAAGTGAGCGCTTATATGCAAAGCATATGAACGATGAATAAAATAAACTTAATTGCCAAACTGGCCTCACGTGTTAAATACATGAGCGCTCATATTCAAAGCATATAAACGCTGAAAATAAAATAAACCTAAAGGCCAAACTAGTCTCACGTGTTAAACACGTGAGCGCTCATATGCAAAGCATATGAGTGCTGAACATAAATAACCAATGGCCAAACAGGCCTCACGTGTTAAACACGTGAGCGCTCATAAGCAAAGCATATGAGCACTAAAAAAAGAGGCTAAAACCCATACTATGGGTCACGTGTTAAACACGTGAGTTCTCTTGTCGCATTCTTTGGCAGCGCTCACATACAAAGCATATGAGCGCCTCAATTTAAAATGATCCTATTTGATAAAATTAAATTCTATATGATAAAATTAAATTCTATTTGGGAAATATTTTCTCTGATCTTTCTAATATGGAAACATCTTTTTTAAACAGAGAATTTTGGATTTAAAATCTAATGGTAATAAAACATCACCAATTAAACTATCTGATAGAATTAAATTTTATGTGGTAAATATTTTCCTAATCTTTCTCAAACTAGAAAGATCTTCTCTGTTAAACAGAGAACCCTTGGATCAAAATTCCAACGGTGAATATAAAATCACCCATCGATCATTTGATAGAATAAAATTCTATCTTAGAAAAATAAATTTCTAATCCTGTTAAACCAACAAGATATTCTTATGATAGAATAAAATTCGCATCTTGTTAAACTAACAATATATTCATATGATAAAATAAAATTCTAACAAGATATTCATATTATAAAATAAAATTCTATGTTAGGAAAATATCTTCCTAATCTTATTAAAATAATAAGATATTAATATGATAGAATAAAATTCTAATCTTGCTAAAATAACATGATATTAATAAGATAAAATAAAATTCTAATCTTGTTAAACTAACAAAATATTTATATGATTGAGTAAAATTCTATCTTAGAAAAATATTTCCTAATCTTGTAAAACAAACAAGAAATCTTCTCTATTAAACAGAGAGTCTTTGAATTAAAAATCCAACGGTGAATAAAATTCACCAATTAATCTAAAAGATCATTTTGATTGATTATAAAATCAATCATGATCTCTCAATGAGAGATTTTCTCAACAAATTGATTCCTTTCTTTCTCCTATAAATAAGAGAAAAGAGATGACAAAAGAGAGAGAGGGAGAATAGAGAGAGAGGAGAGACAAAGAACTCCCCACAAGCTTCTGCAAAAAAATATACAGTGAGCTCTTAAAAAAGAAAGAGAATTTAATTCTCAAAAAAAGAAGAAGACTTGCCTCATTTGAAACCCTATGTAAAAAAACACACAGAGATCATAATGTTTCTTCTTTGCCTATATAAGAGTTTAACCCTTCATATAAGAACTTAGTACTTCCTCTGGATAAAGTTTGCAGAAGCAAATCTTCCCACAACTTGAGAATTTAATTCTCATCAGGAAGATTTTGTTCTGCAGATTCAAAACTTAGGGGAGAAGAACTAGGTCATAAAAGAAAAAGAAATAACAGGAGCATATGGAAATTTAATTCCTCCAAAAATTAGGGTTTAACCCAATATAAAGAACTTAGTGCTTCAAAAAAATGATGATGATCCAAGATCCTCAAAACCGTAATCTTGATGATCATCAATGACTAAAAAATGTCATTAACAGAGATCAATATCTCTAAAAAAACAAAAGAATATTTTGGTGACTCATTAGTGCTTTAGCATTATTATGAAGCCTCACGTGTTCCCTACGTGAGTTTTTCAAACAAACAAAGAGAACAACCAAAATTGCCTCACGTGTTTCTCCACACGAGTGCTTAAAACAAAAGGGAAACAAGCAAAAGAAAAGCCAAAGCTGCCTCACGTGATTCTCACGTGGGCGCCTAAAAAGCAAAGAAAAACTTCTTTGACAATTAGGCAACCGCCCCAAAAGGAAGCAGTCTCGTGAGATGCACGCGAGCTCTATCCAAGTGCTTAGCACTTTTGTAAAAAAAGGGGAAACGAACGGATAAAACCCAAATCCCAACACTCACATGCTTCCCACGTGAGTATCATACAGAGCGCTCAACGCTCCATGATTAGTCAAAAATAAATAAAAAAACGTTCACATCTGGGGGCCTCATGTGTTTCACACGTGAGCGCCACATAACTCTAATGCTTAGCATTAATCCAGCACCCCACGTGTTTCACACGTGAGTGCTATATGTCCCAGTGATCAGTACTGTTGGGTAATTATGGAAACTCAATCTCAGCCTAAAATTGGCTAAGTTTTCCGAAGTTAAATCTCTTTATTTTTAAATCAATCGAGCCCATATGCTCTTGATTTCCAAGGTCTCAAATATGACCAAAAATTCTTATGTCCACAACAACCCATTTTCCCTTAAATACAGGATTTGGTTTAAGGGTACATCTCTTCACACCTCTGATACATGTCGTTGTAATTCCTCAATATTTTCAGAGAAGTGGAGGGTCCCGGCGACCAACAACTTCTTTCGTTGATACACTTCCAAACTGATGTGCATACCTCAAATCGAATCGCACCCCAAATTGGGCGCATTCCATGTCACCATCGTTCACTCTGCCATGTAACAAATACACGTGTGTGCAAGATGGATAAGGCACCGAAATGTTCTTAAACTAATATTCGCCCCCCAAAACGGCGATAACAGACCGAAATGTTCTTAAACTAATACTCGCCCTAAATACGGCGATAACGGACCGAAATGTCCTTAAACTAATACTCGTCCCAAATACGGCGATAATGGACCAAATGTTCTTAAACTAACATTCGTCCCCAAAACGGGAATGTTGGACCGAAATGTCCTTAAACTAATACTCGCCTCCAAATACGGCGACAAAGGACCGAAACGTCCTTGAACTAACATCTCGCTTCAAACTTAGCGATAATAGACCGCGATGTACTTAAACTAAAATAATCGTGCCCGAACGCTCATATGTTTAAGCTGATCTTAATCTTAAACCAGATTAACGATCCTTAAATCAACCCAAACTCAAATCTAAAAATATAAAGATTTTGACTAATCCATGCCCTACGGGCGACGACAGAAACTAGTCTCCGTATACAATCTATAGGCAACCTAAACAAACAAAAACACACACGACACGAAGTGAACTTTCGGAGCAGGAGAAAGTGGTTATCGCGATGTGGTAGCGTAATTAACTGCAGGGACTTATGCCTGCAGGGA
Organism: Agapanthus africanus; assembly: GCA_030015575.1. Lineage (NCBI taxonomy): Eukaryota > Viridiplantae > Streptophyta > Magnoliopsida > Asparagales > Amaryllidaceae > Agapanthus > Agapanthus africanus. Next base: position 191,588,683 of record CM057338.1, read on the forward strand.
AGAGCGTCCCCACAATCAAAAACCTCTCACAAACGAGGGGGAATCTGATAAAGTCTACTACAACGGCCGCATCCGTCCAAACCTCCGATATACGGTGCCATAAATCAATTTGGCATTTTCGGAGAGATGGATGGATAAACCCAAATAGCATCTGCCCCCAGGATTCAGGCAAGACGTCCCAACGTCCCGTTCCGTATTCCGACGGTGAACAGTTGATCCCACAACCATTGGTATTTGACAACAAAGATTGTATGCGGGTGCTCATAAGAGACTGATTACACCGAACTGACTCGTCGAGAACTCCTAGATGGTGTTATACCTATCGTCAGATAGCAGTTCTCAGGTGACACATATATAGGTTAGTCTGTAGACCTGAGATCGTCATAGTGTCTCATATGGTCCCCACTGTACTTAGATTACTAACCTACCACAGCTTTAAAGGGCTGTGCAAACAGGTAGTGGTTGGGTACAGTCCCGGATCATGTAGAGGCAATGAGCAATCGGAAGGGATTCGACTCTCCTGGTATGGGGAGTTGATGTTGCGTTGTGTAAGACTAGCTATAACCATAAGTCACAGGCCAGGGCAAGCGAGATTTGTTGATAAGCGTTTTCAGTAGTTTCTTATATGGTTATGAGCTTTATGCTTGCACGATTCATCGGGTTGGTAAGTCTGACAAATAACACCTCCCAAACCGGATATGCGACATTCTCGGACGAAGAGACCGGACTGTACGGTAAGTGTCATCGATAGGCTCTATAGGGTACGGGAAAGTTTTCTTGTCAACATTTTCATTCATTCAATACCTGTGTGGCCGTTACGTACAATTAGTACCGCTAACATGCTTGTAAGGTAAGGATGTGAACCAACAACTTAGTTATAGCTTGTTGACGGGTCTTTAGAGTCCCACACAGATGTTTTGTCCACTTGAGCGAAATAATGTATTGCGCGCATGGGATGCGTGCAGGGTCCGGTTAGACATTCGTCTTTAACCGGACGGGTTATGATACTAACCGGATTATTGAGATAAACTGAGTCATTGTATTAATTGTTAATTCAAAGGCAAGTTTAATTATATATCATTATGTGATAATTGATTTGAATGAGTTTTTAGATCAAAATATTTTATCGCAATCAAGAACGGCATCGCTTGGTAGCTAGCCGGTGAATACGGGTCGGTCCACAGGGATGTTGTGTATTTCCTAATTGTTCTAACGAGTTAATTCCAAATGGTGTTTGGATCTTTATCACTAAAACTAAGTTGATTTAGACTAGAATTTAGAAATCTTGCTAGGATTAGGTTTAGGTTAAGTTTGGAAAGTTAAAAATTTCCCACCGCTTTCAATGCCCTAAATTAGATCTCTTTAGGTGTTATGGTAATTATTAATAAAAGGGATTAGGACGACCGGGAAGAAACGATATTTTTTCCTCTAGGTCATTGTCCGTCCTTTCTTAATCCTTACCCTAACCTCCATGGAAAACATGCACATCCGGTGTTTTATACTACGGGATCACCGTTACCTCGTGGGTAGGATACCGTATGGAGCGGTATGTGTATGTATTCATGGAGTCCTAATAATTAGTATGTGTTGGGCAAGAAGGGGTGAGAGATTTGCATCTCTCAAACCTTCCCTATTCCTAACCCTAACAAGCGAGGAACTACTCGCTCATTAGGGGATCTATGAAAGACATGATTTTTATGAGTTTTAGATTGAAAAGGTTAATTATCTAACTACTGCAGATCAATAAAAAGTTCTAATCTAAATTAAACTAGGGCAGAGAATAAATTTAAACTACGGCAGAAAGAAGAACTAAGAACTGGGGCAAAAATAAAAGAAACTACTTACAAAATTGATACTCTCAAAACATGATAGAAATTCTGAATTTTATTGAATGAAAAGAGGCATGACCTAAAACAAGTTTTAGAGTTTCTATTTATAGAGTATAGAAAGCCTTAGGGTTACAATCGACGGACATCTGCATTTACAAAAGTACCCCTAGGAAGACTAGTCAATGTGCCGCCAATTTCCAAAATTTTTCTGCATCGATACGGGCACACCATGGCCGCGGATCCGCGGCCAAAAGCAAGGTTTGGCCACGGTTCCGCGGCCAAGTGGAGAGATTGTGGCCTAATATTTTCTGTGCTGCTTCTGGTTGTGTTTGTATTCCTGTTTCTTCAGTTGGTTCTTCAGAATGTCTTATATTTCTCTTCTAGATCTGCACAGTGAATAATTGTAGTGGAATTTTACCGTTACTTCGTGTCGAAGTCTTGAACCTTGCGCTGCCTTTGTGCTTTGTGAACTTGTTCATTGATCTTCATTGTCCCTCAACATGTAGGCACGATCAAAATTCCACCATTTATTGGTCGTAGTCTCACTTTGTATTATCTTTTTCATCAATTTCACTATTTTTGTTCCGAGAACCTGTAACCTGCAATTATGTAGTAGACATGGGTCAAAAGCACCTGTTTATTTGTAAAACGTATAAGAATGAGAAATATAATAATGCAAAATTATGATATGAACAAATACCCCCAAACTTATCTTTTTGCTCGTCCTCGAGCAAACCTAGTTTTATTCTTGAAAAAGACCTAGCCTCACTTTCCCAGGGAAACACGATTGCACTGAGCTCGTGCAACAAGCCGTTAAATCTCTAGGTGTCCCTAGTAAGAATAGTGTCGTCTCCTGAGTGTTTTCAACGGATACTATCCACAAAATCCTATCAATTCGGCCTATCGACTTTTATTCTCCAATTAGGTCTTCTAACAAGAAATTCTATTATCTTCGACTCGTAAATTATCCAACCGTATTCTTCACGCTTCGTTATCATTTAACTTAAAATTGTATATATTCTTGTGAAATTACTTAGCTTTTGGCATCTTTTAAGTTTTCCTTCTACTGTTCTATCTCAACTTAGGAATTTTTATCATCTCTATTAAAAATATAAGTCATATTCTTCATTCCTGTCTCTTATCTAAATCCCAATCACATACCCCTACGTGTGTGTATATATCACCCATACACTTGGAAATTCAAATCAAGCTATCATACTCTTGTCCGTCGTCCAAAACACTTCTTAAGTGGTGAATTTTTAGATGAATTTTGCTTACACATCCATCATGCAACCGTTAATACTTCTTGAGGTACCAACAACCGATTACAAAATGTGTTTGCACATTAAAGTGTAATTCCTAGACTTATAACACCTACGGCTTTAGAAGTGACTCCCAAACCAGTTGGTCTAAGGCACTAGGTGATGAATCACTCTCGCTAAATATTTTTACTATTTTTGCAGCCTTAAGTAATTACAAAAACCAGTGTTCATTTTTTTTACTCACACTTGCATTTTATTGTATTTTTCTTCGTACTAAGGACTTTAGACAAGGGCATTTCAAGGTCTCTCCTACTATTCTAAGTTTCAAGTTTCGTGTTTGCGCAATTTGTAGGGTATATATTTTCAGAATTTAGACTTAAGCTTAGGAATTATTTTTCAAATTTATACTTTAATAAAGATATCAATACGTTTCCCTTGTTTTAACTTAGCCTAAGAAGTCAACTCGAAATTTGCCTATTTCTAAATAAACTACAAAGACATATACTTTCTACCGTTAAATTTTAAGAAAGGTTATTTTTAGGGTTTTTTAATTTACTAAGTCTAAGATCTAGTTGTTCCTACCTAGTTAACCCATTTGTCAAACTCAAGTCGATTAAGACCAAAATTGAATGTTTTAATTTTTATAATTTTTTAATTTTTTCAGTTTCTATTTGATTTTTCTTTTTATATTTTTTTTTATTTTTCAAAATTTTCAACTTTTAATGATTTTTATATAAGGATGCAAATACAAAAATATACATATGAATGCGAAGGAGGATGCAAATGCAAAAATATACATATGAATGCGTAGGAAGAAAACTTACCGACCATACCCCCAAACTTAAACTTGACAGTGTCCTCACTGTCAGGCTACACCAAGAGGGTCGAAAATGTCGGCACTTCCCTGTTTAGATTTTTTATGTTATTTTGTATTTATATGTACAAATGATACGCACCCCTAAACTTATTTGAAATAAAGTTTTGGCAAGATGATCAAAAATTTGGAGGTAAAATGGAGGAAAATCAATCGGTGTAAATCGGTTTCTGCAAAAACAGGAGCTCCTCCAACGGGTCCGTAGTGAGGAACAGTTTCAGTCGATGTCCGTTTACTTTGAATAAGTACAGTCCTCCAGATTTTCAAGATCTACCGCACTGTGCGGATATACGGTGCGTACTAAAAATGGCCCTTTCCACCTAGATTTGAGCTTGCCGAGGTGAAAGTGTAACCGAGTGTCATAGAGTAAAACCTGTTGACCAGATTTAAACGTTTTGCGTATAAGGTGTTTGTCATGAAACACCTTAGTTCGGTTTTTAACAATGACAGCATTATCATAAGCCTCATCCCGTAGCTCTTCTAGTTCGTTTAGTTGCAGCTTTCGATTGCTGCCCGCATCTCCTATTGATAAATTCAATTCTTTAATCGCCCAAAATGCCTTGTGCTCAATCTCAACTGGGAGGTGGCAAGCCTTCCCATAAACAAGCCGGTATGGAGACATACCAAGATCGGTCTTGTATGCAGTACGGAATGCCCATAGTGTATCAAGCAGTTTGTGTGACCAATTTTTATGGTTTTTAGAAACCGTTTTCTCTAAGATTTGCTCAATTTGCCGATTTGAAACCTCGACTTGCCCACATGTTTGGGGATGGTATGGCGTTGACAGTTTGTGAGTAATGGAATATTTGCGCATTGAGGACTCAAAAGTCCTATTGCAGAAGTGAGATCCATTATCACGTATAATTGCTCGAGGGTACCCAAACCGGGAAAAGATATGTTCTTTAAGAAATCGAACGACAATCTTTTTATCGTTCGTTCGGCTAGGCACAGCCTCGACCCACTTTGACACATAGTCAACAGCCAAAAAAATATACACATTCCCAAAAGAATTGGGAAATGGTCCCATGAAGTCGATTCCCCAAATATCAAAAATACCCACAACCAAAATTGGTTGGAGCAGCATTTCGTTTCTCCGCGATATCCGGCCCAAGTGTTGGTACCGGGAGCATATATTGCAATATTCATATGCATCCTTAAAGAGTCGTGGCCAATAGAAACCACACTGCAAGATTTTCTCGGCTGTCTTCTTTAGGCCGAAATGCCCGCCACACGCTTGATCGTGGCAAAAAGACAGCACACTCTTAAACTCATTTTTAGGTACACACCGACGAATGATTTGGTCGGAACAGTATTTAAAAAGATACGGTTCATCCTAGTAAAAATGTTTTACTTGGGACAAGAATCGGAGTTTATCCTGTTTCGACCAATCTTTTAGGTATCAAGCCGGTGGCCAAGTAGTTTACTATATTAGCGAACCAAGGTTCGCATGATACAGCTAAGAGTTGCTCATCGGTAAAAATATTTTTAATTGGAATTTCAAGTGTAAGCGAAGAAGGAAGTCGTGAAAGGTGATCGGCCACTACATTTTCACATTCTCTTTTGTCCCTTATGACAAAGTCAAACTCTTGAAGTAAGAGGATCCAACGTATTAGGCTCGATTTAGCATCTTTCTTCGCAAAAAGGTGGTGAAGAGCTGAATGGTCCATGTACACTATCACTGCAGAGCCGATTAAATAAGGCCGGAATTTTTCAAGTGCAAACACAAATGCTAAAAATTCCTTTTCTGTTGTTGTGTAGTTCAGTTGGGCCTCATTTAATGTTCGGCTAGCGTAATAAATTACGTGCGGCATTTTATTAATGTGCTGTCCAAGAACAGCACCAATGGCGAAATCTGATGCATCGCACATAATTTCTAATGGATGTGTCCAGTGTGGAGATGAAAGAATGGGCGCAGAAATGAGAGAGTGTTTCAATGACTCGAACGCTTCCATGCAAGTTGAGTCAAAATCAAATGTTGCGTTCTTGGCCAATAAGAGAGTCAAGGGTCTAGCAATCTTGCTAAAATCCTTGATGAACCGTCTATAAAAACCGGCATGGCCAAGGAAAGCTCGGATGTCTTTGACGCATTTAGGAGGAGGGAGATTAGAAATGACCTCAATCTTGGCTTTATCAACCTCTATGCCGTTTGGCAAGATGACATGTCCTAAGACAATACCCTCTCGTACCATAAAGTGGTATTTCTCCCAATTTAAAGTGAGGTTCTTATCCCTACAGCGGGTAAGAACCGCGTTAATGTGTAGCAAACACTCGTCGAAGGAGTCACCGAAAATGGAGAAATCATCCATAAAGATCTCCAAAAACTTTTCAACCATGTCTGAAAAGATCCCCATCATACACCGCTGGAATGTACCAGGTGCATTGCATAACCCAAAGGGCATGCGACGATAAGCAAAAGTACCGAAAGGACATGTAAATGTGGTCTTGTCTTGGTCCTTTTCGGCGATGGAGACTTGGTTATAGCCGGAATAGCCATCCAAAAAGCAGAAAAACTTGTGCCCAGCCAATCGTTCTAGCATTTGGTCAATGAAAGGTAAAGGAAAGCGGTCTTTCCTTATCGCGGCATTGAGTTTTCTATAGTCGATGCAAACTCGCCACCCAGTTTGGGTGCGAGTAGGTATTAACTCATTTGCCTCATTGGTTATGACCGTAATGCCCGATTTCTTGGAGACAACATGAATGGGGCTAACCCACTGGCTATCCGAGATAGGGTAAATGATACCACTATCAAGACATTTAACAATCTCCTTCTTGACAGCCTCTTTTATTATGGGGTTGAAGCGTCTTTGAGGATCCCTTACTGTCTTGACATCATCCATCAAGTGTATTTGATGTTCAACTATGAGGGGACTAATCCTCTTGATGTCCGCCATAGACTAGCCAAAAGCTTGCCAGTTATTTTGTAAAACCATTAAAAGGGCCTTCTCTTGCTCGAGGGCTAGAGAGGCCGATATGATAACGGGAAGGGTCTCATTCTTACCTAGGTAAGCATATTTAAGGTGCGACGGCAAAAGCTTTAGTTCAAGTTTAGGAGGTGAAACAATTGAAGGTAGTATTGGTGAAACTGTTTCAAACTCGAAGGATTCCATCAACGGTTCAAATCGAATGTACGCAACCGAGTCGGATGGTTCAACTAACTCATCCGAAAAATCAAAAGACTCAAACTCGGGTGGTGAGTCTTTAAAATCGTCCAAAAAGGTGAAACATTCATAATCGTTGTCCGGCGTGAAAGCTGTGTCGGATTCTTGGAAACACACTAGAGGCGTCAACACTGCTGTGATCGAACAAAAAGTTTTCGAGCTCACAGTCCTCCTCCGTAATCTTATGGATCGAGTAAACATCAAGTATACTAGCATTAGGTTCGGAAGGCTGATTCCCCAACTTAAAGATGTTGAGTTCAATCGTCATATTTCCAAAAGATAGGTTCATGTAACCATTACGACAATTGATCACCGCATTGGAGGTCGCAAGGAATGGTCGACCAAGTATCACCGGAATTTGACTCCGGGGGTTAGCTACAGATTGTGTATCCATCACAATGAAGTCAACGGGGAAAATGAAGTCCCCTACTCTAATTAACACATCTTCTAACTCACCCCTAAGATGGGTGATGGATCGGTCGGCCATTTGGAGAGTACAATGAGTGGGTTTAAGCTCTCCAATGCCTAATTGCTCATACACAGAATAGGGTAGCAAATTGACACTAGCACCAAGATCTAATAGTGCTCTATTAATGTTCTTGTCCCCAATTGTTATCGAAATAGTAGGACAGCCGGGGTCCTTGTGCTTTTGGGGTAAAGATTGGACAAGAGCATCACTAACAACACTAGCCACGAAAACTTTCTTTGGTACTTGTGACTTCCTGTTCTTGGTGCATAAGTCCTTTAAGATTTTCGCGTAAGAAGGAACTTGTTGGATTGCATCCAAGAGAGGTATATTTATGCTAACCTGTTTGAACAACTCTACAATCTTCTCCATTTGTGGAGTTGGTTTATTGGATCTCAACCTGTCTAGAAAAGGAACATTTTGAAAATTTGCCGAGTCCAATTTTTGTGGATCAGATTGTTGAGTTGGAATGGATCCCCGTGTAGATGTGTTCGTGATGTGAGAAATGGGTCCGTTCGAAATAGAAGAAGTAGAGCCTTATGAAGATTGAAGAATAGGCTCTAACGAAGAAGATGAAGGTGAAGAAGAAGAAGATGAAGAAGAACCACCGGCAGGGGTGTCATTATTAATACCCATGTTATTTTGCAACACTTTTTCGGATCTCAACGTGGTCACAGCATTTACGTTATGATTTTGCTGTTCATATGCAACATGTGCGTGACCGGGATTTGGCAGTGGTTGAGATGGAAGCTTTCCCTTTTCTTGCTCGCTCAACGCAGTATTGAGTTATGCAATTTGTGCCTCAATAGATTTGATGCTTTGATCGTATGAAGCACTGTTTTGCACTAAAGATTGAATGGAAGTCTCCAACCTTGCTGCGGATTGTGTAGATTGCTTTAGGAACGCATCTAGACTTCTTTCTAGCGAAGTAACCTTATCATTATTTGGTTGAACAAAATTGTTTTGAGGGTAAGAGTTGTTGGGCATAAAATTGTTCATTTGGTTTTGGTAAGGTTGTGGGTGGAAAGGTTGCTGGTATTGAGTTTGTGAAGGTGCTTGTTGTTGTAGAGGAGGAAGCCTTTGAAAGTTGTTGTTTCCTTGGAATTGCTGGTTTTGATTCCAAGAAAAATTTGGGTGACTCCTCCAACCCGGATTATAAGTCGAAGAGTATGGATCATTTTTTTGTCGTTGCTGAAAGGCAGCATTGACTTGATCTTGTCCTTGAACAGGTGGATTGTAAGGACACTCTTTGGTGAGATGTGATAGATCCGAACAACAAGCGCAAACAGTTCGTGGGGGCAAAGCAGTGGCAGGAGAAGGCGATTAGATTTTGGTCTCAATTGCTTCTAGCTTTTTTGTAAGTGCGGCCATCTCGGCCTTCATAGCAATCGACATATCTAATCGATGTATGCCTGCCCTAGACTGACCAATTGAAGAAGATGAGGTGGTCTTTGTGCTTTCCAACTGAAGTGTTTGTTCAGCGATATCCTGGAGAAACTGTCACGCTTCCTCACTGGATTTGGTTAGAAAGTGACCTTGACAAATGGTTTCTAGCAACCGCTTCGTTGCTGGGTTCAATACCTCGTATAAAGTCTGGCAAAGTTGCTAATTTTCGATCCCATGTTGAGGGCATTGAACAAGTAGGTCTTTGAATCTTTCAAAACACTTCCAAAAGGGTTCGGAAGGAACCTGGGAAAATTGTACAATCTCATTGCGAATTCTCGCAGTCTTATGATGAGGATAAAACTTTTTAAGAAAAGCTTTAACAAACGCTTCCTAATTCTTAATTAAATGTGATGCCGTGCTGTATAACCACTTCTCGGCTAAGTCACATAAGGTGAAAGGAATGAACCATAGCCTTATAGCATCATCTGATAATTGGGTTGTTTTCATCATTGCGCAAACGTTTTGGAATTTGTTTATGAAGATATAGGCATCTTCGGATTCCAGTCCGTGAAATTTTGGCAGCATGTTGATGAAGTGGGGTTTGATCTCAAAATTGTCCCCATTTGCCGGTAGGAGTGAAAGACAAGTAGGTAAGGCGGTGCGGATCGGGTAGAAGAAATCGTGGAGCGCGATTCGTTGGGGCGCTTCAACAGACGGGTGTTGAGGGTTATTCGCACCTAACGGAGGTGGAATCAGTCCCGTGGGTAAGGTGTTGTTAGGATTATATCCCGACATCCCTTCGGAGGAAGAATGTGAAGGTGAAGGTAAGGAAGTGGAAGGAATTTCGACTTCGGAGTCGAAAGCTTCGTCGGTCGGTACCAACGAGACACGGACTAATCGGGCGCCAGTGTCCCTAGTCCAACCGGACATACACTAAAGAGGTAGTGTAGTCAAAGAGATGAAGAACAGAATGTGGAGGTAAGAAAACGTTAATGAGAAGAAAATGGGTGTAAGTGGGGTGCACGGATTTCTTAGCGACAAGTTGCAAGTTTTTGTAAATTTTTTTTTCCTTTTTTCCTTTTTTTTTATGTGGTGCTTTTTGCAAAAAGATTTTTGATAAAAGGCTTTAGACACCGTTCAATCAACCACAAATGCACAATCAGGCCTAGATCTAGGGTCACCTAGGTCAGCTAGACAGCTCCTAACTGTTCCAAAGGGCAAGAAATAGGACCTCAAACCGCCTCTTCACCGCCAATTGTGGCCAGGTAAGTGCCAGGTAAGTGGGAGGCTCTCCATCACTTAAGTAGTAGACCTAATTAAGTAACCACTTGCCTTAGACACACTTGTCTAGACACCACAAAGTCAGGTTAGGATCAACGGTCGATGCCTATGTTAGTTATATGTATGCCCTAGAGGCCATTACTATACATAGGATGTATATTGTAGTGGATGCTGGGACATATATAGGGAGGACTTTCTTGCTCGACATGATAGTATGCTATCTGGTTACTCTTTTAACGTGTACACTGATTGTCTCTCTGTTACATGTTGGTAAAGCCCTTAGGATGTGTACTTGACTATCTGGACTATGATGCGGATCATACTAGTGGGGACATGGTAGTCCATAAGTACATCCTTCAAAGTCCCTAGTCGTGGGTGTATCGAGACGGGGCATCGATATACCAGAGTAGACTAGCATATACCTTCTCGACCCATATAGATGGGCGATGGATGATCCCATATCCATTGGTGTTTGACATCAGAGATGATATACGGGTGCTCAGTGGAGACTGGGTACACTGGACGGACTCGCCGAGAACTCCCAGATGGTATTATACCTCACGTCAGATGGCAGTTCTTTGGTGACACTGGTACAGAGTAGTCTGTTGACCCGAGATCGTCATAGAGTCTTGTATGGTTCCCACAGTGCTTTGATTTCCATCTTACCACGTCCAAGAGGGCGTGCAAAACGGTGGTTTTTCGGTACAGTCCCGAATCACATGGAGGCAATGAGCGATAGGAGGGGATTCGTCTCTCCCGGTATAGGGAGTTGATGTTGCGCTGTGTTTCGATTGGCTATAACCGGAAATCCCTGGCCAGGGTTGCTGAGATTTACTAGTAAGTGTTACCAGTAGTTTCTCGAATTGTTATAGACCTCATATCGACACGACTTATCGAGCTATTGGGGTCTGACGTTTACCACCCCTAGGCAAGATATGCGACATATCAGACGATCAGACCGGACTGTACGGTAGTGTTACTGGTTGGATTCACTGGAGTGTGAGCGGGCTTGCTCGTCGATCTTCTGATCACTCAATACCCCGGTGTGGCCATTACGTTTGGCAGACCGCTTGCGGCTTGTGGGTGTTTGATATGATCATCACCTGCTGCCGGCGTATTGACGAGTCTTTAGAGTCCTACACAGAGGTTTCCTGGCTCAAGCGAAACGAAATAGGAGCGCATATGAGATATGTGCGGGACCGAGAATAATGCGTGTATGTGATACCGTATTTTATTCTCGCGATGAATGTATCTAAAGGTTGTATGCGATACAACCTAGTTATCGAATCAAGGATTGATTCGATAAGCCGATACATTGGATATTAGTCGGTTATATGAGATATGACCGGATCGTTAAATCAAGTGTTGATTTAATGATTTGATGTATAATTATATATTTGATATATTACTTTGCATTAACTAATATTGGTTCACTTTAAATGGATTTTCTCACTTGGATTGTGCACATTGTATATGTGATATACTTTTGTACACAAGATTGTATCATGTTTGATGATACATGTTAGTTTGGGTTTGTGTAAAGAATTAAACCATGGTTACTTAAGTGGTTAGGGTTTCATTTCCTTTTCTCATTTATTTATCTATTTATTCTTTATGGAAAAATATTTAGCATGATGCAAAATGGTGGCTTTCTTTGGATGCATGTTGAAGCTTCATGAAGACTTTGACCAAGTGACCATTTTGTCTCATGCTTAACCCTAACCATTCCATTCAACCATGATTAACTCTCTACACATTACCATGGTTAATATTATGATAAGAATGATTTTATTATTCTTATTATAATACTTATCATGTTCATTATCTTCTTCTTCTTCTTCATCTTCAAAGAAGAAAGCTTGCTTCATCAATGGTGATTGATGAAAAAGAGTGAGAAATCCAATTCTAAAGTCTACCCACTTCCTATTTCTTCATCCTCTACCTCTTGCCAAGTAGTAGAGTGTGTTTTCTTCACAAGTTTCATGACTTGGTGAAGTGGGAGCTTGATCTAGCGATGCCTCGACGTAGATCATCTTCGGCACGTCGTCGACGACCTAGCCCGCTCTTTCTCCGATGAAGCCGACGCTAGAGCCCGGGATTTGATTTGGACAGCGGAGAGAGGACTTCATCACGGAGCCGTGGAGGTGGAGGACCGGATCTACAAAGGTTGTATTTCCGTATTCTTGTAGTTAAGTGTTAACTAGTTTGCTTTGTCGCCTAGAATTCTAGCCGACGATCCGTAGTCTAGGGTTTCTCAGCACCGTAATTTTTCAAATTGGCATGGTTGATTCCTTGTGAGACCTCATTGGGGTGCCTAGGAACCCTACAGTGGTATCAGAGCCTAGCTAGAGCCTTAGGCGATGCGTAGACGAAGTTTGAAACCCGATCGATTCGAAACCCTAACTTAAACTTGCTCTCTGTACATTTTTCAAATTTGTGGATTTTTGCAAATTAAAAATATGCAGAAAAATCAGCAGGGAAATCTAAGAATTACGGCGCAAAATTTAGCTCCTAATTCCATAAAAGTGCGGCGGAACCGCGGCATTAGCGTGCAAATACGGCGGTTCCGCGGCCCTTTTGTCTCTTCTCCCATCAAATTTTGCGCAGTAATTTCTATTTGGCAGTGCTGGTTTTCTTGGGAATTTTTAATCTGAAATCCAGAGTTGAGTATTTTGGGTTGTATTGGGAGTTTGTACATTCGATCGGATTGTCAAACTCTGTCTATGTGTTTTTCCGGATAAATTTTAGAATATGTTAAAAAGTTCGACCGGATATAAATACCCAATTTTTCCCCTGTCGGGAAATTTCCAAGTGTTGGATTTTTCCGAGGTTTAAAGACGTTCTAAGTAGTGCAAGTAACACGATGGACCCTCTAGAAGACAACAAACCTTAACTCGATTATGTGACCGTCTTGAACTGCCCTTTGAACCTTCGGGTTTGAGGCAGTACGGCGTGCCACATGTGAGGCGTTGGCTTGACCCTTCTACGGCTGGACCGTTGGTACTGAGGCACGAAGTGAATGTCTTTGAATTTATTTCATGAGTTGAGCTGTTTCGGGAAAACTTGGTGTGTTCGACTGTTCGATTCGGAAAGTTTAACATTTTCTGTTTATCTGGAATGGGATACAATAATTGGAATTCACAAGTAGTTATGAGATAACTGAATGAATGTTATAAACATAGCACTTTAGTCTCACTTGATCGGTTGCCACGGAATTTTGATGTGATCAAAAGTCCGTCGCAATCACGTAGCGTACGCAGATACTCGCCGGGTAAACTTAATAGACAGCCTCACTCCATAGCCCCGACCAAGTGACTGTAGGAGAACCCCGTCGCCGAAAGTATCCGTTCGGGTGCTCGCGGCAGCGGTGTTCCGCCTTGGTGCACTTCGTCGACGGTATCGGGGGTGCGGCCGTCTACTGAAGTTTGCGACGAGCATTCGATCAGGATGTCGGGAATCTTGTTGAATTACCTGACTTGATATTGAAAAGTGTTTTCGATTTTGAGACTAAAATGCGGGGTTTATAATTGTTAGGCATGTGATGTCTAAGGTATTCATTTGATTAGGCATGCGATGTCTATGCTGGTTGCGGATTCCAACTGTTGTAGTTTTACACTTTCTTTTCTATGACCGTAAGTGTAATATGGGATATCGCCGGTTTCGTAGCTATATGTCAACGACAATTGGGATGCGCATATTTACTTACGTTGATGACATGTGATGTTATGTGTTGCTGGATATGTTATATTGGATCGTCGTGTTTGAATAGCCGGGGGGTTTTTATGTGAGATGAGTGTTTTTCATTTTCATTCATGTAAAAACTTGTATGTAATATTCTTTTATTGGGGCACTTCCAGGTTGCGGAAGATGTCACCTTTTGTATATTATTTACTTTTCCGCATTAGGATAGACCCAAAGAGGGGAGCACAAGTAACCGGGTTCTGGGGTTTAGTGGGAGACCAACTTGAGGAGTCGAGTCCGGGTCTCCTAACCCTAGAATTGGCAGGGTTGCTTGCCGCTCTCGTAGGGGTCTAGGGGTGTGGGATTGGCTATTCATCGCGACCGTGGAATCCGTGTTTTATACTGGCTCGTATTGAAAACACGGACGTCCTAGTATATCCAATATTTCATATGATTCTTCTGCTGCGATATCTGTGATGTGATCATGTGATGTTCTGTGATAGATACAGTATATAGTATATATGATATATTATATAGGCGTTACTTATGTTTTACACCCGCGCTAGCCCTGCCCCGCTCTGCCGTTAGTTACCTAACCTAACGGTGCACGAGGGGACATCGAGGCGAATGCGGATGGCATAAGTGTACGTCGTATTTATCTGTGATGTTTAGGTAACTTAAATGATGGGACTTCATTAATATGATTAATGAAATAAAATAAACCTAAGATGTTGTAGAATCGAATTTCAAAATAAAACAGGTAGCTACAGTTCTTGCTTTGCACAGCGGTATATATGATATATCCTGCACCTTATTCGATAAGGAAAGGACTGAGATCCCTTCACCGGGAGTGACTCCTTTAGCAATTACTGGAGGATGCTACACACTCGGTTTGTCTTTTGATTGCTTTTAAGTGTTTTTGCTTTGCACAGTGATATATATGATATATCCCGCACCTCATTCGACGAGGAAAGGACCGACGATCCCTTTACCGGGAGTGACTCCTTTAGCAAAACTAGAAAAGCCTCAAAAGCACTCCATTTTTTTTAAATCATTTGATTCTACAACGATATCAAGTTCATTACGCAATAGGTTTTTAGAAAAACATGTCATAGCCCTCCGTCATTTCAGATAAGTTGTATATAGTATTCGTGCTGCATTTGTTGGCTTTCGTCAAGGTGCAGTGTGCGGTAGCTATATGCTGCTTATCTGTTGCATACAATGCGATTGGATTAGGGTAGTCGTGCGGCTTTGTTGGCTTTCGTCAAGGGTCGTGCGGGTGGGTTTAATTCGATCAAGAAATGTACGGGTTGAACTTGACTAGCGGGCTATGGTTTGTTGGCTTTCGTCAAGGTCATAGCACGTTAGGGGCAAAATATTATCGGGAATTTCAAGTGTTGAAATTTGCAATGAGATTGCATACCTTCTATGAGATAGTTGGATCCCGATACCCACTGCGAGTAAGAGTTACTCCTGGGAGAGTTTTATACATTACAATTAGCCGATCAAGTAGGTGTCTAGAAAGGTGTCAACGGGGTTACGCCTCAGGGAAAACGAGGTTTACATTAATTAGGTTCGTGCGAGAGCACGGGGGACCTCCCTCAAAGTACCGACACTGGCCTGGCTGAAAGATTGGCGAACTTGTAGTGTGTAATTAATCCCGGCTAGTCTTTCCTTTTAGGGTTTGAAGGAAGATTTGATAAAAAGCAGTGGGAACCATCCTGATTAGATAAAATAATAACCAATCTATTCTTGCAAGAGCGCACGCTGAGTGTTTTCTTCTCTCTCTCTCCAGGTAGCGACCATATCACGCCTTAATCAAGATAATAATACGGAATATTGACCGAACCCGCTTGTTATACTAAGCTGGGGAACGTTGGTCCCGCTCCAACTTATAATTGTTATAAGACAGAGCAGGAAATTGGGGAATACCAGAATTCCCGTGCCACCCAAACGAAGAGAGTGCATGCTGATGCATCATCTTCGGGTGTGTTCGTTACAAAGAACTGTTTCTCTGTATCCTCTACGTCCTGGGTATGTGATACCAGATCAGGATCCCTGATATGTAATCTGTTACATAGGGCTACAGAAAGGTAGAGAACTGAGAACGGGTGATAAGTTTCATGAGGCAGAAAACGGGGCAAGTGTTGCAACCAAGTCTGTTGGTCACTGTCACCCTGTATTCCAAATACATTGATTCTGAACGAATGTTATTAGATACCGAACCTAATATGCAAAATCATATCTGTCTCTTTATTAGTAAAGAAACGATAAAATTTGTATTGATGGATAATGTTTTGAACATTTCCTATATCAAAAGTTGATCGGTTCAGGCACGTTATCTAAAAGAATTGATGTTCTAAATCAAACTACAGTTCTTTAATATACGGAACACATACAAGAGGAAGAGTTCAGAAATGAACGAATCCTTCTTGAGGCATTGTAGACTAGGTCATATCAATGCGACCCGACTAGCTGAAGTTACATGTAGATGCATATTTAAATTAGTTTGAATTTACATCTTATGAAACTTGCCAGTCATGTCACAAAGATAAGATGACCATAGCTCTGTTTATTGGAAACAGAGAAAGAGTTAGTGTACTCTTGGGATGATACATGTTGATGTATGTAAGGTCCCCTGTCTACATATGCCAGGACTGGTTCTTTGTACTTCATTACATTCTTTGATAATCTCTCGAGACTCAGACATATGTTCCTGTTGAAACACAAGTCTGAACCTTTTGAGATATTCACAGAATATAAGCTAGAAGTAGAGAACCAAAATACGGGTATAAGTATTATGTCCTTTGATGTGATCAAGGAGGAGAATACTTGAGCACGAAATTCTTGGACTTTTCTAAAGGAGAATGGGATTCTCTCTCAGCATTACTCCTCCGTATACACCATGGCACGATGGTATATCGGGGCGAAGCAATCACACCCTATATGATAAGGTGTGCTCTATGATGAGTACTACTGAGTTACCTATTTCCTTTTTGGGAGTTATGCACTTGAGAAGCTGCATACCTATTGAATAGGGTTCAAATCAAATCAGTTGCCTACCACTTCATATTAGATATGATAAGGGAAGAGCCCATCTCTTAAGTAAGTTAAGATTTGGGGTTGTCCAGCCTATGTCTGAAAAGCAAAATCCGGACAAGCTCGAGGCAAGGTCTGTAATGTAGAACTGGAAAGGTTCCAGCTATACAAAACTGCAGCTGATGATTTGACAGAACCAAAGGATTCAATGGTTACCAACGAACCTCAGCCTCTCCGCCGATCTAGTATGGTTCCTCACCCACCTGAGAGAAACTTCGGTTTCTCTATGACAGTGGGAGTGAGGATTGCATCATGAGATGATGACCCAACTAGTTTCGAGCAGGCCATCGAGAGTAAGGACTCTGTAAGAATGGCTGGATGCTTAGTGATCTGAGATGGAATCCATGTACACCAACAAAGTATGGACTTTGGTTGCTATACCTGAAGGGTTAAATCCCCATCAGGAGCAAGTAAATCTTGAGAAGATTACTTGGTGTAGATGGAAAAGTTGAGACTTTCAAAGCTAGACTTGTTAAAGGTTTTCGTCATCGACCAGGCGTGGATAATGATGAAACCTTTTCCAATACCTATGCTTAAGTCCATCCAGATACTACTTGCCATGGCTACATACCATGACTACGATATCTGGTGGTTGGGTGTCATGACTGCTTTTCTAAATGATGTTTTAGAAGAGAGCGTCTATAAGTACACAGCCAGAGGGCTTCGTAGACAGTGGGAGCAGCGGAAACGTGTGCAAGATGCTTTATAGGATAAAGCAGGCATCGCGGAGTTGGAACATCTATTTTGATGTGTTAGTCAAAGAGTTTGACATCATCAAAATGGTAGATGAACCTTGTATAAACAAAAAGGTAGTAGGGAGTATGGTGGCGATCCTCGTAGAGTACGTGGATGACATACTCTTGATAGGGAAGGAGTTTCCTATGCTACGCTCGGTCAATCTCCGCTTATCACAATGATTCTCCATAAAGGATCAAAGTGATACCTCCTAAATCCTGCATTGTGAATCTATGAGATAGATCTAACTGGATGTTAGGATTCTCACTAGCTGTAGTGAGATTGTATCAATCAATCCTGGGAAGAATCACTGGAAGGGTTCTAGGGTGATAAGGACGACTGAAAGTCAGTCGCAGGCATTGTCTTTACCCTCAGTAAAGGGACGGTATGTTGGAAGAGTTCCAAGCTAGATACCGTGGAATACTAGACGATTAAGGCTGGATACATCGCTACTAAAGATGCTACCAAAGAGGTTGTCTGGGTGTATATTAGTTCATGAGATGAACTTAGTTCCTCCCATTGTGTGACAATGGAGTTGTGGCTTATACCAAGGAACGTCCGTCCCATCAGTGATCCAGACATATTCTGAGGCAGCATCACCTGATCATGGAGATAGTTGATCTCCAGGGTGATCGAGGTTAGGAGAGTAGACTCAGAGGACAACACGGGCGGATCCACTCACAAAGGCCTTTTCCCAGAGAGAGACTTTCATGGGATGGTTGAGTATGAGATACTGCAACCACTGCTACAGATGGCCCTAGTGCAAGTGGGAGATTGTTAGTTATATGTATGCCCTAGAGGCCATTACTATACATAGGATGTATATTGTAGTGGATGCTGGGACATATATAGGGAGGACTTTCTTGCTCGACATGATAGTATGCTATCTGGTTACTCTTTACCTTAACGTGTACACTGATTGTCTCTCTGTTACATGTTGGTAAAGCCCTTAGGATGTGTACTTGACTATCTGGACTATGATGCGGATCATACTAGTGGGGACATGGTAGTCCATAAGTACATCCTTCAAAGTCCCTAGTCGTGGGTGTATCGAGACGGGGCATCGATATACCAGAGTAGACTAGCATATACCTTCTCGACCCATATAGATGGGCGATGGATGATCCCATATCCATTGGTGTTTGACATCAGAGATGATATACGGGTGCTCAGTGGAGACTGGGTACACTGGACGGACTCGCCGAGAACTCCCAGATGGTATTATACCTCACGTCAGATGGCAGTTCTTTGGTGACACTGGTACAGAGTAGTCTGTTGACCCGAGATCGTCATAGAGTCTTGTGTGGTTCCCACTGTGCTTTGATTTCCATCTTACCACGTCCAAGAGGGCGTGCAAAATGGTGGTTTTTGGGTACAGTCCCGAATCACATGGAGGCAATGAGCGATAGGAGGGGATTCGTCTCTCCCGGTATAGGGAGTTGATGTTGCGCTGTGTTCGATTGGCTATAACCGGAAATCGCTGGCCAGGGTTGCTGAGATTTACTGGTAAGTGTTACCAGTAGTTTCTCTAATTGTTATAGACCTCATATCGACACGACTTATCGAGCTATTGGGGTCTGACGTTTACCACCCCTAGGCAAGATATGCGACATATCAGACGATCAGACCGGACTGTACGGTAGTGTTACTGGTTGGATTCACTGGAGTGTGAGCGGGCTTGCTCGTCGATCTTCTGATCGCTCAATACCCGGGTGGCCGTTACGTTTGGCAGACCGCTTGCGGCTTGTGGGTGTTTGATATGATCATCACCTGCTGCCGGCGTATTGACGAGTCTTTAGAGTCCTACACAGAGGTTTCCTGGCTCAAGCGAAACGAAATAGGAGCGCATATGAGATATGTGCGGGACCGAGAATAATGCGTGTACGTGATACCGTATTTTATTCTCGCGATGAATGTATCGAAAGGTTGTATGCGATACAACCTAGTTATCGAATTAAGGATTGATTCGATAAGCCGATACATTGGATATTAGTCGGTTATATGCGATATGACCGGATCGTTAAATCAAGTGTTGATTTAATGATTTGATGTATAATTATATATTTGATATATTACTTTGCATTAACTAATATTGGTTCACTTTAAATGGATTTTCTCACTTGGATTGTGCACATTGTATATGTGATATACTTTTGTACACAAGATTGTATCATGTTTGATGATACATGTTAGTTTGGGTTTGTGTAAAGAATTAAACCATGGTTACTTAAGTGGTTAGGGTTTCATTTCCTTTTCTCATTTATTTATCTATTTATTCTTTTTGGAAAAATATTTAGCATGATGCAAAATGGTGGCTTTCTTTGGATGCATGTTGAAGCTTCATGAAGACTTTGACCAAGTGACCATTTTGTCTCATGCTTAACCCTAACCATCCCATTCAACCATGATTAACTCTCTACACATTACCATGGTTAAGATTATGATAAGAATGATTTTATTATTCTTATTATAATACTTATCATATTCATTATCTTCTTCTTCTTCTTCATCTTCAAAGAAGAAAGCTTGCTTCATCAATGGTGATTGATGAAAAAGAGTGAGAAATCCAATTCTAAAGTCTACCCACTTCCTATTTCTTCATCCTCCAACTCTTGCCAAGTAGTAGAGTGTGTTTTCTTCACAAGTTTCATGACTTGGTGAAGTGGGAGCTTGATCTAGCGATGCCTCGACGTAGATCATCTTTGGCACGTCGTCGACGACCTAGCCCACTCTTTCTCCGATGAAGCCGACGCTAGAGCCCGGGATTTGATTTGGACAGCGGAGAGGACTTCATCACGGAGCCGTGGAGGTGGAGGACCGGATCTACAAAGGTTGTATTTCCGTATTCTTGTAGTTAAGTGTTAACTAGTTTGCTTTGTCGCCTAGAATTCTAGCCGACGATCCGTAGTCTAGGGTTTCTCGGCACCGTAATTTTTCAAATTGGCTTGGTTGATGCCTTGTGAGACCTCATTGGGGTGTCTAGGAACCCTACAGCCTACAACTAGTCCTTTGTCCTATTGAGCGCGAAGTCCTTAGGGCCGAGTCTAATCTTTTTTAATTAAATGATGGTCAATGCAAAATATGCCTTATGTGATTTCTAGGGTCCTGGGAAGGGTGATGAAATCCCCACCCAATCTGGATTGGTTTCAAGCCCCTTAAAGTCCGATTAAATATGCAAAGCAGTAAACAATCACTTGCAACAAATTTTATTTTTAGCGCGGCGCAAAGAATCCTGCACAAGATCAATTATTGGAAGGGGGAGAGATTTTTTAGCACAAAGAATCCTGCAGGAGATTTTACAGAGGAGATATCAGGGGTTGCAGAGAAGGAGAGAGAAAGCTCACAGAAATTTTTCAACCTGCTGAAGTCAGGAGAGAACCGCGGATGCGCGGCCAAATGGTCCCTCCGGCGGCGGAAACGCGGCAGTCCTTAGGGCTGAGATCCCGAGAAATTTTTGGAGATGATGATGTCACCTCCTGACCGTGGAAATGCGGCAGAACTATGGGTGGCGCGGCGGAAACGCGGTAGGTTGAGCGGTTCAAGTCCCGAGATTATTTTCTACGTCTCTGGTTTGACTTTCTTCTGTTGTTCAGATCTAGGGTTTTCTGTTTTGCTCTCCGGATTTTTCCAGATCCGAAATCGTTCGTCGTACCTGGAAAAATTCACACGAAAAACCCTTCAAACAATAAACGATGATAAAATTTTTATATATATTTTTTTAATTTTAATTTTTCAGTTTTTATAATTTTAATGATTTTATATTAACCCGAAATTGCAAAAAGAAAATACTACGCCATCACCGGCAACGGCGCCATTTGATTTGAATGAGTTTTTAGATCAAAATATTTTACTGCAATCAAGAACGGCGTCGCTTGGTAGCTTGCCGGTGAATACGGGTCAGTCCATAAGGATGTTATGTATTTCCTAATTGTTCTAACGAGTTAATTCTAAATGGTATTTGGATCTTTATCACTAAAACTAAGTTGATTTAGACTAGGATTTAGAAATCTTGCTAGGGTTAGGTTTAGGTTAAGTTTGGAAAGTTAAAGATTTCCCATCGCTTTCAATGCCCTAAATTAGATCTCTTTAGGTATTATGGTAATTATTAATAAAGGGGATTAGGACGATCGGGAAGAAACGATATTTCTTCCTCTAGGTCCTTGTCCGTCCTTTCTTAATCCTTACCCTAACCTCCATGGAAAACATGCACATCAGTCTTTTATACTACGGGATTACCGTGGGTAGGGTGCCGTAGGGAGCGGTATGTGTATGTATACATGGAGTTCTAATAATTAGTATGTGTTAGGCAAGAAAGGGGTGAGAGATTTGCATCTCTCAAACCTTCCCTATTCCAACCCTAATAAGCGAGGAACTACTCGCTCATTAGGGGATCTATGAAAGACATGATTTTTATGAGTTTTAGATTGAAAAGATTAATTATCTAACTACTGCAGATCAATAAAAAGTTCTAATCTAAATTAAACTAGGTCAGAGAATAAATTTAAACTAGGGCAGAAAGAAGAACTAAGAACTGGGGCAAAAATAAAAGAAACTACTTACAAAATTGATACTCTCAAAACTTGATAGAAATTCTGAATTTTATTCAATGAAAAGAGGCATGACCTAAAACAAGTTTTAGGGCTTCTATTTATAGAGTATAGAAAGCCCAAGGGTTACAATCGACGCACATCTGCTTTTACAAAAATACCCCAAGAAAGACTAGTCAATGCGCCGCCAATTTCCAAAATTTTTCTGCATCGATACGGGCACACCATGGCCGCGGATCCGCGGCCAAACGCAAGGTTTGGTAGAGAGATTGTGGCCTGATATTTTCTGGGCTGCTTCTGGTTGTATTTGTCTTCCTGTTTCTTCAGTTGGTTCTTCAGAATGTCTTCTATTTCTCTTCTAGATCTGCACAGTGAATAATTGTAGTGGACTTTTACCGTTGCTTCGTGTCGAAGTCTTGAACCTTACGCTGCCTTTGTGCTTTGTGAACTTATTCATTGATCTTCATTGTCCCTCAACATGTAGACACGATCAAAATTCCACCATTTATTGGTCGTAGTCTCACTTTGTATTATCTTTTTCATCAATTTCACTGTTTTGTTTCGAGAACCTCTAACCTGCAACTATGTAGCAGACATGGGTCAAAAGTACCTGTTTATTTGTAAAACGTATAAGAATGGGGAATATAATAATGCAAAATTATGATATGAACAATAATACATGTAATTGACCTAATATCATAAATTTCTCTCTCTCTCTCTCTCTCTCTGTGGCTCCATGTAATAAGAACATTTTCTATTTTATCATGGCTAGTATATATTTTTTAACCATGATAATTCTTTTTTTTTCCTTTTATCCTTTTTCTTTATCTCATTTTTTCATGCCCAAGGGTGATGTGTAACCATCTCACACACCCTAGGACATGTGCTAGGATTATAAAAGAGAGAGGTGGCATGGCTTAAGTCATAAGAGCATGGTAAGTGTGAATATAACCTAACTCTCACACTCTCTCTCCTTTATACTGGCAAATCCCATGAGAAAAAGAAAAGGATAGAGAAGAAAAAGAGAAGAGAGACAAGAGAGAAACCCTTCACCATTTACAAAACCCCACACTTCTTTTTGCTACTTAGCAACTAGCAAAGAAGAAGGAGTAGCTCAAGTTGCCATTCATCACCGTGGATCGTCTTCGACGGAAAGGGCCGATTAGGAGACTCAAACCGGTGAACTCTAGGAGACCAAGCTAGGAGTTCAAAACAAAGGAGCCAACTTACTAACCATCTTGGAGCTTGAAAGAAGAAGCATCATAGTTAGTATGATTTTTCTATCTTAGCTCTTACTCTTTTTAGTTCTTGCATGTTATAGTTTTAGGATGATCACTAGGGTAGTATGCCATGCTTGCTAGAAATTTTTGTTTTTACCATTCCGCATCATATTTTTCCTCTAGCCAAAAGCATGAAATACTTACACTTTGGTCTATTATCATCGCCATTTTGGTGAAGAGTTCGGTTCTTTTCTCAAACTCTAAATCTTAAAATCAAAAGAATCCCTTTTGTAAAACTTAAGTTTTCTCGAGGGATAATCTTAATTTTAAGGATCTTAAGATCCAACAAAAGAACTTAAGTTCTATATGACGGTTAACCTTCTTTGACATATGAAGCTTAAGCTTTTATTTAATGGAGATCCATTCCTATCTATATTACCTCAGTTTTTGTGGAGGACAAAGATGAGAGTTCAGATAACAAAGAACTTAAGTTCTTTATCAAGCTTAAGGGGTTGATCGCGTATATCAAATTTGATCTCTAAAGTCTTTTATATAGGGTATAGATATTGTTGGGCAAGTAGAAACCATCTCTCTTTGAGATTTCTCTAATTGATCATAAGATCAAACCAGGATGCTTAAGCACCGTTGGATTATATATCTAAAAATTATCTATTAATACAATTAATATTTTTCTTATTTAAGTAAAATATTCGATTGATTTTCTAATTTAATAATATATGAAAAGAGCTAATATTATTAATATCAGCCCGAGTGCTTAAGCACCGTTGGATTATAGATCCAAGGGTCCTTGTTACTAAGGTTTATATTTTTTTTGTTTAGAAATATAATAAATTTTATCTTCTGTTAACAGGATTATCTTTCTATTTTTAGAAAGATTGAGAGTATTTTAAATAGCTTAAACAATGCAATTTAAACCTTTTGTATGGAGATTTTCTGGTTAATCAGATTTATTTTTTCGGTTTAAGAAAGATAGGAAAATTATTTTTCCAAATATAACCTAAACTATAATGAAACGATAGCTTCAAAGCATTGGCGCAATTATTCTAGCGCCAGAGGGCGTTGGCGCATGCTTTAGACAGCGCCATTGATCCTCTGGTGCATGGACTTAAGTCCTTTTGGCCAATTAATTTGGTGGGAACCATCATTGGCGTTGGGCATTAAATAGAGCCAAAGAAGTTAAGTTCTATATGAAATATATTGGTGGGATCAGATATTGTTTCTGCCCATTTAGAGAAGTAGTCGGTGGTCGCCAAGATGAACCGATGTTATTTGGACGATACTGGTTCGATAGGGCTAATTATGTCGACCTCCCACATCTCGAAAGGCTAACTGGATACGGTCGGGTGCAGAGTATTAGGATGCTAATGGATGAAGTCTCCATGTATCTAACATTTGTGACATTCTTTGGCTTATTTTATGCAGTTTTGAATCATTATGAGCCAATAGTAGCCCATTCTCTTGATCTTCAGCTTCATCTTCGGACCGACTTGATGGGATCCGCAAATCCGTCATGGATTTCTTGGACAACTTTCTTTTCTTCCTTTGGCCCGAGGCATCTCAACCATACAAGATCAAAGGAGCTTTTGTACAATGTTCCATCAATGAAAGTGAATGAAAGAGCTCGTTTTATGCTGATATCTTTATGACGCATCTTTAGGTACTTGTTGAGACCCAAAGTACTCGATGAAGACTTCTCGCCAGTCTTGTTCTTCTTCTGCTTAAAGAACATTTTCTTTGGAAGTTTCCATTAGAGACTACAAAGGTATTTCTGCCGGCGCTAGGAGCTTTTGACTTTGTATAATGATCCTTATATCATCGAGATTTTCATCTGCTAGCTCTTTTGTCAATTTCGTAAGTTTGTCCGCTTTGTTGTTTTCCTCTGGCGGTACGCTTTCCAGCTGGTATGATGGAACTAGCTTTAGTAGCTCCTGCACCTTTGTGCCATACCTGATTAACTCAAGCTTGCATGTTTTGTAATCGTCATTGACTTGATTGACGATCAGTTAAGAATCCCCATATATATAAAGAACCTTAATGCCCATGTGGATCACGATTTCGAGACCAGCTATGAGAGCTTCATATTCCACCTCGTTGTTGGTTCTGGGTTCCGTCAACGAGATTGTGAAACACGTTATTCTACCTTGCGGGGTAACAAAGATGAGGCTTATCCCGGCTATGATTATAGGGGTATCCTTCATTCTCACCTTCATTGAAGATGCTCCATGGAAGTAAAGTTCGCAATTTCACATTTCTTTCTCTTCTTCTTGCTTGATGATTGCGTTGAAAGCATGCTCATCCGGTAGCTCTCAATTTTGCGGGCAATCGGCTGACACGAGATGCTCGGCAAGGAAGTCAGCGATAGCCTGTCCTTTTATCGTTTTGAGAGGGAAATAAGTGATTACGAACTCCATTAATAGAAGGGCCCATTTTGCGAGTCTTCCTGTCAGTATGGCCCATGTCATCAAATATTTGAGAGGGTCCTTCTTTGAGATGAGATGGACTTCATGTGCTAACACGTAATATCTGAGCATCGTAACTGCGAAGACTAGCACGAGGAAGTGTTTCTCGATGGGCGAGTAGTTGCATTCTGCCCCCAGCAAAACCCGAATTAGGTAGTACAAAGCTATTACTTTGCTATGCTCATTCTCTTATGTCCATAGAGCGCCTGGAGAGTTATCGAGTGTAGTCGCATATAGCATGAGGGGCTTCCCTGGGACGAGAGCAAATAACACCAGTGGATTGTACAGGTACTGCTTGATTTCTTCTAATGACCTTTTGCATTTTTCATCCCATACGAAAAGGATTCCCTTTTTCACGAGATGCCTGATGGGAACGCATTTACCGGATAAGTTTGCGATGAATCGCCGGATATATGAGAGCTTCCCATGGAGAGATCGTAACTGCTTGAGATTTTTTGGCGGAGGCATTTCTATAATTGCCTTGATTTTGGAGGGGTCAATTTCAATCCCTCAATGGCGGATTATGAATCCTAAGAACTTTTCGGATGAAACTCCGAAGGCGCATTTCAACTGGTCCATCTTCAGGTTTTACTTCCTGAGGCGTTTGAAGACAATTATGATATGTCACCACTGTTCCTCATGCGAAATACTTTTAACCACGAGATCGTCTATGTACATTCGACGATTTCATGGATTAAGTCATCAAATATCTTCGTCATTTCTCTTTGGTATGTCACCCCAACATTCTTTAATCCGTAGGGCATCACTTTGTAGCAGAAGAAGCCCATCGAGGTGCGAATTGCGGTGTGCTTTTAGTCTTCGGGATCCATCTTTATCTGATTATAGCCGGAAGACCCATCCTTGAACGAAAAGACTCAGTGAGTGGACGTATTGTCGATCATAAGTTACGTGACTGATACAAGGAAATTATCTTTCGGGCATGCCTTATTTAAGTCCCGGAAGTCCACGCATATTCGGACTGACCCATTTTTATATGTAACGAGCATGATGTTGGCTATCTAATCGGGATATTGTACCTCATGGATAAAGCCAGATTCAATTAGCTTCTTGACTTCGGCATTGATGCTCTTCTTAAGTTTGAGCCCCATCCTTCTAGGTGATTGTTTGATGGGCTTTGCACCCAGCGTTATGGCCAGTTTATATGCTGCTATTTATGGATATAAACCAGGCATCTCAAAGTAGTTCCATGTGAAGCAGTCTCTTTACTCTATTAGTACGGCTTTCAGAGTAGCCACTTGCTCTTCGAATAGCAGCTCACTAACAAACGTGGGTCTAAGATCATCTCATGTTCCCAAGTTTATCTCTTTTAGGTTATCTGCAATGGTGTGAATCCCATCTTCCAACTCTTTTAGGGCTGGCGGCATTTCTGATATCTCTTCTTCTTCATTTGTGAAGCATTCAAAGAGTCCCGACATTTCGTCATCTTCTTTCTCGTTTAAGAGTCTTACGGTGCAATAGGTGTGGGTTCATTCTCGCCTTTTAGATAGGACGTATCCTAAATCGGCAGTGTTTGTTTTTCCATTGGGGTTTACTCTATGAGTCTCCGGCACTTCTCAGATCCTTTTGTAAAACTTGGCTTCTCGAATAGTTTATTCGAAGAGTAATCCTTGACGCCTCATGAGTTTCTTTAAAATCTTTGACAAGTATTTTGGCATGCAGATGGGCTGCAACCTATTGAGGTTTAGATCTAGTCCTTACCAGATCTTCCTTTCCACTTTGGTCTCTTCGGATTTGTAGAAGAGAATTGCTTTAGCCCTTACGTAGAAGGTTATCGGCTCCTCTACATTATCGGTGCTAACCAGCTTCTTATAGTATCAAGGCGGGGCCATGGTGACACGTAGAGTGTGGTCCGCTTTGTTAAGGGCTTTCGATAGGGGATGAGTGGAGAACATTGTTTCAACGTCTTCTTTTGAATCGCTCCCGAAAACTGGAATGGTAGCTGCTTGCTTTTGTTCGTCATTTCCTGATTGAGGTTGACCTGAGAATGTTATCTCTTAATCTTTTTCAGAATCGCTTTCGAAGACCGGGATGGTAGCTACTTGCTTCAGCTTACCCTTCCCCTCTGATGTGGGTTTACCGCATCTTTCAGTGTCTTCAAAGTCAGAAAATAAGTAAATGGCATCTTCATATTTATGTATTTCGTTCACAGAGAAGGGATTGAACTCTCCTCTGATGACATATTCTTTGTCATCCTTAAAGTACTTCATGCACTTATGTTGTATAGAAGGGATGATATTGTACTCATGTTGCTAGGGTCTACCGAGAAAAGTTTTATAGCAAGTTTTAGCATTGATGACGTGGAATTTGACGTCCATGGCTTGTTTTCCGAATCGGAGCGTCTACACTACAGACCCACAGGTTTGTTGGGACTAGGAATCAAACCCGGTGATTGTGATCCTCTCCCAGACGAGGTATTTGACGTCCATAGCCAATTCTTTTAGTACCTTCATATTGAGCAGATTAACCGAGCATCCATTGTCAACGAGAATCTTATTTATCCTTACATCTTCACAATACTCAGCTATGTATAGCGGTCGGCTGTGCTCGAACATAACCAGGACGAGATCTTCTTTGCTGAAGGTGATATCAGCAGTATGGACTTCCGCCAATTCGTCCTTCATGTTTTCTTCGGGAAAAAAGTTTGGAACTGATCAGGCTCGTTTAAAGCCTTGATGAGAGAATCCCATAACTCTTTCGATAGGACTAGAGCATCGTAGATGATCAAGTGTGATGGAAACTTTTTTAAGTGAGCCATTATATTGTAGTCCACCTTAGTCTTCTAAGGCGGGTCCTTGGCAGTGAGATCTTTGGCAACTCTTTCATTCACCTCAATCTCTTTGGTTTCTTTCCCTTTTTTCTTATCTTGCTTCCTTGAAGCTTTGTTTGCGGGTCCAAGATTTTTATTAGGAAGGGTGATGTTGTGCAGCTGCATATTACCGCAAGTCTCCTTCTACTCTCCTCCTTCGGTATCGGAATTTGCAAACCAAAAAGGGTAGAAAATGACAGCATCTTCTGAATCGCTTCCGAACGTAGGAATGGTAGCGGCACGACACTGCTCCTTTCGACACAGTCAGGTCTTTGCTTTACTTTTAGCCTGCTTCATCTGTCTTTTGCAAGTGACATAACCTCACCATCTTCTGAACGCATTTCATTCTTCAATTGGGTGTGAGATTCTTCGATAGTATAGGCAGTACTTTGGGCACTCTTTTCCATCCACAAAATATGGCACTCCAGGAGTATATAGAAAGAAAATGTGGCAGTTTCATCCCCATTGATAGGGCCTTAGTGAACCATTTCTCAACTTTGGCATTGCTTCTCCTCTTTGTGGTTGGAAGCTGCTTCGGTTGGGAGGTATTATGAATCGCCCCTTCTACGGGTTATTTGCTCAGGCACAATCGTTTGGCCTTTTCATAGATGACCATTTCACGCCTTATAATATCTTTGTTGGATATAGTGCCTTCAAGTTAATTATTGTAATCGCAGGCATGCGATTGTGATGATTGAGAGAGAATCTATACGGGTAGAATAGTCTTACTCAAAATGACAGTATGCTATCTAGTTTGTCTTTATCATCATGTACATGCATTATGTAGTATTACAGATCACTGTTACATGTTGATAGAACTCATAGGATTCTTGCTTGACTACCAGCATTATGATGGCGAAAATATACGTAGGAGCTGGATGGTCTATAAGCACATCCTTAAATGTCCCTAGTCGAAGGAGTATCGAGACTGGGTATCGAGACACCAGAGTAGACTAGTGTATACTTTTTGAGACCCCAACGAGGGGCAGTGGCCGGTCTTACAAGCCATTGGTGTCAGTTAGTCACCTAAGATAGTATACAGGTGCTCATTAGGTTATGAGTAACACCGGACGAACTCGCTGGGAATATGCTAGATGGAATTATACCTATTGTCAGATAGCAGTTCTCAGATGGAATGACCATAGGTTAGTCTGTCGACCTGAGATCGTTAATTGTCTCGTGTGAGTTTCCACTGTGCTTTGATTACTATCCTACCATGGCTCAAAAGAGTCGTGCAAGCAGGTTTTAGTTGGGTACAATCCCGAGCCACATGGGGGCAGTGAGCGGATCGTCGGGGATTCGTCTCTCCCGATATTGGGGGTTGATGTCGCACTGTGCACGGGTGGCCATCACCAGAAATACTTGTCCAAGGTAGTCGAGAATTACTAATTTGGATCAGTAATTTCTCAATGGGTAATGAGCTCCATACCGACATGAAATATCGCGTTATTAGAGGTCTGACTTTATCCACCCACCTAGACCCGATATGCGATACTCTTAGACGAATGGACCAGACCGTATAGAGATTGTCACAGACAAGCTCAGTACGGGTTCAGATGAGTTTACTCGTTGGCCTTCCTTTCGCTCGATACCTGGGTAGCCGTTACGTACAGCTAGTGCCGATGACATGCTTATGGTTAAACCCACTGCCAGCGTATTGACGAGTCTTTAGAGTCCTACACAAAGGGTTTCCCTGGTTCAGACGAAATGATGTAGTAGTCGTATTTTGATACGTGCAGGGTTCCGATCGAATAATTGTACTAGTTACCCGGACTGTCGCTCGGACGGTAGATAATACTAGCCGGCTCGGGTATGAGCCGGATTATTAAATCTGGTATTGATTTAATAATTTACGCATATATATTTCGATATGTATATTTTTGTATTATGTTCTTTGTGTTATTCTATCTCTTTGAGTATTCGTATTACGATACGAATACAGGTATGTATATACAATTGAGTGTAATCCGTATTTATACGAAAAACATTCGAGAAGGTGGACACCTCATTTTGGTTTATCTATTTATTAAATTAAATGGAAATGAGGTGTAAAGGTGATGAAGAGAGAATGGTGAGAACCATTGTAACGACTCTGTTTTAATGTACAGAAAATTTATTTAAAAGTTATTATACAAATGGAGTGTTTGCAATCCTGTGTATGCTATAAGTATTTTATTTGCTTTTGAACGACAAGAAACATCTCGTAGCTCATTGGTAAAGCCTTGCACTGCTATGACGTATCCCCTGTATTCGAATCCCCTCAGCCACATATTACTTTTACTGATTGTTCTTTTAAACCTTTTGGAAGCCTAAAAGTTTACACATGCAAACCACGTAAAAATGAAAAGTCTCAGAAATCAAACATGTGCACTGAGATATATGTAGCGACCATGACATGTGGCCAAAATCCAGAGCCCCACACCCCACCAATGACCGGCTAGATATGGGTTTCGGACGGCGCCGCTGGTCCCCCCCCGTCCCAAATGCTCCAAATCTTTTGCCCTAACACCCCTTGGCCTCCCCACACTACTCCTTTACTATTTGATTTTCCTGTACATTTCCAGAGAATTAAAATGAGGCATTAATCAAAAATATAATGCATTTTAATTTCATTCTTCAATACCCTAAACCTTAATTTCTTCTATAAATACCACCCAAAAGCATTGCCCTCCTCATTCAGAAATCTTTTGCCAAAACTCTCTAAATTTTCCAAGTCCAATAAGTTATACAATTGGAGTTTGCTCAAGGTCTAGTTCCGGCGACGACCCGGGACAAATCCGGCGACCCCGCGAGTCCATGACGCTTGCAAACCCATCCTCTACCTCCCCTCTCTCTTCTCATTCCATAAGTCTCCTCTCCCCTGCTCTCTTTCTATTAAAAAGACTTCTCTTTTCAAAACTCGTCGGAAACGGAGTTAATCCGACTTCCGATTCTAATTTCTTAAAAACTTAATTTTTCTTAACCACATAATAACCATCTCTTTATATCTTGTTTAACAAGCCTAAAACAATATTTATAACAAGTTTCAATTCAAAATAAAACGATATGCAACTTGTATTTCACTTTTTCGTTAAAATACCACCAAGTTTATCTACGATATTATTTCTTCATTATGCTCATATTACCTTTAGATAATTCACGAGGTAATGACCTACCTCATCACAACACTCATCATGACATAGAACGATAGATTGGAAACAATAAGTTTTGGGACAAATGCAAATTTCACATTAAAATACCTTAAACTATCAAAACCCATATTCTTTAAATTGTTTTAATTAATTCCTTGCAAATAATGCTCTACAACCCATTTTGGGGAACCCGGTCGGGATGGTGTGGATTATCGTATGTCCTCAGGACTAGTAGAGCGAGATATAGACCTCCTCATGGAGCATATGATCTCGATGGAATTTGTATTACAATTTTTAAGAAAACGTGATTTCTATTTAATAAATAAATTCTATTTTTAATATATATACATATATATATATATAGTCAAAATATCTATTTTAAATATATTTAATAATTTCATGTTTTCTATATCAAAAGAAAAGAATCACAAAAGTCCATGAAAATGCCATCACAAATCAATACAAGTCAATTTACATGAAAATACCATATACTATTCAATTTAGGTTTATATCCAATAGAATATTTCATCTTTTAAAATTTACATCCATGGAAATCCTAAATACGATAAATAAATACTTGAGCTCTATTTTGAAAAAACATCAAAACTATTTTTCATAAAACCCTCTCAAGTTATATTAAATTACAATAAGGACCCTAGTAAATATAGGCTTAAACGGGACCAGTTCTCTTAAGCCTCAGCGAGCCGGAGAATTTGGGTGCTTTTCTATTTAAGGTAGACAACTAAAACGGGGTTATCAATACGGTAATTGGCTTGGAAAAAGTCACAAATCCTGCCATCCATGTGCAGCAGCTACCGATAACTCCAAAACTAATTCAGGACTTCAATTCTGTTTAAGTGTCTGACTCAGTCAGAGTCTCCGTCTAATCTGAAATCAATCCATCCTTGAATATAATTCAAGTATAACTCCAATTCAGCATGAGTACATTTATAACAGAAGAAAATCTATATCAACACGAATTGATTTGACCGAACCATGGATATACATTGTTTACATGACTATCCGTTTATATCCTTTCCGTTTACATGAACTACTGATATCATGGTTTCGGCCATTCTTACATCTATTAAAAAAAATAATACACATCAATACAAAATACATTACGGGGTTTTAAAGGGGTAGACTGGTACGAAATATATTAAAAGTGGCATGAGACGGTCACTTTAATACACCTAACCTGAACATCCGTTGCCGTTGTCCCATGGGTTTTGACGGGGCCTTGTGATCCATATACCATAGTCCATAGAGTAAGCCGGACTCCTCTCGTATACACTGGCATAATTTTGTACCAAACTACAAACAACTGCGTTAACATAACTATCAACTTTATACCAGTTATAATCTCTTACCTGTCTATTCTCATTCTACATCTCTTTGGGACTTACTGAGCGATTGTTCGCTGAAGACATTCATTTTCTCTTATTTCTTTGGAATGTTGTCAAGGGGATCTGATTCTCTAGAGATCGATCCCAGCACAGACGATTTGGAGCAGTTCTCAGAAGACCTAGAGCTCTAGTTACTTGTATATACTTTACTTTCAGTTCATGCCATTGTTTAGGCATTGCTTTTCAGTCTTGTATTTACATTTCCAGTTGTATTGTAAAGGATGTTTAATAAATAAAAGTTTCTATTCATTTACATCTCATGTCTTACTTGTGTACTTTACTATATTGCTTATTTACGCTTAGCGTGTTTACTTCTGAGTAAATATGTCGCGTGGCCCGTCACGTCTTCTTACCGTACTATGGGAAGCGGGGCGTGACAGGTTTTGCTGGTGGCCCATGCAGGTCAGTGCTGCATGGAACCATACCATGCAAGTCAGTTCTGCATAGGAACCTAAGCAATATAACACAAGAATTACAAGACTAAGCAACTAAACATTCTTTATATATCATAATCTTTATATCTATCCTAACCCTATTTTTCTTTCAAGATTATGGATTCTCCCAACAACACGAGTACAGACGTCAACAACACACCACCACCATCTCTTCCACTTATGCATTCCGTTGTAGTTCCGATCAATGAGCAGACGGTACTGCTCGAGGCAATTAAGAGCCTACTAGAAGGATAGTAGCAGCAGACTGCCATACTAATGAACCATCCAGAAGCGAAAGCACCTAGAGTGAAGCAATTACGGGCACTTCATTCGAAGCAATTTTCTTGGAAAGAGAGCCCCTTGGAATCTGAAGAATGGGCTCAGTCGATCGAAGACGATCTGGCAGCAGCACAAGTGCCAGACATTGCTTGGGTAAGGGTTGCGAATCTACAACTCACGGATAATGCCCGAGTATGGTGGAAAGCGGAAGAAATACGTCTTGCCCAGCCAATCGAATGGAAGACATTTCGCGACATGTTTGACACGAAGTATTTTCCGGAGACTGCCCGATTCAACATAGAGCAGCAATTCATCCACTTACAACAAGGCTCTATGTGGAGAAAATCAGTGGATGAGTATGATATCGAGTTCACCATGTTGAGCAGGTAAGATATGTCTTAATGTTCGATTATCTAATATCACATACTGCACAGTTAACACAAGACCGTAACAAGTTCACGGCACACCTTATTCCGACTGCTGAGATCAAGGCAGACGATTTCAGCAAAGGTTGGAGCAGGAAATCCAAGCTACTCTAGCAACAGGGGATTTCCCAATCCATGACGTAGCTCTGAAAGCTGCTCGTCGATACGGGGTAGTAGTGAAGAAGAAGGGAAGACTTCACTTTTCCGGTGTGAAACGCCCTACCACTCAGATGGCAAGAGGAGCCTCTTCCAGGCCACCGTTTGTGCCTAGAAGACCGGGAGTACCAAATAACTGGCCCAGTCCAAATTTTTGCTTTTATTGAAAAAGGAATGGACACCTGGCGAAGGATTAGAGACATGCTAATCACCTCTTCTTAGTCTGTGGGTCATCCACACATAATATTGGGCCTTGTCCTTAAAGACTCAATCAGTATCAGGCACCCAGACCAGCAATCACCTATCCGCAGCAGCCAGTTATTTAGGCACCTGCTCCATGTTTTTCTCTCCCAGCACCACCTCCTCATGGACCTACTGCACCTCCTCCTCGTCAGTTCCATCAAGCATAAAGGAATCTACCTTAGGGACAGAGGAACGGACAGAGGAATGCTCCTCTAGCAAGGAGGAATGCACCTAGGCGACAGGCTTTCATAATGACTGTGGAAGAAGCTGAAGCCACGGGCCAAGTCATCACTGGTAACTTCCCATCTTTCAAATCTAGTCAATACTTGTTTACATCCATATATCTTTTCCTAAACCAAAAAGCTATCCCACATAACTTAGGTACGCTCTTCGTAGCCTCACTTCTTACACTAGCAATCTTCGATACTGGAGCATCTCATTTTTTTATATCGCAACGGTTCATCCGAACTCATACGATTCCAGTCATACCGCTCATATCTAACTGGAACGTCAGTTCAGGGAATGACATTCTAAAGACAACAACAGGATACGACCTGTGTCCAGTAGTCGTCTGTAGCAGAGAATTCTATGCTGACTTCAAGGTGCTGGACATACCAAACTTCGATGTAGTTTTGGGTATGGATTGGCTAGGAACGTTCTATGCTACCATCGACTATCGTCAAAGGAGGGTAGTGTTCGAGATTCCAGAGCATTCGGTCTTTTATTTCAAAAGTGGAGACCGTACCTTGGAGCCTAGCACATACAAAGCAAAACCGAAGAAGGCAGTGATTGCAACTCTAAAGGCAGGAGAAGACAAGCCAGAGGTAGTTCGAGAGTTCGACGATGTATTTCCTAACGACATATCAGGTTTGCCTCCTGATCGAGCTCTTGAATTCGGAATTGATTTAGTACCTGGTGCACAACCAGTGATCAAAGCACCGTATCGGTTAAGACCTGAAGGTTTGAAGGAGGTCCATACTCAGCTGGACGAACTTGTGCAGAAAGGACAGATTCGTCGCAGTACTTCAAGTTGGGGATCTCCAGTTTTGCTTATGAAGAAGAAAGAAGGTTCATACAGAATGTGCATTGATTATAGAGCTTTGAACGAAGTCATGACAAAGACCAAGTATCCACTACCATGAATCGACAATCTGTTCAATCAGCTAAGTGGGTCTTGCGTTTTCTTAAAGTTAGATCTTCGTTTGGGTTATCATTAGGTGAAGGTCAAAGAGTCTAACATTCCGAAGACAGCATTCAGGACTCGCCATAGAAATTATGAGTTTCTTATGATGCCGTTTGGAGTGACCAATGCACCCGCCATATTCATGAACCTAATGAATCAATTTTTCTGAGAGTGCCTAGACAAGTTCGTTGTCAAATTCATCGACAACATCCTGATATATTCAAAGAATCAGAAAGAAAACGCTGTACATTTACAAATTGTCCTAGAGACTTTGTGCCAGCATCAACTCTATGCCAAGTACAGCAAGTGCGAGTTTTGGCCAGAACAAGTCGGATTTCTCGGACATATCGTTTCAGGTGAAGGAATCTCTATAGATCCAGGTAAAGTAGCAGCAGTAAGCGAATGGCCGACACCAAAGACAATGAAGGACATTCGAAATATCTTGGGATTAGCGGGATACTACCGAAGATTTATTGAAGTATTTTCGAAGATCGCAACACCCCTGACCAAGCTCACGTGTAAAGATGAAGAATTCGTATGGTCAGAAGCATGCGAACAAGCTTTTGTAGAACTCAAGTCAAGATTGACATCGGCACCTATTCTCGTAATACCGGACCAATCTGGAGGTTTCATAGTACATTGTGATGCATCCGGTAAGGGATTCTACATCAGCACGGTAAAGTTGTAGCTTATACATCAAGACAGCTGAAGGTTCATGAGCGCAACTATCTGATTCATGATCTGGAGTTGGCAACCGTTATCTTTGATCTCAAGATTTGGCGCCATTATCTTCTTGGAGAATGGGTAGATATCTACACAGACCACAAAAATCTGAAGTATGTGTTTACTCAGAAAGAGTTGAATATGCGGCAGAGAAGATGGTTAGAACTTATGGCGGACTTCGACGTCAACATACAATGTCATCCAAGCAAGGTGAATGTAGTACATGATGCACTTAGTCGCCAACCACTATTAAAGAATCTTACCGCATAGTGGAAGATGCAGCAAGATTTGCACAAGATGGAGATAGAAGTAGTCATGCGAGGTAACGCTTCAAGTTTGATGAACTTACAAGTTCATTCTACAATTTTTAATCAGATCAAATCAGCTCAAGCAAGTGATGCCAAGTTGCAAAAGATCAGAGAACAAGTAGAAAGTGGACTTAAAACAGACTTCATCATCCATGAAGACGGATCTTTAAGATACGGCAGTAGATTGTGTGTACCACAATGTCCTGTTCGGGAAGAGTTGATGAAAGAAGCTCACAGCTCCCCATACTCAGTACATCCTGATGGTACAAAGATGTATAAAGATCTACACCAACATTACTGGTGGCATGGAATGAACCATGAAGTAGCCAGAAGCGTCGCTAAATGTTTGGTGTGTTAGCAAGTGAAAGCTGAACATCACAGGACTGTTGATTTACATTAACCGTTAGCTATCCCAGAATGGAAGTAGCAAAACATTACCATGGACTTCATGACTGCACTTTCTCGCAGCACGAAAAGTAACGATGCTGTATGGGTTATTGTGGATCGACTCACAAAGTCGGCTCACTTTATTCCCTGAGTTGGCCAATCTACCGAGACACTAGCAAAGAAATACATGGAAGTAAAAATCTAAGTAAGATTTTAACACTTCATAGTGTACTATTTTTGATACCCATGAACTCTTACAGGAAATCGTGAGATTACATGGAGTGCCGGTTTGCATTGTCTCCGATCGTGACACCAGTTTCCGATCACAATTTTGGCAGAGTCTGCAAGCTAGCTTGGGAACAAGTCTGAACTTTAGCACAGCTTACCATCCATAAACAGATGGACAGTCTGAGCGAACGATTCAGATACTTGAAGATATGCTAAGAGCTTGTATGCTAGACTTTGGATAATCGTGGGAAGATCACCTATATCTTATGGAGTTTTCATACAGCGATAGCTACCAAACAAGTATTGGAATGTCACCATTTGCAGCTCTATATGGAAGGAAGTGTCATTCACCATTAAGTTGGGACGACATCAGAGATAGATAACTCCTTAGATCTGAGATGATAGTAGCAACAGTGGATGTAGTTCGCACTATCAGGAAAAGAATGCGCTTAGCCCAAGACCGACAGAAGTACTGGGCTGATGCAAAGCTCCGTCACTTGGAGTTCCAACCGGGAGATCATGTCTTTCTAAAGATTTCTCCAAACCGTGGAGTGATTCTCTTTGGAAGAAGGGGTAAGCTAAGTCCGAAATTCATTGGAGCGTTCGACATACTAGAACTAGTCGGAGAAGTAGCTTATCGCTTGGCACTTCCACCCTCATTGGAAGGAGTGCACATTTGTTCCATATATCCCAACTCAGAAGGTATGTGAGTGATCCCAGTCACATTTTTGATCACCCCGAGCTCACTGTACAAAAGGACCTATCTTGTGAGCAACAACCAGTTGAAATCCTGGACAAAAAAGTGAAGTCACTTCGGAACAAGGAAGTAAACCTGGTTCGAGTGATGTGGAGAAAAGACACACCAGGAGAATCAACATGGGAAATAGAAGAAGACATGCGTGCAAGATACCCTCACCTGTTTGTAAATTAGTCCTTAAATTTCGAGGACGAAATTTTTATAAGGAGGGTAGAATGTAACGACTCCATTTTAATGTACAGAAAATTTGTTTAAAAGTTAATGTACAAATGGAGTGCTTGTAATCCTATGTATGCTATAAGTATTTTATTTGCTTTTGAACAGCAAGAAATATCTTGTAGCTCATTGGTAAAGCCTTGCACTGCTGTGACGTAGCCCATGTGTTCGAATCCCCTCAGCCACATATTACTTTTGCTGATTTTTCTTTTAAACTTTTTGGAAGCCCAAAAGTTTATACGTGCAAAACAAGAAAAAATGAAAAGTCTCAGAAATCAAACATGTGCTCTGAGATGGCCAAAATCCAGAGCCCCACACCACACCAACGACCGGCGAGATGTGGGTTTAGGCCGGCGCCACCGGTCCCCCCTCGTCCCAAATGCTCCAATTATTTTGCCCAAACACCCCTTGGCCTCCCCCCACTACTCCTTTTCTGTTTGATTTTCCTGCACATTTCCAGAGAATTAAAATGAAGCATTAATCCAAAATGTTAATATATTTTAATTCCATTCTTCAATATCCTAAAGCCTAATTTCTCCTATAAATACCGCCTTACACCATAACCCTCCTCATTCAGAAATCTTTTGCCAAAACTCTTTAAATTTTCCAAGTCCAAGAAGTTGTACAAGTGGAGTTAGCTCAAAGTCAAGTTCCGGCGACGACTCGGGGCAAATCTAGTGACCCTGCGAGTCCCCGACACTTGCAAACCCATCCTCTACCTCCCCTCTCTTCCTAATCGGTAAGTCCCCTCTCCCCTCCCCTCTTTCCATTAAAAAGACTTCTCTTTTCAAAACTCGTCGGAAACGGAGTTAATCCGACTTCCGATTCTAATTTCTTTAAAAACATAATTTTTCTTAACCACATAATAACCATCTCTTTATATATTGTTTAACAACCCTAAATCAACATTTAGAACAAGTTTCAATTCAAAATAAAATGATATGCAACTTGTATTTCACTTT
Organism: Agapanthus africanus; assembly: GCA_030015575.1. Classification (NCBI taxonomy): domain Eukaryota; kingdom Viridiplantae; phylum Streptophyta; class Magnoliopsida; order Asparagales; family Amaryllidaceae; genus Agapanthus; species Agapanthus africanus. Next base: position 191,628,366 of record CM057338.1, read on the forward strand.
TTCGGTAAAATACCACCAAGTTACCTACGATATTATTTCTTCATTTTGCTCATATTACCTTTAGATAATTCACGAGGTAATGACCTACCTCATTACAACACTCATCATGACAAAGCACGATTGGTTGGAAACAATAAGTTTTGGGACAAATTCAAATTTCACATTAAAATACCTTAAACTATCAAAACCCGTATTCTTTAAATTGTTTTAATTAATTCCTTACAAATAATCCTCTACAACCCATTTTGGGAAACCCGATCGGGATGGTGCAGATTATCGCACGTTCTCGGGACTAGTAGAGCGAGATGCATACCTCCTCACGGAGCATACGATCTCGATGGAATTTTTATTATAATTTTTAAGAAAACGTGATTTCTATTTAATAAATAAATTCTATTTTTAATATATATATATATATATATAAATATTGTTAAAATATCTATTTTAAATATATTTAATAATTCCATGTTTCCTAAATCAAAAGAAAAGAATCACAAAAGTCCATGAAAATACCATCACAAATCAATACAAGTCAATTTACATGAAAATACCATATACTATTCAATTTAGGTTTGTATCCACTAGAATATTTCATCTTTTAAAATTTACATCCATGGAAATACTAAATACGATAAATAAATACTTGAGGTCTATTTTGAAAATATATCAAAACTATTTTTCATAAAACCCCCTCAAGTTATATTAAATTACAATAAAGACCCTAGTAAATATAGGTTTAAACGGGACCAGTTCTCTTGAGCCTCAGGGATCCGGAGAATTTGGGTGCTTGCCTATTTAAGATAGACAACTAAAACGGGGTTATCAATACGGTAATTGTCTTGGAGAAAGTCACAAATCCTGCCGTCCATGTGCAGCAGTTACCGATAAATCCAAAACTAATTCATGACTTCAATTCTGTTTAATTGTTTGAATCGGTCAGAGTCTCGATCTAATCTGAAATCAATCCATCCTTGAATACAACTCAAGTATAACTCCAATTCAACATGAATCCATTTATACCAGAATACAATCTATATCAACTTGAATTGATTTGATCGAACCATGGATATACATTGTTTACATGACTATCCGTTTATATCCTTTCCGTTTACATGAACTATCGATATCATGGTTTCGGAAAGTCCTGCATCTATTAAACAAAACAATGCACATCAATACAAAATACATTACGAGGTTTTAAAGGGGTAGACTGGTATGGAATGAGTTAAAAGTGGCATAAGACGGTCACTTTAATACACAGAACCTGAACATCCATTGCCGTTGTCCCGTAGGTTTTGACGGAGCCTTATGATCCGTATACCATAGTCCACGAGGTAAGCTGGCCTCCTCTCGTATACACTGGAATAATTCTTTACCAAGCTACAAACAACTGCATTAAAATAACTATCAACTTCATACTGGTTATAATCTCTCACCTGTCTATTCTCAATCTAAATCTCTTTGGGACTTACCAAGCGATTGTTCGCTGACGACATTCCTTTTCTCTTCTTTCTTTGGAATGTTGTCAGGGGGATCTGATTCTCTGGAGATCGAGCCCAGAACAGACGATTTGGAGCAGTTCTCAGAAGTCCTAGAGCTCTAGTTACTTGTATATACTTTACTTTCAATTCATGCCATTGTTTAGGCATTGTTTTTCAATCATGTATTTATATTTTCAGTTGTATTGTAAAGGATGTTTAATAAATAAAAGTTTTTGTTCATTTACATCTCATGTCTTACTTGTGTACTTTACTATATTGCTTATTTACGCTTAGCATGTTTACTTCTGAGTAAATACGACGCGTGGCCCGTCACGACTCCTTACCGTACTCTTGGAAGTGGAGCATGACAACCATGCTTGAATAGTGATGACAAATGAATTGTTAATTCATTTGTGCTAACTATTCAAGTATGGTTGCTATATTATATTTGGAAAATGTTTTTTTCAAAACTATTTGCTTCTTCTCTCTTCACTATCTTTCTGGAGCTCCACCTCCTTCTTCTTGATCTTCTACCCTACCATATCATGTGTTGAAAATCAAGATTAGAAGAGAGATAGATACACACTTAGAGCTACTCACTATATCTCTAGGCACTCTAGATTAGCAACCTAGAGTCCCTGGTTGCTTCACTAGATTCTTAGTGTGGAGCTAGAGCCATGAGCTATATCTTTCGGGTGGACCATCTTCGACGGAGGAAGACCGGCGGCCAAGCTCAATCGAGGATACCTTAAGGAGCCAAAGAAAAGGGTAGAAGACAGAAGGACACGAATTATTCGGTATAACACTTCTATCTTTTATAGCTAGTTTTTGCTCTATGGTTTGATTATAGGACGGCTTTTTTAGCGCAAAAATTTTTTAACACCATTTTTGTTCCGCATCGGTCATGTTAGATGGCCAGGGCGCTATCAAACCCCAACAATCTTCTCCCTCTTGAACCGCCTCATTTATCAGAGTGTCAATTTGTTAGGAATATGTATGCCCTAGAGGCCATTATTGTACATGTGATGTATACTATAATGGATGCTTGGACATATATGTTAGTTATATGTATGCCATAGAGGCCATTACGGTACATACGATGTATATTGTAGTGGATGCCTGGACATATATAGGGAGGACTTTCTTGCTCGACATGATAGTATGCTATCTGGTTGCTCTTTATCTTAACATGTACTCTGATTGTCTCTATGTTACATATTGATAAAGCCCTTAGGATATGCACTCGACTTCTGGGACTATGATGAGATCATACTATTGGGGCCACGGTAGTCGACTAGTACATCCTATAACTGTTCCTAGTCGAGGGTGTTTCGAGACAGGGCATCGATATACCAGAGTAGACTAGCGTATACGCATCTTGACCCATATGATGGGCGATGGATGATCCCATATCCATCGGTGTTTGACATCAAGGATGGTGTACGGGTGCTCAGTAGAGACTGGGTACACTGGACGGACTCGCCGAGAACTCCCAGATGGTATTATACACCATGTCAGATGGCAGTTCTCTGGTGACACTGGTACAGGTTAGTCTGTAGACCCGAGATCGTCATAGAGTTTTGTGTGATTCCCACTGTGCTTTGATTTCTATCATACCACGTCCAAGAGGGCGTGCAAAAAGGTGGCTTTTGGGTACAGTCCCGAATCACATGGAGGCAATGAGCGATAGGAGGGGTTTCGTCTCTCCCGGTATAGGGAGTTGATGTTGCGCTGTGTTCGATTGGCTATAACTGGAAATCCCTGGCCAGGCTTGCTGAGATTTACTGGTAAGTGTTATCAGTAGTTTCTCAAACTGTTATGGACCTCATAACGATACGACTTATCAAGCTACTGGGGTCTGACGTTTACCACCCCTAGGCGAGATATGCGACATATCAGACGAAGAGACCGGACTGTACGGGAGTGTTACTGATTGGATTCGCGGGATAAAGTACAGGCTTTCTTGTTGATCTTCCGATCGCTCAATACCTGGGTGGCTGTTAAGTTTAGTTGACCGCTTGCAGCTTGTGGATGTTTGATATGATCATCGCCTACTGCCGGTGTATTGACGATTCTTTAGAGTCCTACACAGAGATTTCTTGACATAGGCAAAATGGAGTAGCAGCACATATATGATATGTGCGGGACCGAGAACACTGCGTGTATGTGATACCGTATTAGATTCTCGCGATATGAGATATCGGCCGGGTATATGTGATATAGCCGGGTCATCGGATCAAGTGTTGATTCAATAAACTGATACAGATTATATTAGTCGGTTATTTATGAAATAGCTGGACTATCGGATCAAGTGTTGATTCGATAATTTAATGTATAATTATATATTTGATATATTAAATTACATTAACTGATATAAGCTCACTAAAAGATTCTTTTTCTTACTCGGGTAATACATTGATATATATGCGATATATGTTAATTGTATTATTTTATTTTGTTATAATAAATATTATATATGTGATATATAATATTGTAACATATTATGGTTATTAATGCAACATGATTAGTGGTGATTAAACATGATTAAGGTTTGATTTGGGTTAATTTTTCTAGAAGCTTTCTTTTTGTTTTTGCAAAGATATTTTGCAAGATATTTACTTAACCCAACCCACGCCCTTTACTATGGTTAGATCTCTACAATGGTTAAGTCTTTTCTTGACTTAAGCATGGTTGCATTTGTAATGATATTATCACAATTCATTATTCATCACAAAAGGATTATTCATTGTTCTTCTTCTTCCTTCTGCTTTTGGATGGAAAAGCTTACTAGTTTTTTCATTAGTGATAATTTTGAGTGAGATTAAGAAAACAAATGAGAGCATAAATCCTACTTCATCATCCTAATCTATCCTACCTATTTAGATTAGGGTGTTCACTTCATTAGTGAGTGAGAGCTTGTGTTAAAGAAACTTCAAGGTAGATCACCTTTGTTATCGAAGATCGGAAGCAAGCTTGCATCTTTCTCTTCGTGGAGCCTCTCTAGAGTCCAGGTACTCGATGATCGCAGTGAAGGGACCTCAACACGGAGCTTTAGAAGTGAAGGACCGGACTACAAAGGTTGCAATCCCAAACTCTTAGTGTTAAAGTGTTTAACATGCTTTGTTTCGCCTAATCTCTAGTTTAAAGATCTTGGTTAGGGTTGTTCGGCACATCTAAATTTTAAATCGGGCATGGTTGATGCCTTGCAGACCCTTGTGAGAGTGCCTAGTAACCCTGCAGTGGTATCAGAGCCAAGCTAGAGTTTTAGACGAAGTTTAGGCGAAATTTAAAGTCCGATCAAACTCCGAATACCCGTAAAACCGTAGTTTCTAGAAATTTTTCAAAATGTTGATTTTTTTCATTTTAAAAATACTCAAAAAAATCAGCAGGAAATTCTAAGGATTACCCTAAAATACGACACCCTAACTCCCTGAAGGCGCCACGGAACCGCGGCTGGAGCATGCTTCCCGCGGCGGTTCCGCGGCCGTACTTGGGAGTTATGGCCTCGTATTGGCAGGGTTGATCCGTAGGTACTTCCTGATGCTTTTGGGTATTTTTAATTTTACTTAAGTGTTGAGTTTTTGGGTTGTATTGGGGACTCGTTGATTCGATCGGATAATTTAACTTCGTTTACTTTTTTTTTCTGGATAATTTTAGAACGCGTTAAAAAGTTCGAACGGATATCAATAACTCACTTTTTCCCCTGTCGGAAATTTTGTCAAAAGTTGGATTTTTTCTCAAGTTTGAAACTTCCGGAAAATCATGCAAGTAACGCGGTGGACCCTCTAGAAGAACACAAACCTTAACTCGATTATGTGACCGTCTGAACCGCCTCTAAACCTTAGGTTTTGTGGCAGTACGGCGTTGCCACATGTGAGGCGTTGGCTTGACCCTTCTATTGCTGAACCATCGGTACTGTGGCATGTGATGGATATTTTTTGAACTCCGCTCAAGTGTTGAGCTATTTGGGAAATCTTGGGTGTTTGTTTATTCGATCGGAAAGTTTAACATTGTCTATTTATCTGGAATGTAATACAATATTTGGAATCCACAAGAAATTATGAGATAACTAATTTGAATGTTATAAATCTAGCAGTTTAGTCTCATTTGATCGGTTGCCACAGAATTTTGATATGATCAAAAGTCCGTCGCAATCACGTAGCGTACGCGGATACTCACCGGGTAAATTTAATAGACAGCCACGCACCATAGCCCCGACCAATTGACTGTAGGAGAACCCCGTCGCCAAAAGCATCCGTTCGGGTGCTCGCGGCAGCGGTGTTCCGCCTTAGTGCACTTCTTCGACGGCATCCGGGGGTGCGGCCGTCTACTAAAGTTTGCGACGAGCATTCGATCAGTATGTCGGGAATCTTGTTGAATTGCCCGACTTGATATTGAAAAGCGTTTTCGATAATGAGACTAAAATGCAGGGTTTATAATTGTTAGGCATAAGATGTCTAAGGTATTCATTTGGTTAGGCATGCGATGTCTAAGGTGGTTGCGGATTCCAACTGTTGTAGTTTTACAATTTCTTTTCTGTGACCGTAAGCATAGTATGTGGTGTATCGCCGGCTTCGTTGCTATACATCAACGACAATCGGGATACATATACTTGCTTACGTTGATGATATGAGATATTATGTGTTGCTGTGATATGTTATATTGGATCGTCGTGTTCTAAATAGCCGGGGGTTTTATGTGAGATGAGAGTTTTTTTTTCATTCATGTAAAATTCATTGTATGTAATATTCTTTTATTGGGGCACTTCCGGGCTGAGGATGATGTCACCATTGTATATTATTTACTTTTCCGCATTAGGTAGACCCAAGGCGGGGAGCACAAGTAACCGGGTTCTAGGGTCCAGTGGGAGACCATCTCGAGGAGTCGAGACCGGGTCTCCTAACCATAGAATTGGCAGTGTTGCTTGCCGCTCTCGTAGGGGTCTAGGGATGTGGGTTTGGCTATTCATCGCGACCGTGGAATCCGTGTTTTATACAGGCTCGTATTAAAACACGGACCTCCTAGAATATCCAATATTCCATATATGTTCTTCTGCTGCAATGTTTTGTGATGAGATCATATTACTGCCTGAGACGAATGTTTATATTATATATATGAGATATATGTTATATTGCAGATTTCGTTTCAAAAGTGATGCGTGTGAAGCATAATAAAAATGGGACTTCATTAATGAGATTAATGAAACTAAAAGAAAGCTAAAGATGTTGTAGAAACTTGTTTAAAAACTGGTAGCTCTAGTTCTTGCTTTGCATAGCGGTGTTCCTTGTAGAACATCCAGCACCTTATTCGGTAAGGAAAGAGCCGAGATCCCTTCACCGGGAGTGACCTCTTTAGCGAAACTAGCAGATGCTACAAACTCGGTTTGTCTTTTGATTGTTTCTATAGTTTTTGCTTTGCATAGTGATATTTGTGAAATATCCTGTACCTTATTCGATGAGGAAAGAGCCGACGATCCCTTCACCGGGAGTGACCTCTTTAGCGAAACTAGAAAAGCCTAAAAAACACTCCATTTATAATCACTCGATTCTACAATGATATCAAGTTCATTACGCAAAAGGTTTTCTTAAAAACCTGTCGTAGCCCTCCGTCATTTCAGATAAGTACTAGTTAGTATTCGTGCTACGTTTGTTGACTATGTTAAGGCGTAGTATGCGGTAGCTGATTAGTGCTAATCTGTATAAGCTTATGATACGATTGGATTAGGGTAGTCATGCGACTTTGTTGACTATGTTAAGGGTCGTGCGGGTGGGTTTAATTCAATTGGGAAATGACGGGTTGAACTTGACTAGCACTTATGATTTGTTGACTATATTAAGGTCATATAGCTGCTAGGGGTAAAATATTATTGGGAATTTCAAGTGTTGAAATTTGCAATGAGATTGCATACCTTCTATGAGATAGTTGGATCCCGATACCCGCTGCGAGTAAGAATTACTCCTGAGAGAGTTTTACACATTACAATTAGCTGATCAAGTAGGTGTCTAGAAAGGTGTTAACGGGGTTATGCCCCTAAGAAAACGAGGTTTATTTTAAATAGGTCCGTGCGAAAGCACGGGGAACCTCCCTCAAAGTACCGGCACTGGCCTGGCTGAAAGATTGGTGAACTTGTACAGTGTAATCAATCCCGGCTAGTCTTTCCTTTAGGGTTTGAAGGAAGATTTGACTAAAACAGTGGGAGCCATCCTGATTAGATAAATTGATAACCAATCTAATCTTGTAAAAAACGCATGCTGAGTGTTTTCTTCTCTCTCTCTCTCCTGGTTACGACTATGTCACGCCTTAATCAAGATAATAATACGGATGTATTTGACCGAACCCGCTTGTTATACTGCGCTAGGGAACCTTGGTCCCGCTCCAACTTATAATTGTTATAAGACAGAGCAGGAAATAGGGGATTACCAGAATTCCCGTGCCACCCAAACGAAGAAAGTGCATGCTGATGCATCATCTTCGGGTGTGTTCATTACACAGAACTTTTTCTCAATATCCTTTATGTCTTGGATATTTGATACCGGATCAGGATCCCACAAATGTAATTTGTTACATGGGCTACAGATAGGTAGAGAACTGAGAACGGGTGATAAATTTCATGAGATAGAAATGGTGCAAGTGTTGCAGCCAAGTCTGTTGGTAGTTATCACCCTGTATTACCAGAATACATTGATTCTGAACGAATATTATTAGATACCGAACCTGATATACAACATCATATCGGTGTCTTTATTAGTAAAGAAAGGATATAATTTTGTATTGTTGGATAATGTTTTGAACATTTCTTATATCAAGTGTTGATCGGTTCAGGCACGTTATATACAAGCATAGACGTTCTAAATCAAACCACAGTTCTTAGTATACAGAACACACACAAGAGGAAGAGTTCAGAAATGAACGAATCCTTCTTGAGGCATTGTAGACTAGGTCATATCAATGCGACCTGACTAGCTGAAGTTACATTTAGATGCATATTTAAATCTGTTTGAATTTACATCTTGTGAAACTTGCCGGTCATGTCACAAAGATATGATGACCACAGCTCTGTTTATTAGAAATAGAAAAAGAGTTAGTGAACTCTTTGGATTGATACATGATGATGTATGTAAGGTCCCCTGTCTACACATGCCAAGACTGGTTCTTTGTACTTCATTACATTCACTGTTTATCTCTCAAGATTTGGACATATGTTCCTGTTGAAACACAAGTCTGAACCTTTTGAGAAATTCAATGAATATAAGTTAGAAGTAGAGAACCAAAACGGGTAAAAGTATTATATCCTTTGATGAGATCAAGGAAGAGAATACTAGAGCACGGAATTCCTGGATTATTCTAAAGGAGAATGAGATTCTCTCTCAGTATTACTCCTCCATATACACCATAGCACGATGGTATATCGAGGCGGAGCAATAGCACCCTATGTGATATGGTGTGCTCTATGAAGAGTACTACTGAGTTTCCTATTTCCTTTTGCGAGTTATGCATTTGAGAAGCTGCATACCTATTGAATAGGGTTCAAATCAAATCAGTTGCCTACCACTTCATATGTGATATGGAATGGGAAGAGCCCATATCTTAAGTAAGTTAAGATTTGGGGTTGTCCGGCCTATGTCTAAAAGCATAATCCGGACAAGCTCGAGGCAAAGTCAGATCTATGGAAGTTTATTGGATATCCCAAGCATACGCAAGGGAATATCTTCTACCTAACCGAGGAACAAAAGATGTTTTGTTTCTCAACATGCCACCTTTGTGAAAGGGAATTTCTTGTGAAGAAATTAGTAGTCATGAGGTAGAACTGGAAAGAATTCCAGCTATACAAAACTGCAGCTGATGATTTAGTAGAACCAAAGGATTCAGTAGTTTCCAACGAACCTCAGCCTCTCCGCCGATCTAGTAGGGTTCCTCACCCACCTGGGAGATACTTCGGTTTCTCTATGACAGTGGGAGCGAGGATTGCATCATGAGATGATGACCCAACTAATTTCGACCAGGTCATCAGGAGTGGGACTCTGTAAGAATGGCTGGATGCTTAGCGATCTGAGATAGAATCCTTATACACCAACAAAGTATGGACTTTGGTTGCTTTATCTGAAGGGTTAAATCCCCATCAGGAGCAAGTATATCTTGAGAAGATTACTTGGTGTACATGGAAAAGTTAAGACTTTCAAACCTATGCTTAAGTCCATCTAGATCCTACTTGCCACGGCTACATACTATGACTACGATATCTGGCGGTTGGGTGTCATGACAGCTTTTCTAAATGATATTTTGGAAGAGAGCGTCTATAAGTACACAGCCAGAGGGCTTCGTAGACAGTGGGAGCAGCGGAAACGTGTGCAAGATATTTTATGAGATAAAGCAGGTATCGCGGAGTTGGAACATCTGTTTTGATGTGGTAGTCAAAGAGTTTGACTTCATCAAAATGGTAGATGAACCTTGTATATACAAAAAGGTAGTAGAGAGTATGGTGGCGATCCTTGTAGAGTACGTGGATGATATACTCTTGATAGGGAAGGAGTTTCCTATGCTACGCTCGGTCAATCTCCTCTTATCACAATGATTCTCCATATAGGATCAAGGTGATACCTCCTAAATCCTAGGTTTTATATCTATGAGATAGATCTAATTGGATGTTAGGATACTCACTAGTTATAGTGAGATGGTATCAATCGATCCTGGAGAGAATCACTGGAATGGTTCCAGGGTGATAAGGACGACTGAATGTCAGTCGCAGACATTGTCTTTATCCTCGGTAGAGGGACGGTATGTTGGAAGAGTTCCAAGCTAGATACCGTGACTTACTAGACGATTAAAGAAAAGATACATCGTTACCAAGGATGCTACCAAAGAGGCAGTCTGGATATATATAATTTCATGAGATGAACTTCGTTCCAACCATTGTGTGACAATGGAGTTATGGCTTTGGCCTAGGAATGCCCGTCCCATCAAAAATCCAGAAATAATTCTTAGGCAGTATCACCTGCTACTGGAGATGGTTGATCTCCAGGGAGATCGAGGTTAGGAGAGTAGATACAGAGGACAACAGCGCGGATCCACTCACAAGGGACCATTTCCCAGTAGAGACTTTTATGGGATGGTTGAGTATGAGATACTTCTAACACAGCTGATTGTTTGGTATGCGATACCACAACAGATGGCCTTAGTGCAAGTGGGAGATTGTTAGTTATATTTATGCCCTAGAGGCCATTACTGTACATACGATGTATATTTCAGTGGATGCTTGGACATATATAGGGAGGACTTTCTTGCTCGACATGATAGTATGCTATCTGGTTGCTCTTTATCTTAACATGTGCTCTGATTGTCTCTATGTTACATGTTGATAAAGCCCTTAGAATATGTACTCGACTTCTGGGACTATGATGAGATCATACTAGTGGGGCTACGGTAGTCGACGAGTACATCCTATAATTGTTCCTAGCCGAGTGTGTATCGAGACAGGGCAACGATACACCAGAGTAGACTAGCGTATACGCATCTTGACCTATATGATGGGCGATGGATGATCCCATATCCATCGGTGTTTAACATCAAAGATGGTGTACGGGTGCTCAGTAGAGACTGGGTACACTGGACGGACTCGCCGAGAACTCGCAGATGGTATTATACACCACATCAGATGGCAGTTCTCTGGTGACACTGATACAGGTTAGTCTGTAGACCCGAGATCGTCATAGAGTCTTGTGTGATTCCCACTGTGCTTTGATTTCCATCATACCACATCCAAGAGAGCGTGCAAAAAGGTGGTTTTTGGGTACCGTCCCGAAACACATGGAGGCAATGAGTGATAGGAGGGGTTTCGTCTCTCCCGGTATAGGGAGTTGATGTTGCGCTGTGTTCGATTGACTATAACTGGAAATCCCTGGCCAGAGTTGCTGAGATTTACTGGTAAGTGTTATCAGTAGTTTCTCGAACTATTATGGATCTCATATCAACACGACTTATCAGGCTACTAGGGTCTGACGTTTACCACCCCTAGGCGAGATATGCGACATATCAGATGAAGAGACCGGACTGTACGGGAGTGTTACTGATTGGATTCGCGGGAGAAAGTACAGGCTTGCTTGTTGATCTTCTGATCGCTCAATACCTGGGTGGCTGTTACGTTTAGCTGACCGCTTGCAGCTTGTGGGTGTTTGATATGATCATCACCTAATGCCGGCGTATTGACGATTCTTTAGAGTCCTACACAGAGATTTCTTGACTCAGGCAAAACGGAGTAGGGGCACATATATGATATCTGCGGGACGGATAACAATACATGTATGTTATACCATATTAGATTCTTGCGATATGAGATATCGGCCGGGTATATGTGATATAGCCGGGTCATCGGATCAAGTGTTGATTCGATAAACTGATACAGATTATATTAGTCGGTTATTTATGAAATAGCTGGATTATCGTATCAAGTGTTGATTCGATAATTTAATGTATAATTATATATTTGATATATTAAATTACATAAACTGATATAAGCTCACTAAAAGATTCTTTTTCTCACTCGGGTAATACATTGATATATATGCGATATATATTAATTGTATTATTTTATTTTGTTACAATAAATATTATATATGTGATATATAATATTATAACATATTATGGTTATTAATGTGACATGATTAGTGCAGATTAAACATGATTAATGTTTGATTTGGGTTAATTTTTCTAGAAGCTTTCTTTTTGTTTTTGCAAAGATATTTTGCAAGATATTTACTTAACCTAACCCACACCCTTTACTATGGTTAGATCTCTACAATGGTTAAGTCTTTTCTTGACTTAACCATGGTTGCATTTGTAATGATATTATAACAATTCATTATTTATCACAAAAGGATTATTCATTGTTCTTCTTCTTCCTTCTTCTTTTGGATGGAAAAGCATACTAGCTTTTTCATTAGTGATGATTTTGGGTGAGATTAAGAAAACAAATGAGAGCATAAATCTTATTTCATCATCCTAATCTATCCTAGCCATTTAGATTAGGGTGTTCACTTCATTAGTGAGTGAGAGCTTGTGTTAAAGAAACTTCAAGGTAGATCATCTTTGTTATCGAAGATCGGAAGCAAGCTTGCATCTTTCTCTTCATGGAGCCTCTCTAGAGTCCGGGTACTCGACGATCGCAGTGAAGGGACCTTAACACGGAGCTTTAGAAGTGAAGGACCGGACTACAAAGGTTGTAATACCAAACTCTTAGAGTTAAACTGTTTAACATGCTTTGTTTCGCCTAATCTCTAGTTTAAAGATCTTGGTTAGGGTTGTTCGGCACGTCTAAATTTTAAATCGGGTATGGTTGATACCTTGTAGACCCTTGTGAGATTGCCTAGTAACCCTGCAATATATATAGCGGACTTTCTTGCTCGACATGATAGTATGCTATCTGGTTACTCTTTATCTTAACATGTTGACCAGTATTCTTTATTGTCTTGCTCTCACATATTGATAAAGCCCTTAGGATATGTACTTGACTGCCAGGATTATGAGGAGATCATACTAGTGAGACCGGGGTGGTCTAAAAGCACATCCTTTAATCAGTTCCTAGTCGTGGGAATATCGAGACCAGGGCATCGATATTACAGTGTAGATTAGTGTACGTTTCTTGTCCCTTAGAGGGCGATGGTTGATCCCACAACTATTGGTGTGTGACATCAAACATTGTACACAGGTGCCCATTGGAGAATGGGTACACCGAATAGGACTCGTCGAGGACTCCTAGTTGGTAGTTTACCTATCGTCAGATAGCAATCCTCTGGTGTCACTGGTACAGGTTAGTCTGTAGACCTCAAATTGTTATAGAGTCTTGTGTGGCTCCTACTGTACTTTGATTTCCTCCCTACCACGGCTCAAAGGAGTCATGCAAATAGGTGGATTTTGGGTACAGTTCCGAGTCACATGGAGGCAATGAGCGATAGAGGGGTTTCGTCTCTCCTGGTATTGGGGGTTGATGTTGCGCAATGCTCGATTGGCTATAACTGGAAGTCCCTGGCCAGGGCTACTACTGAGATTTACTGATAAGAGTTATCAGTAGTTTCTCAAACCGTTATAGGCCAGACATCGGCATGACTTATCACGTTACTGGGGTCTGACATTTACCACCCCCAAACATGATATGCGACATATTAGACGAAGAGACCGGACTGTATGGTAGTGTTATTGATAGGATTCATGGAGAGTATGGACGAGCTTGCTTGTTGATCTTCATATCGTTCAATACCCGGGTAGCCATTACGTGCAGCTAGTACCGCTGACGACTTGTAGATATTTGATATGATCATCACCTACTGCTGGCGTATTGACGAGTCTTTAGAGTCCCACACAAAAGTTTCCTGGTTCAATCAAAACGAAATAGGGAACATATGTTGATTTGTGCGTAGGCCTAATTAAATATGAATATGTGATACCGTATTATAATCTGGCAGTTATCTGATATCGGTCAGGTTATATGTGATATAACCGGATTATCGAATCAAGTGTTGATTTGATAATATGATAAACGGATAAATGATATTAGTCGGTCATATATGATATAACCGGATTATTAAATCAAGTGTTGATTTAATAATTTGATATAAATTATATTTGATATAATTATGTATTAACTAATGTCATTAGCTCACTAATTTATTTATTAATATATATATATATATTAATGTATATTTGATATATATATATATATATTATATGAAGAATGGCATGTTTTTCTATTTTTAGAAAATAGAAAATGAGGTGTAAATTGTGGAGATATTTGTGGAACGGTCAAGACATGGGTTTTATTATTTGTATATTACTCTTGACTCACTATTTAAGTATGATTGCAATTTCTTATTGCATTTTAATTCCATGCTTGAATAAGTGAGAAAAGAGAGAGCCATTTGAGATTACTCTCATTCATTTTTTATTCTATGCTTGCTCTTAGCTTGAGTTGATACCTTAGCTATTTCCATGAGCCCTTGCTCTCTACAATTTTCTTCACCTCACTTCCATGTTCAAACCCTCACATGTGATATGAATAATTGAACTTGTGAAAACCCTAGTGAGCAAAATAAACCCCTACTTCACAGTCTCACATTAGATTAGCAATTTTATGTGGAGTGTTGCATTCACTAATGATATTAGTGAAGGGTTAACTTGAGCTAGTGGACTTCGGGTGGATCGTCTTTGGCACGAAGATCATGAAAGAAGTTCTTTCATCTTGAAGAGGAACCTGGTGGAGTCGCGTGGCCCACAACCCGGAGCTAGAGAAAAGAAGGGCTCGATCTACAAGGGTATAACCTTCTTTCCTTTCTCTAGTAGTTCATATCATCATAGCGAACCCTAATATTCTAGCAAAGATCTTGTATAGTCTACCTTAGTACCTAATAAAAATTAAAATTTGGCATGCATGATACTACTAAAACCTCATGGTGGTGTAAGGGTCGAGATTCACAATTGGATCTTCGTATGACAGGTTTGGAGCACTTTGTGCAGACCCTACCCCCTGCTCAGCCGTGTTGTTTCCTGGCGAAGTGTCTTCATCTTCATTTGATTCAAAAGAATAGAATATCATGCAGCAACTTTCCACAAACTCTTCCTCTTCTGTTGGGTCTTCTTTTTCAGCACCACTGTCTTCAAAGACACACCGGAGGAATTCTTTGAGTGTGATTAGAGTACGAACCCTCTGATTATATTCCTTCAGCGCATCAATGTACTTCTGAAGGTCCGTACGCTTGTCAACATATTCATCAGGCTGTACGGATTCGTGACCTTCTTCTTCTTCTTCTTAGAAGAGTGGACCTGAAGACTTTTCTCTTTGTCATTAACCTTGGTATGGGATGTGGTATCAACATCCTTTCGATGATCTACGGCTCAAGCGGACTTTTCCACTTGATTACCGGATAGGCATGCAGCTTTTTTAGCATCCTTTTAGTCTTTGACAAAAGGACAATTTCCTACGGGCTTTCCACTACTATTGAGTAAGAGTCCCCTGCCGTGTCGGTTCTCTTCAAGATATGCTTCTGGGGTGGGTCTACCTTCCATCTATTTGTCAACATGAATATGCCCTGCTTGTACTGATCTTCGACTCAATTTTTGAACATGAAACAGTCTTCAATCGGGTGACTTATAACCCAATGATATAAGCAATAGTTAGGGTCGTTGATCGCGTTTTCTTATGCTGGTCGCCATGGTTCATGTAGCGATAACATGCGGTTCTTCAAGGCAATGTCGAATAACTTCTTCGTCTTATCATGAGGAAAGGAGTATTCGCCCCCATCTTTTCTTCAAGAGTAGGACCCGAACAATTATTGTTTTGACAGCCTGGTACTTTAGAGCTACTCTGCTGTTGTTGAGCATTGACAAAAAACGCCGTTTTGTTCTTACTCTTGTTTTTTCGAGATTCCCCTTCTGCAGAGGGGGAGATATGGTCAATCCTCTCCAATTGAACCACCTCGTCGAGGAGTTCTTAGTATGTGGCCAGTTTGGCCAAGAACAGGAATGAGTAAACCTTCGATCATGGATCAAGGATGCCTATAAACATCCCAATGGCTAGAGCTTAGGCGATGGGCTGCTCACACTTTGAAGAAAGATTTATCCATTGAATGGCATACTATACCAATGTTTCATTCGATCTTCTTTTCACATTGATCAAAGCAGAGAATGTAGTGTGCTCCCTTGCGCTGGCGAAGCTGTGTGTGAAGAGTAGCTCCATGTCAGTGAAGGTTTCTACGGAGTTATTTAGAAGCTCCGAGTACCATTCAAAAGTTGTATCTGCTAAACTACTGACGAACTGTCGGAGGAGCAACTTATCATTACCTTCGGTGTTGTCGTACATTGCCTTACACTGTGCGATGTGTTGATGGGAATTCTCGGTTTCCCTGAAGACATTGAACTTCGGGATCGTATATTCCATGGGGTATTGCTTCTGGTCATACCATGCTGGATATGGTTGACCTGTTTTGACCAGCTTGGTGGCTACTTCGCTGAAGGTATGAACTTTGATATGTTGGGCAATATACTCATTGGGTTGTGCTTTCGAGATCATATCATCTTTTGCGGCTGACGAGGCTTGCAGAGGGCTTGTAGCGTCCCCCTTCTCATTATCGAAAACCATTAGTGATTCACCTGTCGGCGGATCCGACTGCTGAGACATCATCCCACACATTTTCTATAGGAGAAGAGCCATCTTGTTCATATTGGTTGTCATTTACACCGCTTCCTTCTCCTTTTTGTCAATAGCGCATTTCAAAAAGGCAACATCTGGTTCTTCTCCATCTGAATCTTTCTTATTCATCTTTTGAGATACTTTTTAAAGCGAGCTAACAACTATCATGGCATGTGCGGCTATTTATTGCAGCTCTTGTTGCCTATGAGCTTGCGATGCAGTCAAGGATCGAGTATGAAGTCTATGACTGGTGGAAGCGTAGTTTTCACTTCCATTCACCATACACACTGTGTGTACAATTTCTTCCCCGTGCCTAGGGCTTTTGATTTTTCACCGCTTAGGATTTACGTTGGGCGATGGGGATCTCTCAGACCTTTATCTTTTAGGGAGAACCACCTTGGACTTAGAAGCTAAGTCGGTGGCCTTTGGCGGATTCCTGAGCTTCTCAGATTTTAGAGATGGCTTGGTGTTGATGACAGAGCCACGTACTTCCTTCCAGACTTTATAGATTCGTGAGAAAATTCGAGGCGAGAGCACTTGCTTCTTCCTCTTTACTGCCTCCATGGGTTGTGAAGACTTCTTCAAGATAGCAGTAGGCGAATTTTTCCTAACCCTTCTCTGTGGCTTAAAGCTGTTTTCAGTCAAGACAGGTGCATCGATAGTTGAGCCTGGCATTGGTGGAGTTATTCCTGATGGAGTGATGCCCCCGGCCTGCCTTAGTCGGCGCCAATAACTGAGTCGGGTACATCTTGAAGTAGGAACCTCTTCAACTTTGGAAGCTTCATTATCATGCCCCCTGTATGGACCTTGACCTTCAATAGGTGTCAATCGTTTGAAAACTGAATTCTTCGGCAGTGTAGGAACGTTAGGATCCAACCTGTCAAAGAAAGACTTTCTGGGAGCAGCCGGGACAACAAGGGTTGGCCTATTAAAGATAGAGTTCTTTGATTTCACAAGATTTTTAGATGAGCCTGCAGAGCTTGGAGTCAGCCTATCGAAGACTGACTTCTTTAGAACTTCCTCTTTTGGCATTGGGGCTCCAATAGTAAGGAGGAGTGGAGGAAGCTGTCCGAATTGGAGCCCACTCCATTCTTGCATCGGTTGGGATGTTGGGATGCCAAGCAGCGAGGCCATGATCTACCCAGAAAGGATCAGCTGAGGTGCTGCAGTTTTGGAATTGGAGTTGGTGTTGTTGCAAAAAGCTATTGAGATCTGCCTAAGAAAGACAACACCGGCTTCAGCATACCCTGAAATCCAAGAGCAAACCTAAAACCGCGACTTTGTTTGCGAAAACATACGACACACAAAGTGTTGAATAGAAAGAGAAAAATGGTCACACCGGGCATACCAGAACCTGTTTACTACCGAAAACCGAAGACGGACTGGGTTAGAACGTCTTTCCTGAATCTTAGTGGCAGATACATGGGTTGATCCATTCACCTCTCTGAAAACACTAAAGGATTATAGCGCTATATATCAGAGATTTGAATAAATGCAACCGATTTAGCTGACTTTAGATTCTCTCTCAGGGTGAGTGATTTATTGATTGTGGGGACGCATTTTTCCTACGAGCGCAGCCCCTATAGTTAATTACGTTATCGAGAACAATAACAATATTCTATACTCTAAGTTGTTTTTTCGTGTGTTGTGTATTTTTATTTATTTGGTTTGCCCTTAGATTGTATATAGAGTCTAATTTTTGTCATCGCCCGTAGGGCGTGGATTAGCCCAAATCTCTCTCTCTCTGTGTGTGTGTAATATTTTAGGTCAACCATTGTATGTATGTATGTATGTATGTATGTATGTATAAAGCATTGCTTGACGTGGCCCACGTTGGTAGCTTGGTTTGCCAATGGGAGCGAACTTATAGTTTCATTCTCACGTTTTGAGGTCCATAAGTCATATAAAAGCTTAAGCTTTATCGAAGGACGCGTTAGTCTCGTTTGAGAACTAATGTCAAATTAGGTTGTTTAGGAAATATGGACTCTGCCTACGAACACGCAATCTCATTTGAAAACTAGGTCAACCTAAGTGGCTTGGTCACATATTAAGAACTTTATTCTCTATTGATCTTTAGATCAGAAGGAAGCTTAAGGTTTAAGATGTCACGCCCCGCTTCCCAGTATACGGGCAAAGGACACGACGAGGCCGCTACGTATTTACTCAGAAGTAAACACGCTAAGTGTATCTAAGCAATATAAAATAAAATGTACACAAGTGACAAAATGTAAATAAACAGCAACTTTATTTATTAAACATTATTTTACAATACAACTGAAATGAAAATACAAGGAATGAAAGCAATGCCTAAACAATGGCATAACAGGAATGAAAATGAAATGTAATGTATAAGTGAATCTAAAACTCCGGGTCTTCAGTAAACTGATCCAAGTCTTTGCTGCTGGGTTCGATCTCCAGTGAGTCCGAAACACCTGACGACATTCCAAAGAAGAAGAAAGAGAATGTCGTTAGCGAATAAGTCGCTCGGTAAGTCCCAAAGAGGAGGGAGAAGTAGAATAGACAGAAAGAGAGAGTATAACTATTATAATGTTGATTGTTATGTTAACGTAGTTATTTGTAACTTGGTACAGAAAATGCCAGTGTATACGAGAGGAGTCTCACTATCCCAGAGACTTTGGTAACCCGTAGTACAAGGCTCCGTTGATAATACCACGGAACAACGGCATAGATGTAATTACGTCTCAAGTGACCACCTCGTGCCACTTTTAACATGTTCCGTACCAATCTACCCATTTATAACCCCGTAGTGTTTATGTATTGATTGTATTCTCTTGTCTTTTATTATAATTTGTATAGATGGATGACTTGGCAAAATCATGATATCATTAAATGGATGTAACTGAAGAATCATGTAGATGGATGTATATCCATAGTTCGGTTAGATTAGGTTGTATAGATCGAAATAGATTGATATAGCTTGAGTATATGAATTCATGGATTCATGTTGAATTGTTGTAGTTTGATACTTGAATCACATTCAAGTCATATTAGTTATATTATGACTCAGTCTGAGTCAGACACTTTTAAAAGAACTTGAAATCCTGATTGTTCTGATATTATCGGTAACTGCTGCACATGGACGGCAGGATTTGTGTCTTTTCCAAGACAATTACCATGTTGATAACACCATTTTTTATGTTGTCTATCTTAAATAGGAAAGAACCCATATCTCTAGCTCCCTGAGGCTCAAGAGACTGATCCCACTTAAAGCTATGTTTACTAGGGTCTTTATTGTAATTTAGTTTAACTTGAGGGGGGTTTATATAAAAATAATTTTGTATAATTTTCAAAATACACCTCAAGCATTTAATTATCGTCTTTAGAGTTCTCATAGATGTATATTTTTATGCAAGTGAAATTTCTACTGAGTTAAACCTAATTTCATAATATATGGTATTTATTTGTAATATGGATGTTGTTTTGAATTTCATGGTAGTTTCATATAATATTTGAATTCTTTTCTCGAGTCTTGGAAACATGAAATAATACATATATTTAAAATGAGTATTTTGGTAATATTTATATATACATATTTAACGAAAATAAATTTATTTATTTTCTTGTAAAAATCTCATTTTCTAAAGTAAAATGTATAAAAATTCTATTGAGATCGAATGCTCCTTATGGAGGTCTGCATCTCGCTCTACTAAGGCCGAGGAAGTGTGATAATCCGCACCATCCCGAATGGGGTCCCCAAAATGGGTTGTAGAGGCGCAGTTGCATGGAAATATTTTAATACATCTTTTAAAGAAAACGGTTTTATAAGTTAAAGGGATTTATTTGCAAAGTCGTATTTCTCGTATTCTATTGTCCCAAGATTCATCGTGTTATGATAGATATGTGTGTTGTGATGAGGTAGGTCATTACCTCATGAACTATCTAAAGGTATGGCAAGGAAATAAGGTTATAATGTCGAAATGAAATATAAAGGTATTTTAATGTAAAAGTGGAATAAAACATGCTAAGGTTATTATTTTGTTGTCAAACTTGTTCTATTGTCTTTGTTAATGATTACTAAACAAGATATCAAAATTTTTAGGTTTGTTATTAAGAAAAGTGGTATTTTTTTTAAAAGAAAAGGGAATCGGAAACCGGATAACTCCGCTTCCGACACGTTTTGAGAATGAAAAATTTGAGAATAGCAAACGAGAGAGAGAAGGGGGACTTACTTGCTTGGGGTCAAAAGGTAAGAGAGGGGGTCCTAAAAAGAGCTTCGGGGTATCGTTTCATCGCCGGAAACTCCTCGTATTGCTGCCGGAACTTCGTCGGAGCTTCGCCCTTTGCTAACTCCACTTGCACACTATAGGAACTTCGAATTTTCTTGAGAGTTTGGGCAGGGATTTATGAGTGATGAGGGGTGATTTTAGGTGTGTTATTTATAGGACAACTTAGGGTTTAGGGGTGATGAAAACTGTATTAAAATTTGCATTAAAAAGGATTAAAAATGGGGTATTTTAATTCTCTGGTTAATTGCAGAGAATTTAAACAGTGTAGGGGGAGTGGGATAGGACAAGGGGTGGTCGGGTGAGAGAATAGGGGCAATATCGACGGATTGGACCGACGTCGCCGGATATTTTGGCCTTCTCATCGGGTCTGTACCGTCGGGTGGGGTTGGTGTTGGGGTATTAGGTCGGGGTCGTTTGGTATTCTACAGTGCACGTATTTGATTATCTTGTATCTCTTCAGTTAGACCCTTGGGTTTCTAAAAGGTTAAAAGAAAATAAAACAAAAAGATAATGTGGCTGGTGGGATTTGAACTCCGGTGCTTTGTAACAGCAGAGCAAGGTCTTACCAATAAGCTACAAGCTCCTTCTTACTATTCTAAAGCAAAACAAACTTATAACTCTTGTTCAGGCTTAGGTGTGCCTTTCTGTATTTTTTTTTAAAAATTCATACAGAAAGTTAGGGTTGTTGCATAAGACTTACTCAATTTTACTAAGTCCGGGTTCTGAATGGCACTCTTATGTGCTTGGCGCTGGCACTGCACTAGCGCACATGCGTTGCATGTGGCATATGCACTGTCTCTTTCGTTTTGTGCATGGCATTTGGTGGGACATAGTGCTGCTTTGGTGCTTGCGCTGGCGCACGTGCATTGTACGTGGTACAGAGCAATATTGAGAGCATAAGCCCTGACACAATCTAGCAAAAATTCTAATGGTGTTGTCGCTCATGAATTGCATATAGCGCAACGCTAAGGTTTGAGAGCTTAAGCTCTACCTTCTTCTTTCAGAAAGGTTAACCTTTCAAGACTTGGGTTTTCTGTAAAAAAGAAAGATGATCTTTTGATTATTGAAATTCCTAAAGATCAGAATTTTACAATCTTTAGAACTTAGGTTCTATTTTTTTTTATTGTGTTCTAGACAACGGTATGTGTTCTTGATGAATATCTAGGTTTCATGAAGCCAAAGCTTCATCTTTCGAACAATCTTAGTGAGCTTTTTCATCTTCTGATGGGAGAATACGGAAGTTCTTACTCCAAGATCCCAGATCTAGAGATTGGATATTCCATAAGAACTTAAGCTTTCGGTCAAGGGAGATTTCTCTCATGGATCTTTGATCCAAAAGAAGAACCTTTGTTCTTCAGAAGCTTAAGCTTCATACAGGAAGGAGAAGGGCAGAGAAGAATTTTCTCCTTAGGTTTATACCTAGTTCGGTTAGGGATTTTCTCAAGAAATGTTTTCTTTTTTGATGAAGGAAGCTTAAGTCTCTATGTGAACCTTATGTGGGTCTCTTTGTGTATTAAGATTAATCTCATAGGCTCATATTTATAAGAGGGGAGATAGTTGGGAAAGGTTAAGAGAATCTCTCAATGAGAGATCTCCAAATTGATCTTTAATCATTCGGTGGTGCTTAAGCACTGTTGGATCATCGATCTAGGGATTTTTATTGTTTTGAAAGATTAGTCTTTCTGTTTTAGAAAGATATGGAAAATATTTTCCCAAAAAGCTTTAGCTCTAAACTAAAGCATGCGCTTCACCATGCGCTTGCGCCACATGCATTGCACGTTTGGAGCTGGCGCAAGGGATTGGCGCTTGCGCCACGTGTATTGAATGTGACGTGCTTGCGCATTGCTCTTGTGCCCGTGCATTGCACGTCTGGCGCTTGCGTAATGTTTTGGCGCACCAAAGTGTGGAGCTTATACTCCTAAGCGCCAACATTTTTTGTAGGAACAGACTCCATGTTTGAATCCGAAGAAAACACACTTTTTTACGTTGACTCTAGCTTGGTCCTATCCTTCGGATTCACGACTAAGTAAGCAGAGCATCCAAATACTCGTGACGAATCATAACCGACTTGCTCTCCTCTCCATACTTCTTCGAGGATCTGAAAATTTAGGGTTGTAGATGGAGACATGTTAATCAAATAGCACGAAAGACTTACCGTCTCTGCCCAGAAGTCCTCAAAAAGGCCTTATTACAACCGCATACTTCTGACTATCTTTAGTAGTGTCCTGTTATTGCTACCCCATTTTGCTGTGGAAGTCCTGAAACTGTCCATTGCCTTTGTATGCCATGTTCTTTATAGTAATCTTGAAACTACTTTGAGCTATATTCACATCCATTATCTATCCGCAAGTACTTCACCGATCGCCCATTTTGCTTCTTAACGGCCTTTTTCCATTTTTTAAATCTAGAAAACACATCTGACTTGTGTTTGAGGAAATATACTTATACCTTCCCTAAGAAGTCGTCTATGAAAGTGACATAGTATATGGCACCTCCCTTTGATGGAATTGGTGATAGCCCCCATACGTCTGAGTGTATATACGAGAAGTCTTTCAGTCTTATGCACTGCTTGCTTGATGCCGACTTTATGTCACTTCCCCATCACTCAATATTTGCAAAAGTCCGATTTGCATGTGGTAATCCTTTTAAGCAACTCCCTTCTGTGCAACTCATGAAGATCCCTCTCACTCATGTGGCCAAGATGCATATGCCACAGTTTTGCGGTTTCCTCTACCTATTTTTCTGTAGCCACGGTTGCACCACCAGTAACCATGTTGTCATCCAAACGATACAACTTCTTCAGTCATTGTCCCTTCATGGCCATTAGGGCACCCCTGGAAACCTTTAGCACTCCATCTTGACCCAAAAACTTACATCTTACCGCATCTAATACTCCTAAAGAAATCAGATTCTTCTTTAATTCAAGAACATGTCTCACATTCACAAGTGTTCTCACCACACCATCAAACATGCGAAGGTTGATGCTCCCTATACCAATGGACTTGCACGCCATATTGTTCACCATGAGAACACAGCTACCATTGAAATCCTTGTAGGTGTCGAACAACCCCTTTTTGGGACACATATGATATGAACATTATGAGTCAAATATTCAAGCATCAGAATTTTTTATTGAGGTTCCTAGCGCCCTAGCCGTCGACCGCAACCATTGCGGAATGAAAAATTTTGGTGTTTAAAAACTTGGCGCTAGAAACAACTACCAAGAATCGAAACCAAATATGAAACTAGCAAGTTATAAAGAGGTTAACTGCTGAGATAAAAGTGCTATACACTTACCAGTAGATCTCAGCAACACTGGCCAGGGATTTCTTATTATGGTCAATCGAGCATAGCGCAATATCAACTCCTAATACCGGGAGAGATAAATCCCCTCCTATCGCTCATTGCCTCCATATGACTCAGGACAGAACCCAAAAACCACATTTTTGCACGATCTCTTGACCATGGTATGGTGGAAATCAAAGCACAGTAGGAATCACACAAGAGTCTATGATGATCTCGGGTCAACAGACTAACCTGTACCTGTGTCATCAGAGAACTGCTATTTGACGATAGGTATAATACCATCTAGGAGTTCTCGGTGAGTCCTTCTAGTGTACCCAGTCTCCACTGAGCACCCGTATACCTTCTCTGATGTCAAACACCAATGGATATGGGATCATCCATCGCCCATCATATGGGTCGAGAAGCGCATATGCTAGTCTACTCTGGAGTATCGATGACCTGCCTTGATACTCCCACGACTAGGAACTATTGAAGGATGTACTTACCGACAACCTCTGCCCCACTAGTATGGTCTGCATCATAGTCCTGGTAGTCAAGTACTCATCTTAAGGGCGTTATCAACATGTAATAGAGAGACAATGTGTACATGTTAAGATAAAGTGCAACCAGATAGCATACTATCATGTCGAGTAAAAAAGTCCTTCCTATATATGCCCAAGCATCCACTACAATATACATCGCATGTACAGTAATGGCCTTTACGGCATACATATAACTAACAATCTCCCACTTCCAGTAAGGCCATTTGTTGCAGTATCTCATACTCAACGTCCTATAGAAGTCTCTCTAGGGTAAGGCCTTTGTGAGTGGATCCACCGTGTTATCCTACGCGTCAACTCTCCTAACCTCGATCCCTTAGAGATCAACCATCTCCCTGATCAGGTGATACTTGCCTCAGAATATGTCTGGATCGCTGATGGGACCGGTGTTCCTAGGCTAAAGCCACAACTTTATTGTAGTCTCAATAACAATTATTGGAAGCTCAATGGTAGGAACCATGTTCATCTCATGAACAAGAAATGCCCAGACAGCCACTTTGGGAGCATAATTGGTAGCGATTTATTTAGCCTTTATCGTCTAGTATGCCACGGTATCTAGTTTGGAACTCTTCCAACATATCTTCCCTCTACTGAGGGTAAAGATAATGTCTGTGATTGACTTTCAGTCATCCTTATCACTCTGGAAGCTCAAACCAAGAATTTTCTTTTAGTGCTTCTAAAGTACTTAAGAATGTCCTCCACAGCTGTCCAGTGATTCTCCCAACATCCGATTGATTCCTGATCACTACACCTAGTGAGTCATCTACATCTAGTCTGGTACATAACATCGCATACATGATAAAGTCTACCGCCGAAGTATAGGATATCCTTTGCACGTGAGCTCTCTCCAAATCAGTCTTGGAAGATATCTTTTTAGAGAGAGTGATTCCTGAGTAAGTGGATAAACCACCACGCTTAGAATCTTCCATACTAAACCCCTTTAGTACGGTGTTAATGTACCTGGAATTGGGACACTCCCAACATCTACTTAGATCTATCACCATAGATCATAATCCACAAGATGTAGTAGGTATCATTCTGAATTTCCATGGAGAATCCTCGTGATAAGAAGAGCTTGACCGAGTGTAGCATAGGAAACCATTTCCTATCAAGACTATGTCATCTACGTACAATACTTGTAAGAAAACCTCACTTTCTACTACCTTCTTGTGTATACAAGGTTCATCTACCATTTTGATGAAGTCAAACACTTTAATTGCCACATCAAAATTGATGTTCCAACTCCATGATGCCTGTATTGATCCTGATGGACTTAAGCATAGCTTTGAAAGTCTCAACTTTTCCATCTACACCAAGAATCTTTTCAAGATCCAGTTGCTCCCAATAAGTTTTACCCCTTTATGTGCAATAATCAAAGTATACTTTGTTGGTGCACAAGGATTCCATCTTTGATTGCATAGCATTCAGCCTTTACACAGAGTCCCCACTTATGATGGCCTGCCTGAACCTAGTTGGGCCATCGTCTTTCATGATGCAATCCTCGCTCCTACTGTCACCGAGAAAACCGTAGTATCTCTCAAGTGGATGAGGAACCCTACCAGATTCGCGGAGAGGCTGAGATTTGTTGGAGACTATTGAATCCTTTGGTTCCACTAAATCATCAGCTGTTAGTTTGTCTAGCTGGAACTCCTTCCAGTTCTACCTCATGACCACAAAATTTCATCATAAGAAATTCCTTTTCAAAAAAGGTGGCATGCTGAGAAACAAAACACCTTTTGCTCCTCAGTGTGGTAGAAGATATTCCCTCGGAAATGTTTGGGATATCCAACTAACTTATACAGAACTGACCTTGCCTCGAGTTTATCCGGATTCTGCCTTTCAACATAGGCCGGACAACCCCATATCTTAACTCGTTTAAGACATGGTCTCTTCCCATTCCATATCTCATATGGAGTGGTAGGCACTGATTTGGATGGAACCCCATTCAATAGGTATGCAACTTCTCAAGTGCATAACACCAAAAGGAAATAGGTAACTCAGCAATACTCATCATAGAGCGCGCCATATTTTATAGGGTGCGATACATACGCCTCGATACACAGTTGTGCTGTGGTGTATACGAAGGAGTAAGCTGAGAGAGAATCTCATTCTCCTTTTAGAAACTCCAGGAACTCCATGCGCAAGTATTCTCCTCCTCGATCACATCATAGGACTTAATACTTCTACCCGTTAGGTTCTCAACTTCAAGCTTATATTCCTTGAATTTCTCAAAAGTTTCAGACTTGTGTTTGAACAGGAACATATGTCCGAATCCTGAGAGAAGATCAGTGAATATAATGAAGTACAAAAAACCAATCTTGGCATTTGTAGACATAGGACCGTATACATCATCATGTATCCGTCCCAAGAGTTCAGTAACTCTTTCTCTGTTTCGAGTAAACGGAGTATTGGTCATTTTACCTTTGAGAAAAGACTGGCAAGTATCATAAGATGAAAACTCGAACAGACTCTTATATTCATCCTTATGTAACTTAGCTGGTCGTGTCGCATTGATATGACCTAGTTTACAATGCCACAAGAAGGATTCGTTCATTTCTGAACTACTCCTCTTGTGTGTGTTCTATATATTTTGAACTGTGATTTGATTTAGAACGTATATGTTATTATATAACGTGCCTGATCGAATCAACTCTTGATTCAGAAAAATGTTCACAACATTATCCTCCAATACAGAATTTAGCTTTCTTTAACTTAATAAAGAAACTGATGTAATGTTGTATATCAGGTTCGGTATCTAATAACATTTGTTCAGAATCAATGTATTAATACACGGTGATATTTGCCAACTGACTTGGCTGCAACAATTGCGCTTTTCTCTACACTTAGGGATATATCACACATTCCCAGTTCTCTACCTTTCTGTAGCCCATGTAACATATTACATATGCTGGATCCTGATCCGGAATCACATACCCAGGACGTAGAAGATACTGAGAAACAGTTCTCCGTAATGAACGCACCCGAAGGAGATGCATCAATATGCACTTTGTTCGATTGGGTGGCATGGGAATCCGGATATTCCCCTTATTTCCTGCTCAGACTTATAACAGTTATAAGATAGAGCGGAACCAACGTTCCCTAGCACAGTATAATAAGTAGGTTCGGTCAATGCATCCATATTATTATCTTAATTAAGGCGTGATATGGTCGCTACCAGGAGAGAGAGAGAGAGAGAGAGAAGAAAACACTCTGTGTGTGCTCTTACAAGAATAGATTGGTTATTATTTTATCTAATTAGGATGGCTCCCATTGTTTTTATCAAATCTTCCTTCAAACCGTAAAAAGTAAGACGAGCCGAGATTAATTATACTCTACAAGTTCGCCAATCTTTCGGCCATGCCAGTGCCGGTACTTTGAGGGAGGTTCCCCGTGCTTTCGCACGGACCTAATTAAAATAAACCTCGTTTTCCCAGGGGCGTAACCCCGTTAACACCATTCTAGACACCTACCTGATCGGCTAATTGTAATGTGTAAAACTCTCCCAGGAGTAACTCTTACTCGCAGTGGGTATCGAGATCCAATTATCTCATAGAAGGTATGCAATCTCATTACAAATTTAAACACTTGAAATTCCCGATAATACTCTGCCCCTAGCGTCCTATGACCTTAACGAAAGCCAACAAACTATAGTCCACCAGTCAAGTTCACCCTTTACATTTCATGATTGAATTAAACCCAGCCGCACGACCCTTGACGAAAGCCAACAAAGCCGTACGACTACCCTAATACAATCGCATCATATGCTTAAGCAGATAAACACTAATTAGCTACCGCACACTACGCCTTGATGAAAGCCAACAAACGTAGCACGAATACTAAATACTATTTATCTAAAATGATGGAGGGCTACGACAGGTTTATAAGAAAACCCCTTGCGTAATGAACTTGATATCGTTGTAGAATCAAGTGATTTTGAAAAGGAGTGTCTTTTAGGCTTTTACTAGTTTTTCTAAAGAGGTCACTCCCCGTGAAGGGATCTCAGCTCTTTCCTTATCGAATAAGGTGCAGGATATTTCATAAATACAACTATGGAAAAACAAAAACTATAGAAGCAATCCAAAGACAAACCGAGTGGGTTGTTGCATCTGCCAGTTTCGCTAAAGAGGTCACTCCCGGTGAAAGGATCTCGGCTCTTTCCTTATCGAATAAGGTGCAGGATATTCTACAAGGAATACCGCTATGCAAAACAAGAACTAGAGCTACCAGTTTTTAAGACAAGATTCTGCAACATCTTTAGGTTTCTTTTATTTCATTAATCTCATTAATGAAGTCCCATCAAATTATGTTTCCTAAGCATCACAGAAGAAACGAAAGCAACAATATTTACTATATATCATCATATATATAATATAAGCATTCTTCTCAACATATCAAATGATCACATCACAGAATATCAGCAGCAGAAGAACACATATGAAATATTGGATATACTAGGAATTCCGTGTTTTATATCAAACCAGTAGAAAACACGAATTCCACGGTTGCGATGAATAGCCAAAACCACATCCCTAGACCCCTACGAGAGCGGCAAGTAACCCTACCAATTCTAGGGTTAGGAGACCCGGTCTCGCCTCCTCGAGATGGCCTCCTACTGGACCCTAGAACCCGGTTACTTGTGCTCTCCTCCTTGGGTCTATCCTAACGCGGAAAAATAAATAATATACATCAATGGTGACATCATGCTCAACCCGGAAGTTTCCCAATAAAAGAATATTAGATACATTAAATTTTACATGAGTAAAAATGAAAAACTCTCATCTCACATAAAACCCCTGGCTATTCAAAAACGACTATCCAATATAACATATCACAGCAACACATAACATCTCATGTTATCAACGTAGTAAATATGTGTATCCCAATTGTTGTTGACATTTAGCAACGAAACCGGCGATACACCCCATATTACACTTACGGTCGCTGAAAAGAAAGTGAAAAACTACAATAATTGGAATCGTCACTGCCCTTAGACATCATAAACTCAGAATATCATATATTCTGGATTTCATGCCTAACAATGCAAATCTTACATTTAGGTCGCAACTATGAAAACACTTTTTAAAAGAAGTCGGGTAATTCAACAAGATTCCTGATTTCACCCGAGACCGAAATGTTAAACTTGCACGCAACTAAATAGATTCCAATTATTGTATCAAAATCTCTGATAATTAAACGATGTTAAACTTTCCGATAAACAAACACCCAAAATTTCCCAAAGAGCTCAACACTTGAGCGAAGTTTATAAAAGATACCTAGAACATGCCACAGCACCTATGAACCATCCGTAGAAAGGTCAACCAATGCCTCACCTGTGGTACCGCTGAACTACCACAAACCCTAGGGTTTGATAGCGGTTCTGACGGTCACAAAATCGAGTTAGGGTTTCTTTCTTCTAGAGGGTCCACAGAATCACCTGCATGATTTTCTGAATATTTTAAACTTGAAAAAATCCAACAGTTGGATAATTTCCAGCGAAGGAAAAATTGGGTTATTGATATCTGTTCGAACTTTTTATCGCCGTCTAATATACCCGAAACAAAGATTAGAATTACGAATACGAGTTGCAGAGTGAACTTGCGGTTTGAGAGCCCTGAAGACTTCTGGCGTCGCTTCGAGTTGAGGAGAAGCAGTCCGAATTGCCTATGCAGAAAATTAACATCATATGCAATTTTAGCAAAAACTAGCAACACCTGAAACCCCAAAACAAAGAGACTGGAACGCCACTAAAATCTGAGGCCAAAATTCCACAAAACACCCAGTAAGCTCGGGAAAATCCCCATTGTGGCCAGCCATACTCAGTCAAAATTGCTTCAATTTTTGGTGGTGTTCATGTTATATCAAATATAACATTCTGCAGTTTTTAAAAAAAAATTTAGAGCACTTTTCGAATTCGACAGAAACTAGATTAAAGGGTTTCAAGTTTCAGATTCATTTCGGTTTCGTAATCTAACAAATATCGTGTAATTCTCTAGCTAGGCTCTGATACCACTGCTGGGTTACCTACCATGGCAGTGGGGTTTCGGGCAGCATCATCCATGCCAAATTAAAAAATTGCCACGCTAACGAACCCAAAACATAGAATGTTTAACTAGAGAATCATACGAAACACAAATGTAAACACTTTACATCTAAGTGAATGAGGGAATACAATCTTTGTAGACCGGTCCTTCACTTCTAAAGCTCCATGTCATAGTCCATTCGCTGCAAGTTGCTAAGACCTACTGGTAAGTGTTATCAGTAGTTTCCCGAACCGTTATGGACCTTGCATCGGCATGACTTATCAGGATATTGGGGTCTGACGTTATACCACCCCCAGCCTGTGATATGCGACATATCTAATGAAGAGACCGGACTGTATGGTAGTGTTACTAATTGGATTCACTGGAGTATGAGCAGGATTCCTTGTTGGTCTTCTGATCGCTCAATACTCGGGTGGCCGTTACGTTTAGCAGACCGCTTGCGGCTTATGGGTGTTTGATATGATCATCACCTACTGCCGGCATATTGACGAGTCTTTAGAGTCCTACACAGAGCTTTCCTGGTTCATGCGAAACGGGGTAGGAGCACAAATGTGATATGTGCGGAACCGAGATTAATGTGCGTATGTGATACCGCATTCTATTTTCGCGATTTGTGACATCATCGGTTTTATGGGATATAACCAAGTTATCGGATCAAATTGTTGATTCGATAAGTTGTTACATTTGATATTAGTCAGTTATATGTGATATAGCCGGATTATTAAATCAAGTATTGATTTAATAATTTAATGTAGAATTATTTATTTGATATATTAAATTACATTAACTAATATTATCTCACTTAAGTATTCATTTTTCTCACTTATAATACATTGATATATATGTGATATATGTTAAATGTATTGTTTTCTTTTTGCGCGTGCGCGCGCACACACGCACACACACACATATGTGTGTGTGTGATATATATATTAGTGTGTCATGTTAGGTTACACATGCAACATGTATGTATGAGACTTATACCATGCTAGGGTTTATGTTATGGTTTTATTTATCATTAAGCAAATTCAAAATTAGTGGAGATTTTGTCATGGTTTAAAGCTTGTAGAAGCTTGTAGGTTTCATTGACTTAGTCCACTCTTTTGTCTTGCTTAAGATATTTATTGACCTAACCATTAATTATACACCATGATTTATTCTCTACAATTGTTAGTGTATGTGATATACTCACCATGGTTGCATTTCTAAGCTCATATGAATTATTCTTTCATCACTTGAACTTCATCTTCTTCTTCTTCATTGAAGCTTTCTAGCTTTTGATCAAGTGATGAAATTTAGTGACAAAATAAAATCTAAAGTGAGCAAAATTTCTACTTTATCATCCTCTAATATTAGCCATTTAGTTTAGGGTATTTGCTTCACTAATTTCACCATTAGTGAAGAGCTAGCATGAGCTTGAGTCTCCTCGATGTAGATCATCTTCGGCTTCGAAAGCATTGAGCAAGCTTGTTCATTTCTTCATGTGAACCCTCTCAAAAGTCCGGGTCTTCACAACTTGCAGTGAAGGGACTACGACATGGAGTTTTAGACGTGAAGGACCGGTCTACAAAGGTTGTATTCCCTCATTCACTTAGATGTAAAGTGTTTACATTTGTGTTTCGTATGATTCTTTAGTTAAACATTCTATGTTTTGGGTTCGTTAGCGCGGCATTTTTTTAATTTGGCATGGACGATACCACCCAAAACCCCGCTGCCGTGCTAGGGAACCCAGCAAGTTACCGGATAAATCCATAACCATAAGCACGTCAGTGGTACTATCTGTACGTAACGGCTACACGGGTACCTGTCGAAAAGGAAGGCCGACGAGCAAACTCATTTGGATCCCTACTGAGTGTAACGACCCTGAATTTTTTGTACAAAATTTTTCTTCTTAAAGTACAGATAGGAGTTTGCAATTCTGAGCACAATTTAAAAATTATTCTTGTTTAAGAACTACAAGAAAGCACTTGTAGCTCATTGGTAAAACCCTTGCACTGCTGTGACATAGCCCCTGTGTTCAAATCCTATCAGCCACATTATTTTTTCTGATTTTTCTTTTAAACTTTTTGGAAGCCCAAAAGTTTACACATGCATTACACATAAAAATGAACAGGTAGGAAAAACAAACATGTGTAAAATGATATTTATACTGAGGAGAACACGTGGCACCAATCCGAAAGATCACCTCAAGAAAATGGCCGGCGAGATGTTGCCTGGGGCCGGCGCCGACGGTTCCCCGTAGGGAAAAAGTCCCTATACTCTGCACACTTGACTCTTGGCCTACCCTCATTATCCCTGCACTGTTTGTTTTCTCCGCAATTTAACTGAGAATTCAATTTCATCTTTAAATCCATTTTTAATGCATTTTAACACATTCTTTCAATTCCAAAACCCTAATTTCACACTATAAATACAATCCCATACCCTAGCCCCTCCTCATTCTGAAATCCCTAGCAAAAATTATTAAATTTTTCTAAGTACAAGTGGAGTCAGCCCAAGATCAACTTCCGGCGAGGAAACGAAGCAATTCCGGCAACCCCGCGACGTCACGACGACTATACAATTTTCTTCTACCTTATCTTCACCTTTCTATCTTGTAAGTCCCGCCCCCTTCTTCTCTTTCTATATAAAAAGTATTTTTTATAAAACATGTCGGTAAGTGGAGTTATACCGACATTTGATTCTAAAATTATTGAAAGTACAATTTTCTTAAGAATTGCTCATTGATATTCATATACATTGCTTGTTAATCATAAAAATAAAATTTAGAACAACTTTCACCCTAAATCAACATGCTAAACTACTTTAAATTGAGTTTTACCTTTAAATACCATGAACTTTGTATCGACAATATTTATTTTTTTTGCTTGCTATTACCTTTATAAAACATCACGGGATAATGACCTACCCCTCACATACACACATATTAATATAGCACGATACTCTTGGAAACCTATTTTTGTGGCGATTACAACTTTTCATTTAAATACCATGAACTATAAATACCCGGTTTTCTTTAGAATTGTATTTCAAACTCTTTACGATTATGCCTCTACAACCCATTTGGAGAACCCGCAATTGGATGGTGCGGATTATCGCACATCCTCGGGCTAGTAGAGCGAGATGCGGACCTTCTCACGGAGCATTCGGTCTTGAAAGAATTTTAATACGATTTTTAAGAAAAATAACATTTTTTATTTAATAATAAAATTAATTTTTATAAGTATATAAATATTATTAAAACCACATATTTTTAAGATATAATAAAATTCCATGTTTTCTAAAAAGATAAAAGAATGACAAGTTTCACTAAAATACTATCAAGTATCAATACAAGACAAGTATTACACTAAAATACCTTGAACTATTCAAGCTAAGTTAATATTCACTAAAATACCTAAAATCTTAAAAGTTACATTTATGAAACCCTAAATACAATAAATAAATACTCGAGATTTATTTTTAAAGTGTATAAAATATTTTTCATAAAACCCCCTCGAGTTATATAAATTACATTTAAGGGCTTTAGTAAATATGGGTTTAAGCGAGATCAATTCTCTTGAGCCTCACGGAGTCGGAGAAAGTGAGTGCTTACCTATTTAAGGTAGAAGAAATTTAATAGTGTTATCAATGGTAATTGTCTTGGAAAAAAACACAAATCCTACCGTTCATGTGTATCAGTTACCGATAACTCCCGAACTTATTTCAGGATCCAAATCAATTTAAAGTGTCTGACTGAAGTCTGATTCTAAATTAATCTGAGTCTAACTCAATCAAAATCCAAACATAATCCAATCCAAACATGAATCCAATACAAATATGAATCCAATTCAACATGAATCCAAACTATAACATGTATACTTGAATCTGAACCTGAATACCAGAACAATATCAACATGACTTAACTTGACCAAACCATGGCTATGACTTGACTTGACCACATGACTGCTTGTTTACATCCTGAAACCGTTTACATGAACGACTTATATCCATGGTCTCGACAAGTCTGATAACTACAATCTATACAATATACATTACGGGGTTTAAACTGGATAGATTGGTACGGAATGTATTAAAAGTGGCACGATGATGGACACTAAAAGACATAGATTAACATACATTGCTATTGTCCTATGGGTTTTGACGGAGCCTTATACTTTCCTATTACCATAGTCCACGGGATAGTTGGATTACTTTCGTATACATTGATATATTATGTACCAAGCTACAAACAACTATGTTAGTATAGCTGAAAGTGTGTCTTAGCACCTCTACTAGATTTCTGCATGCATCAAGTATGAAATTTTAAAAAATCTAGAGGTCTAAGATGTATACAGGTGCTATGATGTATACAGGTGTCACCTATGTGTATACTAGGTGTCAGTTGGTTCACCTAAGATATATACAGGTGCTCATTGGGTTATGAGTACACCGGGCGGCCTCGCCGAGAACATGCTACTTAGTATTATACCTATTGTCAGATAGCAATTCCCTGGTGACATATGTCTAGGTTAGTCTATCGACCTGAAATCATCATTTGTCTCGTGTGAGTTCCCACTGTGCTTTGATTACTACCCTACTACGGCTCAAAGGAGTCATGCAAAGAGATTTTAGTTGGGTACAGTCCCGAACCATATGTAAGCAGTGAGCGGATAGTCAGGGGATTCGTCTCTCCCAGTATATTGGGGGTTTATGTCGCGGTGTGCATGGGTGGCCATCACCAAAAATCCTCGGCCGTGGTAGACGAGAATTACTGATTCGGATCAATAGTTTCTCAGTTGGTGATAGGCTTCATACCGACAATAAATGTCAAGTTATTAGGGGTCTGACTTTATGCACCCTTCTAGACTCGATATGCGATACTCATAGACGAACGGACCGGAATGTATGGATATTGTCACTGTCAGGCTCAGTAGGGTTTCAGGATGAGTTTGCTCGTCGGCCTCTTTTTCGCTCAATACCTGGATAGCCATTACGTACAGCTTGTGCTACTGATGTGCTTGTGGTTAAACCTACTACCAGCGTATTGACGAGTCTTTAGAGTCCCACACAGAGGGTTTTCCTAGTTCGGGCGAAACGTTGTAGAGGCCGTATGGTTTTATGGCAGGGTTCGATCATATTCGTGCACTTGTGCACGGATCATGATCGGACGGATAATACTAGTGGACTTTGGTTTAAGCCGGATCCTAATATTATATTGTTGGATTATTTTCTTCTCGTAGTATTCGTATTCAGTCAGAATACGGATGCGGGTATGTATATACGGATGAGGGGTATTCTTATAATCCGTTACGTGTTTACTTTAGAAGATTGCTATTTCTTTTTGTGTTAAACATTTTGGTTTAAATGTTTATTTGTGAGAAATGTGAGTCATGGAATTTTTGGCTAAGTCTTTTTAGCATGGGCAAATTTGTGAGGCCATGTATGTGTCATGGTGTGAGTCATGGTATGAGTCATGGGTGCATGCACTTGGTGATTCATATGGTGGGTCATGGTGCATTGATTTCTTATGGTGGGTGTGAGATATTTGTGAGAGGCAAGTGGCAGATATTTTGTTGTGTTTCTTGAGTTACCTCCCCACAATAATATCTCACAACTCATTTAAAAACAACAGAGACCATTTTTCTTTACTTGGCCAAAAATTCTTGAGCTCACATTCTTCTTCACTTGGCTTCTTCTTCACCTCCATCCATACCCTCTCATGAGATGAGAATCCATGGATGTTTTGAGACAAAGTATTCACACACTATCTCTACTTCATCTTGGTTATCTAGGCTAGCAAACTGGATGCCCAAGTTTTTCGGTTTTGAGGCGGGAGCCCGTATTACTAATTCTCGACATGGATCGTCTTCGACGAGGGAGACCGGAGAACGAACTTGTTCGAGGCAGCCGCGATGAGCTAAGGATAGAGATTGAAGACCGAAGGACACGGATCGATCGGTATAATCTCTTAAACTCCTTTATATAGAACTAGTATAGGTTTAATGGTACGATCCGTCGATTAGGGTTCCGTTAGCGCCGGTTTTTAAAAGTTTTTGTTCCGTATTTGGCCATGGATTGATGGCCGGGGCGCTGTCGTAACCTTACATGATATCAGGGCCACCCAATTAACCACATACTAGTTTGTTTAGACGATGTTAAAGTATCTAAACTGAAACAACTCCGAAATATCACTCGATGTATTCTAGTTTGTGTCAAAATTTTCTGAGTCTTCTTAAAATATTTTAGCAACTGCAGAAGACTACTCAGGTGACAACTAGAACATACCCCAAATATGAACCACTTCCACCCAATTTGACCCGAGCACAATGCTCAAAAATCCGAGGTGGCCGGCCATAAGGAGGAATTGGGACTTCGTATTTTGGGTATAGTCTGGCCTCTGGAATATTGGTTCAGTGGTATTGCTAGTTTAGCCAAGTTTGGATATGGTTTTATCTAGTTGTTTGGGGCTTTTCGGGGTTATTTCAAAGTCGATATTTCTAACATTGTTTAAAATTTACAGTACATACATTTCTATCTGCGACCATGAATGTCATTCGAGCGGTACAACTTGTCTATTTGCTATAGTTCTTTTAGACGGGTTTACGGACGTGACATTCACGTTGATGTTCTGTGTTATGCTGTGTTGTTGTGGATTCATCGTGATGGATATCTTGGGTGCAATATTAGTACAGTTTAGTTTTATTTGTACATTTGATATCATAGGGCGAGCGTCCGACACGTGGACTGCCATTACTGCCTATTTGTATATTATTTGTTTGGGGCACGACCGGGTTGAGGTCGATGTCACCATTGTACATATTTTCTTTTATGTACTAGAATTACCCCACGATAGAGTGCACGGATAGCCGGGTTCTAGAAGGCAATGGGTCCGCATCTCATGGCATTGAAAAGCAGGGGGCCTCACTCTAGAATTGGCGGGCTATTCGCCGCACTCGTGGGAGGTATAGTTTGACCCAAGGAGGGGTGCTCAAGTTACCGGATTCCATGAAGTGCCAGGTGGCCCATTCACTTTGATGAAGGAGGCTGCCTCGCTTATGGTTTTTGCGAGTAACTTGCCGCACTCATAGGGGTCTAGGTTTTCATTGCACAGGCTATCCACACGACCAGGGGAACATTGGGTTTCACTTGGGGGTCAAAGGAAACCCGGGGCTCCCAGATTATCTGTTTTGTTCTGTGATGCTTATTGCTTATCTGTGATGTTGCTTTTATCACGTCTGGAGCGATTATTATATATTGTTTTATAAATATACTAGTAGATGTTGTATATGTTTTACATCCGCGCTAGTCCTGTCCCCGCTCTGTCATTAGTTAAGTAACCTAACGGGTGATAACGGGACCCAGTGGCGAATGCGGATGGCATATACATACATTATATTTTCGTTCTTGTGTGGTGTGATTAATTGGTAGAAATGCGTTGATTCGGATCAATGCAAGGAAAACAGACCTAACTGATGTTATTGGAACAATTTTCAAAAGATGTTATTATAAGAACGTTTTCTTTTGTTTTGCACAGCGGTATTCGATTATGAGTATCCAGCACCTCATTCCACGAGGCAAGAGCCGAGATCCCCTCATCGGGGGTGACCTCTTGGGCAGAATTTTATGTCAGGGTAATAACTTCACTATAGTCGATTACTTTTTGCTTTGTATCGTGATATTCAGTTGGAATATCCTGCACCTCATTCCACGAGGAAAGAGCCGTGATCCCTTCACCGGGAATGACCTCTTTAGCAAAGGTTTTCGCCACTATATATTTGTAAAAACCTATTCAGTTCTTTCAACGATATCAAGTTCATTATGTTAAAGATTTTTCGCGAAAAACCATTCGTAGCCCTCCGTCATTTCAGACGGGTAACACTTAGTATTCATGCTATATTTGTTGGCCTTCGTTATGGCATAGTGTATGGTAGCTGCTTGTTACTTTTCTGTTGCATAGATAGATGCGTTGGTTTAGGACATTCATACTGCTATTTTGGCTTTCATCAAGTGTATGTACGGGTGGGTTCAAATTAACCTAGACAATGACGGGTAGAACTTGACATGCGGCTTATGATATGTTGGCTTTCATCAAGGTCATAAGAGCATAGGGTAAAAATCACATCGGGAGTTTCTAAAGAAACTGAAACTTGCCATGCATGTGCATACCTTCTGGAGTATGATAACTTAAGTGGATTCCATCAGGTTATCATGTGATGATAGTTGGATCCCGATACCCACTGATGAGTTGATTTATTCCTCGGGTGATTTTAGATAATCCCGACTAATTCTTCTTTCAGGTTTGAAGTAGAATTTGAGGATACAGTGAAAGACATCCTGATTAGATAAAGTGATTGACCATCCTGATCTAGGTTAGAATGCACGCTGGGCATTTCTTTTCTCTCTCTCTTTGGCAGCGACCATGTCCTGACCCTAGACTAGAACTCATTAACTAAGTTAACCGAACCTTCTTAAAACATACTGGCTTTTGAATTGTCAGAGTTGCATACTTCATTACCACTCCTACTTTTACCCTTTGCTTTTCTCCAGAACATTCCGTATCACGACGAAGATCCACATTTATTGGATATAACCATCGTATAGTTACATACGAACTCGAAGAAACTTATTTCATATTCGAGAATGGTTTCCGGTTCTGGAGAAACTGAATAGGACTATTCAGTTGTCTTTTTATTTTACCTTCTCTCAGGTTGTGACGGCTCTTAGGATCAGGAGGGGGTACACCTATTGCGCTTATTAGATAGTCTTCTTCCAAACCATAGGCAGGTGTCGAAAGGTGGGGAAGGAAGAAAACCAATTAGCCTAAGTGTGGTGTACAGAAGGTAATAAGTAAAGACAAATAAAGGGATTAGTAAGAGAGCAAAGTAAAATGCGACTGCTATCATTCACGACTAAACCGCATAGCTCATCGCCACTCCTACTTCACCTTTGCATTTCTCCTGTTCAGGAGAAATAGAATAAGAATTATTCAGTTGTCTTTTATTTTAACTTCTCTCAGGTTGTGAGTACTCCTAGGATTAGGAGAGTACACCTATTACGCTTATTGGATAGTCTTCTTCCAGGTGCCGAAAGGTGGGGAAGGAAGAAAACCAATTAGCCTAAGCGTGGTGTACAGAAGGTAATAAGTAAAGACAAATAAAAGGATTAGAAAGAGGGCAAAGTAAATTGCGACTACTATCATTCACGAACAAACCACGTATTTCATCGCCACTCCTACTTCACCTTTGCATTTCTCCAGAATACCCTGTAACACTACAAAGATCCACATTTATTGGATAATCCATCGTATAGTTATATTTCCAATTCGAGGATGGATTCTGGTTCAGGAGAAATAGAATAAGCTTTATGCAGTTGTCTTTTAACTTTATCTTCTCTCAAGTTGCGAGTACTCCTAGGGTTAGGAGAGTACACCTATTACGCTTATTGTATAGTCTCCTTTCAAACCATAGGCTGGTACCGAACGGTAGGGAAGGAAGAAAACCATTTCGCCTAAGGGTGGTGTACAGAAGGTAATGAGTAAAGACAAATAAAGGGATTTGGAGAGATGGCAAAGAAATATAATGTTACGGTCATGAATCTGGATAATGGAAGAAGCATTACTAGGAGTACCGGCTACCCCTTCAAAACATTTTCATATTTCAGTTTCACTATACGTTGTTAATTGAAAACTGATCCCAATAAGATCATTATTCCAGGGTATATATTTCCCATATTTGATTCTCACATCTGTATAGTTTTACAGATGATGAGTGGCAGTAAGTTATTGGGAATTAGGTGATTATATTCTCATTATATCGGAATTCATTGTAATTGGTGATATTTGAGGAAATCACTTGGAGTTTTGCTTAATGGCAGATATTTGGTTTTGAATATCTATTGTTATGCACCAATTTCAAACTGATATATCTGTACGTTTATTTTATAAAGTGAGATATAATTTTTTGAAATTATGTCCATGACTTTTACCTATATCAGTTGATGGTTAGGTGAGGAGCGTTAAATAGCGGTGTATTCTTCTTAACCATAGTACAATTTTCAACCTACGACACACAGGATATGAGTTATTCAACTCAGGGGACTTATACAAAGTAATGTATGTTTTCCAGTGTCCATTAGGACACAGGGTTTGGTCCTCGTACTATATTCTGTTTACTTGTGACTTCTCCAGTCTTAGACAAGTATTTCGTAGAAATACAAGGTCCAAGTTTTGAAGTTATAGGTACAAGAATAAAATAGAGAATCACGTGATGCAAGTATCAGGATTCTTCAAGGTGATTGAAGATGTAGATACTTGTGTTTGGTATTTAGTTGATAGTAATGATTTTGAGAACTTGCTTCTCTTTCAGGTTACTTATATCTGGATGCACTCCTAAGGTGAGTAATGCTGATCGACCTCTCTCCATTTAGTTGACATGCACTGGAGACGGCTGCATGATTTGAATTTGCTTCCAATTAAATTAGTGCCTCTGCTTCTATATTGTATATAGAATGGTTCATATCTTAACGATGTTAAGGTATATGGAGTTTTCCGGCTTATGCTTAAAACCAGACTCTGGATAACTCATGGCATGTTTCTGTAATGGCAATTTGTGGGTTATCCCGGGCTATGACGAGGGTTAACTTTCTACCATCTGGAAGATCAATAGTGATATTGTTCTTGACTCGCCACAGTTTTAGTAAAATGAATTTTTTTATAAAACGGTAGTGGGAGTATGGTAGAACTGGAAGTGATTCCAGAACCACAAACTATTATTGAAATTTTAATAGAACCTAAAGATTCAATCAGGGTTTGACAATCATTTAGCCACTCCGCAGATATGGTGGGTAATCTCAGGCATCCGAGAGGTACTTCGGTGTCCTCAAAGACGGTGAAAGAGAGGTTCTTGTTTACCCATACTTGACACTACTATTGTTCTAGACTATGAAACCCGATATGAGAATGAGTATAGCGTCATTCTAAACTAGCTTTAGAATTGCACGTGTATATGACTCTGCCAGAGGGTTATTATAGTAAGTGGGAGCAGCGGAAGCATAATGGACAAATTGCTTGTGTCTATTTATAGACTAAAGAAGATATAGTGGAAATAGATCATCTATTTTTGATGTGACAGTCATAGGCTTTGATTCAATCAGAATAGGAGATGGATCTGTTAAGAAGGTAGTAGGGTGCGATGTCCTGGTATTTAGATGACATACACTTTGTAGGAAATGAAATTCCTATACTACGATCGGTTATACTATGGCTGTCACACAGTGTTTTCTCCACATAGGATTTGGATATTATATCAGGCATTCTGGTTATTAGATCTACGGTTTTAGATCTAGATTTGGGTGGTTTCCCAATCTGGGTACTTAGACAGTATTCTAAAGGTGTTTTAGAATGGACGACTCCTGGTAAGGTGGTGTACTTGCAGGTGATGGAGTCACCTTCTCTAAAAGTGTTTTGCAGACTAAAGGGGAGAGGGATATGCATGATTGGAATATCACTTGCTTAGGCAATTGAGTCAATCATGAGATGTCAAGTACCACATCAGCTGTTGTTTTTGCACTAGCTGCAATAAGTTTATATATTAATCCAATCCTGGAGAAACGTTCGGAAGTAGTTTATGAACATAAGTGGATGTTCTAGGGATTTGATAACGGCAGCCTCCTTCGGGAGACAGTTATTATTCCAGGCTTCCAAGGTGACCTAGATGACAGGGTGACTATCAGAGTTATAGTTTTCCCTCTTTTGAGGGGCAGTAGTTTGGACAGTTGGTCCAAGCGGATACTGAGGGAGGCATGGCGCAGGATACTGATTAAATTCAGTGGACGATACAGTCTAAGAAGTTTGCTGGATTTAGAGTTCATTTTTGAACTGGTTCCCATTAGATATCCATACATATTCTAAGATAGGTATTGCTCATTTCGGGAGATAGCTTTCTTCTCGAACTTAAGATAAAGAGAGACATATAAAGAAACATTAGAGTGGATCCACTCAATGAGGCTATTTCTCGAACGCAATAGTTTTACAAACGAGCTTTGTGAA
This sequence comes from Agapanthus africanus, assembly GCA_030015575.1. Taxonomy (NCBI): domain Eukaryota; kingdom Viridiplantae; phylum Streptophyta; class Magnoliopsida; order Asparagales; family Amaryllidaceae; genus Agapanthus; species Agapanthus africanus. The sequence continues at coordinate 191,671,183 of CM057338.1, forward strand.
ACTGATTAGCAGAGAAGTTGGGTGTTCGGTATCACACGGACTGTGAGTATGCGACACCGCAATAATTAGCCTTAAGTGCAAGTGGGAGATTGTTGGCTATAGTTCCCTCAAGTCAATTATTGGATCACAGGTATGTGATTGCAATGATTGAAGGAGGACCTATACCGGTAGAACAGTCTTACTCAAGATAATAGTATGCTATCTGGTTTGTCTTTATTATCATGTACATGCTTCGGTGACATTACAGATCAGTATTATATGTTGATAGAGCCCATAGGATTCTTGCTTGACTACCAGCAGTATGATGGCGATCATATACGTGAGAGTTGGGTGGTCTATAAGCACATCCTTAAATTCTCCCTAGTCATGGGTGTTTCAAGACTGGACATCGATACTCCAAGAGTAGACTAGTGTATATGGATCGAGACCCCGATGAGAGGCGGTGGCCAGTCTCACAAGCCATTGGTGTCAGTTGGTTCACCTAAGATGTATACAGGTGCTCATTGGGTTATAAGTACACAAGACGGACTCGCCGGGAACTTGCTAGTTAGTATTATACCTATTGTCAGATAGCAGTTCCCTGGTGACATGTGCACAGGTTAGTCTATCGACCTGAGATCGTCGTTTCTCTCGTGTGAGTTCCCACTGTGCTTTGATTACTACCCTACCACGGCTTAAAGGATTCGTGCAAACAGGTTTTAGTTAGGTACAGTCCCGAGCCACATGGAGGCAGTGAGCGGATCATCAGGGGACTCGTCTCTCCCGGTATATTAGGGGTTGATGTCGAGGTGTGCAAGGGTGGCCATCACCAGAAATCCACGGCCGGGGTAGACGAGAATTACTGATTCGGATCAGTAGTTTCTCAGTTGGTGATAGGCTTCATACCGACACCAAATGTTAAGTTATTAGGGGTCTGACTTTATGCACCCCCTAGACTCGATATGCGATACTCATAGACGAATGGACCGGACTGTACGAATATTGTCGCTGTCAGGCTCAGTAGGGTTTCAGGATGAGTTTGCTCGTCGGCCTCCCTTTCGCTCAATACCTGGATAGCCGTTGCGTACAGCTAGTGCTACTGACGTGCTTGTGGTTAAACCCACTGCCAGCGTATTGACAAGTCTTTAGAGTCCCACACAGAGGGTTTCCCTGGTTCGGGCGAAACATTATAGAGGCCGTATGGTTTTATGGCAGGGTTCGATCATATTCGTGCACTTGTGGACGGATCATGATCGGACAGATAATACTAGTGGGCTTTGGTTTAAGCCGGATCCTAGTATTATATTGTTGGATTATCTTCGTCTTGTAGTATTCGAATTCAGTCAGAATATGGATGCGGATATGTATATACGGATGATGGGTATTCTTGTAATTCGTTACGGGTTTACTTTAGAAGATTGCCATTTCTTTTTGTGTTAAACATTTTGGTTTAAATGTTTATTTGTGAGAAATGTAAGTTGTGGAATTTTTGGCTAAGTCTTTTTGGCATGGGCAAATTCGTAAGGCCTTGTATGTGTCATGGTGTGAGTCATGGTATGAGTCATGGGTGCATGCACTTGGTGATTCATATGGTGGGTCATGGTGCATTGATTTCTTGTGGTGGGTGTGAGATATTTGTGTGAGGCAAGTGGCAGATATTTTGTTGTGATTGATTTTCTTGAGTTACCTCCTCACAATAATATCTCACAACTCACTCAAAAACAACAGAGACCATTTTTCTTTACTTGTCCAAAAACTCTTGAGCTCATATTCTTCTTCACTTGGCTTCGTCTTCACCTCCATCCATACCCTCTCATGAGTTGAGAATCCATGGATGTTTTGAGACAAAGTATTCACACACTATCTCTACTTCATCTTGGGTATCTAAGCTAGCAAACTGGATGCCCGAGTTGCTTCGATTTTGAGGCGAGAGCCCGTATTACTAATCCTCGACGTGGATCGTCTTCGACGAGGGAGACCGGAGAACGAACTTGTTCGAGACAACCGCGATGATTTAAGGATGGAGATTGAAGACCGAAGGACACGGATCGATAGGTATAATCTCTTAAACTCCTTTATATAGAACTAGTATAAGGTTAATGGTACGATCCGTCGATTAGGGTTCCGTTAGCACCGGTTTTTAAAAGTTTTTGTTCCGCGTTTGGCCACGGATTGATGGCCGGGGCACCGCCATAACCTTACAATAACTGGCTAATATCAAATATATATACATATAATAAATTATTGAATCAACACGTGATTCAATAATCCGGTTATATCACATATAACCTAACCAATATCAAATATCGCGAGATTAGAATACGGTATCACATACTCGTATTTAATCAAGCACCCGCATATATCACTATATGTGCCCTACTTCATTTCGCTTGAGCTAGTAAACCTCTGTGTGGGACTCTAAAGACTCGTCTATACGCCAGCAGTAGGTAATGATCACATCAGATACCCACAAGCCGTCAGCGGTACTAGTTGGACGTAACGGCTACCCAGGTATTGAACAAATAGAAGATCAACAAGCAAGATTGTCCATACTCTCGTGAATCCTATAAGCAACACTTACCGTACAGTCCAGTCTCTTCGTTTGATATGTCGCATATCGATTGTAGGGGTGGAATCATCAGACCCCAGTAACTTGATAAGTCATGCCGATATGTGGCCTAAAACCTTTCGAGAAACTACTGATTATTAGTTATGTATTGGCCCTAGAGGCCATTGTTATACATATGATGTATGTTATAGTGGATGCTTAGATATATATAGAGAGGACTTTCTTGCTCGATATGATAGTATGCTATCTGGTTGCACTTTGTCTTAACATGTTGACTTTTATTGTGTTACTTTCTTGCTCTCACATGTTGATAAAGCCCTTAGGATATGTACTTGACTACAAGGACTATGATGGAGATCATACTAGTAGGGCCAGGGTAGTCCATGAGTACATCCTATAATTGTTCCTAGTCGAGGGTGTATCGAGACAGGGCATCGATACTCCAGAGTAGACTAGCGTATACGCATTTTAACCCATACGATGGGTGATGGATGATCCCACATCCATTGGTGTTTGACATCAAAGATGGTGTACGGGTGCTCAGTGGAGACTGGGTTCACTGAACGGACTCACTAAGAACTCCTCGATGGTATTTGATTTATCTCAAAAACTATCTATTACCGCAATCAAGAACGGCGTTGCATGTAGCTAGCCGGTGAATACGGGTCGGTCCACAATGATATTGTGAATTTCCTAATCGCTCAAGCGAGTTAATTCCGATGGGAGTCAGATTGATTTATTAAATCTAAAAACTAAATCTATCTATACTAAGATTATCTAGATCTAAATCTTGCTAGGGTTAGGTTTAGGAATGGTTTGGAAATGTAAATAAATCTCAACGCTTTTTGTACCCAAATTAAGATCTATGAGGAGTTATGGTAATTATCAATAAAGGGGATTAGATCCATTCGGGAAGGTGTTCCTTCCTCTAGGTAATTGCCATTCCTTTAGAGATCCTTACCCTAACCTCAATGGAAAACACGCGCAACCGGGCCTTTATACTACGGTATCACCGCTACCTCGAGGGATAGGGTGCCGTAGGGCGCGGTGTGTGCTTGTATGCATGGAGTCCTATTGAAAATATATAATGGGTAAGAAAGGGATGAGAGATCTCATCTCTCAAAAGCCTTTCCCAAAGCTAACCCTAACAAGCAAGGAGATTACTCACTTATTAGGGAATTTAAAAACATTTATCTAGGGCAAAGAATGAAAAATTACCTAGGGCAAGAATTGAAATTACCTACTTACTTTACAGATGGCTCTCTCCAAACATCAACACAAGACTTGTCAGATCTGAATTTCTGAAATGAAAAGAGGCATCGATGCTCTCCAAAAGAAATCTAAATTTTATTGATAAAAAGAGGCATAGGGAGGCATAACCTAATACAATGATTTAGAGTTCCTATTTATAGAGGATAGGAAACCCTAGGTTACAATTGATCCGCATGTCTACATTTACACAAATACCCCTAGGTAGACCCATTCAAAGACGCTTAACATTTTGGTAAAAATTCCTTCAACCATGGGCTATAGACGGCCGCGGATCCGCGGCCCCAGCAAGGGTTGGGCCGCGGTTCCGCGTCCCAATGAGGCGATCATGTTCTGGAATTTTGTGTTCTTCTTGTGGGCTTTCTGGGCATCCTTCTTCTTTGGTTCTTTGCTGAATTTGGCTTCTCTGTTTCTTCCAGATCTCCAGTGAACAATTTCAGTGGACTTTTAACCGTTCACTTTGTAATCTTGGACCTTGTGTTGCCTTTGTACTTTATAAACTGATCGTCACGTAGGCTTTATCAAGATCCTTCTATTTGTTGGTTGTAGTTCCACTTTTGCATCGTCTTTTCTCTTTTTCACTGTTTTAAATCCAAGAACCTGTAACCTATAATATGTAGCAGACATGCGTCAAAAAGCACCTGTTTATTTATAAAACGAATAAGAATGGGGAATATAATAATGCAATATTATGGTATGAAAAAATACCCCCAAACTTATCTTTTGCTCGTCCTCGAGCAAACTTAGTTTTATTCTCGACAAAAACCTAGCCTCACTTTCGCAGGGAAACGCGATTGCTCTGAGCTCGTGCAACAAGCCATTAAACCTCTAGGTGTCCCAAGTAGGAGGAGTGTTGTCTTCTAAGGGTTTTCAGCGGATACTACCCACAAAATCCTATCAATTTAGGCCCATTGACTTTAATTCTCCAATTAGGTTTTCTAACAAGGAATTCTATTATCGTCGACTTGTAAATTATCTATCCATATTCTTCACGCTTCCTCATCATCTAACTTAAGATTATATATGTTCTATAGACTCACTTAGCTTTCGGCATCTCTTAAGTTTTCCTTCTAGGGTTCCATCTCCACTTAGGAATTTCTATCAGCTCTACTAAAGATACAAGTTCTATTCTTCATCCCTTTCTCTCATCTAAACTCCAATCACATATCTCCACGTGTGTGTATAAGTCACCCCTACACTTGGAAATTCAAATCAAGCAATCATACTTTCGTCCGTTGTCCAAAGCACTTCTTAATTGGTGAATTTTTGAATGAATTTTGCTTACACATCCTTCATGCGATCGTTAATATTTCTTGAGATACCAACGACCGATTACAAGATGTGTTTGCACATTAAAGCGTAATTCCTAGTCTTGCGACACCCAAGTCTTTTAGCAGTGACTCCCAAACCAGTTGGTCTAAGGCACTAGGTGATGAAGCACCCTCGCTAAATATTTTTCTATTTTTACAGCCTTAAGTAATCACAAAAACCAGTGTTCATTTTTTTATTCTTTATTCACACTTGTATATTTTTTTCATCGTACTAAGGACTTTAGACAAGAGCATTTCAAGGTCTCCTCTACTATTCCAAGTTTCAAGGTGCGTGATTGTGCAAATTTGTAGGATATACATTTTCAGAATCTAGACTTAAGCTAGGAATTATTTTTCAAACTTATACTCTAATAAAAATATCAATACTTTTCCTTTGTTTCGACTTAGCCAAAGAAGTGAACTCAAAATTTTGCCTATTTCTAAATAAACTACAAAGACATATACTTTCTACTGCTAAATTTTAAGGAAGGTTATCTTTAGGGTTTTTAATTTACTAAGTCTAAGATCTACTTGTTCCTAGCCAGTTAACCTATTTGGCAAACTCAAGTCAATTAGGCCAAAATTGAATACATTAAATTTTATACTTTTTCAAAATTTTTCAATTTTTCAGGGTTTTCAAATAAGTATGCAAATGCAAAAAAAATATGTACAAATACAAATGCGAAGGAAGAAAACGTACCGAGCATACCCCCAAACTTAAACTTGACAGTGTCCTCACTGTCATGCTATGCCAAGAGGGTCAAAATTGTCGGCACTCCCCTGTTTATTTATTTATAATTTTTTTCTATATCTTTTTTTTGTTTTGAATTTTTTTTTTATAGAAAAAGAAAACAATATATATATATATATATACATACAACAAGGTCCTCCCCAAACTAAACAAGGCCTTACACAAGCCAAAGGTTAGCACCAACCATTCAAAAATTTTATCGTGGTAATGGTAGAGTTGGTGAAAGGAGGGAGTGGAAAGAAGAGAAATGAGAAGCACACGAGACCGTATGGGAAGAAGAGTGGAATATGGTCTCGGTGGAGGAGAAGAATGGCGGAAAGGAGAAAGAAGTGGAGTACGATCTTGAGGGTGTAAATCGAGTGAATAAATTAGCGCAATTTGTGATGACCGATGTGTTAAAAGCGATTGTGCTAATCTATCAACCCGTCGAGAAATGGGGTCAAATCCCTCAAGATTCGCAAGAAGGCATGGGTACGCCAAACTTGGTATTGGAGATGAAAGCGTAACGGTCTCTTGTACGGTCGGAACGATAGGACGGACGAAAGGGAGTGAATTAGGGATAGTCTCATTCTCACCGTAGTAAACTGTCTCGAACTTGAAAGATTCCATCAATGGTTCGAAACGACTGTAAGCAACAGAGTCTGATGGTTCAACTAACTCATCTAAAAATTCAAAAGACTCAAACTCGGGCGATGAGTCATCAACATCGTCCGAAAAAGTGAAATGCTCATAAGTGTTATCGGCAGTGAGGACTGTGTCAGATTCAAAGGAAAATTGTTCAAGCTCACGGTCATCAAGCGTGATCTTGTGCGTTGTCGGAACGATGGAAAGGAGGGAGGGTGATATAACAGTTAAAGGTTCGAAAGGATGAATTGGAAAATCCGACACATCAAACAAAAATGGTTCAACCTCAATATTATCCTCAATACTCTCCTCAATACTATCCTCATAATTTTCCTCAAAATTTAGCCTATCCATGCCATTATCATCAAAATCAAGACGCATATGAAGTTCGGGAGAAACATTTAATGACTCGGGATGATGAATTGGACATAAAATTTCAATCAAATCGACAGGTTCATCATCCGAAATATTCCCGGCGTCTATATCTTCAATCAAGTGAAAATCAATTTTTTCTGACACCTCATCAAAAGCATGGATATTTATCAATTTAGGTTCTAGAGTGGAGGTGTAAAGTTCAAAAGGATTAGGTGTGGTTTCACTCGAAAGGGGTTCTTCACAATTTGGAAAATCAAGCACTACAAAATCACACAACTCGTTTTTATTTTCAACTAGTGAATCATTTGAGACAATCGATGGAAACCGGAGTTGTGGGTTTCAATTGGATAAGGGTAGGTTTGATTTGGGAATGTGTAGAACTCACTAGCTCCTCTCAAATTCTCACTCTGTCCAACCGCCTCCTCATACATTGAAAAATTTGAAGCTAGTTGGAAACTAGCCGCCGGTTCACTAGGTTGCATATGGGCGGTAATGGACGCATCCACATTCCTAATCACTTTGTTTGTTGCTGCGATGTACGCCTCCAACGACTGTTCCAAACTAGACATGGGTTGTGAAGGGGTTTCGGTAAAAGATTCGAAACTGTTTGGATACGTGAAACTCCCAAAAGGCTGTGTAGAAACAGTGTCTAGTGAAGGTGGGAAAGTCGGGTAGGACTGGTAAGAATTGGATGGATGGACAGGAGTAGGGTCAACATGTGGATAAAAAGGTGGATGGACTGGTTGATTCCTAGAACTAGATGAGTGGAGAGGGGTGAAAGATCGGCTACGAGATTGAGCAATATGCTCAGCAATGGACATCGGTCTAGGGGTTACAACAGGACTAGAAAAAGTGCTATCAACGTACGAAGGTGGTGAAGGTTGACTTGGTTGACATAAAGTGGGTTGCAAAGTCGAACTGTTTCTCCTAGATGTTTCTATTTGATCTTTCAAAGATATTTTTGGCACGGAGGGATTTTCTTTAAATTGACCGAAACAATTGACGTACGAGGCAAAGTTAAGTTCGGGATACCAAAGTTCGGAAAGTGATTTATTTTGTGGGGTACCCATGATAGAAGAAAGGGGAAAAGAAAAAAGGTTGGGTGGTGCAAGGATTTCTTAGTGGCAAAAATTTGCAAGTTGTAAAAAAAAAATCCTTTTTCCGTTTGCCCTTTATTTGGAAATTTTGCAAAAAGATTTTCGATAAAAGATATGCAAAACAGAAAAATATTACATGCAATCAATTTCTATTTTAAGCGAGGCGCAAAAATCCTGCACAAGATTTGTTATTTGGAAAGGGAAAGATTTTTAAAGCGCACCAAATTCTGCAGGAATTTTTCAGAAGATATATGAAAAATTACAGAGGAGGAACAGAGGGAAGCTTACAGAGCAAAGTTGGTCAGATGATGTCACCATGGCGCCGCCCTTCCGCGGCAACGCCCTTCCGCGGCAAAATCTGGTTCCCACCGCGGCTTCGCGGTCAACTTGACTGCACAGTGCCCCAGAAAAATTTTGCAGTTGATGATGTCACTGTGGAACCGCGTTTCCGCTGTCGGAACTGGGTTGACGCCGCGTTTCCGCGGTCTGGAGGTCGGTTCGTGGCTCGAGAATTTTTCAGTGCCTCTGTTGTTGCAACCTTCTATTGTTAGGATCGTCTATTTTCTGTTTTGATTTTTTGTAGATTTCCAGATTCGAATTTGTGTGCAGATCCTGCAAAATTCAAACAACAAAATACCCTTTCCAAAAACAACAAATGATATATTTTTATATTTTTATGATTTTTCAGATTTTTATGATTTTTTTTAATTTTATATTAACCCGAAATTACAAAAAGGAAATTTTTACGCCATTCCCGGCAACGGCGCCATTTGATTTATCCCAAAATCTATCTATTACCGCAATCAAGAATGGCGTCGCATGTAGCTAGCCGGTGAATATGGGTCGGTCCACAGGGATATTGTGAATTTCCTAATCGCTCAAGCGAGTTAATTCCGATGGGAGTCGAATTGATTTATTAAATCTAAAAACTAAATCTATCTATACTAAGATTATCTAGATCTAAATCTTGCTAGGGTTAGGTTTAGGAATGATTTGGAAATGTAAATAAATCTTAACGTTTTCTATACCCAAATTAAGATCTATGAGGAGTTATGGTAATTATCAATAAAGAGGATTAGATCGATTCGGGAAGGTGTTCCTTCCACTAGGTTCTTGTCCTTCCTTTAGAGATCCTTACCCTAACCTCCATGGAAAACACGCGCAACCGGGCCTTTATACTACGGTATCACCGCTATCTCGAGGGATAGGGTGCCGTAGGGCGAGGTGTGTGCGTGTATGCATGGAGTCCTATTGAAAATATATAATGGGTAAGAAAGGGATGAGAGATCTCATCTCTCAAAAGCCTTTCCCGAAGCTAACCCTAACAAGCGAGGAGATTACTCGCTCATTAGGGAATTTAAAAACATTTATCTAGGGGAAAGAATGAAAAATTACCTAGGGTAAGAATTGAAATTACCTACTTATTTTACAGATGGCTCTCTCCAAACATCAACACAAGACTTGTCAGATCTGAATTTCTGAAATGAAAAGAGGCATTGATACTCTACAAAAAAAATCTAAATTTTATTGATAAAAAGAGGCATAGGGAGGCATAACCTAATACAATAATTTAGAGTTCCTATTTATAGAGGATATGAAACCCTAGGTTACAATTGATCCGCATGTCTACATTTACACAAATACCTCTAGGTAGACCCATTCAAAGCCGCTTCACATTTTGGTAAAAATTCCTTCAACCATGGGCTATAGACGGCCGCGGATCCGCGGCCCCAGCAAGGGTTGGGCCGCGGTTCCGCGGCCCAATGAGGCGATCATGTTCTGGAATTTTGTGTTCTTCTTGTGGGCTTTCTGGGCTTCCTTCTTCTTTGGTTCTTTGCTGAATTTGGCTTCTCTGTTTCTTTCAGATCTCCAGTGAACAATTTCAGAGGACTTTTAACCGTTCACTTTGTAATCTTGGACCTTGTGCTGCCTTTGTACTTTATAAACTGATCTTCATGTAGGATTTATCAAGATCCTTCTGTTTGTTGGTTGTAGTTCCACTTTTGCATCGTCTTTTCTCTTTTTCACTGTTTTAGATCCAAGAACCTGTAACCTATAATATGTAGTAGACATGCGTCAAAAAGCACCTGTTTATTTATAAAACGAATAAGAATGGGGAATATAATAAAGCAATATTATGGTATGAACAGTATTATACCTATCGTCGGATAGCAGTCTCTGGTGACACTGGTACATGTTAGTCTGTAGACCCGTGATCGTTATAGAGTCTTGTGTGATTCCCACTGTGCTTTGATTTCCACCTTACCACGTTCATGAGAACGTGCAAAACGGTAGCTTTTGGGTACATTCCGGAATCACATGGAGGCAATGAGCGAAAGAAGGGGTTTCGTCTCTCCTGGTATTGGCGGTTGATGTTGCGCTGTGTTCGATTAGCTATAACTGGAAGTTCCTGGTCAGGGATGATATGGAGATCTATTGAAAAGTGTTATTAGTAGTTTCTCGACCCGTTATGAGCCTTATATCGACATGACTTATCGATTACTGGGGTCTGACGTTTACCACCCCTAGACAGGATATGCGATATATCAGACGAAAAGACCGGGCTGTACGGTAGGGTTACTGATTGGATTCGTAGGAGTATGTACAGGCTTGCTTGTTGATCTTCTGATCAGTCAATACCCGGGTGGCTGTTACGTTTAGCGGACCGCTTGTGGCTTGTGGGTGTTTGATATGATCATCACCTACTACCGGCGTATTGACGAGTTTTTAGAGTCCTACACAAAGGTTTCCTGGCTCAGGCAAAACGGAGTAGGAGCACATATGTGATATGTGCGGGACCAAGATTGATACGTGTATGTGATACCGTATTCTATTCTCACGATATGTGATATCGCCCGGGTATATATGGTATAGCCGGGTTATCGAATCAAGTGTTGATTCGATAAAATGCTACATATTATATTGGTCGGTTATATGTATTATAGCCAGATTATTAAAACAAGTATTGATTTAATAATTTAATGTATAATTATATATGTGATATATTACATTGCATTAACTAATATAAGCTCACTTAAGTAATTCTTTTTCTCAGTTAGGATGCATTGAAATATATGTGTGATATATTTTAAATGTATTCTTTTCTTTTATTACAACATTATATATATGTGATATGTATAATTGTAACATACCAGGTTATACATGCAACTAGAGTTTATGAGATTCACACCATTGCTAGAATTAGGGTAAGATATATATTTATTTTAGTTAATTCAAAATTGTGGACTTTTGTTAGAATATTTGTTTATGTTGACTAAATCCACTCTCTTGATATTTACTAAGATATTTGTTAACCTAACCCTAACCCTAACTCATGGTTTATTTTCTACATGAGTTAGCCATGACATTCTTAACCCATGGTTGCATTTCTAACCTCAATCAATAATTCATTCATCACTTCTTCATCTTCTTCTTGCTCACAAAAAAAAAGCTTGCTAGATTTTTTTCATGTGATGAAAGATTGTGAGAAAAAGAAAACTAAAGAGAGCAAAATTTCTACTTCATAATCCTCTTCTATACTAGCCATATAGATTAGTGTGTTAGCTTCACTAATCCCTAATTAGTGAAGAGATAGCTTGGGTTTGTGTCTCTTCAAAGTAGATCATCCTGGATAGTGAAGAATTCAAGCAAGGATGCATCATTCACTTCATGGAGCCTCTCAAGAGTCCGGGAGCTTGATGATCGCAGCGAAGGGACCACAACTTGGAGCTTATGAAGTGAAGGAACGGACTACAAAGGTTGTAATCCCTAATCACTTAGAAGTAAAGTTGTTTGCTCTTCGATTCCGCATGATTTTTTAGTTAAGAACCTAGGGTTAGGGTTAGCTAGAACGGCAAAAATTTGAAATTGGCATGGACGATGCCTCCCGAAACCTTGCTGCTGTGCTAGACAACCCTACAGTGGTATCAGAGCCTAGCTAAAGAATTAGATGGATTGTTTAGGATTACGAAATCGAAACGAATCCGAAACTTGAAATCTAACAACCTAGTTTCTGTCGAATTTAAAAGGTGCTTTAAAATTTTTTTAAACAACTGCAGTGTGTTATATGTGATATAACATGAACACCACCAAAAATTGATGCAATTTAGCCCAATTATGGCCGGCCACAACCATGAAATTTCCGAGCTCCTCGGGTGAATTTTGGATTCCTGGCTTCAAATTTTGGTAGTGTTCAAGTCTCTAGGTTTTAGGGTTTCAGGTGTTGTTTGTTTTTTCTAAATTTGCATGTGATACTAATTTTCTGCATAGGAAATTCGGATTGTTTTGTATTCGTAATTCTAGTTTGTTTTCGGGTTAATTTAGACGGTGTAAAAAAGTTCGATCGGATATCAAATACCCACTTTAACCCTTGTCGGAAAATTTTCAAGAGTTGGATTTTTCCTTAGTTAAAGAACATTCAAATATCGTGCAAGTGATGCGATGGACCCTCTAGAAGAACGAAACCTTAACTCGATTCTGTGACCGCCAGAACCGCCACTAAACCCTAGGGTTTGTGGTGGTTCAGTGGTGCCACAGGAGAGGCATTGGTTGACCCTTCTACGGCTGGTTCATTGGCACTATGGCATGTATTGAGTACTTTTAAACTACGCTTAAGTGTTGAGCTTTTTTGGGAAATTTTGGGTGTTTGTTGATTCGATCGGAAAGTTTAACGTCGTCTAGATTTTTCTGGAATGTGATACAATATGTGGAATTCATATAGTTAGGCATGAAATCCGTAATATGTGATATTTCAGGTTTATGATGTCTAAGATGATTGTAGATTTCAAATGTTATAGTTTCTTACTTTCTTTTCTGCGACCGTAAGTGTAATATGTGGTGTATCGCCAGTTTCGTTACTATACATCAACGACAATTGGGATACGCATATTTACTTACGTTGATGACATATAATATTATGTGTTGCTATAATATGTTATATTAGATCGTCGTGATTTGAATAGCCGGGGTTTTATGTGAGATGAGAGTTTTTATTTTCATTCATGTAAAATTCAATGTATGTAATATTCTTTTATTGGGGCACTTCCAGGTTGAGGATGTTGCAACAATTGTTGTATTTATTTACTTTTCCGCATTAGGATAGACCCAAGGTGGGGAGGCCAAGTAACCGGGTAGAGTCCAGTGGGAGACTAACTCGAGAAGTCGAGTCCGGGGCTTCTAACTATAGAATTGGTAGGGTTGCTTGCCGCTCTCGTAGGGGTCTAGAGATGTAGGTTTGGCTATTCATCGCGACCGTAGAATCCGTGTTTTATACAGGCTCAAACTAAAACATGGACCTCCTAGTATATCTAATATTTCATATGTTATCTTCTGCTGCTGATATTCTGTGATGTGATCATTTTATATGCGTGAGACGAATGCTTTATTATTGTATATATGATATATAATAAACGTTGCTTATGTTTTGCACCCGCACTAGCCTCGCCCTGGTATGTCGTTAGTTAAGTAAGCTAACGATGCATAACGGGACACTATGGCGAATGCGGATGGCATCAGCGTATGTTGTATTTTCGTTTCTTCTGTGATGCTTAAGAAGCATAAATGATGGGAATTCATTAATGAGATTAATGAAAGAAAAGAAACCTAAAAGATGTTGTAGAATCAAATTTATAAAAAAAAGGGTAGCTCTAGTTTTTGCTTTGCATAGCGGTGTTCCTTGTAGAATATCCAGCACCTTATTCGATAAGGAAAGAGCCAAGATCCCTTCATCGGGAGTGACCTCTTTAGCGAAACTAGCAGATACTACAACTCACTCGGAATTGTTTTTGATTGCTTTTGTAGTTCTTGCTTTGCATAGAGCTATTTGTGAAATATGCTGCACCTTATTCGATAAAGAAAGAGCCGAGATCCCTTCACCGGGAGAGACCTCTTTAGCAAAACTAGTAAATGCCTCAAAAACACTCCTTTTTCAAAATCACTTGTTTCTACAACGATATCAAGTTCATTACGCAAAAGGTTTTAATAAAAACATGTCGTAGCCCTCCGTCAATTCAGATAAGTCTTACTTAGTATTCGTGTTACGTTTGTTGACCTCCGTCAAGGCGTAGTGTGCGGTAGCTGACTGGTATTTTTCTACTGCATATGATGCGATTGTTTTTGGGTAGTCATACGATCTTGTTGACCTCCGTCAAGGGTCGTGCGGGTGGGTTTAATTCAATCAGGAAATGACGGGTTGAACTTGACTAGTGGCCTATGGTTTATTGACCTCCGTCAAGGTCATAGGACGCTAGGTGCAGAATATTATCGGGAATTTCAAGTGTTGAAATTTGCAATGAGATTGCAAACCTTCTATGAGATAGTTGGATCTCGATACCCACTGCGAGTAAGAGTTACTTATGGGAAACTTTTACACATGACAATTAGCCGATCAAGTAGGTGTCTAGAAAGGTGTTAACGGGGTTATGCCTCGGGAAAAATGAGATTTATTTTAATTAGGTCCATACGAAAGCACGGGGAACCTCCCTCAAAGTACCAACACAGGCCTGGCTGAAAAATTGGCGAACTTATAAGGTGTAATTAATCCCGGCTAGTCTTACCTTTTAGGGTTTGAAAGTAGATTTGATAAAAACGGTGGGAGCCATCCTGATTAGATAAGATAATAACCAATCTAATATTGTAAGAGCATACGCTAAAGTGTTTTCTTCTCTCTCTCTCCGGGTAGCGACCATGCCAGGCCTTAATCAAGATAATAATATGGATGTATTGACCGAACCCGCTTGTTATACTGAGCAGGGGAACTTTGGTTCCGTTCTTTCTTATAGTTGTTATAAGACAAAGTAGGAAATAGGGGAATATCCGGATTCCCACGCCGCCCAAACGAAGAATAAGCATGTTGATGCATCTTCTTCGGGTGTGTTTGCTATCGAGAACTGTTTCTCAGTTCACTCTACGTTCTAGGTATTAGATACCGGATCGGGATCCCACATATGTAATATATTACATGGGCTAAGGAAAGATAGGGAACTGGGAATGGGTGATCATTCCATAAGAGTAGGGATTGATGCAAATGTTGCAGCCAAAGCAGTTGGCGAATATCACCTTATATTACCAAATGGTAATACATTGATTCTGAACGAATGCTATTACATTCCGACCCTGATATGCAATCTAGTATCAATTCTTTATTAAGTAAAGGAGGATATAATTTTATAGTACAGGATACTGTTATGAACATTTTCCTGAATCAAAGGTTGATTGGATCAGGCTCGTTAAATAATGGCATATACGTTCTAAATCAAACTACAATTCTTAATATACAAAACACACAAGAGGAAGAGTTCAGAAATGAACAAATCATTCTTGTGGCATTTTAGACTAGGTCATATCAATGCGACACGACTAGCAAAGTTACATAAGGATGGATATTTGAATCCGTTCGAATTATCATCTTATGAAACTTGCCATTCATGTCTCAAAGGTAAAATGACCAAATCTCCGTTTAGTAGACATGGAGAAAGAGTTACAGAACTCTTGGGACTAATACATAGTGATGTATGCGGTCCTATGTCTACACATGCCAGGAATGGTTTTTCGTACTTCATTACATTCACTGACGATCTCCCAAAATATAAACGTGTGTTCCTGTTGAAACACAAATCTGAAGCTTTTGAGAAATTCAAAGAATATAAGCACGAAGTCGAGAACCAAACAGGTAAAAGTATTAAGATCTTTCGATCTGATCGAGGAGGAGAATAATTGAGCAATGAGTTCCTGGACTATCTAAAAGAGAATGGAATTCTCTCTCAGCTTACTCCTCCGTATACACCACAGCATAACGGTATATCGGAGCGGAGGAATCGCACCCTATTAGATATGATGCGCTCTATGATGAGCACTGCTGAGTTGCCTATTTCCTTTTAGGGGTATGCTTTTGAGATAGCCATATACCTATTGAATAAAGTTCCAACCAAATCAGTGCCTACCAATCCATATGAGATATGGGAGGGGAAGAGACCATGTCTTAATTTTGTTAAGATATGGGGTTTCCCGGCCTATTTTAAAAAGCAAAATCCGGACATGCTCGAGGCAAGGTCTGTTCTGTGCAAGTTTGTAGGATATCCCAAGCATTCGTGAGGACATATCTTCTACCACCCTGAGAAACAAAAGGTGTTTGTTGCTCAGCATGCCACCTTTTTAGAAAAGGAATTTCTTACAAAGGAAATTAGTGGCAAGGAGGTAGAACTGGAAGAAATTCCAGCGATACAAACTACGACAGATGATTTGGTAGAACCAGAGGATTCGATAGTAGCCAACGAACCTTAGCCTCTCCGCCGATCTACTAGGGTTCCTCATCCACCTGAGATTGCATCATGGAAGATGATGACCCAACTAGCTTCGAATAGGCCATTACGAGTGGGGACACTGTGAAATAGCTGGATGCAATGCGATCTGAGATGGAATCCATGTACTCCAAAAAAGTATAGACTTTAGAAGTTGCTCCTGAAGGGGTAAAACCCATTGGGAGCAAATGGATCTTTAAGAAGAAACTTGGTGTAGATGGAAAAGTTAAGACTTTCAAAGCTAGACTTGTTGCAAAGGGTTTTCTTCAACGACCAGGTGTGGATTATGATGAAACCTTTTCTCCAGTGGCTATGCTTAACTCCATCCGGATCCTATTTGCCATTGGCGCATACCATAACTACGAAATCTGGCAAATGGATGATAAGACCGCCTTTCTAAATGGTGATTTAGAAGAGTGCATGTACATGACTCAGCCAGAGGGCTTCGTAGATAGTGGGAGCAGCGGAAAGGTGTGCAAGCTGCTTAAATCCATCTACGGGTTAAAACAGATATCGCGGAGTTGGAACATCTGTTTTGATGTAGTAGTCAAAGAGTTTGACTTCATCAAAAACGTAGATGAACCTTGTATATATAAGAAGGTAGCAGAGGGTAAGGTTGTCTTCCTCGTAATATACGTGGATGACATACTCCTGATAGGAAATGATGTTCCTATGCTGCACTCGGTCAAGCTCTTCTTATCACAATGATTCTCAATGAAAGCTCTAGGTGATGCCTCTTGCATTTTGGGGATTAAGATCTATAGAGATAGATATAAACGAATATTGGGATTGTCCCAATCCAGGTACATTGACACCATACTAAAGAGGTTTAGTATGGAAGAATCCAAGCGTGGGAATTTAGCCATGATCTCTGGACTCATTTTCTCCAAAGAGCTGTCTCCTAGGACTGATTTGGAGTCGCATGCAAGGGATACCCTATGCTTTGGCAGTAGGCTCTATCATGCCTAGCGCAGTATAACAAGCGGGTTCGATTAATACATCTGTATTATTATTTTGATTAAGGTGTGGCATAGTCGCAACCAGGAGAGAGAGAGAAGAAAAGCACTCAGCGTGCACTTTTACAAAATTAGATTGGTTATCAATTTATCTAATCAGGATGTCTCCCACTGTTTTAGTCAAATCTTCCTTCAAACCCTAAAAGAAAATACTAGCCGGGATTAATTACACTCTACAAGTTCACAAATCTTTCAGCCAGGCCAGTGCCGGTACTTTGAGGGAGGTTCTCTGTGCTTTCGCACGGACCTAATTAAAGTAAACCTCGTTTTTCCAGGGGCGTAACCCCGTTGACACCTTTCTAGATACCTACTTGATCGGCTAAATGTAATGGGTAAAACTCTCCCAGGAGTAATTCTTACTCGCAGCGGGTATCGGGATCCAACTATCTCATAGAAGGTATGCAATCTCATTGCAAATTTCAACACTTGAAATTCCCAATAATATTTTTACCCCTAGCATCCTATGACCTTGACGAAAGCCAACACACCATAGGCTACTAGTCAAGTCCAACCCGTCATTTCCAGATTGAATTAAACCCACCCGCACGGCCCTTGACGAAAGCCAACAAAGTCGTATGACTACCTTAACTCAATCTGCATCATATGCATAGCAGATAAGCATAAATAGCTACCGCACACTACGCCTTGACGAAAGCCAACAAACGTAGTACGAATACTATGAAGTACTTATCTGAAAAAACGGAGGGCTACGATAGGTTTTTAAGAAAACTCTTTACGTAATGAACTTGATATCGTTGTAGAATCGAGTGATTTTAAATGGAGTGTTTTTGAGGTTTTTCTAGTTTCGCTAAAGAGGTCACTCCCGGTGAAGAGATCGTCGGCTCTTTCCTTATCGAATAAGATGTATAATATTTCACAAATACCATTATGCAAAGCAAAAACTATAAAAACAATCAAAAGACAAACCGAGTTTGTAGCATCTGCTGGTTTCGCTAAAGAGGTCACTCTCGGTGAAGGGATCTCGGCTCTTTCCTTATCGAATAAGGTGCTGGATGTTCTACAAGGAACACCGCTATGCAAAGCAAGAACTAGAGCTACCGGTTTTTTTTTTAAACAAGTTTCAACAACATCTTTAGGTTTCTTTTAGTTTCATTAATCTCATTAATGAAGTCCCATTTTATTATGCTTCGCAAGCATCACATTTGAAACGAAATCTGCAATATAACATATATCTCATATATATAATATAAACATTCGTCTCAGGCAGTAATATGATCTCATCACAGAACATTGCAGCAGAAGAAACATATATGAAACATTGGATATACTAGGATTTTCGTGTTTTATGCGAGCCTGTATAAAACACGGATTCCACGATCGCGATGAATAACCAAACCCACATCCCTAGACCCCTACGAGAGCGGCAAGTAACACTGCCAATTCTAGGGTTAGGAGACCCGGTCTCGACTCCTCGAGATGGTCTCCCACTGGACCCTAGAACCCGGTTACTTATGCTCCCCGCCTTGGGTCTACCTAATGCGGAAAAGTAAATAATATACAATGGTGACATCATCCTCAGCCCGGAAGTTCCCCAATAAAAGAATATTACATACAAATGAATTTTACATGAATGAAAAAGAAAAACCATCATCTCACATAAAACCCCCGGCTATTCTGAACGTGACGATCCAATATAACATATCACAGCAACACATAATATCACATATTATCAACGTAAGTAAATATGCGTATCCCAGTTGTCGTTGATGTATAGCAACGAAACCGGCGATACACCACATATTACACTTACGGTGGCAGAAAAGAAAGTGTAAAATTACAACAGTTGGAATCCGCAACCTCCTTAGACATCGCATGCCTAACCAAATGAATTCCTTAAACACCGCATGCCTAACAATTATAAACCCCGCATTTTAGTCTCAATATCAAAAACTCTTTTCAATATCAAGTCGGGCAATTCAACAAGATTCCCAACATCCTGATCGAATACTCGTCGCAAACTTTAGTAGACGGCCGCACCCCCGGATGCCGTCGACGAAGTGCACTAAGGCGGAACACCGCTGCCGCGAGCACCCGAACGGATTCTTTTGGCGACGGGGTTCTCCTACAGTCACTTGGTCGGGGCTATGGGGCATGACTATCTATTAAGTTTACCCGGCGAGTATCCGCGTACGCTACGTGATTGCGACAGACATTTGATCGCATCAAAATCCCGTGGCAACCGATCATCTGAGACTAAACTGCTAGATTTATAACATTCAAATTAGTTATCTCATAACTACATGTGGATTCCAAATATTGTATCACATTCCAGATAAATAGACAATGTTAAACTTTCCGATCGAATAATCAAACACCCAAGTTTTCCCAAATTGCTCAACACTTGAGCGGAGTTCAAAAAGGTATCCATCAAATGCCACAGTACCAATGGTCCAGCCGTAGAAGGGTCAAGCCAACGCCTCACATGTGGCAACGCCGTACTGCCCCAAACCCTAAGGTTTAGAGGCGGTTCAGACGGTCACATAATCGAGTTAAGCTTTGTATTCTTCTAGAGGGTCCACCGCATTACTTGCATGATTTTCCGGAAGTTTCAAACTCGAGAAAAAATCCAACTTTTGAAAAAATTTCCGACAGGGGAAAAAGTGAGTTATTGATATCCGTTCGAACTTTTTAACATGTTCTAAAATTATCCGGAAAAAATTTAAACGAATTTAAATTATCCGATCGAATCAACGAGTCCCCAATACATCCCAGAAAACTCAACACTTGAGTAGAATTAAAAATTCCCAGAACAATCAGGAAATACATACGGATATTACTGTGCCAAAAACAAACCCTAATGCTACAGTTTGGCCGCGGAACCGCCGTGCAAGCCATGGTACGGACGCGGTTCTACGGCTCTTTAATAGTGTCAGAGTTTCGTTTTTCACAGTAATTCCTAAAATACCCGCTGATTTTTCTGAGTATTTTTAATATGAAAAATCAACATTTTTGAAAAATTTCCAGAAACTAGGGTTTTACGGGTATTCGGAGTTCGATCGGACTTTAAACTTCGCCAAGACTTTGCCTAAAGCTCTAGCTTGGCTCTGATACCACTGTAGGGTTACTAGGCACTCTCACAAGGGTCTATAAGGTATCAACCATGCCCGATTTAAAATTTAGACATGCCGAACAATCCTAACCAAGATCTTTAAACTAGAGATTAGGCGAAACAAAGTATGTTAAACACTTTAACACTAAGAGTTTGGGATTACAACCTTTGTAGTCCGGTCCTTCACTTCTAAAGCTCCATGTTGAGGTCCCTTCGTTGCGATCATCATGTTCCCGGACTCTAGAGAGGCTTCACGAAGAGAAAGATGCAACCTTGCTTCCGATCTTCGATAACTAAGATGATCTACCTTGAAGTTTCTTTAACACAAGCTCTCACTCACTAAATGAAGCGAACACCCTAATCGAATGGCTAGGATAGATTAGGATGATGAAGTAGGATTTATGCTCTCATTTATTTTCTATTTCTCACACTAAATCATCACATAAAGAAAACCTAGAAAGCTTTCTCAAAGCTCAAGGAAAAAGAAGAAGAAGAAGGAAATTCCTTTTGGATGAATAATGAAAAATATCATAATGATTAATAATGCAACCATGGTTAAGTCAAGAAAGATTTAACCATTGTAGAGATCTAACCATAGTAAAGGGTGTGGGTTGGGTTAAGTAAATATCTTGCAAATTATCTAAACTAAATATCTTTGCAAGAAACAAAACAAAACCTTCTAGAAGGTTCTAGAAAAGATTAACCCAAATCAAACCCTAACCATATTTAATCTCCACTAAACATGTTGCATTAATAACTATATCATGTTACAATATTATATATCACATATACTATATTTATTGTAACAAAATAAAATAATACAATTAACATATATTGCATATATATCAATGTATTGCCCGAGTGAGAAAAAGAATCTTTTAGTGAGTTTATATCAGTTAATGTAATATAATATATCAAATATATAATTATACATTAAATTATCGAATCAACACTTGATCCGATAATCCGGCTATTTCATAAATAACCGACTAATATAATCTGTATCAGTTCATCGAATCAACACTTGATCCGATGACCCGGCTATATCACATATATCCGACCGATATCTCATATCGCGAGAATCTAATACGGTATCACATACATGTATTGTTCTCGGTCCCGCATATATCGTATATGTGCTCCTACTCCGTTTTGCCTAAGTCAAGAAACCTCTGTGTAGGACTCTAAAGAATCGTCAATATGCCGGCAGTAGGTGATGATCATATCAAATACTCACAAGCTACAAGCGGTCAGCTAAACATAACAGCCACCCAGGTATTGAGCGATCAGAAGATCAACAAGCAAGCATGTACATTCTCCCGAGAATCTAACCAGTAACACTCCCGTACAGTCCGGTCTCTTCGTCTGATATGTCGCATATCTCGCCTAGGGGTGGTAAACGTCAGACCCCAGTAGCTTGATAAGTCGTGTCGATATGAGGTCTATAACAGTTCGAGAAACTACTGATAACACTTACCAGTAAATCTCAGCAACCCTGGCCAGGGATTTTCAGTTATAGCCAATCGAATACAGCGCAACATCAACTCCCTATACCGGGAGAGATGAATCCCCTCCTATCGCTCATTGCCTCCATGTGATTTGGGACTGTACCCAAAAGCCACCTTTTTGCACGCCCTCTTGGACGTGGTATGATGGAAATCAAAGCACAGTGGGAATCACACAAGTCTCTATGACGATCTCGGGTCTACAGACTAACCTATACCGGTGTCACCAGAGAACAACCATCTGACGTGAGGTATAATACCATCTGGGAGTTCTCGGCGAGTCCGTCCAGTGTACCCAGTCTCTACTGAGCACCAGTACACCATCCTTGATGTCAAACTCTGATGGATATGGGATCATCCATCGCCCATCATATGGGTCAAGATGCGTATACGCTAGTCTACTCTGGTGTATCGATACCCTGTCTCGATACACCCTCGACTAGGAACAGTTATAGGATATACTCGTCGACTACCGTGGCCCCACAGTATGATCTCATCATAGTCCCAGTAGTCGTGTACATATCCTAAGGGCTTTATCAACATGTAACATAGAGACAATCAGAGTACATGTTAAGGTAAAGTACAACCAGATAGCATACTATCATGTCGAGCAAGAAAGTCCTCCCTATATATGTCTAAGCATCCATTACAATATACATCATATGTACAGTAATGGCCTCTAGGGCATACATATAACTAACACTCTCATCTTATTCCTCCGTATACACCACAGCACAACGATGTATCAGAGCGGAGGAATCACACCCTATTAAATATGGTGCGCTCTATGATGAGCACTGCTGAGTTGCCTATTCCCTTTTGGGTATGCGCTTGAGACAGCCATATACCTATTGAATAAAGTTCCAACAAAATTAATGCCTACCACTCCATATGAGATATAGGAGGGGAAGAGACCATGTCTTAATTTTGTTAAGATATGGGGTTGCCTGGCCTATGTTAAAAAGCAAAATCCGGACAAGCTTGAGGCAAGGTCTGTTCTGTGCAAGTTTGTAGGATATCCCAAGCATTCGCGAGGACATATCTTCTACCACCCTGAGGAACAGAAGATGTTTGTTGCTCAGTATGCCACCTTTTAAGAAAAGGAATTTCATACAAAGGAAATTAGTGGCAAGGAGGTAGAACTGGAAGAAGTTCTAGCGATACAAACTACGACAGATGATTTGGTAGAACCAGAGAATTCAATTGTAGCCAACGAACCTCAGCCTCTCCGCCGATCTAGTAGGGTTCCTGTTCATATCGTAATTTTGCATTATTATATTCCCCATTCTTATTCATTTTACAAATAAACAGGTGCTTTTGACCCATGTCTGCTACATAGTTGCAGGTTACAGATTCTCGGGACAAAAACAGTGAAAAAGACAAAAGACGATACAAAAGTGAGACTACGACGGATAAATGGTGGAATCTTGATCGTGCCCACATCTTGAGGAACATTGAAGATAAATTAACAAGTTCACGCAAGGTTTAAGACTTCGTCACGAAGCAACGGTAAAAGTCCACTACAATTATTCACTGTGAGATCTGGAAGAAATTTAGAAGCCAATCTGAGAAAACAACTGAAGAAAAGCCAAGTACAAAGCAGCAGACAGATTCCCTGAAAAATTGAGCCCACAAGCCCACTACATGGCCGCGGAACCGCGGCTAAACAGGGGCTGGGGCCGCGGATCCGCGGCCATGGTGTGCCCGTGTCGGTGCAGAATTCTTGTGTCGGTGTGTCGGTGCATTAGTTAGGTTTCTTAGGGGGTAAAATTGTAAATGCAGACGTGAATCAATTGTAACCCTAGGGTTTCTATGATCTATAAATAGAAACCCTAAACTTCTTTTTGAGGTATGCCTCTTCTTGTGCCTCATTGTAAATCTCAAATTCAGATCTGTAAATTTCTGTAAAGAATGAAGAGTGCATCAAATTAGAGTAAGTTTTCAATTCTTGCTCTAGTTAATTTTATTATCTGCTCTAGTATAATTTTCTATTCTTGCCCTAGTTTAGATTTAATTCTCTGCCCTAGATAGATTGTTTAGAAATGTTTTTAAATTCCCTAATGAACGAGTAGTCTCCTCGCTTGTTAGGGTTAGATTTGAGGAAGGCTTGAGAGATGAAGATCTCTCACCCCTTTCTTGCCCATCACACGTTTTTATAGGACTCCATGCATACATGCACACACCGCTCCCTACGGCACCCTATCCCATAACGTAGCGGTGATACCGTAGTATAAAGGACCGGTTGAGCGTGTCTTCTATGGAGGTTAGGGTAAGGATTAAGAAAGGAAGGACAAGAACCTAGAGGAAGAAATACCGTTTCTTCCCGAAGGTACTAATCCACTTTATTAATAATTACCATAACACCTAATAGATCTTAACATGGGCATAGAAAGCGGTGAGGAATATTGACTTTCCAAACTTAACATAAACCTAACCCTATCAAGATTTAGATCAGTTTAGTTTTTAGATTTAATAAATCCATTCACACCGTTTGGAATTAACTCGTTAGAACAATTAGAGAATACACAAAATCCCTATGGACCGACCCGTACTCATACCAAGCGACGCCATTCTTGATTGCGGTTAACAAATATTTTTGATCTAAAAATCCTTACAATCAGTTCCTCATCCACCTAAGAGATACCATAGTTTTCTCATTGATGGTGGGAGTGAGGATTGCATCATGGAAGATGATGACCCAACTAGCGTCGAGCAAGCCATCACGAGTGAGGACTCTGTGAAATGGCTGGATGCAAAGCGATCTAAGATGGAATCCATGTACACCAACAAAGTATGGACTTTGGAAGTTGCTCCTGAAGGGGTAATACCCATTGGGAGCAAATAAATCTTTAAGAAGAAACTTGGTGTAGATGGAAAAGTTAATACTTTCAAAACTAGACTTGTTGCAAAAGGTTTTCGTCAATGACCGGATGTGGATTATGATGAAACCTTTTCTCCAGTAGCTATGCCTAAGTCCATCCGGATCCTACTTGCCATTGCTGCATACCATGACTATGAAATCTGGTAAATGGATGTTAAGACCACCTTTCTAAATGGTGATTTAGAAGAGTGCGTGTACATGACTCAGCCAAAGGGCTTCGTAGACAGTGGGAGCAGCGGAAAGGTGTGCAACCTGCTTAAATCCGTCTACGGGTTAAAGCAGGTATCGCGGAGTTGGAACATTTGTTTTGATGTAGTAGTCAAAGAGTTTGACTTCATCAAAAATTTAGATGAACCTTGCATATACAAGAAGGTAGAAGAGAGTAAGGTTGTCTTCCTCGTATTCTACGTGGATGATATACTCCTGATAGGAAATGATGTTCCTATACTGCACTCGGTCAAGCTCTTCTTATCACAAAGATTCTCAATGAAAAACTAGGTGATGCCTCCTGCATTTTAGGGATTAAGATCTATAAAGATAGATCTAAACGGATACTGCGATTGTCCCAATCCAGGTATATTGACACCATACTAAAGAGATTTAGTATGGAAGAATCCAAGTGTGGGAATTTACCCACGATCTCTGGACTCACTCTCTCCAAAGAGATGTCTCCTAAGACTGATTTGGAGAGAGCTCGCATGCAAGGGATACCCTATGCTTTTGCAGTAAGCTCTATCATGTACGCGATGCTATGTACAAGACCCGATGTAGCATACCCACTAAGTGTAGTGAGTAGGTATTAAGCAGATCTAGGAAAGAGTCACTGGACATCTGTGATGAACATTCTCAAGTACTTCAGAAGGACTAAGGAGATGTTCTTGGTGTATGGTAACGGAGAACTCCAGGTGGAGTCCTTTACCGATTCGAGCTTCCAGAATGATAAGGACGACTCTAAGTCGCACTCAGGTTTTTTCTTTACCTTCAATGGAGGAAGAGTTTGTTGGAAGAGTACCAAACAGGAAACCGTTGTAGACTCGACGATGGAGGCTGCATACATCGCTGCCAACGATGCTGCCAAAGAGGCTATCTAGATGATAAAGTTCATAAACGAACTTGGAGTGGTTCCGTCCATTGAGCATCCAATACCTTTATATTGTGATAATAATGGAGCTATGGCTTTGGCCAAGGAACCCAGGTCCCAACAGAGTCCGGCATATTCTGAGGCGGTATCACCTGATCCGGGAGATAGTTGATCGCCGCGAGATAGTTGATCGCCGGGAGATCGAGGTCAGGAGAGTTGACACAAAGGAAAACACTGCGGATCCACTCATGAAGGTTTGATATGATCATCGCCTACTGCCGGCGTATTGACGAGTCTTTAAAGTCCTACACAGAGGTTTCCTAGCTCAGGCGAAACGGAGTAGGAGCACATATGTGATATGTGCGGGACCGAGATTGATACGTGTATGTGATACCATATTCTATTTTCGCGATATGTGATATCGGCCGGGTATATGTGATATAGTCGGGTTATCGAATCAAGTGTTGATTCGATAAAATGATACATATTATATTGGTCGGTTATATGTATTATAGCCGGATTATTAAATCAAGTATTGATTTAATAATTTAATGTATAATTATATATGTGATATATTACATTGCATTAACTAATATAAGCTCACTTAAGTAATTCTTTTTCTCACTTAGGATGCATTGAAATATATATGTGATATATGTTAAATGTATTCTTTTCTTTTGTTACAACATTATATATATATATATATATATATATATATATATATATGTATGTATGTATAATTGTAACATGCTGGGTTATACATGCAACTAGGGTTTATGAGATTCACACCATTGCTAGAATTAGGGTTAGATATATATTTATTTTAGTTAATTCAAAATTGTGGTCTTTAGTTAAGATAATTGTTTATGTTGACTAAGTCCACTCTCTTGATATTTACTAAGATATTTGTTAACCTAACCCTAACCCTGGCTCATGGTTTATTCTCTACATGAGTTAGCCATGACATTCTAAACCCATGGTTGCATTTCTAACCTCAATCAATAATTCATTCATCACTTCTTCATTTTCTTCTTGCTCACAAAAAAAAGCTTGCTAGATTTTTTTCATGTGATGAAAGATTGTGAGAAAAAGAAAACTAACACTACTACAATATGGGGTTGCTCCTACGGAAAAAGGAATCCGTAGGGGAAACTTTTTATTGCCCCTACGGATTAATTCGTAGGTCCCCATTCTTGTCCCTACGGTTTTCTACGTTTTAATTTAAAAATATTTAATCGTAATTTGATATTTGGCCCTACTGAGCCGCAAACAAGGGACCTACGGGTAAGTCCGTAGGGGCATGTATATGGGTTAATAATAAAAAAAGGCACAAAAAATCCCTCACCGTTCCCAAAAATTCCTTCACTTATTCTCCCGCGCCTCGCGATCGATCGTTCCCGCGCCTCGATCTCGACCTCGTCGCCGATTGCGTCCTCATCCGCCCGCCACCACAACTGCGCTTGCCTCGTCGACTTCCTCGTCGCAACCGCGCTTGACTCGTCACCGATTGCGTCGTCGACTACTGGCTTCCTCCGTCGTCTCCTCCACCACCCTACAGGTTAGTAAATCTCCAATTTTTACTTCTAATTTAATGCTTTTATTTCCCTCTTTTGATGATGTTAGGGGTAGGGTTCAGTGATCAGGGTTCGGGTAGGGGTGAAGGTTAGGTGAGGCATCGGGTCAGTTAGGGTTAGGGTTAGGGTTAGGGTTCGGTTGGGGTTGGGGTTGGGGTTGGGGTTCGGTTGGGGTTGGGGTTGGGGTTGGGGTTGGGGTTGGGGTTAGGGTAAGGGTTCAGTTGGGTTTGGGGTTGGGGTTGGGGATGGGGTTAGTGTTAGGGTTCGGTTGGGTTTGGGGTTGGGGTTGGGGTTGGGGTTAGGGTTAATTAGTTGGGTTTAGGGTTATGGTAATTAGGATTAGGGTTAGGGTCATGTTTAGGGTTAGAGGCTAGGGTTAATTTGGGTTAATTAGAGGTTAGGGTTAATTTGGGTTAATTAGTGATAATTTGAAAGGGTTAGGGTGTTGATTAGGGTTAATTTGGTTAATTTGGGTAAATTTGGTTAAGTTTGGGTTGATTAGGGTTAATTAGGTTAATTTGGGTAAATTAGGTTATGTTTGGGTTGATTAGTGATAATTTGTGTTAGGGTAACAATTATGGTTAATTGTGGTTAATTAGGTTAATTTGGGTTATTTAGGTTTATGGTGCACCAGTTTAATTAGTAGGATATACTAGTTCATTGCAATAGGATACTCGATGACAATGTAAACGTACAACTTTACCATAAACGCAAGAAAAATTTACCCTAAACTTGAAATTTCGAACTCCTTAATAATGAAACGTAAACGTAAAACCTATTCACGTTAAATGTTCAAGTTAAAACCAATATATGATACTCGATGATAATATGAAACTTTCATATTCTCATTGATATTCATATATGAAACTCAAAGCGCCACTTAGTCCCCGTCTATCGGTTAACATGCGTTCGATATTCGTCGTGACATAGAACTATATGAAGGTTGTTAAATATCGGACGGTATAGCTCGATACTAACAACCGTCATGTAGTTTATGTGGCGAGAAGATTCAATCGTATGATAACCGATAGATTTGTCCCGTGTGGACAAGTTAGAAATGTATAAAGCAAACACCTTCATTCACTTGTGTTTTCATCTGTTTCGAGATATTTCGTCGGTACTTTTCCACTGGTTCTCCGTGTACAAAGATAGATTAGATTTTCATTTCAACGTTGTTTCACATCTTTGAAATGATTATTTATTCTATTACAGTGTACTCGGAGAACATCGGGGAGGTGCTGCCGAAATTTACTTGAAACGGTTGAAAGCACAAGCGAATGGGTGTCCGCTCTATACATTCTTAATGGGATAGAAGCCATACCCCCGACAGCCGAAACACACACATACAACAAGAATACACAACAAACACATCATTAGAGAGTGATTCAAGATATTCAAGTTAAAACCAATATATGATACTCGATGATAATATGAAACTTTTATATTCTCATCGATACTCATATATGAAACTCAAAGCGCCACTTAGTCCCCGTCTATCGGTTAACATACGTTTGATATTCGTCGTGACATAGAACTATACAAAGATTGTTAAATATCGGACGGTATAGCTCGATACTAACAACCGTCGTGTAGTCTATATGATGAGAAGATTCAATCGTATGATAACCGATAGATTTGTCCCGGGTGGACAAATTAGGAATGTATAAAGCAAACACCTTCATTCACTTGTGTTTTCATCTGTTTCAAGATATTTCGTCGGTACTTTTCCGCTGGTTCTCCGTGTACAAAGATAGATTAGATGTTCATTTCAACGTTTTTTCACAGCTTTGAAATGATTATCTATTCCATTACAGTGTACTCGGAGAACAGCGGGGAGGTGCTGCCGAAATTTTCTCGAAACGGTTGAAAGCACAAGCGAATAGGTGTTCGCTCTATACATTCTTAATGGGATAGAAGCCTTACCCCCGACAGCTGAAACACACACACACAACAAGAATACACAACAAACGCATCATTAGAGAGTGATTCAAAATGTTCAAGTTAAAACCAATATATGATACTCAATGATAATATGAAACTTTCATATTCTCATACATGAGTATCCTCAAATCTAACTTTGATTATCGATAATGTATTCTTTTCCACGACAAACGCACACACAAAGTATATACACGGATTTTCTCCTTTGTTTGTAACCATTCCGTTCTTAGATTTCTCAATATAGTCATCATAACCTACAATTTATATGTTATACAGTCTAATATGGCCCATGAGTACGTCAGAGTTAAGGACCGGATGTATGTAGATTGGCAACAACGTATACAACCTAAGTTTGTCGCAGGAGTTGCTGCTTTTATTGAATTTGCATGCACACATAATAAGATCATGATAGAGAAGATTCTCTGCCCGTGCGATAGATGTGGGAATAAGTACTGGTAGAAGGTAGAATTGGCAGAGCTTCATATCATAAAAAATGGTTTTACTAGACTTTATACAACTTGGCTATATCACGGGGAAAGAGAAGAACGCAGTAATGCGGCAGAAGAAGAAGAAGACGACAATGCGGCAGGAGAAGAAGGAGAAGACGGTAATGCGGTAGAAGAAGACGGTAATTTCTTTCCATCAGACGAAATGGAGGATATGGTAGAGGGTGCCCTAGCTGAATCTATTCGTACCGAAAATGACATTCCTTCCGGTCAAGGACCGCGTGCGGATAAATATGAAAATTTCATGAATGATACTAGAAAACCAATTTATGAGAATGCAAAGTATTCTACCCTCTCATGGTTCGTCCAACTTTTCCAGATTAAGTGCCTAAATGGATGGAGCAACAAGTCATTCACAATGCTTTTTCGTTCTTGAAAGATTCTATACCCCCGGGAAATAACGTGCCCGACAGCTGGTACGGAGCCCAGAAGATGATGTCTGATTTGGGTCTGAAGTGTGAGAAGATTCAAGTATGTCCTAAAAATTGCGTGTTGTACCGGAAAGAGAATTCAGATTTGAAAGAGTGTCCAACATGCGGAGAGGTCAGGTATAAACCGAAAGATTCTGATAAGAAGCCCGATATACCTATCAAGATAGCACGATACTTTCCTATAACACAGAGGCTGCAGAGGCTATTCAGTTGCAAGAAAACAGCCGAGGCAATGATTTGGCATCACCGTGCTCCTTCAAATGAAGATGGAAAAATGAGCCATCCAAGAGATTCACCGGCATGGAAGGATTTCGATAGGAGGCACGCAATATTCAGTAGCAATCCTCGCAATGTCAGGCTCGGACTGGCTGGTGATGGCTTCTGTCCATTAAACTATTTGGCTGGAAGCTACAGCACATGGCCCGTTGTAATGATAATTTATAATCTGTCCCCTTGGTTGGCTATGGACCAATCATACTTTATGATGCCTCTTCTTATCGATGGACCAAACTCATCGGGAAATAATATCGTCGTCTATCTCCGACCTCTGATCGAGGAGGTAAAATTTTTGTTCATTGATGGTGTAGAGACTTACGATGCAAACACAAATACAACCTTCATACTGCGTGTAGCTTTAATGTGGACAATTAATGAATTTCCTGCGTATGGAATGCTATCAGGTTGGTCCGTATATGGTCACAAAGCATGTCCTCATTACCATCAACATACAACATTGAAATTCTTTAATTTTAGCAGGAAGGTTTGTTATTGCGGCCATCGACATTTCCTGCCTCTAGAACACCCCTACAGGTTAGACGCTGTTCACTTTGATGGTCATCAGGAGCTTCTTAGACCTCCAGCCCCATTGTCCGGAGAGGACGTGACTGCTCAGTGGGATGGTTACAATAATGTGACCTTCGGGATGGATCCGATAAAACAGGTCAAACAACCATTTTGGAAAAAGTTAAGCATTTTCTTCGAGCTTTCGTACTGGTCAACAAATTTAGTGCGTCATTATCTGGATGTCATGCATATAGAGAAGGGAGTATCCGAGCATATACTCAACTTACTTCTTTGTAAAGACGGGAAATCGAAAGACAAGCTCAATACTCGGATGGATCTACAGGACTGGGAAATAAGAAGTGAATTGTATTCTAAACCGGTAGCGGATAAACCAGGTAATTTTGTACTTCCCAATACCGCTTATCATATGTCACAACCGGAGAAGAAAAGATTCATGTAGGTCTTGCATGATTTGAAAGTTTCCACAGGTTTCTCAGGATCATTCAGCAAGAAGATAAAAATTGTGAAAAGTAAGATCGATGGGCTGAAAAGTCATGATCACCATATTATCGTAGAGAACCTTCTCCCATTAGCCCTCAGGATTTCTCTCCCCGAATCGGTTGGTCTAGTAATCAACGACCTATGTTGTTTTTTCAGAGAGTTATGCACTAAAACACTGGATGTTGTGACGCTGGATAAACTAGAAAATTCTAATGCGTTGATACTTTGCAAGTTTGAGCGTAGTTTCCCACCGTCATTCTTCGATATCATAATACACCTGACGGTTCATCTTGCAACTGAGGCTAAATTAGCCGAACCGGTATAATATCGATGGATGTATCCCGTCGAGAGGTACATGGAATTTTTCGTTTCGCGCAATTTTTAAAATTATTGTTGTCCTGTATGCCCGTATTTATTTATTCAACATATTTTGTTTAGGTACCTCTACACTCTTAAAAAGTATATACGCAATAGAAATCGACAATGGCGTTCTATCATGCAAGGTTATATTCTAGATGAACCAACCACGTTTTGTTCCCGCTATCTAGACGAGAACATTGTGACGAGACTTAACCTGCCTCGATGAATTCAAGACGGGCCATATGGTAAAGCCGATTATAAGAGGGTAGACACTATGGTTATCAACAAGATATACCGGTTTATCTTGCTTAATTGCGCATGTCTTGAAAAATTAGAGAGTAAGTTTTTTTGGATTAATTGTTATATTTGTGTTTGTGAGTGTATGAAATGATATAATATTAATGTCATAATTTATTGTCGAGAACAGAATTCATTTTAACGAGGTACGTGAGGGGCATCCTGATTGGAACGATGAACGATTAGAAAAATATCATCAGGATAATTTTTGCGATTGGGTTGCAGATCATGTAAGTTATTCGAATAACATGTTATTGCTATCAGTTTTAATCTAAACTTATATCGTTATGTATTTGTCGTAAAATTTGTTTTTTTAGATCCACGATCCGAACTTGTCTGCATCCTTAGAGAGTGATTCAAGATGTTTAGCTCAATTTCCTAGTATGGAGGTTGCATATTATAAAGGATTCGGTGTCCTTGGATACAAATTCGAAGTTAAGGACATAGAAACATCTAGAACCACTCAGAATAATGGGATGGCAACAGTAGGATCGGATGGTGTGATTTATTATGGATACTTAAATTGTATACTCGACATCCACTATCTCGGACGATCAGAACCCTTTTATATATTTCAGTGTACTTGGTACGATACGCGAACTGATACGGATAAGTGGAGAAGCAATCTCGGGTCTTGGAAAGATGAATATGGATTGACCAGTGTGAACACACTTCGATTTTACCGTCAGGAAGATCCGTTTATCTTTCCGAACCAAGCGTTCCAAGTATACTACTCACAATTTTTGAAGCATCCGGGATGGAGTGTCGTATGCCGTTGGAAACCCAGGGATGTCTACGATGTCCCAGATTTTGAGGACAGCGATGAGGATGAAGAAGAGAGAAGACTTAGAGCGCTCCGACCGTCTGTTTCGAAAGACGGGTTGTCTTCGGCTGATCATGAAGTTACGTGGGTTAAAAATGATATCGATGATGAAATCCAAGTAGATATGTCTAATGCGCCTACGAAACGAAAAAGGTTATCAGTAATGTTATATTATTACTTCACATTTTACGATCTATACATATATAGTCAATGCTTGTAATGATTGTCTAATGCGTCCACGAACCGTTTTATCTAGATTTGATGACGATGACTGGAGCAGCGAGGGGCGGCAGAAGCTCCAGCCGCGATACCGGCAGAGGCAGAAGCAGAGGCAGAGCGGTTCTGCCGTCCGGAAAGATGCGTAGGGAGCTTCAAAGGGACGGTCTTGCACCCCGATCGGAGACCCCTTCGGATGCCTCCTTCCGTGTGGACTTTGCCACACCACCAGGTATATTGCACGCATATTCATTTTGAATGCAATATTATAGATATACATGCATGTTCATGTCAAAATTACTTACATTATCATTGTTTGATTGTCAAGTTGTTGGTGATGCATCCACATCAGGGACAGAGGCCACTCCCGCACCTCCAAGTATGTTTATATATCATATAGTGCATGCATATTGATTTAGAATGCTATATCATAAATATACATACATTCTTTTTGCTCTTACATACTTACATCAGGGACAGAGGCCACTCCCGCACCTCTAGATATGTTTATATATCATATACCTGCGGGTATGTTTATATATCCTATAGTGTATACATGTTGATTTAGAATGTTATATTATTGATATACGCATTCTTTTTGCAATTATTTATATAGCTGATATTTGATTGTCTAATTATAGGTGGTGCGTCCTCATCTGGTGCAGGGGCCACTCCAGTCACTCTCATACCCTCCGCTCAGTCTGCAGGTTTGTATGAATAAATATAAAATATTTATTCATTTTACATATCCTTTAAGAATAAACATGAACTTCTTGTAATTTTATCAATGTTTATTTTCTAGTTGGAGATGCGTCCACGTCCGGGTCACCGGCTGTTCCTCACCCAAGGAACTATCGTCCCGCTCGTGCTGCTGCCCAGGCCCAGGCTCGTGCTTTAGTCGCCGGAGGTATATATCACACTTCAATTTTCGTTAAATCTTGATTTCTTAATACCACTTTGTCTTAATATTGATTGTGTTGATATTTCTTGTAGACGCAGGGCCTCCCCATCCCGAGAGAAGGACTCGAGGCCCGAATCAGTCCCACAGGCTGAGGCCCGACAGAGCTAGGGGAAGGAGGCATTCCCCATCTTTTTTACCCTTGATTATCGCTATACCGGCGATTATGCCGAGAGGTTCGGCCGGTATATAGGGGATGAGAGCCGCCTTGTGAAGAACTATCCACTTCACGTTGAGTGGGGTGACCAGCACTGGCGCTCATTCGCCCTCTTTTTAGATCAGGCTCGGGTATTAATATATATTTTCATTTGATTTATCCAATATATTTATTATTAACACTTGC
This sequence comes from Agapanthus africanus, assembly GCA_030015575.1. Taxonomy (NCBI): domain Eukaryota; kingdom Viridiplantae; phylum Streptophyta; class Magnoliopsida; order Asparagales; family Amaryllidaceae; genus Agapanthus; species Agapanthus africanus. The sequence goes on from CM057338.1 coordinate 191,705,740, forward strand.
AATCTAATAACAATGTTTTTTTTGTATTTTCAGTTGGATTACGATTTTCAGCCTGTACCCGACCCCGATCATCCTGGGAGGGTACTCGATCTTCACGCTCTGTATAATAGCCTGATGAAGAACATGCAGACGAAGATCCGATACAATAGGAATGAGCTGAAGATCGACTGCTATTCCCTATGTATGGTGACCCCGAGGTAGAGAGAGCGGCCCTCCTACATACTCCAGCCTTTGCGAGAGTCGACGTAGATACATGGCCTCTATTGTGCCACTATTTCGACTCTCATCGGAAACAGGTATGTATTTTAAATGTAATTCATTATTTAGTATATAATTTACTTTTTTATGTTGCTTAATTAGAAAACTAAATCTGAATGTGTTGTGCAGAAACAGGCCGATCAAAATAAAGAGAATAGGAAGTCGGCGAAGAGGGGTCGCCCCACTTATACAGGTGGCTCGAGGAATATTACTCGTGCCATGGAGTTATCGGTAAATTACAATAGACCGGCCTTTGTGATATAATGTAATATTAAGAGTTATTTTCTAATATATGTAAATTTTTGGCGAATTGCAGAGAGCTCAGACCCTGGCGCAGGGTGGTACACCGAGCGTGTTGTCCGCGTATCTTGTCGTCCAAAGCACCTCGACAGGTCCCGCCACGGGAGAGTTTCGATACCCCAACACCGCTACCCAGGAGTATTACGTAAGTGTTAATATTTATTCAACCCCTATTTGAAATTTTTGTTTTGAAAGGTTCAAATTTAAATGATATACTTATATTTTACTGGTTAATGTGGGTGTAGGAGCGGGTGGTTGAGCAGGCGGAGGCATCGGGGATCGATTTTACTGGACAGAACGATCCGATGCTGCTAACCCCAGTCCTAGACACCGCACACGGAGGGCACCACGAAGGTTGGGAGAGAGGCTGGGGATTGGGTCCTAGCAGGGCCCATATGAGGTTGGACTCCACTCCGGCGGTTACTTCCTCCATCTCCCGTGAGCGACGTTTCCAGCAAGAACTGGACACCTAGAAGGCCACCGTTCAGGAGTTGAAGGAGATGTTGGTATGTATACTACTTAATAGTAAAATATTATGTCATATTATACATAGAAACATATCCAATATTAGTACGTAGCCTGAGCTTATTTGGTTGTAGACTTAGCTTTGATTAATCATACATACATATCTAATTGAAATAGACTACGGTTTTCCAAACTAGATATCCAAACGAGGCCTAAGTCCTTAAGTATACATAGATTGGGGTTTCGAAATAACTTGATAATGATATGAATTCGACTAATACACAGTTCTTATTCATTTATTACACACAAAATTGAACAGACGCGACAGGGTACATCAGCTGAGCCTCTACATGCATCTCCTTCGGCTGCGGCTCTGCAAACTACTACCTTGGCTGCGGTTGCGCAGACAACTCCTATAGCTCCACTGCCCGCTCAGACTACCGCAGTTGCGACTCTGCAAGCCACTACCTCGGCGGTGGTTGCGCAAACCACTCTTACAGCTCCACAGTCCGCTCAGACTCCCGCACACTCCGCATTGCTCGAGATATTGACTCAGAGTATATTCGAGGAGCAGGCGTACCAGATTACGGCGTTTATCAGAGGTGGAGCTGGACCGAGCTAGGGTAGCTTTTTGATTCTTATAGTTTAAACATGTATTTACTTATATGATACATATTGTATATATTTTGGACGATATTGATATTGGTGGTGTTTGCGTGTTTATATTGATTTAGATTGATATCGTATTCTGCTTGTTAATTTCTTTTGTATATATTATGCATGAGATATGATTATGAATACTGCGGTATATACTCTGCGTGTTGATTAATTTTATATATGATATATATATATTATTGTGCACAGGGGGAGAAAAAACCAGGCAGCCCTTTTTTTTAAAAAAACCTTGATAATATGTCCCTACGGATTAATCCATAGGGCCCAACATTGCACCTACGGATTAATCCGTAGGGTCCTACTTTGCCCCTACAGATTTATCCATAGGGGCAAAATATCAGGATACCTTATATTTTGCCTCTATGATCTCAGTAAGAGAGGTTATACTTGTCCCTACGGATTTTACCGTAGGGGCTTAAACATGCCCCTACACAGGTATCCGTAGGGACAAAATATCAGGATACCTGATAATTTGCCCCTACACATCTGGACCTATGCATGTATCCGTAGGGGCAGACTATTGGCCATACGGACAACTCCGTAGGGACAACTATTTTATTTTATAAACCGATAAATTAAATAACTTTTTTTTCCTTACAGTCTAATCCGTAAGGACATATGGACCTACGCATTAAGCCATAGGGGCAAGTATTTAACCGTAGGGGCATGTTTAAGGCTAAGATTTGCACCTGCAGCATTTGCACCTATGGCGTAATTTCTGACCCCTACGGATATATCCGTAAGGGCAGTGGTTTGCTCCTACGGATAAATCCGTAGGGGCAACCCATATTTGTAGTAGTGTAAAGAGAGCAAAATTCCTACTTCATCATCCTTTTCTATACTAGCTATATAGATTAGTGTGTTAGCTTCACTAATCCCTAATTAGTGAAGAGATAGCTTGGGTTTGCGACTCCTCAAAGTAGATTATCTTGGATAGTGAATACTTCAAGCAAGGATACATCATTCACTTCATGGAGCCTCTCAAGAGTCCGGAAGCTTGATGATCGCAGCGAAGGGACCACAACTTGGAGCTTATGAAGCGAAGGAATGGACTACAAAGGTTATAATCCCTAATCACTTAGAAGTAAAGTTGTTTTCTTTTCGATTCCGCATGATTCTTTAGTTAACAACCTAGGGTTAGGGTTAGCTAGAACGGCAAAAATTTGAAATTGGAATAGACGATGCCTCCCAAAACCTTGCTGCCGTGCTAGACAACCCTACACTGATAACACTTACCAGTAAATCTCATCAGCCCTGGCCAGAGACTTGCTGTTATAGCCAATCAAACATAGCGCAACATCAACTCCCTTTACCGGGAGAGACGAAACCCCTCCTATCGCTCCCTGCCTCCATGTGACTCAGGACTGTATCCAAAATCCACATGTTTGCATGACTCCTGTAATCTGTGGTAGGAAGGAAATCAAAGCACAGTGGGAACCACACAAGACACTATGACGATCTCGGGTCTACAGACTAACCTGTACAAGTTTCACCAGAGAACTGCTATCTGACAATAGGTATGGTACCATCTAAGAGTTCTCGGTGTGTCCTGTTCGGTGTACCCATTCTCTAATGAGCACCTGTGTACAATCTTTGATGTCAAACACCAATGGTTGTGGATCAACCATCGCCCCATACAGGGTCAAGAAACGTATACACTTCTACTCTGGAATATCGATGCCATGTCTCCATACTCTTTCCACTAGGAACTGTTAAAGGATGTGCTTGCGGACTACACAAGTCCTACTAATATGATCTGCATCATAGTCCTGATAGTCAAGCCAACATCCTAAGGGCTTTATCAACATGTATAAGAGGGACAGTATAATAATACAAGTGTACATGTTAAGATAAAGAGCAATCAGATAGCATATTATCATGTCGAGCAAGAATGTCCTATATATGTATGTGTGTGTGTGTAACAATTCAGAAAAATAAAATATTATTTTTGGAATTTGAATAATTAAAATAATAAATGTCATGAATATTATTAAAATATGAGAATTATTTTTAATGATATGGTATAATTACATATGTATGGTTTGGGAAAATATTGGGAAAATTAATATGATTATTGATTTTAAAAGAATTTTTATGATTTTGACATTTTATAAATTATTATATAATTGTTAATATACCATTTTAATACTAAACTTGATTTATATCTCATTAATTATGCATTAATATTGTTTATGTGTCTGTGACATGCAACACAACATGTTGCAAAACTTGCTCACCTTATTTTGAACCATGCTTCATTTGCTACTTTATGGTTTTGATTTTTGTTTTAAAATTTAATAGAAAAGGAAAAATAAAAGAAAAGAGAGATGACTTAAGAGGCATGAGGATATGGGTATGAGAGATAGGGGGGGTCTTCACATCACCATGGCACCTTTCCTCATTTCTATACCTCATTCATTTTCTTCTCCATCTCTTCCTCCACCTCATTCCTCATTCCTCCACCTCCACTTCCACCATGCACCACCTCCAAATCTACCCCAAAACACCATACTTCTTTCACAAGAATGGTGCACAAGCTCACTGCAAACCCTATGGATCAATCAAGTCAAGGTTTTGAACACATTGGGACTTCTCAAGAAAATTCTTGAGTTGCCAAATGAGATATATTTCTACACTTTTAGTCTAGTTTTTAGTGTTTCTTATATCCTAGTATAGTTTAGAGTTAATATAATGTGGTTTAGTGGTGTTTGAATATTCCAAGAGAGGGTTAGGGATATTTTGTATTGTGAAAATGTAATTGAGGTATAGTGAGTGTTTTGCATGACCTTAGTGGTGTTTGCGGACCTAGACCAGAGACTAAAACCCAATGCACACGAACTCAGAATTTTCCCGTATCGGTTTTCTTTGAATTGTGATACTTAGATGGAATCTGGAGAAACTTGGGATATTTATAAGAAAAACAAACAACTATTTTGACCTAGTTAGATCACTAGAAGACCACCACAGAAGAACGAGACCCAAACTCCACTAGAAAACTGGCAACACCGGTTATTTTGCTTATCTCGCCGGCCAAGTCTTGGCTTCTGGTGTTGGATTTTGTCATGTAGCTCGCACTCCTTATAACTTAGCCTCTGTATTGTTAGTTTTGTCCTAGACTACCTGTACCAAAATCTGGGAGCTATTTGAATTGGTTTTAACAATGTTTTCCGATATTTGAATCTTGTACTTTTGGATTCTTGGTGTGACTTGGTCGTTCGACGTTCACACGTTAACGTCAGATAGTCTTTTGTTGTTTTTACATGCATAGGCTATAAGTTCTAACCTATGAGCACTTCGTGTGCCGTATTGGTTTTTCGGACTTGTTTTAATAGCATTACGTGTATTGATTGTATGTACTTTTGTGTGGACTTCCGAAACGATGAAGCACATCGAGTTCGAATAAGCAAGGTGTTTAGCAGGTGAGTAGATTTATATCTACGGGGGAAGTCGGATGGATGTCGTATAGCACCCCCGCAACCGTAGTGCTAAGAATATATATGTATAGTTTATATCGTTATTAGAATACCATATGCAATAATAGTAGAAAAATATATCTCTAGTTCTATTTTCTTCACCTTTGAGCTATATATACACATATATGGGAAAAGGATAATTATGATATGATGATACGAGTTGTTATGATACGATATAATGATATAAGACGATGTGACATGATATGAATACGAGATGACATAAGATGATTTATGATGATATGAGATGAGATGAGATGATGTACGTGACTATAGATCCGTACTATTGACTTAATGATATCGTACGATGTATATTCAGTACGTAAGATAATAAGGATGAATCGCCGATATTTATTTTGACTTGAGAACATTTTAATGTATATCATAAAGTGGATATTGTGATATGTTTGGAGTCATACCTATTTCAAAACTAACAAATCGTTACGCACTTTTAAATGATGATTTCAAGGATACGCTACAAACTTTTCAAATGGTATCTTTTCCAAAAATATCATAGTCCCCTATTTTCCAAACTAACGATTCTTACTATTTTAAACTATAATTGTATGACTCATACGTAGTTACGTTTTTTTATACTGTTCGCACTTACGATTCCTTTATTCCGTATATGCTCGCGTTATGATTTCTTATTTCTGTATACGCTCGCATTTCTTTCATTACGATATATATATACGACGTTTCATACCCTTTTGTTTACATGACTTCGTCTACTAGTACACCTGGACTATTAACGATGATGCGCATGTTACACATACATAGATTTGCCGGCTCACACATTCATCATTGGTAATTTCTATGCCACTTACACAGTAGAAGTGCTATATCATGATACTATTCTTAGTTGTAAAGTACATTCATTGTTCAAAACTATCATATGACACGTTTGCATGATATACTTGATATGCTCACATTACTGTTCTATGTTTGCATACATCGTACTTTATGGTTATATGCATTGAGATGATGTTTTCATGAAATCTCTGTATTTGAGAACCGTGGCTATATTTCAAAGGAAATTATAAATTGTTTTAAAACACAGTTTCTCGTGATGTGATTTCAAGGCATCCACAATGAGTTTTCTCGGTTCTGAGCTTGTTTTCGAGACCCGATTCGAGAAGTTGGATGAACCGTCTGTGGGTACATGGTGGACCCAGTAAGGTACCCCGGGGCAAGAAGATCGTGGGGATGACGATGAGCCTGGCAGGAGAGAGTATTACTACCGGTGATAGTTTGGACCCAACGGTTATCCGGAAAATATCGATCTGAGTTGTGAGATGGATATGAGGGCCGATCAGAGGATGCGGCGCTTAAGGGCCGATCAGAGGATAAGGCGCCTGAGATATGTGGATTTACATGTCGATGCTGGACATGGGTTTTATGATTTTTCAAGTGTCGATGCTGGACACTCAAGTTCTATGATGTTGATGTGTCGTTAATGGACACACGTTGGTTAATATCCTCATACATACAGGCATATATTTTCATGATGATTCGAGTGTCGATGTTGGACACTCAAGTTTCATGATATTGATTGTGTCATTGATGGACACAAGTGGATGATATCCACATGCATACAGGCATATGATTTCGGATATTTATTTGTATATGTCATTTGCATTGACTCTACATGGTCACCTTAGATACCATAGTATTACCTTCATATTACAGTATGACCTAGGAGTCGCTATATATTCGATTTCTACCTGCTGATGTTTTCTACTCACGAGTTGGCAACTCACTGCCGTTGTGCCACAGTTTTCTTGTAGGTTTGACTGCTTGGATCAGTGGTGGTATCGCTGGCACACAGCTTCATCCAGGGAGTTTTGCTATGGTAGGCGGGACACATTGGATCGTGCCCACTCTTGTATTTATTATTTATATTGTATCTAGATAAACTCCATCAATCAGAAACTAGAAATTGTATATTGGTAGACCTACTCAGACTTGTGTATTTGCGAGACTTAGAGCAATGGGTGTATGTTCGCTTCTTTGAGATGATGATATCTTACTTTATTTATTCTTTCTGTGAGGATCTTTGCCGTTGGGCGTCGTATATATATTGCTTTCTTGCGTGATTGTGATTCCTCCAATTGGCGAAGAGCTAACTCCCGCTTGGGGATGTCTATATATTATTATGTATATGGTTTTGGATCAAAATATACAAGGGTCGTGCAGCCCAAAAATTTCAAGGACGAAAATGTTTTCAAAGATAGTATACATTCATTGCCTTTTCATATTATATGACTTATACTTTCAAAACTGAAGGCTTGAATTTCTTATGACGATGTTTCAAAACTGCACCCCATCCCTCACTATTTTTCGCAAAAAGGTTTAGATTTACCGGGCTTTGGCTTACTTGAATTACGTTACGCCTTTTGATGTGGCGTGATATAAAAGCCGGTCACGTGCTAAATTACGGGTCGTGACAAAGTTGGTATCAAAGCGTTAGGTTTAAGCTTGGTTCGAGTCAAGGTTTGACTATGCAGAGTCTAGGGTGTAATATATTTCGGAACCTTGGCTTGAACTTACGGAACTTAGACTTGACTGGGGGGTATTAGACCCGAACTTTCGTTACATAGGTTGACCTTGGTTGAAAGAGTAGGGAACTCAAGTAGAATAACGTACCGTGCATATGTTCCGTGGCATACTTACGATACGATGCTCCGCTTAAGTAACCTTAGAATGTACATATCTTGAGATCTGTGATTCTATTCATTCTTATGATCTATCATCATCGATGTCTATTGCGGTTCCTGTGACCATGGCTACGCAAGCTAAGAGAACTGCTGCCAGAAATGTGGTCAGAGCGAGCTCATCATGGACGAGGACTGGCCATGATGTTTTTCTGGTGACATAGGAACGTATCGGTGTAGTGTTTGTGTTGATATCTCTCGTTGAGGCGAGTGTTCGGATCTATACAGGATGATCAGGCCATTGACAGAGGCTGCCAGATTGATAGGACTATTGATGTACAGCCTACCCCAGAGGTCGCGATGTTGTCTACCGTGCAGGCAAATAACCCAGCTGTTGCTGAGATTGATAGGATGTCGCCTCCAGAGTTTATGAGCTGAAACTGCTGGAGCTTTCAGACAGAGATGTGACAGAAGATAGCTAGTCTAACTTGAGTTGAGCGACTGAGATGATTCGTATGATCTGATGTGTCGACGCAGGCTCAGTTGAGTTGAAGAATTCTAATTTGACGGATCTTACTCAGATCTAGAGTTAAGAGAGGACATTGTTCATTGGATACTCCGATGTGAGATCAGTAAGCTGACCAGTATCGGATATAAAGACTTCACCGAGATGTGTTGTGAGTTGATCGGGTATGGAAGAATGATGTGTATTCCTCCGATAAATTGGATGAGTTCATAAATATGTAATCGACTAGATATCTCCCACAGAGAGGTTAAGATACCGAGTTCAGATTTCGATTCCGTGTGAGAGACTATGGATTGACTGTAAACGAGAACGAATCGCAGTATGCAGCCAGCAAGATATAACGTCAAAGTGGATGATAATGAAAATGGCTGAAACAAGAGGTTCGTGCGGGATGTTAACGAGCTATTGTTATTCCCCGTTGATACCAGAGGATTGTTATGTATGCAGAGGCACTGGATACGGCCAAATTCCAAAGGAAAGCCATACTGAGGACGCAGCCGTCCGGATGAGAAAAAGAGTTATGCATAAGTTCCAACCTTCGTATAGTTCGGTATAGGTGAGATCGGAAGAGACACTAAGCAGGTTCTTTCTAGGATGCCACAGCGATAAAGATTTGCACCAAGGATTAATTGTATCGCCCGTATTCGGAGGGGCCAGATGCCACCGTCAGTAACGTGCTGCTTTTCGAGTGGTCATGTTAATTGGCCAAGAGATGAGCAGAGGAGTGCAAGAGCGGAACTGTTCCGCCATTATATCTGACCGGGCCGACGAGCAGAAGGATTGAGAGATTAGTAAACCAGAGAGAAACCAAGGACCCAGAAACCGAGGATGCCAGACCGTGAGCAGGAGGCAAGTGGATGTTCTTTCTCTGCCAGCTTTGGGTGCATCGACATTTTTCGACATTGAAGGAGGTGTACCTCAATGTCATTTATTGCGATTTGTATTTCGTGATCCGAGTATCACACTTTTGTCGCTTGGACTTTGAGTTCCAATGATTGGGTTTCCTGATATTTGCTTTCGTGCATGGCTGCACCTACTGGATATTTTCATTTGTACACAGTTATTGCACTTGATATCGATTTTGTGCCTTGGCTGCACGTATTTATGATTCCATGGATTTCGATACTGTCGATTTGATTTTATGCTCGTTGTATGCACTCGACTGGACTTATGCACTCGGTAGAGCTCACATGTGCTTGCAGTGCATTGGTATGGGTTTTTTGCACGCAGTTGCACACGTTTATGATTTTGTACACCTTGGTACGCACGGTGTTGTTTTTGTGCGCAATTGAGAACTTGATGAGTTTTCGGGCACCTAGTGCACTAGATTTGTATTTCGTGCCTTTGTTGCACCAGATTGTATTTCGTACATTGTTGCACCAGATTTGTATTTCGTGCATTTGTTACACCGGATTGTATTTCGTGCATTTGTTGCACTAGATTTGTATTTCGTGCCTTTTTTGCACCATATTGTATTTCGTGCATTATTGCACCAGATTTGTATTCCGTGCATTTGTTGCACCAGATTTGTATTCCGTGCATTTGTTGCACCAGATTTATATTCATGTATGTTGGATGTACTTGATTGAGATTTTTATTCGTGTATGTTGGTTGCATCCGATTGAGATTTTATTCGTGCATGATTCTTGTGCTGATTTAGATTTTCGTACACTCTGGATGCACTTGATGTTGTTGTCGTGCACATCCGTTGCACTTGACAGATGCTTTCGTGCACACCCGTTGCACTTAGTTTTTACTTTTGTGCACAATCGTGGCCCTTGTATTGGACATGGATTTCCATGCGCACCAGACGCACGTGATATTGGATATGCCTTTTGAGGACGATTTATTTCTGAGCATCACATTTTCATGGTGGGCACTATATTATATAGTAGCCGAGCAGGACTGATCTGAGAACAGTACCTGAGTATTTTGCATGCATCAGTAATTACCAAGAGGTTTTAAAAAAAAGGGAGCTATAGTCTCACTATTTTTCTACGTGCCCAGGGGTGACACGAATTTTGATAAGGAAAACCTTTTGGGAGGTTTCAAAAAGGTGGGATGTATATCTTTAGCAAAGCTATATAAACGTATATCTATTTCTTTACCAAATGAGTGTCCGCCACTTGTACCGTGAGTTACGTATCGCACGGCGATTCGGAAAAAAATTTGCATTTGTTTTATTCAGTTTTTAGAGGATTTTACAAGGATGCGTACTATATACGTATTATGATTTTGATTATAGTATAATTAAGAATGGCATTGGATTTCGATTTGCATCCCCTTTATAACTCCAGTGATTGCGTGATGCTTGATAGAGTTCGATTTTGAGTTTCGAATTCGTTTTCATACGTACTCGATGCGCTGTGGTATTTCTGTGTATTCCGTGATTTCGGAACCCCGTTGATTTGAACGGATTATTGAAATGTTTTAGTATTTGGGTGTTTAAATTTAAATTCGGGAACCGAATTTATTTAAGGGGGAAGATTGTAAAATTTCAGAAAAATAAAATATTATTTTTGGAATTTGAATAATTAAAATAATAAATATCATGAATATTATTAAAATATGAGAATTAGTTTTAATGATATGGTATAATTACATATGTATGGTTTGGGAAAATATTGAGAAAATTAATATGATTATTGATTTTGAAAGAATTTGTGTGATTTAGATATTTTATAAATTATTATATAATTGTTAATATACAATTTTAATACTAAACTTGATTTATATCTCACTAATTATGCATTAATCTTGTTTATGTATATGTGACATGCAACACAACATGTTGCAAAACTTTCTCACCTTATTTTGAACCATGCTTCATTTGCTACTTTATGGTTTTGATTTTTGTTTTAAAATTTAAAAGAAAAGGAAAAATAAAAGAAAAGAGAGATGACTTGGAAGGCATGGGGGTATGGACATGAGAGAGAGAAGGGGGTCTTCTCATCACCACGGCATCTTTCCTCATTTCCATACCTCATTCATTTTCTTCTCCACCTCCTTTCTCATTCCTCCACCTCCACTTCCACCATGCACCACCTTCAAATCCACCCCAAAACATCATACTTCTTTCACAAAAATGGTGCACAAGCTCACTACAAACCCTATGGATCAATCAAGTCATGGTTTTGAACACTTTGGGGCATCTCAAGAAAATTCTTGACTTGCCAAATGAGGTATATTTCTACACTTTTAGTCATGTTTTTACTGTTTCTTATATCCTAGTATAGTTTAGAGTCAATATATTGCAGTTTAGTGGTGTTTGAATATTCCAAGAGAGGGTTAGAGATATTTTGAATTATGAAAATGTAATTGAGGTGTAGTGAGTGTTTTGTATGAACTTAGTGATGTTTGCGGATGTTAGTAATATGTATGCCCTAGAGGCCATTATTGTATGATATAGTGGATGTTAAGACATATATATAGAGGACTTTGTTGCTCGACATGATAGTATGTTATCTGGTTCCCTTTATCTTAACATGTTCACTGGTGTTATTATACTGTCTCTCATATACATGTTAATAAAGCCCTTAGGATGTTGGCTTGACTACCAGGACTATGATACGGATCATACTACTGGGACATGGGTAGTCCACAAGCACATCCTTCAATTGTTCCTAATCGAGAGAATATCGAGACAGGGCATCGATATTCTAAAGTAGACTAGTGTGTACGTTTCTTGACCCTATATGGGGCGATGGTTGATCCTATATCTATTGGTGTTTGACATCAAAGATTGTACACAGGTGCTCATTAGAGAATGGGTACACCGAACAGGACTAGCCAAGAACTCCAAGATGGTACTAAACCTATTGTTAGATAGCAGTTTTCTGGTGACACTGGTACAGGTTAGTCTGTAGACCCGAGATCATCATAGAGTCTTGTGTGGTTCCCACTGTGCTTTAATTTCCTCCCTACTACGGCTTAAAGGAGTCATGCAAACAAGTGAATTTTGGGTACAATTCCGAGTCACATGGAGGCAGTGAGCGATTGGAGGGGTTTCGTCTCTCCCGGTATAGGGAGTTGATGTTGCGCTATGCTCGATTGGCTATAACAGGAAGTCTCTTGCCAGGGCTGTTGATGAGATTTACTGGTAAGAATTATCAGTAGTTTCTCGTACCGTTATAGGCCACACATCGGCATGACTTTACAAGTTATTGGAGTCTGACGATTCCACCCCAAGACTCGATATGTGACATATCAGACGAAGAGACAGGACTGTATGGTAAGTGTTACTTATAAGCTTCATGGGAGTTTAGACAAGCTTGCTTGTTGATCTTCTATTCGCTCAATTCCTGGGTAGCCATTACGTCCATCTAGTACCGCTGACGGCTTATGAGTAACTGATATGATCAATACCTACTGTTGGCGTATTGACGAGTCTTTAGAGTTCCACACAGAAGTTTCCTGGTTCAAGCGAAACGAAGCAGGGCACATATGTTGATATGTGTGGGGGCCTGATTAAATACGAGTATGGGATACCGTATTCTAATCTGGCAGTTATTTGATATCAGTTAGGTTATATGTGATATAACCGGATTATTGAATCAAGTGTTGATTTGATAATGTGATATCCAGATAAATGATATTAGTCAGTTATATGTGATATAACCGGATTATTAAATCAAGTGTTGATTTAATAATATGATATATATTTATATTTGATATAATTCTATATTAACTAATATTATTGCACGCTAATTATTTGCTTATCTTCATAATATATATATTAATATATATATATATATATATGATATATATATATATATGATATATATATATATATATGTATATATATTATATGAAGTATGGTTTGATTTTTCTATTTTATGAAAATAGAAAATGAAGTGGAAAATGGGGAGACTTTTGTGGAATGGGCAAGCATGGCTTTGTCATTTATTTTATTCATTTGCTTGCACTATTGAAGTATGGTTACAATTTTTAATTGCTGAATATTGTATGCTTCAATAATGGGTGAGCTAAGAGCCATTCTTTACTTCATTCTACACTCTAGTTTTTTCTAGAGCTCATTGATGCCTTAGCTCTCTAGCTCTCTCCATCTTCTTCACCTCTACCCTCATGCTCAATCCTTCATATGAGTTGTGAACCCTTGAGCTTGTGAGAACCCTTGTGAGTAAATAACACCCCTACTTCACCATCCTACACTAGATTAGCACTTTGATGTAGTGTGTTCCTTCACTAAAGAGTTTAGTGAAGAGGTAGCTTGGATTAGCGGAGTTTCGGGTGGATCATCATCGGCACGAAGATTGCAAAGAAAGCTCGATCCAACTTCAAGTGGTGCCTAGTAGAGTCGCGTGGACTATTACACGGAGCTTGAGAAGAGAAGGACACGGTCTACAAAGGTTGCAGTATCTTTCACTTGGTTAAAGTTTTTATTATATCATAGTTAAACCCTATCATCTAATTTCGATTCTTGTTTAGTGTTAATTAGCACCCCAAAAATTTTAAAATGGCATGCTTGATTCTAGTAAAACCCAGTGGTGGTGCTAACAAACACTTTCATGGTATTAGAGCCAAAGCTAGAAGATTATATGATGTTTATAGAATTACAAAACCGAAACAACTCCGAAACCGGAAACCCAAACACCTAGTTTCTGTCGAATTTTAAATGATCTCTGAAAATTTTTTAAACAAGTGCAGAATGTTACATATGATGGAACTAGAACACCTGAGAAATTTGAGACCAAAACTCCAAAAATCACCCGGCGAGATTGCTCTAAATACCGGCCTTACCAGCCCTCATTGCTTCTTTTTGTCTCGAATTTGTTTGGTGTTCTGTAGTCTTGGTTTTGGGGTTTCAGGTTATGTTTGATTGGTCCAAAATTGCATTTGAGTTAATTTTGTTAAGGGGCTAATAAGGAGTGTTTCGTAGTCGTAATTTTTACATCGTTTCGGGTTTAAGTTTGATATGTGAAACAGTAATTGGAATCTACATTAAATTATTTTTGTGAAAACTAGTTTGTTTGTAAATCTAGCATGTTGGTCTCTATTGATCGATGGCCCCAAAGTTTCGATTCGGATCGAAACTCCGTTGCAATCATGTATCGTATGCGAATACTCGCTAGATAACTTTACTAGGTAGCCACATCCCATAGCCCCGACCAAGTGACTTTAGGAGAACCGTGTTGCCAAAAGCATCCACTCGGGTGCTCGCGGCCACGGTGTTTCGACTAAGTGCACTTTGTCGACGGCATCGGGGATGCGGTTATCTACTAAAGTTCCCGACGAGTATTTGATCGGGTAGTCGAGAATCTTGTTGAATTACCCGACTAAGTTATTGAAAATTGTTTTCGATATGAGACTAAAATGCAAGGTTTATAGATTTGGCATGAAATTCGGAATATGAGATATTCTGATTTTATGATGTCTAAGCAAATGCGGATTCTAATTATTATAGTTTTTCATTTCTTTTCTGCGACCGTAAGTTTAATATGTGGAGTATCCTAAATCTCATTGCTATATGTCAACGACATTCGGGATACGCATACTTACTTACGTTGATGACATATGATTTTATGTGTTGCTGTGATATGTTATATTGGATCGTCGTGAATGAATAGCCGGGGTTTTTGTGTGAGATGAGAGTTTTTAAATTTTCATTCAAGTAACATTTGTATGAAATATTCTTTTATTGGGACACTTTCGGGTTGAGGATGATGTCACCACTGATATATATTATTTACTTTTCCGCATTAGGATAGACCCAAGGCGGAGAGCACAAGTAACCGGGTTCTAGAGTCCAATGGGAGACCATCTCGATGAGTGGAGACCGGGTCTCCTAACTCTAGAATTGGCAGGGTTGCTTGCCGCTCTCGTAGGGGTCTAGGGATGTGGTTTGGCTATTCATCACGACCGTTGAATCCGTGTTTTTCATTACTGCCTTAATTTAAAACACGGACCTCCTAGAATATCCAATATTTCATATGTTGACTTCTGCTGCTGTGTTCTGTGATGTGATCATATAACTGCGTGAGACGAATGCTATATATATATATATATAATAAACGTTGCTTATATTTTACACCCGCGCTAGTCAAGCCCCTGCTCTGCTGTTAGTTATGTAACCTAAAGGTGCATGACGGGGCCCCGTGGCGAATGCGGATGGCATAAGCATATGTTCTATTTTCGTTTCTTTTTCTGTAATGTTTAGGGAAATATAAATGATGGGACTTCATTAATGAGATTAACGAAAATAAAAGAAACCTAAAGATGTTGTAGAATCGAAATTTTAAAAGGTAGCTCTAGTTCTTGCATTAAATAGTGGTATTCCTTGATGAATATCCAGCACCTCATTCGATGAGAAAAGAGCCAAGATCTCTTCACCGGGAGTGACCTCTTTAGCAAAACTAGAAAATACAACAACCCACTCGGTTTTGTTTTTATAGATTCTCTGGTTCTTTCTTTGCATAATGGTATTCCTTGATGAATATCCAGCACCTCATTCGATGAGGAAAGAGCCGAGATCCCTTCACCGGGAATGACCTCTTTAGCAAAACTAGCAAAAGATACAAAAAACACTTATTTTCAAAACACTAGATTCTACGATGATATTAAGTTTATTACGTTAAAAGTTTTCTTCAAAACCAGTCGTAGACCTCTGTCATTTCAGATAAGTGCTATTTAGTATTCATGCTACGTTTGTCGACCTCAGTCAAAGCATAGTGTGCGGTTGCTGATTAGTGCTTATTTGTCGCATGTGATGCGATTGGATTAGGGTAGTCGTACGGCTTTGTTGACCTTATTAAGGATCATACGGATGGGTTTAATTCAATCACGAAATGACAGGTTGAACATGGCTAGCGCTTATGATTTGTTGACCTTGTTAAGGTCATAAGTTGCAAGGGATAAAAACAGATATTAGGAATTTCAAGTGTTGAAATTTGCAATGAGATTGCATACCTTCTATGAGATAGTTGGATCCCGATACCTACTGCGAGTAAGAGTTACTCCTGAGAGAGTTTTCCACTTTATAATTAGCCGATCCATTAGGTGTCTATGAAAGGTGTTAATAGGGTTATGCCCCGGCGGAAACGAGATTATTTAATTAGTTCCATGCAAAAACATGGGGAGACTCCCTCGGAGTACCAATACCTGCCTAGCCGAATGATTGGCGAACTTGTAAGATGTAATTAATCCCGGCTAATCTTACCTTTTAGGGTTTAAAGGAAGATTTGATAAAAACAGTGGGAGCCATCCTGATTAGATAAAATAATAACCAATCTAATCTTGCAATGAGCGCATGCAAAAGTGATTATCCTTTTTTCTCTCCTGGTAGCGACCAATGACACGCCTTAATCATGATAATAATATGGATGTATTGACCAAACCCACTTAATAAACTGGGCTAGGTTCCGCTCTATATTCTGATTGTTATAAGTATGAGCACAGAATATGGGAATATCCGGATTCCCAAGCCACCCGAACGAAGAAGGAGCATGCTCATGCATCTTTTTCGGGTGTGTTCATTACTGAGAATTGTTTCTCAGTTTGCTCTATGTTTTGCATATTGGATACCGTATCAGGATCCTACGTATGTAATTTGTTACATGGGTTAAGTAGAGGTAAAAAACTGGGAAAAGGTGATATGTCCCTCAGAGAAGAGAATAGTGCAATTGTTGCAATCAAAGTAGTTGGAGAATATCACCTTATATTACCAAGTAGTAACACAATGATTATGAGCGACTGTTATTTCGTACCAAAAATATTGTGAATATTTTCCTAAATCAAGTGTTTATTGGGTATGATAAGTTGTATAACGGTATATACGTCCTAAATCACAAAACAGTTCTTAGTATATAAATCACACACAAGAGAAACAGTTCAGAAATGAACGAAGCCTTCTTGTGGCATTGTAGACTAGGTCATATCAATGTGACAAGACTGGCTAAGTTGCATAAGGTTGGATATTTGAATCTGTTCGAATTTACATCTTATGAAACTTGCCAGTCATGTCTCAAAGGCAAGATGATCAAAACTCCATTTACTGGATACGGAGAAAGAGCTACTGAACTCTTAGGACTGATACATGGTGATGTATGTGGTCCTATGTATACACATGTCAGAAATGGTTTCTCGTACTTTATTACATTCACCGATGACCTCTCAAGATTCGGACATGTGTTCCTGTTGAAATTCAAGTCTGAAACTTTTGAGAAATTCAAGGAATATAAGAACGAAGTAGAGAACCAGACAGGTAAAAGTATTAAAATTCTTCGATCTGACCGAGGTGGAGAATACTTGAGTATGGAATTCCGTGACTATTTAAAAGAGAATGGGATTCTCTCTCAGCTTACTCCTCCGTATACACCACAGCATAACGGAGTATCGGAGCGGAGGAATCACACCCTATTAGATATGGTGCGCTCTATGATGAGTGTTGCTGAGTTACCTATTTCCTTTTGGGGTTATGCACTTGAGATAGCTGCATATCTATTGAATAGCGTTCCGACCAAATCCGTGCCTACCACTCCATATGAGATATGGAATGGGAAGAGACCATCTCTTAAACGAGTTAAGATATGAGGTTGTCCAGTCTATGTTAAAAAGCAAAATCCAGACAAGCTCAAGGCAAGGTCAGTTGTGTGCAAGTTTGTAAGATATCCCAATCATTTGTGAGGATATATCTTCTGCCACATAGAGGAACAAAAAGTGTTTGTTTCTCAACATTCCACATTTTTAGAAAATGAATTTCTTGTGAAAGAAATTAGTGGTAATTAGATAGAACTGGAAAAAGTTCCAGCTACACAAACTCTAACTAACGATTTGGTAAAACCAGAGGATTCAATAGTATCCAACGAACCTCAGCCACTCCACGGATCTAGTAGGGTTCCTCATCCACCTGAGAGATACTATAGTTTTCTCATAAACGATGGGAGCGAGGATTTCATCATGGAAGATGATGACCCAACTAGTTTCGAGCAGTCCATCACAAGTGGGGACTCTGTGAAATGGCTGGATGCTATGCGATCTGAGATGGAATCCATGTACACCAACAAAGTATGGACTTTGGAAGTTGCTCCTGATGGAGTAAGATCCATCGGGAGCAAGTGGATCTTTAAGAAGAAACTTGGTGTAGACGGAAAAGTTGAGACTTTCAAAGCTAGACTTGTAGCAAAAGGTTTTCGTCAACGACCAGAAGTCGATTCTGATGAAACCTTTTCTCCTGTTTCTATGCCTAAGTCGATCCTACTTGCAGTTACTGCATACCATGACTACGAAATCTGGCAGATGGACGTCAAGACCGCTTTTCAAAATAGTGTTTAGAAAATAGCGTGTATATGATACAGCCAGAGAGCTTCATAGACAGTAAGAGCAGTGGAAGCATGTGCAAGCTGTTTAAATCAATCTACGGATTAAAGAAAGCATAGCGGAGCTGAAACATCTGTTTTGATGAAGCTATCAAAATGTTTGACTTCATCAAAATTGTAGATGAACCAAGTATATATAAGAAGGTTGTAGAGAGTAAGGTTTTCTTCCTCGTATTATACGCGGATGACATACTCTTGATAGGAAACGATGTTCATATGCTACACTCGGTCAAGCTCTTCTTATCACACAAATTCTCTATGAATGATCTAGGTGATGCCTCCTACATCTTGGGATAAAGATCTATAGAGATAGATCTAGATAGATGTTAGGATTGTCCTAATCCAGGTACATAGACACCATACTAAAGAGATTTAGTATGGAAGATTCTAAGCGTGGTAATTTACATACTTGCTCAGGAATCACTCTCTTCAAAGAGATGTCTCCCAAGTCTGATTTAGAGAGAGCTCGTATGCATGGGATACCCTATGTTTCGGCAGTCGGGTCTATCATGTATGCGATGTTATGTACCAGACCAGATGTAGCTTACTCACTAGGTATAGTGAGTAAGTATCAATCAGATCCAGGGGAGAAATACTGGACAGCTGTGAAGAACATTCTTAAGTACTTGAGAAGGACTAAAGATATGTTCTTGGTGTATGGTAACGGTGAACTTCAGGTGGAGTCCTTTACCGATTCGAGCTTCCAGAGTGATAAGAATGACAGTAAGTCGGTCTCGCGTTTTGTCTTCACCCTCAATGGAGGGGCGGTATGTTGGAAGAGTTCCAAACAAGATACCATAGCAGACTTGACGATGGAGGCTGAATACATCGTTGCCAACGATGCTGCCAAAGAGGCTGTCTGGATGAAGAAGTTCATAACTGAACTTTGTGTGGTTCCATCCATTGAGCATCCAATACCAGGGTATTATGATAACAATGGAGCTGTGGCATTGGCCAAGGAACCGCGGTCACATCAGTGATCCAAACATATTCTTAGGCGGTATCACTTGATCAGGGAGATAGTAAATCGCTGAGAGATCGAGGTCAGGAGAGTTGACACGAAGAATAATACAGCGGATCCACTCACGAAGGCCCTCCCCCGGATGCAATTCAAGAGATCTTTTGGGATGTTGGGTATCAGAAACTAAAACAACTGGCCTTAGTGCAAGTGGGAGATTGTTAGTAATATGTATGCCCTAAAGGCCATTATTGTATGATATAGTAGATGCTTGGACATATGTATAGAAGAATTTCTTGCTCGACATGATAGTATGCTATCTGGTTGCCTTTATCTTAACATGTCCACTGATATTATTATATTGTCTTTCATATACATGATGATAAAGCCCTTAGGATGTTGGCTTGACTAACTAGGACTATGATGCGGATCATACTACTGGTACCTGGGTAGTTCACAAGTACATCCTTCAATTGTTCCTAGTCAAAGGAATATCGAGACATGGCATCGATATTCCATAGTAGCCTAGTGTGTACGGTTCTTGACCCAGTATGGGGCGATGGTTGATCCGCATATCCATTGGTGTTTGACAACAAATATTGTACACAGGTGCTCATTAGAGAATGGGCACACCGAACAGGACTCGCCGAGAACTCCTAGAAGGTACTATACCTATCGTGAAATAGCAGTTTTATGGTGACACTGGTACAGGTTAGTCTGTAGACCTAATATCGTAATAAAGTCTTATGTGGTTCCCATTGTGCTTTGATTTCCTTCCTACCATGGCTCAAAGGAGTCGTGGAAACAGGTGGATTTTAGGTACAGTCACGAGTCACATGGAGGCAATGAGCGATAGGAGAGGTTTCATCTCTCCCGGTATAGGGAGTTGATGTTGCGCTATCCTCGATTGGCTATAACACGAAGTCCCTGGTCAGGGTTGTTGATGAGATTTACTGGTAAGAGTTATCAGTAGTTTCTCGTACCGTTATAGGCCACACATCGGCATGACTTATCAAGTTATTGGGGTCTGACGATTCCACCCCCAGACTCGATATGCAACATATGAGACGAAGAGACCGAACTGTACGGTAAGTGTTACGTATAAGCTTCATGAGAGTTTGGAAAAGCTTCCTTGCTGATCTTCTATTCGCTCAATACCTGGGTAGCCGTTACATCTAGCTACTACCGCTGACGGCTTGTGGGTAACTGATGTGAGCATTACCTACTGCTGGTATATTGATGAGTCTTTAGAGTCCCACACAAAAGTTTCCTAGTTCAAGCGAAACGAAATAGGGCACGTATGCTGATATATGTGGAGGTCTGATTATATAGGAGTATGTGATACCGTATTTTAATCTGACGGTTATTTGATATAAATTAGGTTATATGTGATATAACCGGATTATTGAATCAAGTGTTGATTTGATAATGTGATATACAGATAAATGATATTAGTCGATTATATGTGATATAACCGGATTATTAAATCAAATGTTGATTTAATAATATGATATATTTATATTTGATATACTTACATATTAACTAATATTATTGCTTACTAATTATTTGATTATCTTCATAATATATATATTAATATATATATGATATATATATATATATATGAAGCATAGTTTGATTTTCTATTTTGTGAGAATAGAAAATGAGGTGGAAAATGGGGAGACTTTTTTGGAATGGGCAAGCATGGCTTTGTCATTTATTTTATTCATTTGCTTGCACTATTGACGCACGGTTACAATTTTTAATTGTTAAAAATTGTATGCTTCAATAATGGGTGAGCTAAGAGCCATTCTTTACTTCATTCTACACTATAGTTTTTTTCTAGAGCTTATTGATGCCTTAGCTCTCTATCTCTCTCCATCTTCTTCACCTCCACCTTTAAGCTCAATCCCTCACATGAGTTGTAAACCCTTGAGCTTGTGAGAATCGTAGTGAGTAAATAACACCCCTACTTCACCATCCTACACTAGATTAGCACTTTGATGTAGTGTGTTTTCTTCACTAAAGTGTTTAGTGAAGAGGTGGCTTGGATTAGCGGAGCTTCAGGTGGATCATCTTCAGCACAAAGATCGCAAAGGAAGCTCGATCCAACTTCAAGTGGAGCCTAGTAGAGTCGCGTGGTCTACTATACGGAGCTTGAGAAGAAATGGACACGGTCTATAAAGGCTGTAGCATCCTTCACTTAGTTATAGTTTTTGTTATATCATAGTTAAACCCTAATCATCTAGTTTCGATTCTTTTTTAGTGTTAATTAGCACCCCAAAAATTTTTAAATGGCATGCTTGATGCTAGTAAAACCCAGTGGTGGTCCTAACAAACACTTTCAGCGGACTTAGACCAGAGACTATAACCCAATGCACACAAACTCAGAATTTTCCCGCGTTGGTTTTCTTTGAATTGTGATACTCAGATAGAATCTGGAGCAACTTGGGATATTTATAAGAAAAACCAACAACTAGTTTGACCTAGTTAGATGACTAGAAGACTACCACAAAAGAACGAGACCCAGACTCCACCAGAAAACCAGCGACACCGATTATTTTTCTTATCTCGCCGGCCAAGTCTTGGCTTATGGTGTTGGATTTTGACCTATAGCTCACACTGCTTATAACTTAGCCTCTGTAATGTTAGTTTTGTCCTAGACTACCTGTACTAAAATCTGGGAGCTATTTGAGTTGGTTTTGATAATGTTTTCCGATATTTGAATCTTGGATTTTTGGATTCTTGGTGTGACTTGGTCGTTCGACGTTCGCACGTTGACGTCAGATAGTCTTTTGTTGTTTTTGCATGCGTAGGCTATAGGTTCTAACCTATGAGCATTTTTTGTGCCGTATCGGTTTTTCGGACATGTTTTATTAACATTACGATGTGTTTTGATTGTAGGTGTCTTTATGTAGACTTCTGATACGACGAAGCACATAAACTTCGGATAAGCAAGGAGTTTAGCAAGTGAGTAGATTTATATCTACGGGGGAAGTCGGGTGGATGGCGTATAGCCCCCTACCCCCGCAACCGTAGTGCTAAGAATATGTGTGTGTGTGTGTGTGTGTATAGTCTATAAGGTTATTAGAATACCATATGCGATAGTACTAGAAAGATATATCTCTAGTTCTATTTTCGTCACCTTTGAGCTATATATACACATATATGGGAAAAGGATAATTATGATATGATGATACGAGTTGTTATGATACGATATACTGATATAAGGTGATGTGACATGATATGAATATGAGACGACATGAGATGATTTATGATGACATGAGATGAGATGGTATACGTGACTATAGATCCATACTATTGACTTAATGATACTGTACGATGGATATTCCGTACGTGCGATAATAAGGATGAATCGCCGATATTTATTTCAACTTGAGAACATTTTATTGTACATCACGTAGTGGATATTGTGATTTGCTTGGAATCATGCCTATTTCAAAACTAACGAATTGTTACGCACTTTTAAATGATGATTTCAAGGAGACGCTACAAACTTTTCAAATGGTATCTTTTCCAAAAATATCATAGTCCTATATTTTCCAAAACAATGATTCGTACTATTTTAAACTATAACTGTATGACTCATACGTAATTGCGTATTTTTATACTATACGCACTTACTATTCCTTTATTCCGTTTGCGCTCGCGTTACGATTTCTTATTTCTGTATAAGCTCGCATTTCTTCATTATGTTATATATACGAAGTTTCATACCCTTTTGTTTACATGACTTCGTCTGCTAGTACACCTGCACTATTACTTATGACACGCATGTTACATTTATACAGATTTGCGGGCTCACACATTCATCATTGGTAATTGATATGCCACTTACATAGTAGAAGTGCTATATCATGATACTATTCTTAATTGTAAAGTACATTCATTGTTCAGTACCATCATATGACACGTTTGCATGATATACTTGATATACTCACATTACTGTTCTATATTTGCATATATCGTACTTTATGGTTATATGCATTGAGATGTTGTCTTCATGAGATCTCTGGATTTGAGAACCATGGCTATATTTCAAAGGAAATTATAAATTGTTTTTAAAATGCGGTTTCTCGTGATGTGATTTCGAGGCGTACACCATAAGTTTTCTCGGTTCTGAGCTTGTTTTCGAGACCCGATTCGAGAAGTTAGATGAACCATCTGCGGGTACATGGTAGACCCGGTAAGGTACCCCGGGGCAAAAGATCGTAAGGATAACGATGAGCCTGGCAGGAGGGAGCACTACTTACCGGTGATAGTTTGGACCCGACGGTTATCCGAAGGATACCGATCGGAGTCGTGAGATGGATATGAGGGCCGATCAGATAATGCGGCGTCTGAGGGCCGATCAGAGGATGTGGCACCTGAGATATGTGGATTTTCGTGTCGATACTGGACATTGGTGTATGGTGTTTTTCGTCACCCCCATTGAGATGGGAATACGCGCGTGCTTGTCTGGCGTACTACAGATTCCCCTTGCCTAGGGTAGGTGGGGGTTTATTGATTATGGGGATCCGACTCTGGCAGCCGCAGACTACGCTGCCGTTAATTACCCCTCGCCTTTGGAGCGAGAGAACCTCTGATTGACGAGTCAAACTGGTCATGCGAACTTGATGTGCAGTGTACGTATATTTTGAAAAGGTTTTGAATATATCGGGGGCTAGCAGCCCCCTTGCGGGATGGGGTCAAGGGGGCTAGCAGCCTCCTGGTGGGGTGCGGGGCAACGTCCCATTATAAAAAATTTCCTAATGGGGGACGTGTTTCTGGTGTGGAGTGCACAAAAAATGAGGGGTGAGAAGTGTCTTAAAGATGCGTAACAAGTGCGTGGGCGCTGGGCGCCCGCGGGGCGCCAGTGGGTCTCTTGCGAGCAGCGACCGCTGGTCGCCAGTGGGTCACGTGAGCTGCACGTGACCGCTGGGCGCTGAGCGCCCGCGGGTCGCGTGAGCCGCACTGGGTGCTTAGCGCCCGCCGGTCACGTACCCTGCACGTGACCGCTGGGCGCCCGTAGGTCATGTGTGCGGCACGCGACCGCTGGAAACACCAACGGGAAAAGGGGCTTAGCCCCTGGGTTAGGAGTTGAACTCCTAAGGGGGCTTTGGAGTTGAACACCTAACAGGGATTATATATAAATATGGAGTTAAACTCCTAAAAAGGGGGTTGATTTATTGAGTAAAACTCCGACAGATCTTGAATGGAGTTAAACTCTTAGACATCATTGGATCTTCTTTTGAACCTCGGGTCCTCCTGGAATGGGATTTTTGGTGTTGGGTATCCTTCTTCTTCCTCTCCGTTGGCTGGATCTTGGTGGAAAAAGGGGAGGTGGGACTTAAAATCTCCTTTTTTAGGGATTTGATGGCAAATCCGAGCTCCTCTTCAAGGGTTTTATGGTGAAAAACTGTTTATTTTTGGAAAAGAAAGAGTTAAACTCTTGATTTAATTCAAAAAGGAGAAGGTTTTAGAACCTTGAGGAAGGAGAAAGAGGCATAGACCATAATTTTTTGGGAGAATGAATTATTATCTTTTATTTCATTATCATGTTGGCTTTTATAGGCTTACAAATTTACGCATAGCCCCTTGTGCTTTACAAAATGGCATTTTGCCCATCCCATGCCTCATGTGCTCATTTCTTTTGCACTTGAGCTATAGGCTTTACAAAAATTTAGGTTTATGCCAATTTATTTTACATTCATGAATGAAAATTACATCAAACTTATTTATTTCATAATTTTCTTCTTGGCATGGGGGAGGCCAGCCGCTTCATGTTCGGGCTCGGCTTGGGCATGGGTTCACTTGGCCTGGGCTTGGGCCCACTTAGCTTAGGATTGACTTTGACTTTGACTTGGTCAACCGAGGTGTAATTTTTGACCCCAACAATGTGCCCCCATAAATAAATGCACACCGCGTATATGGGTCATGTGCATGAAATTGATGAATCTTCTTTCACGTCGAGGTGACTTGATTTGGTTCCTGCTTTTGGGGAGGCTGGCACTGCCTTTTTTACAACATCGACGATCTATGCTTAACGTGTCTCCAAGATGGAGTGTTGCTGGTTGACGTATCCCAACACGGAGTTTCTATGTTGGACGTTTCCCCCGAGACGGGGTGTCTGTATGTGATGTTTCCCCGGCTCGGAGTGTCGCTGGTTGACTTATCCCCGAGGCGGAGTGTGTGTATTGGACGTTTCCCCGGCATGGAGTTTCGCTGGTCGACGCATCCCCCGCACGGAGTGTCGCTAGTCTATGTTTCCCTGGCACAGAGAGTCGCTGGTCGACTTATCCCCAAGGCGGAGTGTCTAGTTGACGTATCCCAAGGCAGAGTGTGTGTTGGACGTTTCCCCGAGACGGAGTGTCTGCGTTGGACGTTTCCCCAAGACAGAGTGTCTATATGTGACGTTTCCCCGGCATGGAGTGTCGCTGGTAGATGTTTCCCCGGCATGGAGTGTCGCTGGTTGACTTGTCCCTGGCATGGAGTGTCTGTGTTGGACGTTTCCCTGGCATGGAGTGTCTCTTTGACGTTTCCCCGATAAGGAGTGTCGCTGGGTGACCTGTCGCCGAGACGGAGTGTCTGCTTGACGTTTCCCGGTTACGGAGTGTCAGCTGTTTGACGTGTCCCCGGCACGGAGTGTCTTCTTGATGTTTCCCCGGCACGGAGTGTGTCTTTGTTTGACGCAGAGGTCGATGTTGGAATTGGTTGGTTTGATTTGTTTGATTTTTTCATTGTTCGGCGGTACTTTTGAATTCGAGAGGAATTTGGAATTTGTTTAGCATCAAAAGTGCTGCACTGGAATAATGCCTGGAGCAACTCATCATTTGCCGTGGGAGGACTTGGGATTTTGGTTTTGGTTTGGCATCAGCATCACTACACTGGAATGTGGTACCAGGAGAGAATCATCATTTAACGTGAGGGGATTTCCTCGTTCCCAGTTTAACAACTTAGGGGTCATCTGTTCCCAGTTTAACGACTTAGAGGTCATCTGTTCCCAGTTTAAAGACTTAGGGGTCTTTTGGATCGATTTGGAATTTCGGGGTTAGGGTCGGCATCAGCGTTGCTAACATTGAAGCACAGATGATAGGAACAATTCATCATTTGTCGTTCCCTATTGGGGAGCGATGGCTTTGGAGACTGGTTTAGGTCCTTATCACCTAAGACTTTTCAATTTTATGAGTCGTAAGGGTCCCATAAAAGCATTTTCTCCCTACGAGTCGAAAGGATCTTGTAGGTGTACTTTCTCCTTAGGAGTCGTGGGGACTCCCAAGTGTGTTATTCCTTCATGATTCATAAGGATCCCACGAAGGTATTTTCTTACGAGTTGTGAGGATCCCGTAAGTTTTGTTCTCCTCATGTATCGTGAGGACACATGAGTGGGTCTTCCTAAATAGAGCATAATTCCAACGGCGGAGACCGGCCGCTGGACTGGTGATTGCGATGGGGTATGGGTATGATAAGAATTATTTGAGCCCGTGAATTGTATACGGTAGTCAGTTCGGGGACCAACCATAGGGCTAGGAGAATTTTGGGATTTTGTTGGCGTCTGTATCGCTGCACTGGAATATGGTACCAGGATGACTCATCATTCATAATTGGAAATTTGAATTTTGGTTGGCATCTGCATCGCTGCACTGGAATATAGTACCAGGAGCGACTCATCATTCGCCGTTGGGAATTTAGGGATTTGCTTAGTGTCTTTATCGGTGCACTGGAATATGGTACCAGGAGCGACTCATCATTCGCCATTTGGGAACTTGGATTTTGGTTGACGTCTGTATCGCTGCACTGGAATCTGGTACCAGAAGCGACTCATCATTCGCCATTTGGAGTTTTTTTATTTTACCGCGATTTCTCTATCATTTCATCTTTTCTTATCGCGAAGGTCGCGATTGGCCTATCATTTCGACTATTTATTCGCGGTTGCCCCATCATTTCGCCTGTTTATTTTAATTTTTATCTTACTCGCTGATTTTTATTGCGAGTTGCCCCATCATTTCAGCTTTTTATTTATTTATTTTGTTTACACACATTTTTTTACATCCTCGGTTTAACGACTTAAAGGTCGATTGCTCCTAGTTTAACGACGTAGTGGTCGTCTGTTTCCAGTTTAACGACGTGGTGGTCAGTTGTTTGCTTATCCCAGCTCCTCGAACTTTGATCTTGGTGGAGCTGTGTTGATGACCGTAGCTCTGTAGCTTGTCAGTACATCTGACAACTGTGAGGATTTCCCAAGTTTTTATTGGTTCTCCACCCAATCTTTACAAATATAGTAGTCTTCAATGGTATGACTCACCATTCTATGATATGGGCAGTATATGGGATTGCCGGTCATGTTCATTTCATATGGCCTCTTTGGAATAGGAAGTTGCAGACCGTTGTTCAAGGCGTCCATGAATATTTCGCGGACTTTATCCCTCCTGAAGGAGTACACCTTCTTCTTTCTCTCCACTAGAGTAGGTGCCCTTACTGACACTGGTCCTTAAGGCCGATCAGTCTTAGGTTTGCCTGCTATCCGCTTATCCCATTCAGGGTATGTATCGGAGAGACTGGAAGCTGATCGCGGCCATTTTTTGCAAAAGTGTTCCGCTCTTGGGCTGCAGAGAGTATCGGTTGGCTGCTTCCGGATACCAATCGCTAGCTCACGAACCAAAATTTGATTTTGCTGTAATTGCAATCGGGCGACTTGGGTCGTGAGATCTTCTACGACGTTTGCCAGCTCATCGACTTTGGAATGGACCTTGGCCATCTTCTTGTCCCTGTCATGAAGCTGCTTTTGAAGCCATTAGAATAATGCTTGTTCTATAGTCCCGGGTACGACAACGGGGTCATCCTTACCGCATGAGCTTAATTCAGCAAGAACTACGGGCTCTTTTGGCTCAATGGCCTGAGCGAGCTCTTCATCATTTGGATCGAGCCTGTGTTGGATGGCAACAACCGCGTTATTGTCCTGGCTATAAGGTGTAGAAGGAATTGTTCCTCTGAGCTCCATCATGTAGACCGTATGGGTTGTGTACCCGTCTATTGCTTCTTCATTGGCAATATTGCTTCTTTGGATTTTAGCTTGTTGCCTTGGTCCGCTCTTTTTAGGGAAAGGCATATGTCTGAGAGAATCAGGTTTGCGAAGGACTTCGGTCTCCATTTATATGAAATTAGCGGTCGCAGCTTGAATGTTTGTTAACACGCCAGGGGACAATGATATTTCTCCTGCCTTGTATTATTTCTCGACCCAATCCTTGAAGATGCAACAGTCTTCAATAGTGTGTCCCAGCACTCGGTGGTATGGGAAAAAGTTGGGATGATCAGTCCTGTTCACTTCACTTGGACTTTTTGGTTCTGGTAGCCGCAGGCATTCTTCAGAGCATCTTTGAATATTTTGTGGACCTTGTTTCTTCTGAAAGAGTAGACCTTATTTCTCCTTTCCTCTAAAGTTGTCTCTCGGGGTTTGTTAGCCTTCGCTCCGCACGCTCTCTTCCTAATAAGAGAATCGGTGTTGTTGAAACTTTCACCTTTTCGGTTGTCGTCCCTCCAAGGTTTCGATCTGTTTGTGAACTGAAGATCCTGAGTGGACTCAGGCTTTGAGCGTTCCAACATTTGGACCTTCTTGGCCAGCTCTTGGAACGTTTTAAGGCCTGCGGTGCACAGGAAAGGATTCATCCAGTCCTTCAGATTTTCAATAAGAAGACGGACGGATTGGTCTTGCTCCAACGGTGTTTCACATTTGATAGAGAGATTACGACATCGGACTATAAAATCTATGTTGCTTTCGTTGTTCTTTGGCTCGGTCCTTACAATGTCGGCAATGGTGATTTTATCGCTGACACTCATGAACCTTTGCTTGAACATGGATTCTATTTGAGCGAACGTTATGATCTAGTCATCCGGTATGCTTGCATACCAATCGAAAGCAATATCGGTCAAGCTACTTACAAACTGACGGAGAAGGAGCGCATTGCCCCCAGTATTTGCGCATGAAGCTTTAAATTGGGCAATGTGTCGGTTCACATTTCCCGTCCCATCGAACCTTTCAAATTTGTAGACGACATAGCTGGTGGGAAACTCCACAAGATCGTACTGAGCAGGATATGGTCTCCCGCTACAGTTGACATCTTTTTGCTCTCCGGCTTCGGCTACCAATCTTTTGACTTTGTTGGCAACCAAATCCATGATTTGATCTTGGGTTA
Source organism: Agapanthus africanus (assembly GCA_030015575.1). Lineage (NCBI taxonomy): Eukaryota > Viridiplantae > Streptophyta > Magnoliopsida > Asparagales > Amaryllidaceae > Agapanthus > Agapanthus africanus. The sequence goes on from CM057338.1 coordinate 191,735,570, forward strand.
GCGGGTTTCTGTCATCGGTAGTCAAGACATTTCCCGAGATAGGATGCGGCCGACTTTCATGCAGCTAGCCCACCTTTGAATTTGAGGGAATAGGCGTCGGCTACCTCGGGACACCGTTTCCCGGTTCATGAGCAGAACTCTGCGCTTGATTGGGTGGATGAGAGGCAACTTGGGCCGTGAGCCGTAAGACGACGTTTATCAAGTCGCCAATCTTTGAGTGGATCTTGGCCATCTCCTTGTTTTTACTTTTGAGCTGTTTTTGGAGCTCTTGGAGAAGTTGTTGCTCTGTGTTCGTGAGACGGAAGATTGGCTCCTCTTCGCTTTCCGAGCCCGACTCCTCATAAACCAAGGGATCTATCTGCTTATCAGACTCACTGGAAGGGTTTTCATTATATCCCAGAGGATGTTGGTCGTGGGAAGTGGCAACCACATTCACACCAGATTGAATTTGAGATGTAGTGGCCCCATCCTTACTCTTGCTGCGCGTGCCCACCATGTAGACAGTGTGGACCACATATCCAGCCTTATCTTTATCTTTAGCGGGGTAACCCAGTTCTTCGAACCTCATGAAGTTCAGCCGAGCAGGAGCCCTAAACCTTTTGTTGGCTCTGTATCTGAGCCTTTTCTGTCTTAGCTTCTTGATTTTGAGGGCTTGGCGGGCATCCGTTATCCAGGAAGCCATTGTGAGTCGATTGACGGGGAGCTTAGAGAGTGGCACCCAATCGAACGGTTGTCTGGGGCACCGCCGGAGCTTGCTCGAGACGCTTTTTTTCTTTGTTGATGTTGATGGCCTTGCCCCCAGCTGGGGCCAAGGAAAGTTATTCAAACACTGACTTGCGTTTGGGTTGGGGCGCCTTCGAGACCACCACATTTGGCTTCCTGCCTTTCGAGGCCTGTCTTTCAGTTACTGGAGCTTGGAGAGCTGGGATGGCGTTAGCTGGCACGAACAGAATAGAGCCAAATGGTATTGGTGGCTCCTCCCACTGTCACCCGAGACTGGCCGGGAGGACCGTCCTGATGTCCATCTTCATCGTATAGGAGATGGGAGCTGTGTCGAGAGCTGAGCTTTTCCTTGGAGACATTTTGTTGTGTCCGAAGATTGCAATTGGAAAATTTTTAACCTGTAAATAGAAACATGGTTTCAATACAGGAAATCAATGTATATGTCGATTGAGTTCGCATGGATATTTAACCCGAAATATGGGAGGAAAGATATGTCCCACCGGGCGTGCCAGAATCTGTAGGGTATTTTTCGTCACACCATTGAGATAGGAATACGCGCGCGCTTGTCAGGCGTACTACTGATTCCCCTTGCCTAGGATAGACGGGGGTTTATTTATTGTGGGGATCCAAATCTCCGGCAGCCGCGGGCTAATCTGCCATTAATTACCCCTCGTCTTTGGAGCGAGAAAACCTCCGATTGACGGGTCAAACTGGTCGTGCGAACTCAATGTGCAGTGTACGTATATTTTGAATCATTTTTGGATATATCGGGGGCCCCGCAGAGTTTTACAGGGGTCCCGCTACCCGGATAGCGGGCTGGGGGTCAAAAGGGCTAGCAGCCCCCTAGCGGTGTGCGCGGCAGCGCCCCGCTAGAAAAATTTTCTTAACGGGGGACGTGTTTCTGGTGTGGAGTGCACGAAAAATGAGGGGTGAGGAGCGTCTTAAAGACGCATGCCATAGGCGTGGGTGCTGGGTGCCCGCGGGGCGCCAGTGGGTCACATGTGCTGCACGCGACCGCTGGGCGCCAGCGGGTCACGTGCGCGGGACGTGACCGCTGGGCGTGAGCGCCCGCGGGTCGCATGAGGCGCACGTGGGTGCTTAGCGCACTCAGGTCACGTGCCCTGCACGTGACCACTGGGCGCCCGCGGGTCACGTGCACGGCATGCGACCGCTGGAAACACCAGCGGGAAATGGGGCTTACCCCTGGGTTAGGAGTTGAACTCCCACGGGATCTTTAGAGTTGAACTCCTAACAGGGATTATGTATAGATTTGGAGTTAAACGAGTTGAACTCCTAACAGGGATTATGTATAGATTTGGAGTTAAACTCCTAAACAGGGGGTTGATTTATGAAGTTAAACTCCAACAGATCTTGAATGGAGTTAAACTCCAACAGATCTTGAATGGAGTTAAACTCCTAGAAATCTTTGGATCTTCTTTTGAGCCTCGGATCCTTCGGGAATGGGATTTTTGGAGATAGGTATTCTTCTTCTTCCTCTCCGTTGGCTGGATCTTAGGGGAAAAAAGGGTGGTGAGACTTAAAATCTCCCCTTTTAGGGATTTGATGGCAGATCCGAGCTCCCCTTCAAGGGTTTTATGGTGAAAAACTATTTATTTTTGGAAAAGGAAGAGTTAAACTCTTGATTTAATTCAAAAAGGTGAAGAAGCTTTTAGAACCTTGAGGAAGGAGAAAAAGGAACAGACCCTAATTTTTTGGGAGAATGAATTATTATCTTTTATTTCATTATCATGTTGCCTTTTATAGGCTTACAAATTTACACATAACCCCTTGGGAATTACAAAATGTTATTTTTCCCATCCCATACCTCATGTGCTCATTTCTTTTGCACATGAGCCATGGGCTTAACAAAAATTTAGGTTTATGCCCATTTATTTTGCATTCATGCATGAAAATTACATTAAACTTATTTATTACATAATTTTCTTCTTGGCATGGGGGAGGCCGGCCGGTTCATGTTCGGGCTCGACTTAGGCATGGGCCCACTTGTCCTGGGCTTGGGCCCACTTGGCTTGGGTTTGACTTTGACTTTGACTTGGTCAACCAGGGTATAATTTTTGACCCCAACAATGGGTTTCATGATGTTTCAAGTGTCGATGCTGGACACTCAGCTTCCATGATATTGATGTGTCATTGATGGTCACACGTTGGTTGATATCCTCATACATACAGGCATATATTTTCATGATGATTCGAGTGTCGATGTTGGACACTCAGGTTCCATGATATTGATTGTGTCATTGATGGACACACGTGGATGATATCCACATGCATACATGCATATGATTTCAGATGTTTATTTGTATATGTCATTTGCTTTGACTCTATTATTGACATATATGCATACATGGTCACCTTAGATACCATAGTATTACTTTCATGTTACAGTATGACCTAGGATTCACTGTATATTCGATTTCTACCTGCTGATGTTTTCTACTCACGAGTTGGCTACTCAACCCCATTATGCCATAGTTTTCTTGCAGGTTTGACCGCTTGGATCAATGACAGTATCGCTGGCACACAGCTTCATCCAGGGTGTTTTGCTATGGTAGGTGGGACACATTGGATCGCGCCTACTCTTGTACTTAATATTTCTATTATATCTAGATAAACTCCATCAATCAGAAACTAGAAATTGTATATTGATAGATCTAGTTAGACTTGTGTATTTGCGAGACTTAAAGCGATAGGTGTATGTTCGCTTCTTTGAGATGATGATGTCTTGCTTTATTTATTCTTTCTGTGTGGATCTTTGCCATTGGGCGTCGTATATATATTGCTTGCTTGTGAACTAGCTCCCGCTTTGGGATGCCTATATATTGTTATGTATATGGTTTTGGATCAAAATATACAAGTGATGTGCTGCCCAAAAATTTCAAGGGCGAAAATGTTTTCAAAGATATTATACATTCATTGATTTTTCATATTATACGACTTATACTTTCAAAAAAGAAGGCTTGAATTTCTTATGACGATGTTTCAAAACTGCACCCCCCACTATTTTCCGCAAAAAGGTTTAGATTTACTGGGCTTCGGCTTACTTGAATTACGTTACGCCTTCTAACGTAGCGTAATTTATGTGCCAGTCACGAGCTAAATTACGGGTCGTGACAGTTGTAGTATCTCATACCCAACATCCTAAAAAGTCCTTCAAACTGCATCTAGGGGAGGGCCTTCGTGAATGGATCCACTGTGTTGTCTTTCGTGTCAACTCTCCTGACCTCGATTTCCTGGTGATCAACTGTCTCCCGGATCAGGTGATACCGCCTGAGAATATGTCTAGATCGCTGATGGGAATGGGGTTCCTTGTCCAAAGCCACAGCTCCATTGTTATCACAAAACAAGGGTATTGGATCCTCAATGGATGGAACCACACCAAGTTCAACAATGAACTTTTTCACCCAGACAGCCTCTTTGCCAGCATCTTTGGCAGCGATGTATTCAGCCTCCATCGTCGAGTCTGCCATGGTATCTTGCTTGGAACTCTTCCAACATACCGCCCCTCTATTGAGGGTAAAGACAAACCCAAGACCGACTTACTGTCTTCCTTATCACTCTTGAAGCTCGAATCGATAAAGGACTCCACCTGGAGTTCTCCGTTACTATACACCAAGAACATTTCTTTAGTCATTCTCAAGTACTTAAGAATGTTCTTCACAGCTATCCAGTGCTTCTCCCCTGGGTCTGATTGATACCTGCTTACCACACTAAGTGCGTAAGCTACATCCGGTCTGGTGCATAACATCGCGTACATGATAAACCCAACTGCATAAGCATAGGGTATCACGGTCATGCGAGCCCTCTCCAAATCAGTCTTGGGAGACATTTCTTTGGAGAGAGTGTTTCCTGAACAAGCGGGTAAATTACCATGCTTAGAATCTTCCATACTAAACCTCTTCAGTATGGTGTCAATGTTCCTAGATTGGGACAATCCCAATATTCTTTTAGATCTATCTCTATAGATCTTTATCCTCGGGATGTAGGAGGCATCACCCAGATCTTTCATGGAGAACTTTTATGATAAGAAGAGCTTGAATGAGTGTAGCATAAGAACATCATTTCCTATCAAGAGTATGTCATCTACATACAATACGAGGAAGACAACCTTACTCACTACAACCTTTTTGTATATACAAGGTTCATCTACGTTTTTAATGAAGTCAAAATCATTGACCGCTACATCAAAACCAATGTTCCAACTCCGCGATAACTGTTTTAATCCGTAGATTGATTTAAGTAGCTTGCACACCTTTTCACTGCTCCCACTGTCTACGAAACCCTCTGGCTGTGTCGTGTACACACTCTCTTCTATATCACCATTTAGAAAAGCGATCTTGACGTCCATCTGCCAGATTTCATAGTCATGGTATGTAGTAATGGCAAGTAGGATCCTGATGGACTTAAGCATAGCCACTGGAGAAAAGGTTTCATCATAATCGACACCTGATCGTTGACGAAAACCTTTTGCTACAAGTCTAGCTTTGAAGGTCTCAACCTTTCCATTTACACCAAGTTTCTTCTTAAAGATCCACTTGCTCCCAATGGGTTTTACCCCTTCAAGAGCAACTTCCAAATTCCATATTTTGTTGGTGTACATGGATTCCATCTCAGATCGCATAGTATCCAGCCATTTCAAAGAGTCCCCACTTGTGATGGCCTGCTCGAAACTAGTTGGGTCATCATCTTCCATAATGCAATACTCGCTCCCAATGTCTATGAGAAAACCGTAGTATCTCACAGGTGGATAAGGAACCCTACTAGATCTGCGGAGTGGCTGAAGTTCGTCGGGGACTATCGAATCCTCCGGTTCTACCAAATCAGCAGTTGTAGTTTGTGTAGCTAGAACTTCTTCCAGTTCTACCACATCACCACAAATTTCTTTTACAAGAAATTCCTTTTCTAAAAAGGTGGCATGTTGAACAACAAACACCTTTTATTCCTCACTGTGGTAGAATAGATATCCATGTGAATTCTTTGGATATCCCACAAACTTGCAAAGAACTGATCGTGCCTTGAGTTTGTCCGGATTCAGTTTTTTAACATAGGCTGGACAACCTCATATCGTAACTCGTTTAAGATATGATCACTTTCCACTCTATATCTCATATGGTGTTTTAGGCACTGATTTTGATGGAACTTGATTTAACCCCAAAAGGAAATAGCTAACTCCGCAACACTTATCATGGAGCGCACCATATCTAATAAGGTGTGATTCCTCTGCTCTGAAACTCCATTGTGCTATGGTTTATACAGAGGAGTAAGCTGAAAGAATCCCATTCTCTTTTAAATACTCTCGGAATTCCATGCTTAAGTATTCTCCTAATCGATCAGATCGAAGGACTTTACTACTTTTACCCGTCTGGTTCTCAATTTCGTACTTATATTCCTTGAATTTCTTTAAAGTTTCATATTTGTGTTTCAACAGGAACATATGTTCAAATCTTGAGAGATCATCGGTGAATATAAAAAAATACGAGGAACCATTCCTGGCATGTGTAACGACTCTATTTTAATGTAGAGAAATTTTTTTTAAAAGTTAATATACAAATAGAGTATTTGCAATCCTGTGTATTCTATAACTATTTAATTCGCTTTTGAATAGCAAGAAACAACTTGTAGCTCATTGGTAAAGCCTTGCACTGCTGTGATGTAGCCCCTGTGTTCGAATCCCCTCAGCCACATATTATTTTTGTTGATTTTTTCTTTAAAACTTTTAGAAGCTCAAAATTTTACACGTGCACTGCACGTAAAAATGAAAAGTCTAATAAAAAACATGAGGAAAATGATAAGCCTAGGACATGTGGCCCTAATCCAGAGCCCCTCCCCTTGGAATCGACGGGCAAGATTTAGCCAAAGGACCGGCACCGCCGGGCCCCCCGTAGGCATTGCCTCCAAATTTTTTTCCCTACACCTCTTGGACTCCCCCCACTACTCCTATTCTATTTGTTTTCTCTGCAAATTTACAGAGGGATTAAATTCACCTCTTTAATCCATTTTAATGCATATTTTTTATTCATTCTTCAATCCTCAAAACCATAATTTCTCCTATAAATACCACACTACACCATATCCCTCCCGATTCAGAATTCCATTGCCAAAACTCTATAAAATTCCTAAGTCTAAGAAGTTGTACAAGAGGAGTTAGCTCAAGGCAAAGTTCCTGCGACGTTTCGGGATAAATCCGGCGACGAAACGACTCCACGACACTTTCGGAAGTTCCTTCTACCTCTTCCCTCTTCTTTCAATCAGTAAGTCCCCTCTTCCCTCTCCTCTCTCTATTAAAAGAACGAGATGCAGACCTCCTCACGGAGCATTCGATCTCGATGGAATTTTTATTACAATTTTTTAGAAAACGTGATTTCTATTTAATAAATAAATTCTATTTTTATAATTATATATATATATATATATTATCAAAATATCTATATTAAATATATAATATATATTCCATGTTTTCTAATCAAAAGAACAGAATCATAAAAGATCATGAAAATACCATCTCATTTCAATACTAGTCAAATTACAAGAAAATACCATATACTATTCAAATTTAGGTTTATATCCACTAGAATATTTCATTTTATAAAAATTACAACTATAAAAAGCATAAAGACGATAATTAAACACTTGAGGTGTATTTTGAAAATATATCAAAACTATTTTTCATAAAACCCTCTCAAGTTATACTAATTTACAATAAGGAACCTAGTAAACATAGGTTTAAGTGGGACCAGTTCTCTTAAGCCTCAGAGAGCCAGAGAATTTTGGTGCTTGCTTATTTAAGGTAGACAAACTAAAAACGGTGTTATCAACAAGGTAATTATCTTGGAAAAAGACACACCTGTCGTCCATGTGCAGCAATTATCGATAACATCAAAAGCTAATTCAGGACTTTAATTCTGTTAAAGTATCTGGCTCAGGCAGAGTCTCAGTCTAAACTGAAATCAATCAATCTATCCTTGAATATGATTCAAGTATAACTCCATTTCAACATGAATCCATTTATACCAGAATTCAATCTATATCAACATGACTCGACTAAACCGAACCATGGATATACTCTGATTACATGACTATCCATTTATATCCATTCCGTTTACATGATATCATGGTTTCGGCAAGTCGTACATCTATTAAACAAAACAATACAAAACAATACAAAATACATTGCGCGGTTTTAAAGGGGTGGACTGGTACGGAATGTGTTAGAAATGGCACGAGATGGTCACTATAATACACCTAACCTGAATATCCATTACTGTTGTTCCGTGGCTTAACGGTTCCTTGTGCTCCGTATACCTTAGTCCACGAAATAGTTGAACTCCTATTGTATACACTGGCATATTCTGTACCAAACTAAAAACGGCTGCATTAACTGCATTAACATAACAATCAAATAGTATACAGATATATTCTTTCTATCTATTCTATTTCTACCTTTCTTTAGGATTTACTGAGCGATTGTTCACTGACGACATTCATATTTCTCTTCTTTCTTTGGAATGGTGTCAGGTGAATCCGACTCTCTCGAGGTAGAGCCCAGTTCAGAGGACTTGGATCAGTTCAACGAGGACCCCGAGGTTTAGACTCTTGTATATACTTTACTTTCATGTTCATGCCATTGTTTAGGCATTGCTTTCATCATTGTATTTACTTTTTGAAGGGTTACGGCATTGCCACGGCCATCAAAACGTGGCCAAATGCGGAACAAAATTTTTATAAACTGGCGCTACCATTACCCGATTCCCGGATCGACCTTAAACCCTAAACTAACAAGCTAAACTAAGAGTTAGAATCGTTATACCGAGTTGATCTGTGTCTTTCGGTCTTCATTCCAAGCTCCTAGTGGTTCGTTGATGTGGTTTGGTTGCCGGTCTTCCTTCATCTCCGATGATCCACCCGAGGGATGTATTCCGGCTCTAGCTCCATATAAAGAGGCGAGTGGAGCAACTAGGGTCTCTAGGATGCCACCCTAGAGAGCCTAGAATGTAGTGTGTATCATCTTAGTGTTAGCTATCTCAATTCATGAAGGTGGAAGTAAAACAAGAGAGCTAGAGGAGGTGAGGCTAAAATGGTGACGGAGGAGCTCAATGAAAAACTCAAGTGAACAAAACCTTCATGCTTGCAAGAATGAGCTCAACCATGAAAAAGAAACTAGCATGCTAGGTTTTGTTAAAACTATTTTTCTATTTTAAAAATCCTCCCATGCTTGAATAGCGAACACAAATGAATTAATAATTCATTTGTGTGCACTATTGCAAGCATGGTTGTCACCATACCTCCTCATGCAATTTCCACCTCATTTATCCATTTAATAAAAGTGGTCAAATCAAGAAATGAGGTGGCACCTTCTAGAATGTTATCCGGTAAAAAATACGGATTACATTATACTGTAAATATATCTGCATTCGTACCGAAATACGAATACCTAAAGAGATAGTATAACACAAAGAATATAATACTAGAATATACGTACCGAAATACATATACCTAAATTATTAAATCAATACCTGATTTAATAATCCGGCTCTAATCCGAGCCTGCTAGTATTATCAACTGTCCAATCGAAAGTCCGAGTATAAAGTACATCAATCGATCAGAACCCTGCACGTATCTAATACGGCTACTACATCAATTCGTCAGAACCAGGGAAACCCTCTGTGTGGGACTCTAAAGACTCGTCAATACACTGGCAGTGGGTTTAACCATAAGCACGTAAGCGGCACTAGCTGTACGTAATGGCTACCCAGGTATTGAGTGAAAGGGAGGCCGAAGAGAAAAATCATGCAGAACCCCTACTGAGCCTGACAGTGACAATATCCATACAGTCCGGTTTGTTCGTCTAAGAGTATCGCATATCGAGTCTAAGGGGGTGGATAAAGTCAGACCCCTAACAACGCGACATTTAGTGTCAGTATGAAATCCATCACCACCAGAGAAACTATCGATCCTGGATCGGTAATTCTCGTCCACCGTGGCCACGGATTTCTGGTGATGGCCATCCGTACACAACGCGACATCAACCCCTAATACCGGGAGAGACGAATCCCCAACGATCTGATCACTGCCTCCATGTGGCTCGGGACAGTACCCAACTAAAACCTGTTTGCATGATTCATTTGAGCCGTAGTAGGGTAGTAATCAAAGCACAGTGGAAACTCACACGAGACATATACCGATCTCAGGTCGACAGACTAACCTGTACACATGTCACCTGGGAATTGCTATCGGACAATAGGTATAATACCAACTAGCAGGTTCCCGGCGAGTCCGTCCAGTGTACTCATAACCCAATGAGCACCAGTATACTATCTTAGGTGAACAAACTAACACCAATTGTGAGACCCGGCCACCGCCCCTCGTCGGGGTCTCGATCAGTATACACCAGTCTACACTGGAGTATCGATGCTCGATCTCGATACTCCTACGACTAGGGACATTTAAGAATGTGCTTATAGACCCTAGATCCCACATATATGATCACCATCATAATGCTGGTAGTCAAGCAAGAATCCTATGGGCTCTATCAACATGTACATGATGATAAAGACAAACCAGATAGCATACTATCATCTCAAGTAAGACTATTTTATCGGTATAGGTCCTCACTCAATCATCATAATCATAAGTCCGCGACTATGATAATTGCCTTGAGGGCACTATAGCCAACAATCTCCCACTTGCACTTAAGGCCAATTTTTGCGATATCGCATACTCACAGTCCGTGTGATACCGAACACCCAACTTCTCTACTAATCAGTTTCGCAAAGCCCGTTTGCGAAAATGATTGCGTTCGAGAAATAGCCTCAGTGAGTGGATCCGCTCCAATGTTTCTTTCTGTATCTCTCTATATCTCAACTTCACGGAGAAAGCTACCTCTAGAAATGAGCAATATTTGTCTTAGAATTTGTCTGGATATCTGATGGGACCCAGTTCACAAAAGAACTCTAATTCCAGCAAACTTCTTAGACTGTATCGTCCACTGAATTTAATCAGTATTCTGTGCTATGCCTTTCCTCGGTATCCACTTGGACCATCTGCCCAACATATTGTCCCTCAAAGAAGGGAAAACTATAACTCTGACCGTCACTCTGTCATCCAGGTCACCTTGGAAGCCTGAAATGATAACTGTCTCCTGAAGGAGGCTGCCGTTACCATATCGCAAGAACATCCATTTATGTTCAATAACTGCTTCCCAATGTTTCTCCAGGATTGGATTAATATATCTGCTTATTACATCAAGTGCAAAAGCAATATCTGGTGTGGTACTCGACATTTCATGATGAACTCAATTGCCTAAGCAAGTGATTTGCTAATCATGCAGATCCCTCTCCCCTTTAGTCTGTAAGACACCTTTAGAGAGGGCGACTCCATCACCTGCAGGTACACCACCATGCCAGGAGTCATCCATTCTAAAATACCTTTAGAATAATGTCAAAGTACCCAGATTAGGATACTTCCAAAATTTAGATCTAAAACCATAGATCTAGTAACCAGAAACCCTGATATTATTTCCATATCCTAGGTGGAGAAACAACTTTGTGACAACCATAGTATAACCGATCGTAGTACTGGAATATCTCTTCCTACCAAGTGCATGTCATCCCAATACCTGAACATCACTCTCTACTACTTTCTTACCAGATCCATCTCCTATTCTAATGAGATCAAAGACTATGACTGTCATATCAAAATTAGATGATCTATTTCCGCTATACCTGCTTCAGTCTATAAATAGACATAAGCTACTTGCCTACTATGCTTCCGCTGCTCCCACTGACTACAATAACCCTCTGGCAGAGTCATATATACGTGCATTTCTAAAGCTAGTTTAGAACGATTCTATACTCATCCTCCTGCCGGGTCTCATAGTCTAGAACAACAGCAATGGAAAGTCTGTGTAAACAAGAACCTTCCTGTCACCGTCACTGAGAAGACCGAAGTACCTCTCGGGTGCCTGAGCTTACCCACCAAATCTGCGGAGTGACTAATGGAATGTAGAAACTAATTGAATCGTTAGGTTCTATTAAATCTTCAGTGATCGTTTGTGGTTCTGGAATTACTTCCAGTTCTACCATACTCTCACTTCTGTTTTTCTGAAAAAATCCATTTTACTAAAACTGTGGCGAGTCAAGAACAATATAAATACTGATCTTCCTGATGGTAGAAAGTTAACCCTCGTCAAAGCTCGAGATAACCCAAAAACAGCCATTACTGAAACGTGCCTCGAGTTTATCCGGATTCTGGTTTTAAGCGTCAGCCGGACAACTCCCTATACCTTAACATCGTTAAGATATAAATTGATTCTATATAAAACTAATATAGAAACAAAAACACTAATTTAATTGGAACCAGATTCAAAATCATGCAGATGTCTCTAGTGCATATCAACCAAATGGAATGAGGTCAATCAGCATTACTCATGTAGGAGTGCATCCATATATGAGTAACCTAAAAGAGAAGCAAGTTCTCAAAACTATTACTATAAACTGAATATCAAACACAAGTATCTACATCTTCGACTTCCTTGAAGAATCCTGATACTTACAATAAATGGTTCTCTACTTTATTCCTGTACCTATAACTTCTCAAAATCCGAACCTTGCATTTCAACGAAATACATGTCTAGAATCAGAGAAGTTATGAGTAAACAAAATACAGTGTGAGTACCAACCCCATTGTCCTAATGGCCACTGGACAACATACAATACTTTGTATAAGTCCGCTGAGTTCAATAACTCAAACTCTGTGCGTCGTGGGTTGAAAAACTGTACTATGGTTAAGAAGAATTACACCGCTGTTGAATGCACCTTACCTAATCACCAGCTGATATAGGTAAATGTCACAGAAATAATATCAAAAGGTTATATCTCACTTTATAAAATAAATATACAGATATATCAGTTTCAAATTGGTGCATAACAACAGATATTCAAAACCAAATATTTTCCATCCGGCAAAATCCAGATGATTTCCTCAAATATCCCCAGTTACAACGAATTCCGATATAAAGAGGATCTAATCACCCAATTCCCAATATCTTACTCCCACTCACCATCTGTAATAACATACAGATGTTAGAAACTGATCTGGTAAATACATACCCTGAAGTTAGATTCTTATTGGGAAAACAGTTTTCAATTAATATCGCACAATAAAACTGAAACATGAAAATGTTTCAAAAGGGTTAACTGGTATTCCTAGTAACTCTTCTTCCATTATCCTGAATCATGATAGTAACCATATACTTACCTGCCCTCACTGCAATCCCTTTATTATGTCTTTACTTATTACCTTCTGTACACCTCCTTTACACTAATTGGTTTTCTTCATTCCCTACCCTTCGGCACCAGCCTAAGGTTTTGAAGAAGACTATCCAATAAGCGCAATAGGTGTACTCTCCTAATCCTAGGATCCCTCGCAACCTGAGTGAAGGTAAAGAAAAAAGACATCTGAATAATCCTATCCAATTTCTCTTAAACCGGAAACCATCCTCGAATCTGGAACGAATTCCTTTGAGTTCGTATATAACTATACGATGGCATATCCAATGGAAGTGGATATCCGTAGTGATACGGAGTGTTCTAGAGAAAAGCAAAGTGGATGTAGGAGTGGCAGGGGTATACATGGTCTTTGTCGTAAATGATGGTGATCGCAATTTCCTTTGCCATTATTCTAATCCATTTATATGTCTTTACTTATTACCTTCTGTACACCACAGTTAAGCTTGTTGGTTTTCTTCCTTCCCTGCCGTTCGACATCTGCCTATGGTCTGGAGGAAGACTATCTAATAAGCTCAATAGGTGTACCCTCTCCTAATCCTAAGAGCCCTCACAATCTGAGAGAATGTAAAAAGAAAAGACAACCGAATAATCCTATTCAATCTCTCCAGAACCAGAATCCATTCTCGAAAAAGTTCCTTCGAGTTCGTATGTAACTATATGATGGATTTATCCAATAGAAGTAGATGTTCATAGTGATACGAGTTGTTCTAGAGAAATGTAAAGGTGATATAGAAGTGGCAATAATGTATGCGGCACCGTGACATTCCAAAAGTCAAAATTTTTTAAGAAGGTTTGGTTAACTTGGTTTCATGAGATTTAGTCAAACGTCGGGTCATAGTCGCAGCCAGAGAGAGAGAGAAAAGAAACACTCAGCGTGCACTCTAACCTAGATCAGAATGGTTAATCATTTTATCTAATCAGGATGGCTCCCACTGTTTCCTAGAATTCTCCTCCAAACCCAAAAGGAGAATTAGTCGGAATCACCCGAGAAGTAATCCTACTCATCAGTGGGAATCGGGATCCAACTATCATCGCATGATAACTTTATGGAAGCCACTCAAGTCACCACACTCCAGAAGGTATGCGCATGCCTGGCAAGTTTCCTGTATATTTGAAACTCCCGATGTGAGTTTTTACCCCTAGGACCCAAGTGACCTTGACGGAGTCAACAAATCAAAGAGTCATAGTCAAGTTCAGCCCGTCATTATCTTGATTGCATTAAACCCACCCGCATGAGCCATTGACGGAGTCAACAAGGCCGCACGACTGTCCTAACCAATCAAATATCCATGCTACAAACAAGCACCGCTCAACTACCGCACACTACGCCTTAACGGAGTCAACAAATGCAGCACGAATACTAAGTACTACTCGTAGGAAATGACGGAAGGCTATGGTTGGTTTTTGGCGAAAAACGTTTAACGTAATGAACTTGATATCGTTGAACGAACCGAGTGGTTTTACAAATTTATAGTGGCGAAAACTTTTGCTAAAGAGGTCACTCCCAATGAAGGGATCTCGACACTTTCCTCGTCGAATGAGGTGCAGGATATTCCAAACTGAATACCATGATGCAAAGCAAAAGGAAATAACTATAATGAAGTTATTACGTTGACGCAAACTTTTACTCAAGGGATCACTCCCGATGAAGGGATCTCGGCACTTGCCTCGTCGAATGAGGTGCTGGATATACATAACCGAATACCACTGTGCAAAGTAAAAGAGAACGTCTGTAATGTCAGTTTTTTTTAAAAACTTGGTTCCAACAATATCATATATAGGTTTGTTTTATCCTTGCATTGATAAGAATCAATGCAGTCCCATCAATTAATCACACCAGAAAAGAATGAAAATAAAATGTACGTATATGCCATCTGCATTCGCCACTGGGTCCTGTCATCACCCATTCGGTTACTTAACTAACGACAGAGCGGGGACTGGGCTGGCGCGGGTGCAAAACATATACAACATCTACTAGTGTATATATAAATATATAACAATCGTCCCAGGCATGATATAAAGCAACATCACAGAAGAAACACAGAATGGTGGATAATCTGGAGCCCCGGGTTTCACTTGAGCCGCAAGTGAGACCCGGCGTTCCCTGTCGTGTGGATAGCTTGTGCAATGAAAACCTAGACCCCTACGAGCACGGCAAGTTACCAGCAGAACCAGAAGCGAGGCAGCCCCCTTCAGCAACGTGAATGGGCCACCCAGCACTTCACGGAATCCGGTAACTTGAGCACCCCTCCTGGGTCAACCTATACCCCTTACGAGTACGGCGAATAGCCCACCAATTCTAGAGTAAGGTCCCCACCGTCTCAACGCCATGTGATGCAGACCAGTTGCCCTCTAGAACCTGGCTATTCGTGCACTCCACCTAGGGGTAATCCTAGTACAGAAAAGAAAATAATATATAAGGGTGACATCAACCTCAGCCCGGTCGTGCCCCAAAAGAATAATATAAAAACTGGCAGTGACGGCAGTCCATATGTCGGACACTCGTCCCGCAATATCAAATGTACAAATGAAATTAAACTGTACTAACATTGCACCATAGCTATCCACCACGACGATCCAACCAACATCACAGCACAACACAGAACATCAACGTGAATGTCACGTTCGCAAACCCGTCTAAAAGACATATAGCAATTATACGAGTTGTACCGATCAAGTGACATTCACGGTCGCAGATAATAATGTATGTACTGATATAAACATTTAAACAGTGTTAAAACATCGACTCCGAAACACCCCGAATAGCCCCCAAACAACAGATAACTTTATATCAAAAATGGGCAAAATAAACAATACCACTGCACCAAGTTTCCAGAGACCAAACCACACCCAAAAAACCAACCCCAAACACCCTATTAAGGCCGGCCTCCCCGGTTTTTCCACTAATGTGCTCGGTTAAAATCCGGAGAGGTAGGCTCATTTTTTGGGTGTGGTCTTCTGGTCACTCAAGAAGTCTTCTGCACTTGTTTGCAAAATATTTTGAACAATTTGAAAATCGACAGAGAACACAATCTGCAGTGCATCGTTTCGGGACTTTTTCGATTTCGATACTTTTACATTACCTAAACTAGCTAGCTAAGGGTTTAAAGGGTGGCTCCGATACCATGAAGGGTTACGGCAGCGCCCCAGCATCAAAACGTGGCCAAATGCAGAATAAAAAATTTCTAAACTGGCGCTACCATTACCCGATTCCCGGATCGACCTTAAACCCTAAACTAACAAGCTAAACTAAGAGTTAGAATCATTATACCGAGTTGATCCGTGTTCTTCGGTCTTCATTCCAAGCTCCTAGTGGTTCGTTGATGTGGTTTGATTGCCGGTCTTCCTTCATCTCCGATGATCCACCCGAGGGATGTAATTCCGGCTCTAGCTCCATATAAAAAGGCGAGTGGAGCAACTAGGGTCTCTAGGATGCCATCCTAGAGAGCCTAGGATGTAGTGTGTATGATCTTAGTGTTAGCTGTCCCAATTCATGAAGGTGGAAGCAAAACAAAAGAGCTAGAGGAGGTGAGGCTAAAATGTTGAAGGAGGAGCTCAAGGAAAAACTCAAGTGAACAAAACCTTCATGCTTGCAAGAATGAGCTCAACCATGAAAAGAAATTAGCATGCTAGGTTTTGTTAAAACTATTTTTCTATTTAAAAAATCCTCCCATGCTTGAATAGCGAACACAAATGAATTAATAATTCATTTGTGTGCACTATTGCAAGCATGGTTGTCACCATACCTCCTTATGCAATTTCAACCTCATTTATCCATTTAATAAAAATGGTCAAATCAAGAAATGAGGTGGCACCTTCTAGAATGTTATCCGGTAAAAAATACGGATTACATTCTACTGTAAATATATCTGCATTCGTACCGAAATACGAATACCCAAAGAGATAACATAACACAAAGAATATAATACTAGAATATACGTACCGAAATACATATATGTAAATTATTAAATCAATACCTGATTTAATAATCCGGCTCTAACCCGAGCCGGCTAGTATTATTAACTGTCCAATCGAAAGTCCGAGTACAAAGTACATCAATCGATCGAAACCCTGCACGTATCCAATACGGCTACTACATCATTTCCCCAGAACCAGAAAAACCCTCTGTGTGGGACTCTAAAGACTCGTCAATAAGCTGGCAATAGGTTTAACCACAAGCACGTCAGCGACACTAGCTGTACGTAACGGCTACCCAGGTATTGAGCGAAAGGGAGGCCGACGAGCAAACTCATGCAGAACCCCTACTGAGCCTGACAGTGACAATATCCGTACAGTCCGGTCTGTTCGTCTAAGAGTATCGCATATCGAGTCTAGGGGGTGGATAAAGTCAGACCCCTAACAACGCGACATTTAGTATCAGTATGAAACCCATCACCACCTGAGAAACTATCGATCTTGGATCGGTAATTCTCGTCTACCGTGGCCATGGATTTCGGGTGATGGCTATCCATACACAACACGATATCAACCCCCAATACTGGGAAAGACGAATCCCCGACGATCCGATCACTGCCTCCATATGGCTCAGGACTGTACCCAACTAAAACCTGTTTGCACGACTCCTTTGAGCCATGGTAGGGTAGTAATCAAAGCATAGTGGGAACTCACATGAGACAAATGACGATCTCAGGTCGACAGACTAACCTGTACACATGTCACCTGGGAACTGCTATCTGACAATAAGTATAATACCAACTAGCAGGTTCCCGACGAGTCCGTCTAGTGTATTCATAACCCAATAACCACCTGTATACTATCTTAGGTGAACAAACTAACACCAATGGCTTGTGAGACCTGGCCACCGCCCCTTGTTGGGGTCTCGATCAGTATACACCGGTCTACACTAGAGTATCGTTGCCCGGTCTTGATACTCCTACGACTAGGGACATTTAAGGATGTGCTTATAGACCCTAGCTCCCACATATATGATCGCCATCATAATACTGGTAGTCAAGTAAGAATCCTATGGGCTCTATCAACATGTACATGATGATAAACACAAACAAAATAGCATACTATCATCTCAAGTAAGACTGTTCTATCGGTATAGGTCCTCACTCAATCATCATAATCACAAGTCCGCGACTATGATAATTGTCTTGAGGGCACTATAGCCAACACTTTTCAGTTATATTGTAAAGAATTGTTTAATAAATAAAAGTTGATGTTCATTTACATTTCAAGTCTTCTTGCGTATATTTACATTATATTGCTTAGTTACGCTCAGCGTGTTTACTTCTGAGTAAATACGTAGCGGGCCTCATCGCGTCTCCTTACCCGTACACTGGGAAGCAGGGCGTGACAGGTTTTGTTGGCAGCCCAAACAGGTCAGTTCTGCACGGAAATGCAGGTCAATTCTACATGAATTCCTAAGAAATATAACATAAGAATCAGCAACAAAATTTTTTTTTTTACATTTCATATTCCTTGAATCTTATAATTTCATATTCTTTGAATCTATCCTAACCATAATTTTTCTTTCAAGGTTATGGATTCTCCAAACAATACCAGCACAAACTTCAACAACACGCCACCACCTCTTCCACTTATGCCTACCGTTGTAGCTCTGATAAACGAGCAAACGGTATCGCTTGAAGCAATCCAAAGCCTCATGTAAGGATAGCAGCAGCAGACTGCTATCTTATTGAACCGCTCAAAAGCGGAAGCACCCGGAATGAAGCAATTCCGAGCATTGCACCCGAAGCAATTTTCTGAGAAAGAGAGCTCTTTAGAAGCTAAAGAATGAGCTCAGAGCATTAAGGACAATCTGGCAGCAGCACAAATGCCATACATCGCTTAGGTACGGGTTGTGAAGCTGCAACTCACCGACAACGCCCGAGTATGGTGGACGGCGGAAGAAAGCCGTCTAGTCCAGCCTGTAGAATGGAAAACTTTTCACGACATGTTCGACACGAAGTATTTTCCCGAGACTGCACGATTCGACATGGAGCAACAATTCATCCACTTACAACAAGGCTTTATATGGAGCAAATCGGTGGATGAGTAAGACGCTGAGTTCACTATGTTGAGCAGGTAAAAAAATGTCTCAAATATTCGATGTTCCTATATCACATATTACACAGCTAACACAAGACCGTAACATGTTCGCGGCACACCTCATTCATACTGCTGAGATTACGTCTAGACGATTTTAGCAAGGGTTAGATGCGGAGATCCAAGATGCTTTAGCTACAGTGGATTTCCCAACTCACGAACTGGCTCTGAAAGCTGCCCGTCGATATAAGGAAGAAGTAAAGATGAAAGGCAGACCCCAATCTGCCGGAGTGAAGCGCCCTGCCATCCTGATGGCAGGAGGAGCCTCTTCAAGGCCACCTTTTGTGCCCAAGAGACTGGAAGTACCAACCGGCCCAGTCCAACCTTTTGCACCTACTGCGGGAGGGATGGACACCTGGCGAAGGATTGTAGGCGTGCTAATCTCCTTTGCTTAGTCTGTGGCTCAGCCATAGATGATATTGGGTCTTGTCCTCGAAGACTCAATCCAAATGATCCACCCAGACCAGCAATTACCTATCTGCAGTGGCCAGCTATCCAGGCACCTGCTCCATGACTTGCTCTCCCAACTCCACCTCCTCGTGGACCGAATGCACCTCCTCCTCGTCAGTTCCACCAAGCACAAAAGAACATACCTCAAGTACAGAGGAACAGACAGAGAAATGCTCCTCAAACAACGAGGAATGTACCGAGGTGACAGGCTTTCACAATGACTGTGGAAGAAGCTGAAGCCACTGGCCAAGTCATCACTGGTAACTCTTTCCTTTCAAGCTTTCTTGCAGTCTTTATATATACCCATATATCTTTTCTTATACCTAAAAATGATATACATAACTTAGGTATGATCTTATTAGCCTTACTTCCTGCACTAGCACTCTTCGATACTGGAGCATCTCATTTCTTTATGTCGCAACGGTTCGTCCGAACTCATGTGATTCTAGTCAAACCACTTATATCCAGCTGGAATGACAGTTTAGGGAACGGCGTTCTAAAGGCAATAATGGGATACGACCTATGTCCAGTGGTCTTCTGCAGCAGAGAATTCTATGCTGACTTCAAGGTGCTGGACATACCGAATTTCGATGTCGTTTTGGGTATGGATTGGCTAGGAACATTCTATGCTACCATTGACTATCATTAAAGGAGGGTAGTGTTCGAGATTCCAGAGCATCCGGTCTTTTATTTCAAAAGTGGAGACCGTACCCTGGAGCCAAGCACATACAAAGAAAAACCGAAGAAGGCAGTGATTGCAACACTTCAAGTAAAGGAAGGATCGAAGCCAGAGGTAGTTCGAGAGTTCGACGATGTATTTCTTGAAGACATATCAGGTTTGCCTCCAGATCGAGCTCTTGAGTTTAGCATTGATTTAGCACCTGAAGCACAACCGGTGATCAAAGCTCCGTATTGCTTGAGTCCCGAAGGTTTGAAAGAGAACCGAACTCAGTTAGACGAATTATTGAAGAAAGGATGGATTCGTCCCAGCACTTCAAGTTGGGGATCGTCAGTTCTACTTGTGAAAAAGAAGGAAGGTTCATATCGAATGTGCATTGATTATAGAGCTCTGAACGAAGTAGCTATAAAGAACAAGTATCCACTTCCGCACATCGACGATCTGTTCGATCAGCTAAGTGGGTCTTGCGTTTTCTCCAATTTAGATCTGTTAGTAATATGTATGCCCTAGAGGCTATTATTGTATGATATAGTGGATGCTTGGACATATATATGGAGGACTTTCTTGCTCAACATGATAGTATGTTATCTGGCTTCCTTTATCTTAACATGTTTACTGGTATTATTTTACCGTCTCTCATATACATGTTGATAAAGCCCTTAGGATGTTGGCTTGACTACCAGGACTACGATGCCGATCATACTACTGGGACATGGGTAGTCCACAAGCACATCCATCAATTGTTCCTAGTCGAGGGTATATCGAGACAGGGCATCAATACACCAGAGTAGACTAGTGTGTACATTTCTTGACCCTGTATGGGGGCGATGGTTGATCCCATATCCATTAGTGTTTAACATAAAAGATTGTACACAGGTGCTCATTAGAGAATGGGTACACCGAACAAGACTCGTCGAGAACTCCGAGATGGTATTATACCTATCGTTAGATAGCAGTTCTCTGGTGACACTGGTACAGATTAGTCTGTAGACCCGAGATCGTCATAGAGTCTTGTTTGGCTCCTACTGTGCTTTTATTTCCTCCCTACCACGTCTCGAGGGAGTCGTGCAAATAGGTGGATTTTGGGTACAGTCCCGAGTCGCATGGAGGCAATGAGCGATAGGAGGGGTTTCGTCTCTCTCGGTACTGGGAGTTGATGTTGCGCTATACTCGATTGGCTATAACAGTAAGTCCCTGGCCAGGGCTGTTGATGAGATTTTCTGATAAGTTTTATCAGTAGTTTCTTATACCGTTATAGGCCAGACATCGGCATGACTTATCACGTTACTGGGATCTTACGATTCCACCCCTAGACATGATATGCGTCATATCAGACGAAGAGACCGGACTGTATAGTAAGTGTTACTTATAGGCTTCATGGGAGTTTGGGCAAGCTTGCTTATTGATCTTCTAATCGCTCAACACCTGGGTAGCCGTTACGTCTAGCTAGTACCGCTGACAGCTTATGGGTGACTGATGTGATCATTGCCTACTGCTGGCGTATTGACGAGTCTTTAGAGTCCCACACAGAAGTTTTCTGGTTCAAGCGAAACGAAGTAGGGCAAATATGCCGATATGTGTGTGGGCCTGATTAAATACGAGTATGTGATACCGTATTGTAATCTGACTGTTATTTGTTATCGGTTAGGTTATATGTGATATAACCAGATTATCGAATCAAGTGTTGATTCGATAATGTGATATACAGATAAATGATATTAGTCGGTTATATGTCATATAACCGGATTATTAAATCAAGTTTTGATTTAATAATTTGATAGATATTATATTTGATATAATTATATATTAACTAATATTATTAGCTCACTAATTTTACTTCATTATATATATATTATATGAAGCATGGCATGCATTTTCTATTTTTTAGAAAATAGAAAATGAGGTGTAATATATGGAGATATTTGTGGAATGGGCAAGTGTTGGATATATATGCCCTAGAGGCCAGTATTGTATATATATACATATGGATACTAGGGATATGTATGTACAGGACAATCTTGCTCAGTTTTATATGTGTATTATTTGACTTGTCTTTGTCAGGACCATAAGACCTTGGCCAAGGCAGTTGGGATTTACTGATAGGTTGATGAGTAGTTTCCCAGATTGGTCCTGAGCCACATCAGCATGACTTATCAGGTTATTAGGGTCTGACGTTCACCACCCCCAAGACCCGGTATGCGATACTCTTTGATGAAGAGACCGAACTGTACGGATATTGTCACGGATAGGCTCAATAGGAGTTCGGACGAGTTTGCTCGTCGGCCTTCCTTTTCGACAGGTACCTGGGTAGACATTACGTACAACTAGTGCTACTGACGTGCTTGTGGTTAAACCCACTGCCAACATACTGTCGAGTCTTTAGAGTCCCACACAGAGAGTTTCCCTGCACTGGGCGAAAGGTGTAGAGGCCGTATGGTTTAACGGCAGGGCTTCGATCACTTACGTACACTTGTGCGCGTATGATGATCGGGTGGATAATACTAGTGGGCTTTGGTTTAAGCCAGATCCTAGTATTATATTAATGGATCGGTTTCTTCTCTTTGTATTCGTGTTTCTCGGAACACGAATGCGGGTATGTATATACGAATGAGAGGAGCACAGAAGGAGACACCTCATTAGGGTTTTGACCATTTACTTGATTAAAAAAATTATGAGGTGGAGCAAAGTATTTGTTGTTTTGATAAATGATAATTGAGGCATGGCTACTAGTTTTGACTACTTGACTTTGTTTGACATTTTGACTTGGCTTGACCACTTGACTTGGTTTGACTATTTGACCTAGATATTTTGGTGAGATATTTTTGACCTAGATATTTGGGTGAGATATTTTGTGACCTAGATATTTTTGTTGCCATGCTTGTGATCATGTCAAGCGAGCCATCTCATTTATCATTTATCTTTATCATTTGTCAAAAATGGTTTCTCTCTCCTCAAGTGAGCTCTCATGTTAGCTCTCTTCTTCTTCCTCACTACAAACCCTAAAATCTCTCATGTGTTGAGAATCCTAAGATTTCAAGAGATAAATAAATCCATCTTCATACTCTACACACTCTAGTCTACTTAAATTCGCAAGCTAAGTATTCTAGTTACCTCAATTAGGAGGTAGGAGCTCTTGGTAGGCACTCTCGGATGGATCATCATTGACGCGAGGAGGCCGAAATTTAAGCACGATCCATACTTCCATTGAGGAGCTTAAGGAGAGGATCAATGACCCGAAGGACTTGGTTTCTTTAGGTATACTTCCTATCAAAGTAGATAGAACCCTTACATGCTAGTTAAGTTTATAGTTAAGATCCAGTTTAGGTTTATTCTAGCGCCAAGTTTCTAATCGTAGAAAAAAAAATTGTTCCGCATTTGGCTACGAAAGTTGGCCGGGGCGCTAGCATAACCCTTCATGGTATCAGAGCCAGCCCATAAACCCTACACTAGCAAGTTTAAAAAATGTTAAAACAACGAAACCGAAACAACTCCGTATCAATGAAACCAAACTGCAGTTTCTGTCGAATTTTAAAGGCTTCAAAATTTTTTTTTAATAAGTGCAGAATGCTCTTTACATTGAGAGATGAACACTGACCAAAACCGACACGATTCCTATCATTTTAGGCCGGCCACAACCTCCTTAAAACCGGTGAGCTCGGTTTTCTTAAGTGAGATTGCATCGTATTTTGGCCAGCGTTCTTGTCTCTTAAAGTTTGGGTTTCAGGTATTGCTAGTTTTTGCCCAAATTTGGTTTTCTGTTGTTTTTCAGTTCGGAGCAATTTGGAGTGTTTCGAAGTCATTATATTTGACATTGTTTAATAGTTTACAGTACATTCACTTTTATCTGTGACCGTGAATGTCATTCGATCGGTACAACTCGTCTGATTGCTATATGTTCTTTTAGACGGGTTTGCGAACGTGACATTCGCGTTGTTGTTTTGTGCTTGTGTTGTGATTGTGGTTAGTTGGTCATGGTGGATATCAAGTGGCGCAATGTTAGTGGTACAATTTAAGATTCATTTGTATATTCATTTGCGGGGCGAGCGTCCGACATGTGGACTGCCGTCTTTGTCGTGTTGTATATTATTTGATTGGGGCACGACCGGGTTGAGCTCGATATCACCATTTGTACATATTATTTTCATTTTCTTTACTAGGATTACCCCGCCGTGGAGTGCACGAATAGCCGGGTTCTAGAAGGCAACAAGCCCGCATCTTATGGCGTTGAGACGGAGGGGGCTTCATTCTAGAATTGGCGGGCTATTCACCGCACTCGTAGAGGGTATAGGATGACCCACGGAGGGGCGCCCAAGTTACCGGATTCCGTGAAGTGCTGGGTGGCTCATTCACTTTATTGAAGGGGGCTGCCTCACTTCTGGGATCGGCGGGTAATTTGCCGCACTTGTAGGGGTCCAGGTTTTCATTGAACAGGCTATCCACAAGACCAGGAATATCGGGTTTTATTTGCGGCTCAAATGAAACCCGGGGCTCCAAGATAATCCACCATTCTGTATTATTACCTGAGGTTCTATGATGTTGCTTATTATTATGCATGGGATGAATGTTATATATATTTATATATATACTAGTAGATGTTGTATATGTTTTACACCCGCACTAGTCCAACCCCCGCTTTGTCGTTAGTTAAGTAACCTAACGGGTGATGACGGGGCCCAGTGACGAATGCAGATAGCATATACGTACATTGTATTTTCGTTCTTTTCTGGTGTGATAGGATTAAAATGATGGGACCACATTAATTTTGATTAATGCAAGAAAATAAACCTAAAAAATGTTGTTGGAGCAAATTTCGAAAAACTACAGTTATATTCTTTCGATTTGCATAGTGGTATTCGGTTGTGAATATCCAGCACCTCATTCCACGAGGTAAGAGCCGAGATCCCTTCGTGGGGAGTGACTTCTTGAGTAAAAGTCTATACTGTAGATTACTCAGTTTTCTTCAAAAACCACTAGTTTTCAAAAGCGGAGCATAAACCACTCCTTTTCAAAACTGCTCAGGTTCCTTCAACGATATCAAGTTTATTATGTTAACGGGTTTTTTGCCAAAAACCGAGCCGTAGCCCTTCGTCATTTCAGAATAGTAATATTTAGTATTCGTGCTGCGTTGTTGACCTAGTCAATGGATAGTGTACGGTAGCTAAGTGGTATTTTTCTGTGTATTGTAAATGCGATTGGTTAGGACAGTCATGCAGCCTTGTTGACCTAGTCAAGGGCTCATACGAGTGGATTTAATGCAATCAAGAAAATGAAGGGTAGAACTTGACTAGCGGTTTATGTTTGTTGACCTAGTCAAGGTCATAAATCGTTAGGGCAAAAACCACATCGGGAGTTTCAAATATACAGAAAACTTGCAGATTTAGCTTACCTTCTGGAGTGTGGTGACTAGAGTGGATTCCATCTAGTGCATCACACAATGATAGTTGGATCCCGATCCCACTGATGAGTAGGATTACTCTTGGGAGATTTTTTCTCACTTAACAATCAATGCTATAAACCAAGTAGGTGACTAGAATGGTGTTAGCGGGTCTACGCCTCCAGGGAATAGAGGTTATGTAATTAAGGAACTTCGCGAAAGCGTTGCAAAACCTCCCTCAAAGTACCAACACCAGCCTGGCCGAAAGGTTAAGCAAGTATTGTGACGTGCGATTAATCCAATTAATTCTTCTTTTAAAATTTGAAGGAGAATTCGAGGAAACAGTGGGAGCCATCCTGATTAGATAAATTAATAACCAATCTAATCTTGCAAGAGCGCATGCTGAGTGTTTCTTTTCTCTCTCTCCAGGTAACAACCATTTCTCGCCCTAATCAAGATAATAAAATGTATCACTTGACCGATCCGAATTCTTATTCGGGGCTGGGGAACGTCGGTTCGGCTCTAACTTATTGCAACGGTCATAAGTATGAGCTAGGAAAAGAGGATTGTTTGAATTCCTTAATGACCCCATTGAAGAAGAAACATAATATTGTGTCTACTTCAGGTGTTCTTGTTATTGAGAACTGTTTTTCGGTCAGTCCTACCTCCTGGGTACTCGATAACGGATCGGGATCTCATATCTGTAATTTATTACGGGGACTGAGAAAAAGTAGGATGGTTGGACCTAGTGATATATCTCTCAGAGTAGGGAACGAAGCACAGGTTGATGCTTCTGCCATCGGTGAATATCATCTAGCATTGTCAAATGGCAATACTATGATTTTGAACAACTGCTACTATGTACCTTCCATGGTTTACAACGTCATATCAGTTTCTTTACTTGATAAAGATGGATATAAGTTTGTTCTTGATAGAAATATTATGAACATTTACCTTAATCAGGTATTGGTTGCAGAAGGTACACTGTGTAATAGTAACTATATTCTTAATTAAAACACGGTTCTCAGTATATAAAACACACGCAAGAGGAAGAGTTCAGATGTGAACGAATCCTACTAGTGGCATTGTAGACTTGGTCATATCGGAGAGAAAAGACTGAGTAAGTTGCATAAAGATGGACTTTTGGATACGTTCGAATTTTCATCTTATGAAACTTGTCAATCCTATCTCAAGGGAAAGATGACCAA
The DNA here is from genome assembly GCA_030015575.1 of Agapanthus africanus. Lineage (NCBI taxonomy): Eukaryota > Viridiplantae > Streptophyta > Magnoliopsida > Asparagales > Amaryllidaceae > Agapanthus > Agapanthus africanus. The sequence continues at coordinate 191,762,384 of CM057338.1, forward strand.
ATCTCCGTTCACCGGACACGGAGAAAGAGCAGCAGAGCTCTTGGGACTCATACACAGTGATGTGTGTGATCCAATTTCTATACATGCAAGGGGTGGGTTCTCATACTTCATCACATTCACTGACGATCTCTCTAGATTCGGATATATGTATCTTATGAAACACAAATCTGAATCTTTTGAGAAATTCAAAGAATTCAAGAACGAAGTAGAGAACCAGATTGGCAAAAGTATCAAGATCCTCCGGTCTGATAGGGGAAGGGAGTACTTGAGCACGGAATTCTTAGATTACTTATAAGAGAATGGAATTCTCTCTCAGTTTACTCCTCCTTACACACTACAGCACAACGGTGTATCGGAATGGAGGAATCGTACCCTATTGGACATGGTTCGCTCCATGATGAGTAATGCTGGGTTGCCTCTTTCATTTTAGGGGCATGCGCTTCAGATAGCAGCATACCTATTGAATGATGTTCCGTCCAAATCAGTGCCTAAGATACCGTTCGAGATATGGAATGGAAAAAGGCTATATCTTAAAAGATTTATGATATAGGGTTGTCCGGCTTATGTTAAAAAGCATAAACCCGATAAACTAGAGGCACGGTAAGTTTTATGTAAGTTTGTGGGATATCCAAGGAATGTTTATGAATATCTGTTCTACCATACCGAGGAACAGAAGGTGTTTGTTACTCAACATACTGTTTTCTTGGAAATAGAGTTTCTTACAAAAAAAATTTGTGGGAGCACGGTAGAACTGGAAGAAATTCAGCGACCACAAACTGAAACTGAAGATTTGACAGAACCTCAAGAATCAATAACCCCAGACGAATCTCAGCCACTCCGCAGATCTAGTAGAATTTCTCATCCTCTCGAGAGATACTACGGTTTTCTCATAGACGAGGATCGAAAGGATTGCATCTTGGAAGAAGATGATCCTACTAGTTTCAGGCAGGCCATTATCAGTAGGGACTCTGATAAGTGGCTGGATGCTATGCGATCCGAAATAGAGTCCATGTACACCAATAAAATATAGACCTTGGATATTTCTCCACCTGGGGTAAAACCCGTTGGATGCAAATGGATCTACAAAAGGAAACTTGGTGTAGATGGACAGGTGGAAACCTATAAGGCTAGACTCGTTGCAAAAGGTTTTCGTCAAAGACCAAGTGTGGACTATGACGAAACCTTTTCTCCAGTGGCTATGCTCAAATCCATTCAGATCCTACTTGCCATTGCTGCCTTCCATGACTATAAAATCTGGAAGATGGACGTAAAAACGGCTTTTCTAAATGGAAGTTTGGAAGAGTGCGTTTATATAGATCAGCCGGAAGGTTTCGTAAACAGTGGGAGCATCGGGAAGGTATGCAAGTTGCTTAAATCCATTATGAATTAAAGCAGGCATCGCGGAGCTGGAACATCTGTTTGATGATACAATCAAAGATTTTGACTTCATCAAGAACGAGGATGACCCTTATATTTATAAGAAGATTGTAGGACAAACTGTCGTGTTCCTAGTCTTATACATGGACGACATTCTTTTGATAGGAAATGACATTCCTATACTACAACGGTCAAGCTATTCTTATCACAAAGGTTCTCCATGAAGGACCTGGGTGATGCCTCATACATTCTGGGGATTAAGATCTACAGAGATAGATCTAAGCGATTATTGGAACTTTCACGGTCCAGGTAAATAGAGACCGTACTAAAAAGATTTAGTATGGAAGATTCCAAGCGCGGTAACATACCCGCATTGCACGGAATCACCCTCTCCAAGAAGATGTCTCCTAAGACTGATGAGGAGAGGGTTCACATGAGCACTATACCTTACGCTTCGGCAGTAGGATCTATAATGTATGTGATGCTATGTACAAGGCCAGATGTAGCTTATGCGCTAAGCGTGGTGAGCCGGTATCAGTCGAACCCAGGTGAGGACCACTGGACAGCAGTAAAGAACATTCTCAAGTACCTGAAAAGGACTAAGGAGATGTTCCTGGTTTACGGTAATGGAGACCTCAGGGTCGAGTCTTTTCCGGCTCAAGCTTCCAGAGTGACAAGGATGACAGCAAGTCTGTCTCGGGTTTTGTGTTTACCCTCAACGGAAGGGCGGTGTGTTGGAGGAGTTCCAAACAGGACACCGTCGCAGACTCGATGATGGAGGCTGAATACATTGCTGCAAACGATGCCGTAAAAGAAGCGGTCTGGATGAAGAAGTTCATAGCTGAACTTCGGGTAGTTCCGTCCATTGTTGATCTGATACCTGTGTATTGTGATAAAAATGGGGCTATAGCTTTAGCGAAGGAACCACGGTCCTATCAGAAATCCAGGCACATCTTAAGGCGGTATCACCTGATCAGGGAGATCGTAGATCGCCAGGAGATCGAGGTCCGGAGAGTGGGTACAAAAGAGAACATGGCTGATCCATATCAAGCACAGTTCGAGCGACTTTTTGAGATGTTGGGTATGCGGTACGCTAGCAGCTGGCTTTAGTGCAGACGTTAGATATTCGGTACGCCAATTACAGGCCTTTAGTGTAAGTGGGAAATTATTGGATATATATGCCCTAGAGGCCAGTATTGTATATGTATATATATAGATGCTAGAAATATGTATGTACAGGACAATCTTGCTCAGTTTTATAGTATATTATTTGACTTGTCTTTGTCATGATATGTGTATTTATTTCTGTTGTTATTATATCTAGTTTGCACATATTGATAAAGACTTGATACAGTAGTATACTATTATAGTTTGTCTATATCTTAACATAGCATATGTCATACTAGTTATTATATATTGCGGTTACATGTTGATAAAGCCCGTAGGATCTTGCTTGACTACCAGCGTTGTGATGGCGATCATACTTGTGGGAGCAGGGTAGTCCATAAGCACATCCTTAAATGGTCCTTAGTCGCGTGAGTATCAAGACTGGGCATTGATACTCCAGAGTAGACTAGTGTATACGTTTCTAGCCCCGTCGAGGGATGGTTGGTCCCGCGGCCATTAGTCTGATGTACCTAGATCGTATACAGGTGCTCACTGGGTGTGAGTACACTGGACGGACTCACCGAGAACTTTCATATGGTACTATACCTATCGTCAGATGGAAGTTCTCAGGTGACATGTGTACAGGTTAGTCTTTGGACCTGAGATCGGCATTTGTCTCGTGTGAGTCCCACTGAGCTTTGATCACTACCCTACCATGGCTCTACTGAGTCATGCAAACAGGTTTTGGTTGGGTATAGTCTCAAGCCACATGGAGGCAGTGAGTGATTTTTGGGGATTCGTCTCTCCCGGTATTGGCAGTTGATATCGCACAGTGATCGATTGGTCAGGACCATAAGACCTTGGCCAAGGCAGTTGGGATTTACTGATAGGTTAATCAGTAGTTTTCCAGATTGGTCCTGAGCCATATCAGCACGACTTATCAGGTTATTAGGGTCTGACGTTCACCACCCCCTAGACCCAGTATGCGATACTCTTTGACGAAGAGACCGGACTGTACGGATATTGTCACGGAAAGGCTCAGTAGGAGTTCGGACGAGTTTGCTCGTCGACCTTCCTTTTCGAAAAGTACCTGGGTAGTCGTTACGTAAAGCTAGTGCCACTGACGTGTTTGTGGTTAAACCCACTGCCAGCATAGTGTCGAGTCTTTAGAGTCATACACAGAGAGTTTCCCTGAACTGGGCAAAAGGTGTAGAGGCTGTATGGTTTTACGGCAGGGCTTTGATCACTTAAGTACACTTGTGCGCATATGATGATCGGGCGGATAATACTAGTGGGTTTTGGTTTAAGCCAGATCCTAGTATTATATTGATGGATCGGTTTCGTCTCTTTGTATTCGTGTTTCTCGGAACACGAATGCGGGTATGTATATACGGATGAGAGGAGCACAGAAGGAGACAACTCATTAGGATTTTGATGATTACTTGATTAAAATAATTATGAGGTGGAGCAAAGTATTTGTTGTTTTGATAAATGATAATTGAGGCATGGCTACTAGTTTTGACTACTTGAATTTGTTTGACATTTTGACTTGGCTTGACCACTTGACTTGGTTTGACTATTCGACCTGGATATTTTGGTGAGATGTTTTTGACCAAGATATTTTGGTGAGATATTTTGTGACCTAGATATTTTTGGTGCCATGCTTGTGGTCATGTCAAGGGAGCCATCTCATTTATCATTTATCTTTATCATTTGTAAAAAATGATTTCTCTCTCCTCAAGTGAGCTCTCATGTTAGCTCTCTTCTTCTTCCTCACTACAAACCCTAAAAGCTCTCATGTGTTGAGAATTCTAGGATTTCAAGAGACAAATAAATCCATCTTCATACTCTACACACTCTAGTCTACTTAAATTAGAAAGCTAAGTATTCTAGTTACCTCAATCGGGAGGTAGGAGCTCTTGGTAGGCACTCTCGGGTGGATCATCATTGACGCGAGGAGGTCAAAGTTTAAGCACGATCCATACTTCCATCGAGGAGCTTAAGGAGAGGATCAAAGACCCGAAGGACTTGGATTCTTTAGGTATACTTCCTATCATAGTAGATAGAACCCTTACATGTTAGTTATGGTTAAGATCCGGTTTAGGTTTATTCTAGCGCCAAGTTTCTAATCGTAGAAAAAAATTTGTTCCGCATTTGGCCACAAAAGTTGGCCGGGACGCTAGCGCAACTCTTCAGCAAGCATGGGCTTTATCATTTGTTTATTTCTCTTGACTCACTATTCAAGCATGGTTGCAATTTCTTATTGCAATTTAGTCCATGCTTAAATAAGTGAGGTCAGGGGGTTGCCATTCAACAATTCATTCTTGACTTGAGTTATTTTTCTTTAGCTCCTTGAGCTCATAAGATGAATTCTAGCATTCTCCATTTTCTTCACCTCATACTTCAAGCTCTAAACCCTCACGTGTGATGTAAACCATAGAGCTTGAAACTCTAGTGAGCAATGTTGAGCAACATTTAATGAGTTGTGCGACTTTGTAGTGTTTGATTTATCCGATTGTGAAATGTCCACATCAAGTGAAACCACACCCAATCCTTGTGATCTCTACACTTCCACTCTAGAACCAAAATTAATTGAAAACCATGCTTCTGATGAGGTGTCAAAGAATTTTAACATTCACTTGATTAAGGATATTGACATTGGGGATATATTGGATGATGAACCCATAATTTTGGATGAGTTTTTCTAACCAATTCATCAGGTCCTTTCACTTCCGTGTGGACATCATCTCGAACCTTTAACTGTTTTTCCGAACCCCATATGCGTCTGGAAATTGATGATAAATGCATGACCGAAAAGCAGAATGAAATTCAGCCTTCATTTCCCACATCTGGTTCAGCAATACTCGACACAAAAATTCGTTTACCCATTTCATCACCCAATTCCTTTGGTTCTTCTTCTAATCTTCCTTTAATTTTAGCGAGTGTTGATGAATCACACTCCGACATTTCGAGTTCAATAATTCTAAAAAAACACTTGATTTAGATACTTTTGAGAATGAGGTAGATGAGTTTTTCAAATCTCCTACCTCCATAATTTTTGAAAAATCAAGTGTGTTGAATTCTGGCGCGCACTTATTGACATTGAAACGTTCAATCGGGCCATCGATGAATGTTTCGATGATATTTTCGACGACGAACTCGCATTCCTAAACGACACGGATTTTCTGATTAATCAACCTCTACCCGAAGAAGTTGAACCACCACCATTTCTTCTTATCTCATATGAGAATGTGACTATTCTACCCATTCCTAATCATTCACATTCTCGTTTCCGTTAACCATTACTGTTTCTTCTCTAACAACCGAGACGGAAACCATACCACCTCTTATCTCCTCCCCACTTCTTCAAATCTCTGATCTTCCACCAACTATATTGTTATATTGATAAATTCTTTGAATGGTTGGTGGTGACTTTTGGTCTTTGTAAACTTTTATATTGACCAATAACTTTAACCCCTCCCCCCCCCCCCCTCATAATTTTAAAGGCTTAATACTATTTTACTCAAGTTTGGGGGGATATATTTTAAATCTTGAAAGAAAATAAATTTTTACATAATTATGAGCCAAAAATAAGTTTGGGGGAGAATTTCACTTTCATTATTCATGTCCTCGTTATTAATTTTTTCTCCTAAGTCTACAATTTTTTAAGCTTAACAGATGATATCAGTGAGGACACTGCTGCAAACAAGTTTGGGAGAGGTTTGTGTTTATTTACGCGTTATTTTGCATTATAATAAATATAAGCACAAAAAAATTTTGACAATGAAAGTTTGAAAGTGAAAATTTACATATGAATGATAGGAATAGTTTAAGAAAATTAAATGTTTCCTTAAAAGAAACTGGTAATAAGTAGTTATGAGCTGTTATCCCAAGGGTAAGTAAGATGAAGGAAATTTCAAATCTGAGAATAAAAATAAGTCGAAAGAATAGTCCATATTCTTGAGGCCAAACATTTGAACGTTGATTCCCGACTATACGTACTTGCACATATCTTGAAGTTTGGGATAGTAGAGGATACCTTGAAATGCTCTTGTCTAAAAGACATAGTATGAAATAAATATATATATATATATGGTGAAGAAAAATGAACATTGGTTTTGTAATTGCTTAAGGCAGCATAAAAAAAATATATAGCGACGGTGCTTTATCACCTAGTGCCTTAGACCAACAGGTTTGGGAGCCACTGCTAAGCCTTAGGTGTTGCAAAACGAGGATATACTCCTAAATGCGCGAGCACATTTTGTAATCGGTTGGTTGGTAGTTCAAAAAGTATTAACGGTCGCATGAAGAATGTGTGCGCAATTCCATCTAAAATATTCACCGACTATAAAGCACTTTGGAAGATGGACAAAAGTATGATAGTTTGAATGAATTCTCTAATTGTATGGATGTTTTTTACACACACGTAGGGGTATATGATCGATATTTGGAAGAAATGTAGGGGAAAGACTAAAGACGATGTTTTATTGAGCAATAATGTGATTTCTAATATCTTTTCATGACCATTAAGATAAGGCTCATGACAACTGAAAAACTAGTATAGTTGAAAACTCTTATTTTCAAGTTCTTTCTTTTATAATTCTTATCTTTGTGTGTAACTTTCATCTTCTTTCTTTTATTATAGGATTTTATGGGTGTAATCCGCTGAAAACCATCAGAAGACAACACTCCTCCTACTAGGGACACCTAGAGGTTTAACGGCTTGTTGCACGTGCTGAGTGCAATCGTGTTGCCTGCGAAAGTGTGCTACTTAGATTTTTAATTTTTCTTTTTCTCCCTCTCTTGAATAAATAGTTTGTTCGGGATGATCAAAATTAAGTTTGGATGTATTTGTTCAGTCGAAAATATCGCGCATTTGATATAACATTTTCCTTACCTTTGATAAATATTTAAAGGTGTTTATTATAAATATAACACATATGAAGGTTTATCTGTAAAAATATCTATTGTCATATGCTTATATATTATAATTAACATTATGAAGGAAAATGTATGCATATAATATTTATATAATATTTTTTATTATGCATATCATATCAAATATTCTAATCAAGATTCTTTAAAAGATATAATATCATACAAATGGTTAGAATAATATCTCTATAATAAATATTACTAACATTATTCGTGGAGATATTATGCAAGATTTAGCTCAGGTCAGGAGATCGGGATATTGAGATGTCAGGAATCAAAAATCTGCCGATGAAGTTAAATAAAATCGAAGAATCAATACGGGCAGAGACTCAGGAAATATTTTTAAATTGCAAACATCACATAAATCTCCATGTGTCACAATGTAAAATCCCCAGAAGTTTGAAACCATAAATCATCCAAACGACCACTCTTCCGCGGCTATAAGCCCTATTAAGCGGCGGATCCGCGGCCGATCCCACGAGTTAGAGTGTGGGATTTTTTTGGTAGGATCTTCACAACAAACCCTAATATTTTGGATCTACAGTTTCTGGCTTTAGGACTACATAAAGGACCGAGGGCTAAACTTAGAAATCATCACCTTTTACACGAAACTAATCACCGTCAAAGAACAAGTGATCCACGACAGATCCGCGATTCGACGTGATAAGGCGGCGTGAGATTCGATGGAACATTTACTTCCTACGAGGCAGAGATCGAAAGCAACTTCTTCTTCCTTTTGTAATCTAAACTCGAAGGTTTTGTAATTGTGAAGTTTATTAATAAAGGTAGATCAGATTTATTAGTATGCATTTATTTTCTGTATTTATATTATGATCTCTATCCGTTCTTCTTCTTCTATCTCCATCATGCGTGAGTAATTCTCCGCTTGATAGGGTTCGTAGGATTAGGGTAGAACAATGGATGAGAAAATATTTTAACTTCTTTTAAATCTTATGAATTTTATAAATTTTAGCAAAAGAATCGTTAACATCCTTATCGGGTGCACTACCAATTTATTACTAGTCTCGATCACGATTTGAGATCAGATTAATAATTGTTTTGTTAAGAGCTAGACATGAATAGAGATCAATGAAAAGACATGGGTCAATAGTGTGGAAACACTAGTTTCTTCCAAGAACCCTAATCCTCATTCATCACTATCAATCTAGTTTAAAATCTATCAATAGATAAAAGGAGTAATCTTTATTAGTCACCCATGACTACTAAATCCTAACGAACCCTACAAGCTTTCTTCTTATATATTCTACATTCGTGTTTAATATAGATCTAGAAACTATTATCCTTTCTTCTTTTATTCTAATAAACTCGTCTAAAGCAAGATTAAAAGTTCCACTATCCCTGAGGACGACCCGTACGCATCTCGGCTAGCTTCACGCAACACCGTTATTGTTTGCGGTTACTACACACACTTTTCACATAAATCAATCAAATGGCGCCGTTACCGGGGATACGTGCGTAATTTTTTTTCTTGCTATTCGGATTGAATTCTTATTTGATCCATGTCATAAAATAAAATAAAACAGCAAATTGTGTATTTAACGATTAGTGTGCGAATTTTTGCGAGAATATCTGGTGTCACTGAAGTGAGGAGATAAAGTTTCAGAGACATTCATCAAGACCCAGAGGAACTTAGAAGGCTACTGTAGAAAATTCATCAGAAGAAAGCACCAAGGCACGGCGGAACCGCCGCACTATTGCACATTTAGCAGCGGAACCACGGCCACTTGGTGGATTTGCCTAACCAAACTTCTCTGGTATATTCCTCAACTCTTTCTTTCTTCTCTGAAAATCCTATAATCAATTTTTCTGCAGGATTCTTTGCAAATTATCGCCGCTCAAAAATCTTTTTTCGTGTTTTGTTTTGCGGTTTGTTTTTGCATATGTTTAATACGGATTTTAAGGGGCAAGACCACAATTCAGATGAGGTGGGGATTTCATCACCCTTCCTAGGCCCCACAAATCACAAAACGAGCATCCGCATCACCATACATTAATTAAAAAATATCTAGACCAAGAATTTAAGGTCCGTCGTGCTCAATTAGAAAAGAGGAAGGTCGTGGGTAATCTATCGCTTATCTGCATTTCTTTTATGGTATCTAGGGAAGTGTGTCTAGGAAAGTGGTTACTTAAATAGGCCCGCTATTTTCGGTGATTCGTATAGCGGATGCCTCCCACTTCCCTGACATTTACCAGGCCACAAGAGTGATAAAGAGGTAGTAGAGGATTAATCCTACGGCTTGTCCATTGGAAGTCAAAGTGCGGTCTAGTGCTTGACCAAGGTGGCCTTAGTTCTAGGCTTGCTTGTGCATTTTATGATTTGTTGAGTCAACCCTAAAGTCTCACTTTCAAACCAAAACAATCCAAATAGAGCTTAAATCTTTCCCTTATTACCATCTTTCCTCTTTCCTTCTTATAATGGGTAACCCAAACAAACGAACTCTTGCCGAGGTTTGCTATCCAGAACCAAATATTTCTTGTTTTCGTAATTGCTTCGGTCAAAATTCCGACTCTACCAAGTCTTTAAGAGATCTGGTAGAGCAAGCAGAAAGAAACAGTTGGACATCTCATTCCAGGTCCTATCAACCACATCAAAATTCTACATCTTCTTATGTTGATACTCCATTTAAAGCGTGTGAGGGAACTCCTAAACGCATGTCCATCGCTGAGCATATGATGAGGGCTAAAAGCCAAAGTTTATATCTGGTCAAACCGTTAGAACAACAAACACCATCACTTTCTAAGGAAGATATTGCTACTCATTTTGCGGCGTATATGACATCTATTGCCAGTCGCCAACCAACCAACCAATATCAATATTCTTCTTATCACAATATTGATCCTATTCCTGTCTAATTTTCACAACCATTCGATTCCTATCAATTCTACCCGACTTTTACACCTTCTCTAGACATTTCTTCTAAACAGTCATTTGGGAGTTTTACCTATCCACAAGAATTTCAATCTTCTGCTGAAACCCCTTACCGACCCATGTCTAGTCTTGAACGGACAGTGGAAGAACATCGGGTAGCATCGCGCCGCCACATAGAGAAATTGAATGCGTCCATGGCCGCCCTCATACAACCTAACGAACGAGCAACTAGTTTCCAACTAGCTCAAAAAATTTCAATGTATGATACGGCAATAGGACAAATTATGAATTTGGGTAGTAAGAGAGAGCGGTACACCCTTCCAAATCAAATCTTCCCATCCCAAATTGAAATCCACAACTCCAATTTCACAAATCTATCGAGTACACCAAACGATTCACCAATTGACGATAGAAGGTTTGATGAGTTATGCTATTTTGTAGTGTTTGATTTATCCGATTGTGAAGGGTCCATTTCAAGTGAAACCACACCCAATCCTTGTGATCTCTACACCTCCACTCTAGAACCGAAATTAATTGAAAACCATGCTTCTCATGAGGAGTCTGAGAATTTAAATCTTCACATGATTAAGGATATTAAAGCTAGGGATATATTGGATGATGAACCCACAATTTTGGATGAGTTTTCCTCACCAATTCATAGGGTCCTTTCAAATCCGTGTAGACATCATCTCGAACCTTTAACTGTTTTTCCCGAACCCCATATGCGTCTAGAAATTGATGATAAATGCATGATCGAAAAGCAGAACGAAATTCAGCCTTCATTTCCCACATCTGGTTCAGCAATACTCGACACACAAATTCGTCTACCCATTTCATCACCCAGTTCCTTTGGTTCTTCTTCAAATTTTCCTTTAATTTTAGCGAGTGTTGATGAATCGCATTACGACATTTCGAGTTCAATAATTTTAGAAAAACCACTTGATTTAGATACTTTTGAGAATGAGGTAGATGGGTCTTTCGAGTCTCCTACCTCCATAATTTTTGACAAATCAAGTGTGCTGAATTCTGGCGTGACACTTATGGACATTGAAACGTTCAATTGGACCATCGATGAAAGTTTCGATGATATTTTCGCCAACAAACTCACATTCCTAAACAACACGGATTTTCTGATTAATCAACCTCCACTCGAAAAAGTTGAACCATCACCATTTCTTCTTATCCCATATGAGAATGTGACTTTTCTACCCATTCCTAATCATCCACATTCTCGTTTCCGTTCACCATTATTGTTTCATCTCTATCAACCGAGACGTAAACCATACCACCTCTTATCTCCTCCCCACTTTTTCAAATCTCTGATCTTCCACCAACTATATTGTTATATTGATAAATTCTTTGAATGGTTGGTGGTAACTTTTGGTCTTTGTAAAGTTTTATATTGACCAATAACTTTAAACCCCCCTCATAATTTTAAAGGCTTAATACTATTTTACTCAAGTTTGGGGGGATATATTTTGGCTCTTAAAAGAAAATAAATTTTTACATAATTATGAGCCAAAAATAAGTTTGGGGGAGAATTTCACTTTCATTATGCATGTCGCCATTACTAATTTTTTCTCCCAAGTCTACAGTTTTTTAAGCTTAACAGAGGACACTGCTGCAAACAGATTTGGGGGAGGTTTGTGCTTATTTACGCGTTATTTTGCATTATAATAAATATAAGCAAAAAAAAATTTGATAATAAAAGTTTGAAAGTGAAAATTTACATATGAAAGATAGGAATAGTTTAAGAAAAACAAGAAAGTTAAATGGTATCTTAAACGAAACTGGTAATAAGTAGTTATGAGCCGTTGTTCCAAGGGTTAGTAAGATGAAGGAAATTGCTAATCTGAGGATAAAAATAAGTCTGAAATAGCCCCTATTCTTGAGGTCAAATATTTGAACGTTGATGCCCTACTATACGTACTTGCACACATCTTGAATCTTGGGATAGTAAAGAATATCTTGAAATGCTCTTGTCTAAAAGACTTAGTATGAAATATATATATATATATATATATATAGTAAAGAAAAATGAACACTGGTTTTGTAACTCACTCCTCGCATCGAGTATATATCACAAATCGCAGAATCGAGAAATCTCATGGTGGACGCATCAAATATCATATCAAGAGAAACCGGGTTTTCAAACAATACATAGTTTCTTGAAAATAACCCCACGGTTCTCAAATACATAAATCATATGAAATCCATATCTCAATGCGTAAAATCCATATAAAACTGATATATGCAACATAAAACATCAATATGAGCATATAAAGGGAAAACCGCTCTTTAAATTGAATCTAGCTTTAAAACATATCATGCGGTTCCCAAATCCTTCGAAAACAAATGCAGCATCATATGAGGTGTACATGTAAGTGTAGCAAGGTTTAAGTATCTACATGTAAGCAAGTATGTATGATGCATTTCATGAGCGCAATGATCAACAACTCAATATCACATATCAAAACAATACCACTTTGGGTACATACAACTATAGCGAAAGTATGCGGGTGTACAGGTTAATATGTGTGCATGATGTACATGTAACTGTAATAGACTATGTGGGTGTACATGTCAATATGTATTCAAGATGTACAAGTAGCTATAGTAAGGTATACGTGAAATGGATTAAGAGTTACTATCTTAACTATCCATGTCAAACACAAAAACACGTATGTAGGTGGTTTGTGCGTGTCATGGAAATTACTAACGATGTGGGTGTAGCATACAATTTAATACTCGTGCAACATGAACCATCAGTAACGTGTTATATCTAAAGGTACGAGTCAAGTACAACAGATAATGCTATGCAATGACATTCATATAAAAGTAACTAATATGCAAATGCATGCAGCTATCATATCATATTCGCCCCAACGCATAACGTCATACGGGCGATTTCCCCGTAGATGTTAAATCTACTCACCGATGGTCTCGAGCTATGAAAATCCGACCACCTGCTTCCCCTTGTCCACGGCACCCGAAGTCCCTGCTTGCGAACCAAAAATTTCACAAATACAACACATAAGCTAAATATCCTATAATGATGAAAAGACAACGAAACGTGATGAAAATGCCCGGAAAATTACACTGCGCGCTTAGCGCATCTATCGCGCACGACAACGGGCAAAAACCCTAACTAGGGTCGCTAAACTACAAAACACCAAGTCTAGACCCTGATCGTCCCGATCGCGCAATACAACACAAATAATTACGAGGAATACAATAGATATAATCTCGCAACGACCAATCGAACCCACGTCGGAAAAACCCATAAATCTAGTAAGCAACCTATCGTAATATTTCGCACTAGTTTCAAGCTAACGCAGATCTAGCGATTACAAACACCTTATAATAGCTTAACTAAGTTATCTAAACCATTCTTATATTTTTAACACTTGCTAATTAAGTTTTAACAAAAACCTAGTAAGCAAATTGCATAATTAAACAAAGTGTTCATTAGCAAAAATTAACATTTTCTACTAGGTTAATCTTCTCCAAAACACAAATTAACACTTTAAATGAACACTAATCTCTTAAACAAACTTTAACCCTAACATGAATTTCTTAAAACAAATATAAATGAATTAATCATGATTTAAAAGCTATACTAAACACATAATTAGCTAACTAAAATAGCTAGATTAAGATTAAAACAATTAATTATGGATTAAGGTAAGAAATTATACCTCCCCAAAAACACCAAAATGAAACTTAATCCATCATCTTAGCATCAAAAAAACCATGTTTTGTTGAAGATTCAAACTAGTTTAGTGAAGGGAAAAGATGGTTTTATTTTTTATTTAGGATTTTGTGGATTTATTTTGGAATTTTTGAAGTGTTTTAGTGAGCAAAATGAGAAGAAAAGAGCTTAACAAAATGATGGGGCAGAAATGGGGGCTCGGCCAAATGATGGGGGGTGTGAGTTGTGAAAAAAAGAGAAAGTTCTAGCTAATATCAATTAATGCTTCAATAAATGCTAATTAAAGCTATTTGCCACATTTTCATCTTTTCTTTTCTTTTAAAAAAACAAAAATTAGTCATCAAAAAAATATCTAGATATTTAAAAAGAAGTTTCCAACAATTCTAGTGATAAAAATTAATTTATTTTCAAGAGAAGAAATTTCCCGATTTACGTGCACAATTTACCGCTTAAAATAATATTTTATTTGGGAAAAATTCAAATTGAACTAAAACGTCCCATATACCCCCAAAGCTTGCGCACTAGCTTTATTTTTGCTAAACTAGGCTCTGGCAAGTCTATATGGTCATTTGAATACAGTCGGGTCAAAACGGAAAATACCGACAATTTAACCCTAAAACGGAAAAATACGCATAACGATTCTAAAACGTTACAATCTCCCCCTATAGAAATTCGCTCCCCGAATTAAAATTTCATACTAAGCGTACCTTCAAAGAGATGACGGAATTTCTTCCGCATCTCGCTCTCGGCCTCCCAAATGATCTCCTTACTAGTAGGGCTACGCCAAAGAACCTTCACAGACGGCAAGACCCTTGACCGAAGTTTCTTCACCTACCGATTCAAAATAACTACCGGATGCTCGGTGAACGAAAGATCGCGCTCAAGCTGAAGGGTCTCATGCTGAATCATGTGAGAAGGATCATGAAGGTATCTACGAAGCATCGACCATGGAACACAGGGTGAACATTCGAAAAACTGGGCCGGAGCGCCAAACGATAAGCAACAGAACCCACTCACTCAAGGATCTCGAAAGGACCTACAAATCTAGGACTGAGCTTCCCCTCTTCCCATATCGCATAACGCCCTTCATCGGAGAAATCTTCAGGAATACATGATCCCCCACTGCGAACTCAAGTCTGCGACGACGACGGTCGGCATAAGACTTCTTCCTGCACTGGGCTGCTCTCATCCTGTCCTGAATCAGCTGGATCTTCTCAGTAGTCTTCTGAACTAGCTGGGGTCCCAAAACCCGACTCTCACTAAGCTCGGTCCAACAGACTGGCGATCGACACTTCCTACCATACAAAGCCTCAAAAGGTGCCATCTGAATAGTCTCCTGAAAGCTGTTGTTGTAGGAGAACTCAATCAACGGCAAGTGACGATCCCAACTGCCACCAAAATCAAGCACACATGCACGGAGCATATCCTCCAGAGTCTGAATAGTCCGCTCCGACTGACCATCGGTCTGTGGATGAAAAGCGGTACTAAAATTCAGCCGGGTACCCAAAGCTTCCTGAAGCTTCTGCCAAAGACGGCTAGTAAACTGGGTGCCTCTGTCGGATACTATGCATGTTGGAACACCGTGCAAATGCACAATCTCATCTATGTACAACTGAGCATACTGAGCATAACCGAAAATGGTCTTCACTGGAAGAAAGTGAGCCGCTTTCGTCAACTGGTCAACAATCACCCAAATGGAGTCATACCCCTACTGGTCGTGGGTAGACCCACAATGAAGTCCATGGAAATATGCTCCCATTTCCACTCTGGAACGGGTAAAGGCTGCAACTCTCCAGCCGGTCTCTGATGCTCAGCCTTGACTTGCTGACAAGTCAGGCACCTCGAAATGAAGTCCGAAATATCGCGTTTCATCCCTTCCCACCAGTAAAAGTCTCTCAAGTCACGGTACATCTTGGTGGAACCTGGATGAACGCTAAAGGCCGACTGATTTGCCTGCTCTAGGATCTCGCGTCTCAACCCATCTTCATCTGGTACACATAAGCGAGTCACGCATCGTAGCACACCCTTGTAATCAATCATGAACTCCGAAACTCTTCCCTACCGAACAAGCTCAAGAATCTCAGTCAAACGGGCACCACTGGGCTGCGCCTCATGGGTACGCTCAAATAGAAGTGGACGGGCGCGGACATGAGCAAGCTGTCCCCCAGCGGAGGTGAACTCGAACTGCACTCTACTATCACATAAGAGCTGCCAATCTGCAGAAGACTGACGCTGAACTGCGCTCAACTGGGACAAGCTACCCCCGGGCCTACGACTCAAAGAATCAGCTACCACATTCGCCTTGCCCGGGTGATAAAGGATCTCACAATCATAATCCTTCACTAGCTCCATCCATCGACGCTGTTTCAGGTTCAGATCCCGCTGCTGGAATATATACTTCAAGCTCTTGTGATCCGTGAAGATCTGACATGACTCCCCGTACAAGTAGTGTCTCCAAATCTTCAACGCAAAGACCACCGCGGCCATCTCAAGATCGTGAATGGGGTAATTCTGCTCGTGCTTCTTCAGCTGCCTAGAAGCGTAAGCAATCACTCTATCGTGCTGCATCAATACACAACCGAGCCCCACTCGAGAAGCCTCACAGTAAACAACATAACCGCCTGATCCAGAAGGTAAAGATAGAACTGGTGCTGTCGTCTACCGAGTCTTCAACTGCTGAAAACTCTGCTCGCACGCATCCGTCCAAAGAAAAATATTGACCAGGAGCGCTAGGTTTTACCTTTCAGAGTGTAGGATGACCTTGGTATGATGGAGTAGGTAGCTAAAGCAGAGTGACATAGTGTGTGTATGTTCCGCGGCATACCTACGACACGGTTCTCCGCCTAAGTGACCTTAGGACTTATTGATTGATATTCCTCCGTGATGATATACATCTTTGTGATTCGATTCCTGTTTCCTTATCGAATCTTGTTTCAATTTCCAGCCTATATGCCGCCGAAGACTACGAGGGCACAGAGAGCAGCCGCGAGGGCCGAGGTCAGAGTTGACTCGTCAAAGGCGAGGACTGACCAGGGCGGTACGCCTGTTGTACCGGAGCACATTGCTATGATTGGAGCTGGTATGCAGGATCTGCGCCAGATAGTAAGGACTTTAGTAGAGACCATTCGAGCACAGGGGCAGACAGTTGTTCCACCCGTTACAGGGACCACGATGGTACCTACAGTTCCGGTAGTCGCAGTTACAGCTCCGGAGGTTATTACCGTGTCACTGACGGATTTTATGAGGCTGAGGCCTCCGGTGTTTACTGGCACAGATGTTACTGAGGATCCTTAGTCGTTCATCGACCGGATGGCCAGGATTTGTCGTTCACTCCGATGCTCAGATGAGAGATGGGTGGAGTTTGCCAGTTTTTGTCTGGAGGGTCTGGCCTAGAAGTGGTGTGAGTCCTTGGAGAGGGGCAGAGCCGTAGGTCTTGCTCCTATGACCTGGGTTGAGTTTTTGACGTCGTTTCTCGCCCGTTTTCTTCCACCGAGCATCAGGGATGCGCGAGCGCGCAAATTTGAGTCGTTACGTCAGACTTCGGGGATGACGGTGTCTGAGTATGATGTACTATTTACTGAGTTGTCGGTGTATGCTCCGTACTTGGTGGCGACTGAGGAGATGAGGGTGAAGAGGTTTGTTCGAGGCCTACTTACCCATTTGTTCCTAGCCATTAGCATTCAGCATTGCGACACGTATGCAGCAGCTGTGGATGCAGCCCTATTGGTGGATGAGCGTCTATCTGAGTCATTGGTCGTTCCGGAACACGAGGAGGGCTCGTATGGGTATAGCAGCCAGGAGGCAGAGGTTTAGATTCTGAGACAGAGTTTGATCAGACACTGGGGGTAGCAGAGATGTGGGACGTGGCCAGTTGTTCAGTACTTTTTCCTAGGAGGGTCAGCCGACGACACGTGGGTGTTTTGGATGTGGCAGTTTACAGCACCTAGTGAGAGATTGTACCATGGTGCGTCAGAGGGGGCCAGCAGTACCCCAAGTTACCTTACCACCTTCTCCGCCTCAGAGAGCGTTGCCTCTTATTCCTGTAGTTGCGCCGCGTCAGACTCCTGTTCAAAGAGGTCGTGGTCATGGGGGTTTTATAATGAGAGGTCGAGGTGGCGGAGGCAGAGGACAGCCAGTAGCCGGTAGAGGACAGGCTCGGGTTTTTGCCTTGACTCACCAGGACGCTCAGGCGTCCAATGCTGTGGTTTCAGGTACCCTTTCCGTATGTTCTTATGATGCACATGTTCTTTTTGATCCGGGATCTACGCATTCGTATGTTTCTACGCACTTCGTGCTGAGGTTAGGCCGAGAGTCGTGTTTGCTTGATCAGCCGCTTGTCGTGACTACTCCTGTGGGAGAGTCATTTGTTGCACGGCACGTGTTCCGATCGTGTGCTGCCCGTTTAGGAGACAGAGACCTGTCCGTCGACTTGATCCTTCTTGAGATGTTGGACTTCGACGTTCTGTTAGGCATGGACTGGCTAGCTACTTGCTATGCGTCCGTGGACTGCCGCGAGAAGACAGTTAGATATTGTTTTCCCGGCGAGTCAGTGTTTGTGGTGCAGGGGGACCGTGGTGCCGCCCCTCACAATTTGATTTATGTCCTGTGCGCTAGTCGTCTTTTGAGGAGGGGATGTCGGGGATTCTTGGCTTTCATTCATGATACTGGGACCACAATAGAGTCATTGGACCAGGTTTCTACCGTGCGAGAGTTTCCCGATGTTTTTCCCAATGAGTTACCTGGGTTGCCGCCAGAGCGCGATATTGAGTTCTGCATTGATCTGATTCCTAGCACGGAGCCTATTTCTATACCGCCTTATCGGATGGCTCCGGCAGAGCTTAGAGAGTTTAAAGATCAATTGCAAGAGTTGCTTGATTTGAGACTTATGCGTCCGAGTGTTTCGCCGTGGGGAGCTCATGTTCTGTTCGTCAAGAAGAAGGACGGCAGTTTGAGGCTGTGTGTGGATTATCGTCAATTGAACCGAGTTACGGTGCGGAACAAGTATCCTTTATCTCGCATTGACGATTTATTTGATCAGCTCCAGGGTGCGAAACATTTTTCTAAGATTGATTTACATTCGGGTTATCACCAGCTGCGGGTTCGGAATGATGATATTCCGAAGACTGCTTTTCGTACGCGCTATGGGCATTATGAGTTTTTGGTGATGTCGTTCGGAATCACCAATACGCCAGCAGCGTTCAAGGATCTGATGAACCGGATTTTCAGGCCGTTCCTCGACCAGTTTATTATAGTGTTTATTGATGACATACTGGTCTACTCTAGGAGTCGTGAGGAGCATGAGCAGCACTTGAAGATTACATTGCAGATATTGAGAGAGCACCAGCTGTATGCTAAATTCTCAAAGTGCGCATTTTGGCTTGATAGTGTTGACTTCCTGGGTCATGTGGTGGCTGGTGATGGTATTCTTGTAGACTCGAGGAAGATAGAGGCTGTACAGTTTTGGCCCAGACCTGTATCGGTGACTGAGGTCCGCAGCTTTTTAGGCTTAGCTGGTTATTATCGCCGTTTTGTGCAGGATTTCTCAAGTATCGCTGCACCGCTGACTGGACTGACCCGGAAGGGAGTTACTTTTCTTTGGACTGATGCGTGCGAGCAGAGTTTTCAGCAGTTGAAAACTCGGTTGACGACAGCACCAGTTCTATCTTTACCTTCTGGATCGGGCAGCTATGTTGTTTATTGTGATGCTTCTAGAGTGGGGCTCGGCTGCGTTTTGATGCAGCATGATAGAGTGATTGCGTATGCTTCTAAGCAGCTGAAGAAGCACGAGCAGAATTACCCCACTCACGATCTTGAGATGGCCGCGGTGGTCTTTGCATTGAAAATTTGGAGACACTACTTGTACGGGGAGTCGTGTCAGATCTTCACAGATCACAAGAGCTTGAAGTATATCTTCCAGCATCGGGATCTGAACCTGAGACAGTGCAGATGGATGGAGCTAGTGAAGGATTATGATTGTGAGATCCTTTACCACCCGGGCAAGGCGAATGTGGTAGCTGCTGCTTTAAGTCGTAGGCCCGGGGGTAGCTTGTCCCAATAGAGCGCAGTTCAGCGTCAGTCTTCTGCAGATTGGCAGCTCTTGTGTGATGGCAGAGTGCAGTTCGAGTTCACCTCCGCTGGGGGATAGTTTGCTCATGTCCGCACCCGTCCACTGCTATTTGATCGTATCCGTGAGGCGCAACCCGGTGATGCCCGTTTGTCCGAGATTCTTGAGCTTGTTCGACAGGGTACAGTTTCGGAGTTCATGATTGATTACCAGGGTGTGCTACGATGCGTGACTCGCTTGTGTGTACCAGATGCCGATAGGTTGAGACGCGAGATCCTAGAGCAGGCACATCAGTCGGCCTTTAGCGTTCATCCAGGTTCCACCAAGATGTACCGTGACTTGAGAGACTTTTACTGGTGGGAAGGGATGAAACGCGATATTTCAGACTTCGTTTTGAGGTGCCTGACTTGTCAGCAAGTCAAGGCTGAGCATCAGAGACCGGCTGGAGAGTTGCAGCCTTTACCCGTTCCAGAGTGGAAATGGGAGCAGATTTCCATGGTCTTCATTGTGGGTCTACCCAAAACCAATGGGGGTATGACTCCATTTGGGTGATTGTTGATCGGTTGACGAAAGCGGCTCACTTCCTTCCAGTGAAGACCACTTTCGGTTATACTCAGTATTCTCAGTTGTACATAGATGAGATTATGCATTTGCACGGTGTTCCCACATGCATAGTATCCGACAGAGGCACCTAATTTACTAGCCGTCTTTGGCAGAAACTTCAGGAAGTTTTAGGTACCCGGTTGAGTTTTAGCACCGCTTTTCATCCACAGATCGATGGTCGGTCGGAGCGGACTATACAGACTCTGGAGGATATGCTCCGTGCATGTGTGCTTGATTTTGGTGGCAGTTGGGATCGTCACTTGCCGTTGATTGAGTTCTCCTACAACAACAGCTCTCAGGAGACTATTCAGATGGCACCTTTTGAGGCTTTATATGGTTGGAAGTGTCGATCGCCAGTCTGTTGGACCGAGCTTAGTAAGAGTCTGGTTTTGGGAGCCCATCTAGTTCAGGAGACTACGGAGAAGATCCAGCTGATTCAGGACAGGATGAGAGCAGCCCAGTGCAGGCAGAAGTCTTATGCCGACCGTCGTCATCGCAGACTTGAGTTCGCAGTGGGGGATCATGTATTCCTGAAGATTTCTCCGATGAAGGGCGTTATGCGATTTGGGAAGAAAGGGAAGCTCGGTCCCAGATTTGTAGGTCCTTTTGAGATCCTTGAGCGAGTGGGTTCTGTTGCTTATCGTTTGGCGCTCCCGCCCAGTTTTCCGGATGTTCACCATGTGTTCCATGTGTCGATACTTCGTAGATACCTTCATGATCCTTCTCACATAATTCAGCATGAGACTGTTCAGCTTGAGCGCGATCTTTCGTTCACCGAGCATCCGGTAGTTATTTTGGATCGGCAGGTGAAGAAACATCGGTCAAGGGTCTTGCCGTCTGTGAAGGTTCTTGGCGTAGCCCTACTAGTGAGGAGATCACATGGCAGGCCGAGAGCGAGATGCGGAAGAAATTCCGTCATCTCTTTGAAGGTACGCTTAGTATGAAATTTTAATTCGGGGACCGAATTTCTATAGGGGGGAGATTGTAACGTTTTAGAATCGTTATGCGTATTTTTCCGTTTTAGGGTTAAATTGTCGGTATTTTCCGTTTTGACCCGACTGTGTTCAAATGACCATATAGACTTGCCAGCACCTAATTTAGCAAAAATAAAGCTAGTGCGCAAGCTTTGGGGGTATATGGGACGTTTTGGTTCAATTTGAATTTTTCCCAATTTTAATATTATTTTAATGCGGTATTCGCTTTTTGGGAAATTTCTCTTTTGTAATCTTTTCCATAAATCAACTTGAGTTAATTCAAACCTTCCTACTATATCTAGATACTTGTGTTGACTAGGATTTAAAGTTAAAGAAAAGAAATGAAAGAATCAAATAGGTGGCATGTGCATGCATGTTCATTAAATGGCATTAATGAGCATTTATCACTAGAAATAGCTAGGAAATTCCCTCACCTCCTTACTTGGCCGTGCTCCTTCCCTTTCCTACTGCCCTTGATCATTTCCTTTCCAATTTGCATCAATTCAAAGCTTTTAAATCTCCAAAAATCCCAAAGAAATCACAAAAATACCTCGAGTCTTGATTCTTGCTCTTTGATCACTTGGAAACTAGGAAAGCTTGGATCTTGAGCTAAATTCGTTAGGTATAATCCCTACACTGATAAATAGTAGTTTTTATGTCGTATAGCTCGTTGAATATGGTTTAGAACACTTTAAATATCGATTAGTGCAATATCGTGTTTTAGTGTCGTTTTAGAGCCTTTGTATCTGCTGTGATCTGGAAAATTTAGTGAGAGACCAAACAAAATTTTAGTGATATGCTAGTGACCCTGGAGCACTACCTGAGACACGAGGACCACCCCATCGACCGGGGCCGGCGTCCCCTTTGGCGAATTCCGGCGACGCCGGTTTAGTAGGGAGGTGCTGGGGTTTGGTTTTTGTGGGTAGTTGTCTGCTGTTGGTTAGGGGTGTTTAGTACTGTTTACTTTTTTAGTAATTACAGTATACAAAATCTGGGATCGTTTACCTATAATCTAGTGTTTTTGTGTCCGCGTGTTACGTTATCCGACACGAGTCGTGATCTGGTGCAGTTGCTGCACTTGAGTTGGTTTCGTAATATCGTTGCGCACGTTATCCACTTTACACACGCTTGTGAGTTAGTTTAGTGTTGGTGCGTTGTTTTAAAACGTAGTTTTACGTTATATTAGTCGAGTTCTGAGATTCTTTGCACTGTTTGTGTGTTTGTGAATTTATAGCGTCGCAAGCGGGGACTTCGGACGCTGCGAACATGGGGAAGTAGGTGGTCGGATTTTCATAGCTGGAGACCATTGGTGAGTAGATTTAACATCTACGGGGAAATCGCCAGTATGGCATTATGCATCAGGGCTGATATGATAGGATAATGCATATTAGTTAATTTCATATGAACGTCATTGCATAGTATTATCTGTTTTACCTTGACTTATACTTTTAGACATAACACATTACTGATGGTTCATGTTGCACGAGCACTATTTGTATGCTACATCCACACCGCCAGTAATTGCCATGACACGCACAAACCACCTACATACGTGATATGGTAGTGGATAGGGATAGTGGAGGTAGTAACTCTTATTCCATTGTCTATATGAAATACTGTGGACACATACATACGTGATATTGCATTGGGCAGGGATAGTTGAGGTGGTGAACCTTAATCCATTTTACGTGTACCCTACTATAGCTACTTTTACATCATGCATACATATTGACATGTACTCCCACATACTCGATTACAGTTACATGTACACCATGCACACATACTGACTTGTACACCGTATATTTTTGCTATAGTTGTATATACCCTAAGTGGTATTGTTTTGATATGTGATATTGAGTCACTGATCATTGCGCTTATGAAATGCATCATACATACTTGCTTACATGTAGATACTTAAACCTTGCTACACTTACATGTACACTTCATATGATGCTGCACTTATTTTTCGGAGGATTTTGGGAACCGCAAGATATATTTTAAAGCTGGATTCATTTAAAAGAGCAGTTTTCCCTTTATATGCTCATATTGATGTTTTATGTTGCATATATCAGTTTTATATGGATTTTACGTATTGTGATATGGATTTCATATGATTGATGGATTTGAGAACCGTGGGGGTATTTTCAAGAAACTATGTATTGTTTGAAAACCCGGTTTCTCTTAATATGATATTTGATGCGTCCATCATGAGATTTCTCGGTCCTGAGATTTGTGATATATACCCGATGCGAGGAGTGAGTGGGCCATGTGCGGGTACATGGTGGGTCCCGGTACGGTTCTCCTCGGCAAGATGTTCGTGGTACAGACGATGAGCCTGGAAGGTGGACAAGTACCTACCGGTGATAGTATTTATACTCGGCGGTTATCGTGGGGATACCGACCGGAGTGATGTACGACATATCGTCAGGGCCAGTCGTGGTGACAGCGCCTGAGTTATGAGTATTTACGTGTTGATGCTAGACACGGGTTTCATGATGTTTCGAGTGTCGGTGTTAGACACTCAGGTTTTCATGATTTTTACGTATCGTCGGTGGACATACGGGGTTGATATCCTCATACTTATATACATATATATACACACAGGAATATGTTTTCATGATGTTTCGGTGTCGATATTTGACACTCAGGTTCCATGAGACTTACAGGATGTGAGGGCCGATCGGTGGATGCGGTGCCTGAGGATTTGGGATTTGATGTGTCAGTGAGGGACACTGGTGTTTTTCCATACAGATGATTTTGCATGAGATTTTATTGTATCATCCCACACACTCAGGATTATTTTTGATATGCATTACTTCATGTAGTTGTAGTACCCCGATGATGTACCTTTACATGATTGTTGCATATTCACTTATCATACTTATGCTATCGGATTACATGTGATAGATAGATAGCTGTTCGTGCATACTTGTGATTACAGTATGATATTATTTACTATTCACGAGTTGGCAACTCACTCCCGTTGTGCCACAGTGTTTTGCAGGACTTACTCTCTGAGTGGTCGCGACAGGGCGTCTTATCATCTCTACTTTTGTGGATACCGCTACGTTAGGCTGTGAGGCCTTTGTTTTTAGGTGGGTTTACGGTATCTGTTTGTACATTGTACATCTTTTTGATTGGATCTAGTATTCTCCATCTACCATTGTTTGTATATGATTTAGGGACGACTTGTGAGCATTCGGTGTTGTATTATTTTGGTGACTTTGGGTGCCGTGCTCGTGGGAGCTGGTTTTGTTTTGGGAGAGTTTACTTCTTATTGCAGTCGTTTCTTTGATATTTCTTCGCTTCGGCGTCGTATACATGTTGTGGTGATTGTCTCCGCCGTTGGGCGTGATTTTGCTCCCGTTTGGGATGTTTTATATATTATCTGTGTTGTACCCGTTTTTGGGGCCCGTTTGGGATGTTTTATATATTATCTGTGTTGTACCCGTTTTTGGGGCTAGTTTTTATAAAGGAGGTGCTGCCGATATTTTTAAGAAGGAAAACTAGAGTTAGAGATTTAACTTGTGGTTTTACAAATGTTTAAAACTATGTTTTTCTCCGTTGATCCATATTTGGGTGGTTTAGATTTCTGGGTTTCGGCTTACTTGAGTTGTGTACGCCTGTAGACGTTACGTAGTTTAAGTGCCGGTTACGGGCCAAATTTTAGGTCGTGACAAAGTTCGTATTGCTTAAGGCAGCATAAAAAAATATATAGCGAGGGTGCTTTATCACCTAGTGCCTTAGACCAACAGGTTTGGGAGCCACTGCTAAGCCTTAGGTGTTGCGAGACGAAAATATACTCCTAAATGCGCAAGTACATTTTGTAATCGGTTGGTTAGTACCTCAAGAAGTATTAACGGTCGCATGAAGAATATGTGAGCAATTCCATCTAAAATAGCCACCAGCTATAAAGTACTTTGGAAAATGGACAAGAGTATGATAGCTTGAATTGAATTATCTAAGTGTAGGTCTGAATTTTACACACACGTAGGGGTATATGATCGATGTTTGGAAGAAAGGTAGGGGAAGACTAAAGACGATATTTTATTGAGGGATGATTTGATTTCTAACATCTTTTCATGACCAATAAGATAGGGCTCATGGTTGATTTCTAACATCTTTTCATGACCATTAAGATAGGACTCATGGCAACTGAAAAGCTAGTATAGTTGGAAACTCTTATTTTCAAGTTCTTTGTTTTATAGTTCTTATCATTGAATGTAACTTTCATCTTCTTTCTTTAATTATAGGATTTTGTGGGTGTAATCCACTAAAAACCCTCAGGAGACAACACTCTTCCTATTAGGGACACCTATAGGTTTAACGGCTTGTTGCACGTGCTCAGTGCAATCGTGTTGCCTACGAAAGTGTGCTACTTAGGTTTTTCTTTTTTCTTTTTCTCCCTCTCTTGAATAAATAGTTTGCTCGGGACGATCAAAGTTAAGTTTGGGGGTATTTGTTCAGTCGAAAATATCACGCATTTGATATAACATTTTTCTTACTTTTGATAAATATTTAAAGGTGTTTATTATTAAAAATATCTATTTTCATATGTTTATATATTATAATTAACATTATGAAGGAAAATGTATGCATATAATATTTATATAATATTTTTTATTATGCATATCATATCAAATATTTTAATCAAGATTCTTTAAAAGATATAATATCATACAAATGGTTAGAATAATATCTTTATAACAAATATTACTAAAATTATTCATGGAGATATTGTGCAAGATTTAGCTCAGGTCAGGAGATCGGGATATCGAGATGTCGAGAATCAAAAATCTGCTGATGAAGTTAAATAAAATCGAAGAATCAATACTGGCAGAGACTCAGGAAATATTTTCAAATTCCAAACATCACATAAATCTCCATGTGTCACAATGTAGAAGCCCCATATGTTTGAAACCATCAATCATCCAAACGACCGATCTTCTGCGGCTAAAAGCCCTATTAAGTGGCGGATCAGCGGCCGATCCAACGAGTTAGGGTGTGGGATTTTTTTGGTAGGATCTTCACAACAAACCCTAATACTTTGGATCTAGAGTTTCTGGCTTTGGGAAAATATAAAGGACCGAGGGCTAAACTTAGAAATCATCACCTTTTACACGAAGCTAATCACCGTCAAAGAACAAGTGATCCATGACAGGTCCGTGATTCGACGTGATAAGGCGACGTGAGATTCGACGGAACATCTACTTCTTACGAGGCAGAGATCGAGAGCAACTTCTTCTTCCTCTTGTAATCTAAACTCGAAGCTTTTGTAATTGTGAAGTTGATTAATAAAGGTAGATCATTAGATTAATTAGTTTGCATTTATTTTCTGTATTTACATTATGATCTCTATCCATTCTTCTTCTTCTATCTCCATCATGCGCGAGTAATTCTCCGCTTGATAGGATTCGTAGGATTAGGGTAGAACAATAGATGAGAAAATATTTTAATTTCTTTTAAGTCTTATGAAATTTATAAACTTTAGCAAAAGAATCGTTAACATTCTTATCGGGCGCGCTACCAATTTATTGCTAGTCTCGACCGTGATTTGAGATCAGATTAACAATTGTTTTGTTAAGGGCTAGACATGAATAGAGATCAATAAAAGGACAAGGGTCAATGGTGTGGAAACCTTAGTTTCTTCGAAGAACCCTAATCCTCATTCATCACTATAAATCTATTTTTAAATCTATTAGTAGATAAAAGGAGTAATCTTTTTTAGTCATCCATGACTACTGGATTCTAACGAACCCTACAAGCCTTCATCTTATATATTCTACATCCGTGTTTAACATAGATCTAGAAACTATTCTCCTTCCTTTATTCTAATCAACTCGTCTAAAGTAAGATTAAAAGTTCTATGTATCCCTAAGGACGACCTGTACTCATCTCGGCTAGCTACACGTGACACCGTTATTGATTGCAGTTACTACAACACTCCTTTTCAAATCACTAAATTCCACAACGATATCAAGTTCATTACGTTAAAGTTTTCTTAAGAACCAGCCGTAGCCCTCTGCCATTTTAGATAAGTACTATTTAGTATTCATGATGCATTTGTTGATCTCCGTCAAGGCGCAGTGTGCGGTAGCTGATTATTGCTTATCTGCTGCATATGATGCGATTGGATTAGGATAGTCGTACGGCCTTATTGACCTCAATCAAGGGTCGTGCGGGTGGGTTTATATAACACTTCAGAAAATATAAAATATTATTTTTGGAATGTAATATTAAAATAATATATTTCGCGAAAACTACCCGATTTGGGAATTTGGGGTTTTCATAAAATGGTATAAATATATATCAATATTTGTGAAATAATTGGAGATTAAAATGATTTATTCATTTAAATATATATTTATTGGATTTGGCATTTTTATAATTAATTATATGCAGTTTAAATAAAAATTGATTAGTGCACTACTAATCGCGATTAAGCCAAATCCGTGTTTCTACATTTTTCCATGATTAGTGCACCATGACATGTTACATTTTTGTTGCATATTACATTTTTGTTGATATTTGGCTTTAAAAAGAAAAAAAGAAAATGAAATAGAATAAAATAATAGGAATGGGAAAGAGAGAGAGAGAGTGACATGGCATGAATAATTGAGAGAGAGGGTGAGAATAAGAGAAAGAGAGAGAGGGGGCTGCCATCATTTTCTTCCCCCATTATTTTCTTCAACTCCTTCTTCAAGCTCCCCTCCACTTCTACCCTCAAGTATCATCTCAATTCCATCACCAAAACCTTATACTCGCTTCATTAAAAATGATCCCCACCTCATTCTCAACACTTTGGACCTTTTCAAAGATGGATTTTGAAGACATTGAGCAACTCAAAAAAATTCTTGAGTTGCCAAATGAGGTATAATTCTAGACCCTAGCTAATTTATTATGTTTAGTGTATTCTAGTTTAGTTTAGAATGTGATTAAGTGTGGATTGTGATCTTAGAAATTTCCTAGATGAGGTATAGGGTTTGAGTTGAGTTGTGGTGATGTGTAGTGGCTGTTACAAGACCGTAGTGGTGATTTTATGGCCTAGAACTGAGAATAGAACCCAAATTACGAACTTAGAAATTTATCCGTGTCGGTTTTGTGAAGTATGTTGGCCTACAGGGAATCTGGAGCAACCTGGGAAGTTTCTGAGTTAAACAAATAAGTCCAATGACCTATATTATTGACCAGAAGACCACCACCCAAGTTCGAGCCAGTTTTACCTTGATATGGCCGGCGAGCTCGGAAAATGGGGCATTGTCGCCGGATTTTTGTTAGGCAATGGTGCTGGGTTTTTGACTGTAGCTACTAACCCCTATTAACAACTCCCTGTACTTGCTAGTTTTATCCCATTTAACCTGAGCTAAAATCTGGGAGCATATTGGAGTGTTTTTGGTTATGTTTTCCGATATTGGAATTCTTGGTTTTGATATTTGATATTGTATTTGGTTGTTTAGAGTTTGTACGTCAACAACAAGGGTTGTTTGGTTGTTTTTGCATGTGTAGGCTGTAGGTTCTAACCTATGAGCGTACCATGTGCCGTATTGGTTTTCCGGACTTAATTTTAATAGCATTTGTGATTGTGTATTTATTGTACGTACCTTCTGTAAGTCCGTGTTGCCCACCCCGGTGCTTACGGGGAGGCGGAAAACATAATAAAAATCGGATTTTTAATGACTTAGGCAACATGGACTATGCTTGTGAGGATCTTTGCTAAACATAAACTAGCTAACCCTAACTACAAAGTAGCTAAGTGAAGAAAGGTTATACCTTTGGTCTTTAGTCCTTCTCTCCTTGCTCCTAGGTATGGTAGAAAGAGTTCACCTTGCTTGTCTTCTCCCGTCAAAGAAGGATCCACTTGAAAGCCACCACCTTTAGCTTCAACTCCAAGCTAGGAGTAACTAGAGTGCAAGAAATGCTAAGACTTGAACCCTAGAAGTGAGAAGAGAAGATCAAGAGAGGGTTTTTCTCAAGCTTTTTGTTTCTCAACACATGAGAGGGAGAGAGCTTGAGGGAGAGGATGAGCAAGAGAGAGAAATAGAATGAGAGAGTGAGAAAATAGTGAGCCATTCTCACTAATATGTGAGGATAATTTTAATTAGATAATTAGCTTGAAAATTGTCATGATAAATCATGAATTGACCATTATCATTTCATTTTTGCAAAGATCAAAGAGTATCTTCCAAATGAAATGATTATGGTCAAGTTGTCAACATGGTCAACAAGTCAATGAAGTCAAATTGTCAACAACAACCATGCACAATAATTAAGCTAATTATCAATTAACAATAATCCACACAAAAATAATAGGGTTAATAAAATGACAAATGCCATTAACCCAAAACAAGGTCCTCTCCCCCAATCTCAAGCAACTGTGCATACGCACCCGCATTCGTGATCCGAGGAACACGAATACCCTGAGAAAAACCAATCTCAAATCATATACTAGGATCCGGCTTAAACCAAAGCCCGCTAGTATAAACTGTCCGGACAGCAAACGTGCACAAGTGCGCGGATGCGAACGAACCCTGTCGCAAAACCATGCGACCTCTACTCGTTTTGCCTAAAGGCGAATAGCTCTCTGTGTGGGACTCTAAAGACTCGACACTACGCTGGCAGTGGGTTTAACCACAGACCGCAAGCGGCACTAGCTGTACGTAACGGTCCCCAGGTAGATGTCGATAAGAAGACTGACGAGGTGAACCCCATCTGCACTCCTACTGAGCCTGTATGTGACAGTCTCCGTACAGTCCGGTCTGTTCGTCTGATACATCGCATGGCGGGCCTAGGGGGGCGGTGAACGTCAGTCCCCTAATAGCGGTACAAGTCGTGTCGGAGTGTAGCCCAGAACACCCTGAGATAACACTGGAAACCTACCAGTATATCTCGCTTGCCCTGGCCAGGGACTACTCGTGTAATGGCTCTCCTAGACACAGCGCGATGTCAACCCCCAATACCGGGAGAGACGAATCCTGTCTAACCGTCACTGCCTCCAAGTGCTTCGGGACTGCACCCAAAAACTACCTGTTTGCACAGCTCCTTTGAGCCGTGGTAGGGTAGTAATCAAAGTGCAGTGGGAACACACTCGAGGCGAAGTGACAGTGTCAAGTCAGCGGACTAAGCTGTACTCATGTCACCTGGGAACTGATAACTGACGATAGGTATATTACCAACCAACAGTTCCCGACGAGTCCTGTCCAGTGTACTCGTAACCTAACGAGCACCCGCATACTATCCCAAGTACGACGTACTAACGGCTGTGGGACAGACCGTCTCCCACACTGGGATGAGAAGCGCATACGCTAGTCTACTCCGGAGTATCGATGCCCTGTCTCGATAGTCCAACGACCAGGGACCTGTATAAGGATGTGCTTATAGATTACCCAGCTCCCACGAGTGTGAGCGCCATCACAACGCTGGTAATCAAGCAAAGATCCTAAGGGCTCTACTAATATGTATACCAGCAATATGCTAAAAGAAACACATGCACATATTAAAGCAGAGACAAACCAAGTAGCATACTACCATTTCGAGCAAGATTGTATATACAACTGTGAATATCCCAAGCTTCCATTAAGTAATATACAAGCTAGTATGATACAGTAATGGCCTCTAGGGCATATACACTAACAATCTCCCACTTGCACTAAGGCCATGTACTGGCGTATCGAAGACCTATCATCTCGATCAGCCGCTCGAACTGAGTCTGGGGCAAGGCCTTGGTGAATGGATCTGCTGTGTTATCCTCTGATGCAACTCTCCGGACCTCGATCTCCTGGCGATCCACGATCTCCCTGATCAGGTGATACCGCCTTAAGATGTGTCTGGATTTCTGATGGGACCTGGGTTCCTTCGCTAAAGCTATAGCCCCGTTGTTGTCGCAATACAGAGGTATTGGGTCAACAATGGACGGAACCACCTGAAGTTCTTTCAAGAACTTCCTCATCCAGACAGCTTCTTTTGCGGCATCAGATGCAGCGATGTATTCCGCTTCCATAGTCGAGTCAGCAACGGTTTCCTGTTTGGAGCTCTTCCAACACACCGCCCCTCCATTGAGGGTAAAGACAAAACCCGACATGGACTTGGAATCATCCTTGTCACTCTGGAAGCTGGAGTCAGCAAAGGCCTCAATCTGCAGGTCTTTTCCGCCATACACCAAGAACATCTCCTTAGTCCTTCTCAGGTACTTGAGAATGTTCTTTACTGCTATCCAATGTTTCTCCCCAGGGTTTGACTGATACCTGCTTACCACACTCAGTGCATAAGCCACATCCGGTCTGGTACACAACATCGCATACATTATAGAGCCTACCGCAGAAGCGTAGGGTATAATAGACATGCGATCCCTCTCCAAATCAGTCTTGGGAGACATCTCTTTGGAGAGGGTGATCCCGTGACAAGCCGGTAGATTACCGCGCTTGGAATCTTCCATACTGAATCTCTTCAGTATGGTGTCGATGTACCTGGACTGCGAGAGTCCTAATATCCTCTTGGATCTGTCACGGTAGATCCGGATACCCAGAATGTATGAGGCATCACCCAGGTCTTTCATGGAGAACCTGTGTGACAAGAACCCCTTGACAGATTGTAGCATAGGAATGTCATTTCCTATTAAGAGAATGTCATCCACGTATAAAACGAGGAATACTACAGTTCTCGCTACAAATCTACAATAGATGCATGGTTCATCTGGAATTTTGATAAAGCCAAATTCTTTGACCGTCTCATCAAAACAGATGTTCCAACTCCGCGATGCCTGCTTGAGTCCATAAATGGACTTGAGCAACTTGCACACCTTTCCGCTGCTCCCACCCTGAATGAAACCCTCTGGCTGGTCCATATAGACACACTCCTCTAAATGACCATTTAGAAAAGCTGTCTTTACGTCCATCTGCCAAATCTCATAATCGTGGAAAGCAGCGATGGCAAGAAGGATCCGAATGGATTTCAGCATAGCTACTGGAGAAAAGGTTTCGTCATAGTCCAAACCAGGTCGCTGACGAAAACCCTTTGCTACCAGTCTAGCTTTATAGGTCTCAACCTGTCCATCTACACCAATCTTCCTTTTGAAGATCCACTTGCATCCTACGGGTTTTACCCCGTCTGGAGCAATGTCCAACGTCCATACTTTGTTGGTGTACATGGACTCCATCTCGGTCCGCATTGCATCCAGCCATTTTACCGAGTTGACGCTCTGAATGGCTTGCTGGAAGCTAGTAGGCTCATCACAATCTAGGATGCAGTCTTCTCTATCCCCGTCAATGAGGAAACCGTAGTACCTCTCGGGCGGATGAGACTGCCTACTACTCCTGCGGAGTGGCATAGGAATGTCCTGTTCTTTCGAACCTTCTGGTTCCTCTAAGCTTTCAGCAATGGTTTGTGGTTCTGGAATTTCTTCCAGTTCTACTGCGCTCCCGCTTATCTGATTTTCTAAAAACTCAGTTTCCAAGAAGCGGGCATGACGAGAAACAAGGACTTTTTGCTCCTCTGCGTAATAGAAGAGATACCCCTTGGAGTTCTTTGGGTATCCCACAAACTTGCACTGTACTGAGCGTGCCTCGAGCTTCTCCGCATGCTGCTTTTTTACAAAAGCTGGACATCCCCATGTCTTAAAGGATTTAAGACAGGGTCTCTTCCCACTCCACATCTGATATGGTGTGGTAGGCACTGTTTTAGTAGGAACTTGGTTCAAGAGATGTGCAGCTGTTTCCAGTGCATAACCCCAGAAAGATCGCGGTAACTCAGCCTTACTCATCATGGACCGTACCATATCCAATAGGGTTCGGTTCCGTCTCTCCGATACACCGTTGTGTTGCGGAGTGTATGGAGGAGTAAGCTGAGAGAGAATTCCATTCTCTTTTAAGTAATTCAGGAATTCGGCACTTAAGTATTCTCCTCCTCGATCCGATCTTAGGATCTTGATACTTTTGCCGGTTTGTTTCTCCACTTCACTCTTATATTCCTGGAACTTCTCAAAGGCCTCGGACTTATGTTTCATTAAGAAGACATAACCGTACCTTGAAAAATCATCCGTAAAAGTAATGAAGTAAGAGTAACCGCTTCGCGCATGTGTAGACATTGGACCGCACACGTCACTGTGTACGAGTCCCAAGAGCTCGCTCGCTCTTTCTCCGTGTCCAGTGAACGGAGCCTTTGTCATCTTTCCCATGAGACAAGATTCACAAGTGGCATAAGACTGATACTCGAACGGATCCAAGTATCCTTCTTTATGTAACTTAGTCAACCGTGTCTCATTGATGTGACCTAGTCTACAATGCCACAAGAAAGCCTGATTAATATCTGGAGACTTTCTTTTATGTGTATTCTGGATATTGAAAACCTGTGGTTGGTTTAAAACGTAAATACCGTTGTTTAATGTACCTGACCCAATCAAAACTTGATTAAGGTGAATGTTCACTACATTACTTACAAATGCAAATTCATAACCTTCTTTAGATAATAAAGATACAGAAATGATATTACAGGTTGCATTTGGTACATAATAACAACTACGCAAAACCAAAAAGTGTCCATCTGATAATCCCAGGTGATAGTCCCCCACGGCCTCTGCATCCATGCTAGCACCGTTCGCAACTCTGAGGGTCATGTCACCTGCCTTCAAAACTCTACGCTTTCTCAACGCCTGCAAAGAATTACAGATATGAGATCCTGATCCGGTATCCAATACCCAGGATGTAGAGTTTATTGATAGACAGTTTTCAATAACATACACACCTGAAGCTGAAGCTGCAACTTGCTTCAAATCCTGTGTTCTGGCTTTCCAAGCCTTGCAATCTTGTTTCCAGTGGCCACTTTTGTGACAATAGAAGCATTCTTCCTTCCCCACCAGCTTCCCCGCTACCTTTGTTGCTTTACCCTTTCCCTTCGTATCCACTTTACCGACACCGCCTCTTGGTTTGGCGGGGGCTTTCTTCTTCTTGCCCTTGGCTTTCGCCCTGGACCTAGAAGAGGAAGATCCTCCTACAAACAAAGTGGATGTCTCCCTACCCTTCTGTAGGGTGCCCTCAGCAGTCCTCAACATGTTCAGAAGCTCGGCAAGTTCAACCTCCTTTCCTTGCATGTTGAAGTTAAGAATGAACTGGGCGTAAGTGGAAGGAAGGGACTGGAGAATCAAATCGGTATAGAGTTCATTCTCCAACGTGGTCCCAAGGTCTGCGAGCTCCTCTATGTAGCCGATCATCTTAAGCACGTGGTCCGCTACCGATGATCCGACGGCCAACCTTGCCGAAAAGAGCTTCTTCGACACTTCGTATCTTGCGATACGAGACTGCTCTCCATACAGTTCTTTTGTATGGAGAAATATGGACTCTAGGTCCATATTCTCGTGCCTCCTCTGATGGTCGTTGTCCATCGAGGCTAGTACGAGGCATTTGGCCCTCGCGCAATCTATCTCCCATGTCTTACGGATTTCTACATCCGCGACGCTGGAGGTGGGACCTGGGACGGGGGGAGCTTTGGTGGTAAGTATATACCCCAGCTTGTCATAAGTGATAGCCATCTTGACATTCCTGAGCCAATCTTTGTAGTTTGGCCCTGTCAATATATTTTTATCTAACAGTAACTTAAGTCCGGTCATGTTGAATGGTCGCTGCAATTAGGAGAGAGAAAAGAAACACTTTAGCATGATGCTCTTGCAAGTTTAGAGTGGTTTTTAGTTTGTCTAAAACGGATGGCTCCCACTGTTTCTCGAATCCCTTCTCAAACCGTAAAGAAAAGGATTAGCCGGGATCATTCTCACCGTACAATACTTACTTAACCGTTCAGCCAGGCCAGTGTCGGTACTTCGAGGGAGGTTTTCCAACGCTTTCGCGAAGTTCCTTAATTAAGTAACCTCTTTTCCCTGTGGGTGTAGCCCCGCTAACACCTTTCTAGGCACCTACTAGGTTTATAGCATTGATCGTTAAGTGAGAGTTTTCCCGAGGAGTAGCATATACTCACAGTAGGATCGGGATCCAAATATCATTGCGTGATAAAACCGAAGGAATCCTACCAGAATCATCACACTCCAAATGGTATGCAAATCTAGCAAGTTTCAGTACTTATGAAACTCCCGATGTGGATTTTTGCCCCATGCTCTTATGACCTTGACTAAGGCCAACAAATCATAAGTCACATGTCAAGTTCTACCCGTCGTTATCCAGGTTAATTTGAACCCACCCGTATCCACCCTTGACTATGGCCAACAAGGCAATACGACTGTCTCAAACCAACGCATTCTATCTATGCAACATATGAATACCCACCAGCTACCAAACACTGTGCCTTGACTAAGGCCAACAAACACAGCTTGAATACCGTTGAATATTCATATGAAACGACGGAGGGCTACGGATGGTTTTGGCGAAACCGTGAACGTAGTGAACTTGATATAATCGATGGAACGAGATAGCTTTTAAAAGGAGTGGTTCAAGCTCCGCGTTTAAAAGTTTAGTTTTTGAAAAGAACCGAGTGGTTTTCAAAGTGTTCCAATCGACTTTTACTTGGTTTATTTCTTGCATTAGTTCTTTTAATGCGTCCCATCATTTAAACCTACCATTGCAGAAAACAACCAAAATATGACGTACGCTTATGCCATTCGCATTCGCCACGGGGCCCCGTCATCACCCGTTAGGTTACTTAACTAACGACAGAGCGGGGGCTGGGCTAGCACGGCTGTAAAACATAAGCAACACCTAAATAGTTATTATATATAAATATATAGCAATGATAGACATTACAGATCACAGATGAATACATTGGATATACTAGGAATCCGCAATGCGTTCGAGCCTGCAACGCAAAGCGGATTACACGGTCGCGGTGAATAGCCAAAACCCCACCCAAGACCCCTACGGGTGCGGCAAACTACCCGCCAAGCACCCGAAGCGAAGCAACCTCCCTCACCACCGTGAGTAGGCCACTCGGCACTTCGAGATACCCGGTAGTTTGTGCACCCCCTCCATGGGTCTATCCTAGGAGCAAAAACAGTAAAAAGAATTATACAATGACGGCTACAACCCCGACCCGGTTGTGCGGCCATACAAAGAATATTATTACATCAATTTACATGTTACAAATGAATGAAAGAAAAAACAACGCTCATCTCACATCCACCCCGGCCATTCACCCGCGACAATCCAATCCATTCATATCCACAAACCAATAACAATCACAGATCATGTATAACCCCGACTAATCGTCTTATAGCGATTAGCCGACGTTCAATACATGCAAGCATTACAGATATAACCGATATAGTTAAAGTGCAGTGAAGTTCGGAAAAATACGGAATTATAGGACCCCAAAAGGAAATTTCTTTTCTGGAAAATCTGGGTACATATAATATATCCTAAAAATCCCAAAACCAACAACAACACACTCTGCACGAAAAACGATGCGCCGATAACCACAATCCGCGGCGGTTCCGCCGCATAAACCTACTTAATGCGGCGGAAGGGCGGCGACTTGAGGGAATTGGGGTATCGTTTTTCTTGGGTGTATCCACAAAACCCTGAGACGATTTTACATGTATACAGTTTTTCATTTTGAGCAGAAATAATTTTAACAGAAACTTGGATTTTGTAAAAGTTTGGTTTTGTGATTTTTCCGGTTCCGAACTTCGTCACACTTAACTACTTAACTAGTTTAGGTTTAGTTAGGCTCTGATACCACTGTAAGTCCGTGTTGCCCACCCCGGTGCTTACGGGGAGGCGGAAAACATAATAAAAATCGGATTTTTAATGACTTAGGCAACATGGACTATGCTTGTGAGGATCTTTGCTAAACATAAACTAGCTAACCCTAACTACAAAGTAGCTAAGTGAAGAAAGGTTATACCTTTGGTCTTTAGTCCTTCTCTCCTTGCTCCTAGGTATGGTAGAAAGAGTTCACCTTGCTTGTCTTCTCCCGTCAAAGAAGGATCCACTTGAAAGCCACCACCTTTAGCTTCAACTCCAAGCTAGGAGTAACTAGAGTGCAAGAAATGCTAAGACTTGAACCCTAGAAGTGAGAAGAGAAGATCAAGAGAGGGTTTTTCTCAAGCTTTTTGTTTCTCAACACATGAGAGGGAGAGAGCTTGAGGGAGAGGATGAGCAAGAGAGAGAAATAGAATGAGAGAGTGAGAAAATAGTGAGCCATTCTCACTAATATGTGAGGATAATTTTAATTAGATAATTAGCTTGAAAATTGTCATGATAAATCATGAATTGACCATTATCATTTCATTTTTGCAAAGATCAAAGAGCATCTTCCAAATGAAATGATTATGGTCAAGTTGTCAACATGGTCAACAAGTCAATGAAGTCAAATTGTCAACAACAACCATGCACAATAATTAAGCTAATTATCAATTAACAATAATCCACACAAAAACAATAGGGTTAATAAAATGACAAATGCCATTAACCCAAAACAAGGTCCTCTCCCCCAATCTCAAGCAACTGTGCATACGCACCCGCATTCGTGATCCGAGGAACACGAATACCCTGAGAAAAACCAATCTCAAATCATATACTAGGATCCGGCTTAAACCAAAGCCCGCTAGTATAAACTGTCCGGACAGCAAACGTGCACAAGTGCGCGGATGCGAACGAACCCTGTCGCAAAACCATGCGACCTCTACTCGTTTTGCCTAAAGGAGAATAGCTCTCTGTGTGGGACTCTAAAGACTCGACACTACGCTGGCAGTGGGTTTAACCACAGACCGCAAGCGGCACTAGCTGTACGTAACGGTCCCCAGGTAGATGTCGATAAGAAGACTGACGAGGTGAACCCCATCTGCACTCCTACTGAGCCTGTATGTGACAGTCTCCGTACAGTCCGGTCTGTTCGTCTGATACATCGCATGGCGGGCCTAGGGGGGCGGTGAACGTCAGTCCCCTAATAGCGGTACAAGTCGTGTCGGAGTGTAGCCCAGAACACCCTGAGATAACACTGGAAACCTACCAGTATATCTCGCTTGCCCTGGCCAGGGACTACTCGTGTAATGGCTCTCCTAGACACAGCGCGATGTCAACCCCCAATACCGGGAGAGACGAATCCTGTCTAACCGTCACTGCCTCCAAGTGCTTCGGGACTGCACCCAAAAACTACCTGTTTGCACAGCTCCTTTGAGCCGTGGTAGGGTAGTAATCAAAGTGCAGTGGGAACACACTCGAGGCGAAGTGACAGTGTCAAGTCAGCGGACTAAGCTGTACTCATGTCACCTGGGAACTGATAACTGACGATAGGTATATTACCAACCAACAGTTCCCGACGAGTCCTGTCCAGTGTACTCGTAACCTAACGAGCACCCGCATACTATCCCAAGTACGACGTACTAACGGCTGTGGGACAGACCGTCTCCCACACTGGGATGAGAAGCGCATACGCTAGTCTACTCCGGAGTATCGATGCCCTGTCTCGATAGTCCAACGACCAGGGACCTGTATAAGGATGTGCTTATAGATTACCCAGCTCCCACGAGTGCGAGCGCCATCACAACGCTGGTAATCAAGCAAAGATCCTAAGGGCTCTACTAATATGTATACCAGCAATATGCTAAAAGAAACACATGCACATATTAAAGCAGAGACAAACCAAGTAGCATACTACCATTTCGAGCAAGATTGTATATACAACTGTGAATATCCCAAGCTTCCATTAAGTAATATACAAGCTAGTATGATACAGTAATGGCCTCTAGGGCATATACACTAACACCTTCACGTGGATTCTGAGACCACGGAGCACATCGACTACGGCTGAACAAGGAGTTCCGCAAGTGAGTAGATTTATATCTACGAGGGAAGTCGGGTGGATGCGTATAGCACCCCTGTAAATTATAAATGGAAACCGATATATAGAATATGGTTAGAGAAACCATGTTAGAAACTTATGGATATAGTTGAGAAATTAGTAGGAGGCAAGATATTCTACGACCTAAGTTATAGTTAATGGTTTTAGTGTGAAATGATATGATAGAAAAGATGTCTCGAATTGATATATACATGGATATGAAACGTGAATGTGAATCACGATATGTATACGTAGTTGCAAGAGAGTAAGTATGGGATTTTAGTGGCTTGTTATGAGATTAATAAAATGACTTGATGTGAGAAATTAATGTGATGAAAGAGTATACGATGAGATATGATGACTTGGTTTGATATGTCGTTATACGGATGCGAGTCGATATGAGATGATTGATACCTTCGGTCCCATGATATGAGATTGATACGGATGTGACCGGGGATATAGGTATATAGATATATATAATGTTGTGAATCATGGGTGATACGCCGTACGAGACGTTAGGTCCGTACCCTCATTGTTATATAGGTTGATAGGATCCCTAATGGTTTAATGCCGCCGTACGATGGATACCGTATGTGATGAGTTTTACTTGATGATTGATCCATACCCTTGACTAGAGGATGTCGT
Organism: Agapanthus africanus; assembly: GCA_030015575.1. Taxonomy (NCBI): domain Eukaryota; kingdom Viridiplantae; phylum Streptophyta; class Magnoliopsida; order Asparagales; family Amaryllidaceae; genus Agapanthus; species Agapanthus africanus. Next base: position 191,802,466 of record CM057338.1, read on the forward strand.
ACGATGGATTATACCGTACGTGTTGTTGTGAGGATGGATGCCGATTGATAGATTCACCTACTCGGTTATGTTATGGATAAGTATACCTTATAGCATTTCGCTTACGATATACTTTATGCTACATTCAGGACATTCTCATTGCATTACATATACCTTTGCTAGTACACCTACACAATTATCGATAATGCGTATGTTACACTTACACAGATTGCTGGCTCACACACCTTCATCATCGATAATTGCTATATCACTTACACAGTAGAATTGCTACATCATGCTATGATATATTGATATGCTCACATCATTATGCTATGTTGCATGATATACTTGCCATGTTCACATCACCATACCATGTCGCATGATATACTTGATATGCTCACATTTCTGTTATATGTTTGCATATATCATGCTTTTTGATTATACGCATTGAGAATTGCTGATTTCATGAGATTCTGGATTTGAGAACCGTGGTTAAATTTCAAAGGAAATTATGTATTGTTTTTAAAAAAACCCAGTTTCTCTTGATATGATATTTTGAGACATCCACCATGTGTTTTTCCGGTTCTGAGACTGGCTTGTGAAACCCGATTCGAGAAGCAGTAGGCACCGTCTGCGGGTACATGGTAGACCCGATGAGGTACCCCGGGACAAGAAGACTCGTATAGTTAGGCGGTAAGCCTGGCAAGGGAGCACTACCTACTGGTGATAGTATTTGGACTCACGGTTATCCGAAGGATACCGACCGGAGTCGTGAGATGTTATAGGCCGATTCGGAATGACGGAGCCCGTGGGCCGATCCGGACTGACGGAGCCCGAGATATGAGGATTTACGTGTCGATGCTGGACACGGGTTTCATGTTGTTTCGAGTGTCGGTGTTGGACACTCAGGTTCCATGATTTTGATGTGTCGTTGATAGACACATGTTGGTTGATATCCTCATAGTTACATGCATATTCTTTCATGATATTTACGTGCATATGCTTTCATGATATGTACATGCATGATGTTGTTGTGTCATTGATGGACATGTAGATGTTATCCACATGCAGATAAGCATTGATTATATTGTTGGCACATATGCAGATACGGTCACCCTAGATATCATATTATTACCTTTATGATATAGTTGACCTAGGATTCGTTGTTTTGTTCGATTTCTACCTGATGATGTTTTCTACTCATGAATTGGCAACTCACCCCCGTTGTGCCACAATTCTTGCAGGTTTGACTGCATGGATCAGTAGCAGTATCGCTGGCACACTGCTTGCTTTCGGGTGATTTGCTTTGGTAGGTGGGACATATTGGATCATACCCACTATTGTATTATTATTCCTGTTGTGTCTGGTTAGCTCCATCAATCATAAACTTGTATTTGTATAAGTAAAGACTTAGAAAGACTTGTGGTTGCGAGACTTAGAGCGATGGGTTTTATGTTCGCTATTGGTGGGTTTGATGTCTTGCTTTATTTACTATCTTTTGTGTTGATCTTCGCCGTTGGCCGTCGTATACCTATATTTCTGTCTTGCGTGGTTGTGATTCCGCTGATTGGCGAAGAGCTAGCTCCCGCTTGGGGATGCCTTTTATATTATCATGTGTATGTGGTTTTGGATAAAAATATAAAAAGGAGGTGCTGCCTAAATTTTTAAAAGACGAAACATGTTTTTCAACTAATAAAATTCACTTGCATTTTTCATGTTCCACTATCTATGAATTTAAGAAAACATTTGATTTCATCATACCTTTATTTCAAAACTTCACCTCTTTTATTTTCATTAAAATGTTTAGATTTCTGGGTTTCGGCTTACTTGATTTACGTTACGCCTGTAGACGTGGCGTGATTTAAGTGCCGGTCACGAACTAAATTTCGGGTCGTGACAGTTTAATTCAATCAAGAAATGAACGGGTTGAATTTGACTAGCGGCCTATATTTTGTTGACCTCTGTCATGGTCATAGGAAGCTAGGGCTAAAAAAAAATATTGGAAATTTTAAGTGTTGAAATTTGCAATGAGATTGCAAACCTTATATATGATAGGTGGATCCCGATACCCACTGTGAGTAAGAGTTGCTCCTGAGAGAATTTTGCACTTTCCAATTAGCCAATCCATTAGGTGTCTAGGAAAGGTGTTAACAGGGTGATGCCCCTGCGGAAACAAGGTTATTTAATTAGTTCCATGCGAAAGCATGGGGAGACCCTCTCGGAGTACCAATACCTGCCTGGCCGAACGATTGGTGAAGTTGTAGGGTGTAATTAATCCCGGCTAATCTTACCTTTGAGGGTTTGAAAGAAGATTTGATAAAAACAATGGGAGCCGTCCTGATTAGATAAAATAATAACCAATCTAATCTTGCAAAGAGTGCACGCAAAGTGATTATCCTTCTCTCTCTCTCCTGGTAGCGACCAATGTCATGCCTTAAGTAAGATAATAATATGGATGTATTAACCGAACCCACTTATTATACTAGGCTAGGTTCCGCTCTATCTTATGACTGTCATAAGTCTGAGCAAGGAATAGGGAAATATCAGGATTCCCACACAACCCGAACGAAGAATAAGCATGTTGATGCATCGTCTTCGGGTGTGTTCGTAACTGAGAACTATTTCTCAGTTTGCTCTACGTGCTGGGTATTGGATACCGGATCAGGATCCCACGTATGTAATTTGTTACATGGGCTTAAGAGAGGTAGAGAAATGGAAAAGGGTGATATATCTCTAGTAGTAGGTAATGGTGCAAATTGTTGCAGCCAAAACAGTTGGCAAATATCACCTTGTGTTACCAAGTGGTAACACAATGATTCTGAGCAACTGTTATTTTGTACCAAAAATATTGTGAATATTTTTCTAAATCAAGTGTTGATTGGGTATGGTACGTTATATAACGGTAAATACATTCTAAATCAAACTATAGTTCTAAGAATACAAAACACACACAAGAAAAACAGTTTAGAAATGAACGAAGACTTCTTGTGGCATTATAGACTAGGTCATATCAACGCGACAAGACTGGCTGAGTTGCATAAGGATGCATATTTGAATCCGTTCGAATTTACATCTTATGAAACTTGCCAGTCATGTCTCAAAGGCTAGATGACCAAATCTCCGTTTACTGGACACGGAGAAAGAGCTACTGAACTCTTGGGACAGATACATAGTGATGTATTTGGTCCTATATCTACACATGCCAGGAATGGTTTCTCGTACTTTATTACATTCACCGATGATCTTTCAAGATACGGACATGTGTTCCTGTTGAAACACAAATCTGAATCTTTTGAGAAATTCAAGGAATATAAGTACGAAGTTGAAAACCAGATGGGTAAAAGTATTAAAATCCTTCGATATGATTGGGGAAGAGAATATTTAAGCACGGAATTCATAGAATATTTAAAAGAGAATGGGATTCTCTCTCAGCTTACTCCTCCGTATACACCACAGCACAATAGAGTTTCGAAGCGGAGGAATTGCACCCTATTAGATATGGTGCGCTCTATGATGAGTAATGTTGAGTTGCCTATTTCCTTGTAGGGTTATACACTTGAGATAGCTGCATTCCTACTGAATAGAGTTCCGACCAAATCTGTTGCCTACCACTCCATATGAGATATGGAATGGGAAGAGACCATCTCTTAAACGAGTTAAGATATGGGGTTGTCCGGCATATGTTAAAAAGCAAAATCCGGACAAGCTCAAGGCAAGATCAGTTCTGTGCAAGTTTGTAGGATATCTCAAACAAACTCGAGGGAATATCTTCTACCACACCGAGGAACAAAAGGTGTTTGTTTCTCGACATGCCACATTTTTTGAAAAGGAATTTTTTTGTGAAAGAAATCGGTGGCAATGAGGTAGAACTGGAAGAAGTTCCATCAACACAAACTACTACTGGCGATTTTGTGGAACCGGAGGATTCAATAGTCTCCAACGAACCTCGGCCACTCCACGGATCTAGTAGGGTTTCTCATCCACCTGAGAGATACTACGGATTTCTTATAGACGGTGGGAGCGAGGATTGCATCATGGAAGATGATGACCCAACTAGTTTCGAGCAGGCCATCACAAGTGGAGACTATGTGAAACGGCAGGATGCTATGTAATCTGAGATGGAATCCATGTACACCAACAAAGTATGGAATTTGGAAGTTGCTCCTGAAGGGGAAAAACCCATCGGGAGTAAGTAGATTGTTCACCGCCGAAAGAAGCGACCGGGACGTTAGAACGTCTGGCCAGAATTTTAGGAGCAAATGCTATTTGGATTTATCCATCCACCTCTCCGAAGATGCCAAGTTGATTTATGGCACCGTGTATCGGAGGTTTGGATGGATGCGGCCGTTGTAGCAGACTTCGTCAGATTCCCCCTCGTTTGCGAGGGGTTTTTAATTATGGGGACGCTCTTCCTGTAGGCGCATGCCCTGCAGTTAATTACATTATCACATCGCGATAACCGCTTTCTCTTGCTCCTAAAGTTCACTTCGTGTCGTGTGTGTTTTTATTTGTTTAGGTTGCCCGTAGATTGTATACGGAGACTAATTTATGTTGTCGCCCGTAGGGTGTGGATTAGTCAAAATCTGTATATCTTAGATTTGGGTTTGTTTTATTTAAGGATCGCTAATCTATTTTGAGATTAAGATCGACTTAAATGTATGTGAGCATTTGGGAGCTCGATTTGTTTTTGTTAAGGATACATTAGTCCAATTTGAGACTAAGATCCACTTAACAGGGTTTCGGCATCATTTTTATTTCAGATCCAACAAGAGAGCATTTGGGCTCCATTGTCTTAGTTTAGAGACATTTCGGTCCATTATCGCCATTTTGGGGGCGAAGTTCTAGTTTGAGAACATCTCGGTCTGTTGATCACCATTTTGGAGGTGAGATTTTAGTTTAAGGACGTCACGGTCCGTTAATCACCATTTGGGGGATAAGATTTTAGTTTAAGGACGTTACAGTCCGTTGTTTCCATTTTGGAGGCAACAGTTAATTTGAGGATGTTTCGGTCCGTTGTTATTTTAGGGACGTCTCGGTCCATTGTTTCCATTTTGGAGGCAACAGTTAGTTTAAGGACGTTTCGGTCCGTTGTTAGTTTAGGGACGTCTCGGTCCATTGTCCATCTTGCGTGCACGTGTATTTGTTACATGATAGGATGAGCAACGATAATATGGAATGCATCCAGTCTGGGATGTGATTTGATTTGGGATGTGCACGTCAGTTTGGGAAGTGCGCCAAAAACCAGTTGGTTGTCGGGACCCGCCACCTCTCTGAAGACGTTGAGGAATTACAACGACATGTATCAGAGATGTAGAGAGATGTACCCTTGAACCAATTCCCGTAATTGAGGGAAAAGGGATTAATGGTAAACCCAGGAATCATTAGTCATATTTTTAGACTAAGATTTCCTCAAGGGAATGTAGGACGGATATCATTTTGGGATATCATCGGTTAGAAGATTGATAGTCATATTTGGGACTAAGATCAGTTTGAGCACATGGGCTTGGTTGATCTGAATTAGGGAGTTTCTACTCTCAAGAGACCTAACCAACTTAGGCTTGGTCCACTCAGTTTTCTTTTTATTTGAAAAAAAAAGTGCTAAGCACTTGTTTGGGCTCAGTTCCCTCTTTTTTTTTTTTTGCAAAAAGTGCTCAGCACTTATGTAAATTCTGAAGCTCACATATAATCATGTGGGCTTTTAGTCATGGGGATTGCCCAATAAGTGTTAAACACTTTACCCCTTTTGCCTTTATATGGAGAGCTAAGCACTCTTTATGGCGCCCACGTACGAAGCACGTGAGGAGCCAGGCGCTAGGCGCTGCCTAGTGGGTGCCAAGCACTTTTATTCTGTGGCGCCCACGTGAGGGTCACATGAGGCACTAAGAACTGAGCGCCACTCAATGAGTGCTAGGCACTCCTGTAGCGCCCATGTGAAGGGCATGTGGGACGCTGGGCGCTGAGCACCGCCCACTGAGCGCTAAGCACTTCTGAGTTCTTTTGTAGCGCCCACGTGAGAGGCACATAAGGCATTGGGTGCTGAGTGCCATCCACTGAGTGCTAAGCATTCCTGAGTTCTTTTGTAGCGCCCACGTGAAGGGCACGTGGGGCGCTGAGCGCTGAGCGCCGCCCACTGAGTGCTAAGCACTCCTGAGCTCTCTCTCTCTCTCTCTCTTTTGAATAATCCACAAGATCTTTATCTGCTTTTATTTACCTAAAATTTCCAAGAAGAAAGTTCTTCTTCCTCGAGAATTTAATTCTCTGTTCTTTCGAAGCTTTTTCTTTTTTTTAAGCTTATGGGGGGTTCCTCCTTTTTAGACTTGAAGTCTTGAGTCGTTTATATAGTAGGGGCAGTTTGTTGGTTAGCTCCGAACAAATCTTTTATTAAGAGATCCCAAATGATTTGGGGATTTTACCCACCGTTGGATCTTTGATCCAAGGACTTCTATTTTCTTGTTTTTAACAAGATTAGGGAAATATTTACAGAATTTATTCTGTAGATCGGTGATTCTATAATCACCATAGGATTTTTAATCCAACGGTACCCTGTTTTATAAAGGGCATTCTTTCGTGTTTAGAAAGATTTGATGGATATTTTCTCTAAACAGAATTTAATTCTGCATCCTAATGATTTATCGTCTCCGTTGGATCTTTGATCCAACCGCTTTGCTTTACAGAGAGTAGAATTTAATTCTTACCTGGGCACCAGTGCTCACGTGTTGTGCACGTAAGCGCTAATTAAGATTTTAATTGCTTTATGTGCATTGCACATCGGCACCCACGTGAGGAGCACGTACGGTGCCAACATAAGAGTTTTTAACTCTAGCGCCGGGGCCCTCGTGGAAAGCACGTGAGGCGATACCTCTTAAATTTTGAACAGAGCTTTGCTCTTATTATTGGGGGAAACAAATGCCCCCCCCACCGTTGCACTCACGTGGCTCGCACGTGAGTGTGGCGTGGCATCTTTTCCACCGTTCGTGAAGTGCTGGAATCGGTTCACCTTCTTGCTCGGATTCCTATGGATCAACTATCTTCTTTTCCCATGCCCTTTTTCCGGCCTTGGAAATAGTTCCACCATGCACAGAATTTTCAGTGCCTAAATTTGAATACTTCTCTTTATAATCTGAAGCTATGTCTTCCTCCTTCTTCATAAAGATAAACCCGTTTCTTTTAACAGAACTCAAGGTAACCATTTTCTAAAGGAACAAATTAAGAGTTATGACTTGCGATCATCCTCACGCTTCTCGGCAACCATGGGAGGTGCTCATCGAGGAGATTATTTCTCATTTTGCTGCGCGGCTAGTGGATCCCCTTCTTACCGACGCTCAATATGACGCGGTGATGTATGAGCTCCTGACTCGTAGGGGCTCTCCTCTTCCTATGGGCTCCATTTGGCTCCGGATGATTTTCCTATCCGTGCTTGCCGACATCCTCCCTCATCCGGCAGAGATGACTCTGGCGATTCTCGATGTGGCCGATGACAAGATCCAGTGCTTTTACGAGGCACGTTTGATTACCCAGTCTTTGAGGGACCGTTCTGTTCAGTTGCTAAGCCGGATACGGGCTTAGCGGGCTATCATGTCTGTCTTCGCTGATGAGCATGGCGCTAACCGATAGGGAGCAACTCATCGCGAAGACCGCCACTTTGATATGGTGGAGAAGGCAGAGAGGGAATTGGAGAACTTTGTTTATTGTTTTGTTAACCCCTGTATCTCTGATCCCATATTTGGTGATCTCTTCCCTGTAGATTACTATGTTTATTTCAATGTATTTCTCTTATTATTGATTGTTGAATGTTTTTTGTTGAATGTTTCCTCTTCATCATATATTCGTATGTGTATCTCGTCTCTGTGCATGAGCTTTATACTTTACCCTTAGGAATTTCTACTGAGTGCGAACGCCATTATTGTGTCATCCGCTAATCCTTCTCACACATACGTATATCAGCACGGCTTGAACACTATTTCCATTTAAATGCGTATGCAGTTGTGAGTGAAAGCTTACTCAGGTATGAATCAAATACTCTCCTTACTGCCTTGCATAGTACACAGTTGGTGCTCATGGGTTGTGCCTTTCTGTCTTGACTTGATGTGAAGTAGTTTATGTACTCATTTCGGAGTTCATAGTTTATTCACTCATTCCGGAGTCTAAAGTTTACGAACTCATTTCGGAGCTTGTAGTTTATTCACTCATTCCGGAGTCTCTAGTTTATAGACTCATTTCGGAGTTTGTAGTTTATGGACTTATTTCGGAGTTTGTTTATTTTACCACCCTTAAGCTTGTATGCAAACTTGTCCTAATGTTATAGTTAACCCCTGCTCTTTACGACAGAGGTCTGTTAGATTTTGTGGTACTAGGGTTTTAGTTCGTGGTACCGTCGCGTTGGCTGATATGTTCCCCGATGTGCAGACTTTACGCTGCTGTTCGAGTAGCCCCACGACTGTCATGTCTCTGATCCCTTCGTGGGCTAGAAAAGACTTCTTCAATTAATCTTCTTAGGCAGTTTGACCGTCGGAAGAGCAAGCGTTAGGAATTTTGCCATGTCACTTTTTTACTTGAGATTAGGCACAGTTTGGGGAGACCCGATGAGTCATAACCACTCCACACTGCTGTGGGATGATCACCGATAGTCTTTTAGGTTTTATTTGAGTTGCTTTCAAGACCCTGAAGCCAGGAATTTGGCCTTCGCTTCCTTTTGATTTGGCTATTTTTGAGCCTTTTTTTACATTGCATCTGCTGTAACGAGAAGAATGTCAGAGTAGTCTTTAGGTAGTTTTGTGAACCGTCAAGACTTGGAGCTAGGAATTTTGCCATGGCTCCGTTTTATTTTGACCCTGGAGTCTTTGTTGATGTCGCGTCTGCATCCTGCTGGAGTGAGAAGGAACGCCGTTGTTGACATTGCGTCTGCTATGACGAGACGGATGTTAAGGTAGTCTTTAGGTTGTTTTGTGAACCATCGAGACTTGGCTCTCCTTTTGACGGAGCCTGGTGGGAAAATATGGTTCCCTTTTCATTTGCGCCCATGAACGGTATACCGGGGTTGATTTGGACTCACCTGTAGGGCCAAAGTTTCATTTCATTTTATTTCTTTCCACGATGCTCTATCATTTCAGCTTTTTATATCACGAAAGTCGTGATTGCCCAATCATTTCGGCTTTTTATCACAGTGCCCAATCATTTCAGCTGTTTTTTTCTTTTTACTCGCTGCTTTTTATTTCCAGTTGCCCAAACATTTCGGCTGTTTTTATATGCATATATTTCACTCGCTGATTTTCATTGCGAGTTGCCCCATCATTTCGGCTATTTCATATGCATTTTTTTTGCTCGCTGATTTTTGTTGTGGGTATGGAACTTTAGATCTGATACCAATCTTGGCATCAGCATCGCTGTGACTAGATTATTGCCATGAGCGAATCATCATTTGCCTTGAAAGAACTTGGAATTTGATACCGATTTGGCATCAGCATCGCTATGACTGGAATATTGCCAAGAGCGAATTGTCATTTGCTTGAGAGGACTTGGGATTTGATACCGGTTTAGGTATCAGCATCGCTACGACTGGAATATTGTCAGGAGCGAATCATCATTTGCCTTTACTGATTTGAACAAAGGTGGCTTAGTAGACAGGGTTAGGATCCTGTCGACTAAGACTTTTTGACTTTATGAGCCGTAAGGGTCACATAAAGTTATTTCTCCCTACGAGTCGTGAGGATCTCGTAGGCATATTTTCTCTTTAGGAATCGTGGAGATTTCTCAGTGTGTGTTCTCTTATAAGTCGTAAGGATCTTACAAGTGTGTTTTCTTCTTATAAGTCGAGAGGACTTACAAGTGTCGTTCACCATATGAGGACATTACTCGTGATTGATGGAACTTGGTGGGAGAAACGTTTATTTGTGCCCGACCCGTGGATTGTATACAAGGGCCAATATCGGACCGCCTGTATAGCAACTTGTGGAATACAACGGCTTAAGGACAGGTTTGGATCCCTGTAACTTAAGACTTTGAATCCTATGAGCCGTGAGGGTCTCATAGGGGGAGTTCTCCTTACGAGTCGAAAGGATCTCATAAGTGAGACTGTGCCCTTTCAGGTTTTCACAAACTTGCCGGTAGCCCTGCTGTTTTTACTCATGGCGTCCTTTCAGGTTTTCATTCATGCCCATTTCGCTTGTGGAAGTACCGTTTTTTTTAAAACAATGGGATTGCGCCTTTTCAGGTTTTCACAAGCTCACCGGTAGCCCTGCTGTTTTTACTCACGGCGCCCTTTCGGGTTTTCATCCGTGCCCATTTTTCTTGTGGACGTACCGCTTTTTTTACCCATCGGTTTGCCAATAGGACTTGGGAAGTGGCTTCATTGCTGCGGTAGCTGTGTAGCCGGTAGTACTTGGGTTGCAACTTCTGCTGTTGAGATTTCGATTGCAACGCAGATCTCAAGGGCAGATAATGTCATATTTAGGGCGATGCGCCATGTTTGAGGCGGCTCTGCTTAGTTCTGTGCTCCGAAAATTAAATTCTCGGTTTATAAGAGACTTTGTCTCATGGATCTAAGAACTAAGTTCTTCTTGTTGTGAGGAGATGCTTTGATCTCTTCTATTATTTATGAAAGACTTAGTTTTATAGATCTGTGATCTAGAAAAAGAACTAAGTTCTTCTGATGTGAGAGCTGAACTCTCAAATATGGAGGAAATGTTATGATCTCTTTTCTTTTTATTTACTTTGAAGAAAATTTCTTCTTCTTAGAGCTTGCTCTTCCCTTTTTCTTTTCTGAGAACTTGAAGTTTATGGGGAGGTTCTTCTGTCTTTCTTCTTTCGATTTGAGAACTTATGGGGAGGTTTCTCTGTTTTTCTTCTTTCGATTTGAGAACCTGTGGGGAGGTTTCTGTCTACAAGACTTGAAGTCTTGGGTCCTTTATATAGGGGAGGCTGATTTGTTGAATCAGTTAAGAAAATCTCTTATTGAGAGATCTCTGATTGATTTGGGGAACGTTTTCCACCGTTGGATCTTTGATCCAAGGGCTTCTGTTTTACAGAAGATAATTTTCTTATTATTAATAAGATTGGGAAAATATTTTCTCATACAGAACTTATTCTATATCTTGATGATTTTTAATCACCATTGAATCTTTGATCCAACGGTGCTCTGATTTACAGAGCACAATCTTTCTTGTTTGGAAAGATTTGAGGAGTATTTCCTCAACAGAATTTTATTCTGCTAATTTGAAGATTTATTCATCTCAGTTAGAACTTTGATCCAATGGTGGAGAACATTTAGTTCTAGCGCTTGGCGCTCTCGTGCTTTGCACGTGAGGCACTGCCTCAGAGTCTTTAGCGCTGGTGCTCTTGGTGCTAGCGCTCTCGCGCTTTGCATGTGAGCGCTGCTTCAGAGTTTTTAGCGCTGGCGCTCTTAGCGCGAGCGCTCTCGTGCTTTGCACGTGAGCGCTGCCTTAGAGTCTTTGACTCTGGCGCTCTCATGCTTTGCACGTGAGCACTGCCTTAGATTCTTTGACTCTTAGCGCTGGCGCTCTTGGTGCTAGCGCTCTTATGAAGCGCTGCCTCATTTCAAATTTCAAATTTTGAATATAGGTTTGCTCTCTGATTGGTAGAAACAAATACCCCCCCCCACCATTGCGCTCATGTGGCTTACACGTGAGTGCAGTGGTTGCAACGTTTCCACCGTTAGATCAACTTGGAAGTTGGATCGACTTCCAGTGCCTATAAATAGGGCCTTTGGCCCTTGAGAGACTGCTTGTTCATCTTCTTGTTTTCTCTCTTTCTCTTGAGAATTGTATTCTCTCTTCAGAGTATAGATCTCTGCCCCCAAAAACTTTCTTTAAGTTAGAACTTTGTTCAAATCTCTGGTAAGAATCATGTTTGTCCCTATTAAACAGAGCTTTGCTCTTACTAGATTATAGATCTTCAAACCGTTAATTAAAACAGTGTTTTGCTCTTTCTAGATCATAGATCTAAATAAATCTTTTTTAGGGTTTCTTAACAGAGCTTTGCTCTTTCTTAGATCATAGATCTAAAGAGATTTTTTTTTTAGGATTTCTTAACCCATAAATGAAGAACTCTTAGAGTTTCTAAGATTTGTGTTTCAGATCTTTAAAGATCTTGGGGTTTTACCTGTATAAAAGCTTTGCTTTTTTAGGGTTTTGATAAATGATTCCATCGTTTTCACATAGCGCGGCTCTTAAAATTTTTAGGGAGTTTTATTCCTCCCATGATTAACTTTGACAGATGTCATTTCTGTTGCAAAGTGTTGCTCTCGAGGGAGTTCAACTCCTTGGCCCGAGAGGCCTCTTATTAAATGAGAATCCTTTTAAGATTTCCCATTTATTTGTACAAATTTGAATTTGTTGGGTGTCTTAATCAGAACTTGTTTTCTCCGTGAGAATATCAAGAGTTGTTTAAATTCCCGTGTCTGTTTCAGTAAACATTTTCTTGATTAGTCTGACCACTAAGCCCCCACTGATTTTCCTTTTTAGACACTATGGCCGCTCATTTGTATGATCTTGATGAAATTATTTCTTATGGAGACAGTCGCGCACTAGACCATTGTCAAAACCAGGAGTTCACAAATGCTCAATGTGCTGAGATTATGAGTCTCTTTAATGAATACAACGGTCGACTACTTGCTCGTCGCTCCTCTCTTTTGAAGCTCGTCGTGAGAGCGATTTGGAACACACTTCCAGGATTTTACGAAGCCATGCCGCTTAAGGCACTGGATGATGCTGAAGACAAGGTGCACTCAGTATATCTGATGGGCCTGATCTCGAAGTAGCGGCGAGATAATCTTGTTGATATCTTGCATCAAATTTTTCAACAGACGACGATAATCTCTGCTTATCAGAGGACGGACGACATCAGCGAGGATCCTGATGCTTCCTGTCACGACCCAAAGGTACGGAACGTGACTGGCACTTAAATTACGAAACGTCTAAAGGCGTAACGTAATCTAAGTAAGCCAAAATCCAAAAATCTAAACCAAATAAAGATATAGATAAGGAAAACTTGTTAAAAGAAAATAATTTTTAACCAAAACAAATCGCATTAAACATTTTATTAAAGTAACAAATTTTCCCGAAAATTTCGGCAGAATCTCCTTTGTAAATACAGGCCCCGAAACGGGTACAAACTAGAGAAAAACATATTTATCATGAATGAGGCATCCCCAAGCGGGAGCTAGCTCTTCGGCAAAGGTGGATCACAACCACATGCAATGAATATATCAAATAATGTAAAATAAGTATAAAGGTATAAAAGCATCCTGTCGGCTCAAGTGAGCATCGACACCAAACCAAAATACAAGTCTCACAAATCTCACCGTCTAGTCCAATATATAAGGGTAGATGGAGTATACAGTATACAAATAAATATACGGTGGGAGCAAAAGAAAAATCCTCTAAAAACCCACATATGAGCAAGCTGTAAGTCGAAGCAAACGAAGAAGTACGCCTGCCGCTACTGTGCTGACGGGTCAACCTACAAGATACTGTGGCACAACATGGGTGAGTTTCCAACTCGTGAGTAGTAAGTAACATCTAATAAGGCTATCGTAAGTAGGCACGCAAATGCGTCACAACCTACGCATATACTAATATAATGCAATGCACTAACATGTATGCAACATGAATGCATAATCAACATAAACCTGAGTATGTTTGGTATGAGAAAATCTTTATTTTTTTCTTAGGAAAACTCCTGTGGAATAACTGAGGTAATATCAATAAAATCAACAGAAATCCGTGTCAAGTATCGACACAAAACATGTATGTCTCAATGTCTCAATGTCTCAAGATCTGAATGTCTCAATATCTCAATGTCTCATATCTCAATGTCTCAATATCTCGGGCTCCGTCAGTCCGGATCGGCCCATATCATCAAATCTCACGATAACGGTCGGTATCCTCCGGATATCCGCCGCGCCAGACATCACCGGTAGGTAGTCCGTGCCCCTGCCAGGCTTATCGTCATCCCCACGAAATCTCTATCTCGCCCCAGGTACCTACCGGGCCCACCATATACCCGAGACGATTCCTCCACTCCTCGAATTGGGTCTCGAAATCCAACAGAAAACATGAAAACTCATAGTGGACAACCCATACATCACGAGAAAACCGCAACTTGCATTTTAAAATGATGATAATAAGCTTTCATAAAATTCTTGCGGTTTTCCCCTAAATCCAGAAATCTTATCAATACGGAAATCTTCAAAAAGAATCACAATACATGATTATGTAGGAACATGATAATGTCTATGATATCCATGTCATGAAATGCGATTATAACTAAAAAAAATATGTATGAATGATGATGAAATGCGGTATACATACGACTAGCAATCCTTAGTGTTAATCTTGATGAGATGGAAAGTACAACTGCCAGTTTAAATATCATGTATGATGCGAATATTTTCGATACTAATCTAAGCAGGTTCTATAGTGTTCGTGACATAGCAATTACCAATGGCGTGAGTATTCACATAAATAGTGCACGTGCGGCAGGAACCAATCGTAATGGTGCAAGGTCCTATAAGATGATATCACATATATATCTATTTATACATATAACGATGTGATGCAACGAGATGGCTAAGTAGGAACTTCGCATATAAAGTAAATATTTTAAATAATACTAAACCGTCGGGCGCCCCACGCCATCCAGACGATCCCCTCATAGATGTATACATCAACTCACCGGAACGTCTCGGCTAAACTGACCCGATATATGTCTGTCTTTCCACGCCGCGTACGACACCTCTGCACCCGACCCTAGGATCGTACACAAGCAATAAAAAGTATAATATACAATTAGTTGCGGACGCAAACGACACAAGTCAAACAACGCGCGCTAATTAAACGCGCACGCACCTGGTGCATAAAACGCGTTGGCGATAACGCCACAAACTACAACTAGGGTCGTTATACGTGAAAATCCCCAAAGCTAAAACCCAATCGTACCCACTGCGCACTCACAACACTCTAGATATTATATAAAATAGGTTATAACTTATCAAAATCTCAAGCTTAATTTAAATCGATTTATTTTAAAAAAACTAGTAAGGCGACCATTACCCGTTTTAATACAAATCTTGATGTTTTAACAATTCTAGTGACTAAGATGATAACTTAATATTTTAATTATGCCATACAAACCATTACTTAAATTTTATATCACCAATTTAATTAAATCCTAAAAATCTAGTTTGCAAATTTTCCTAATTTTAACAATTCTAAAGTAACACTTAACAAATTAACAACTAAAGTAGATTTTGCATATTTTAAAATGTTAAACCACTCATGGAAACCTTAATGATGTGCTAAAACCCCTAACTTAAATTCATAACCCCTTTCTTGAATTTTCAAGTTAGCAATTAGAACCATAATTAAACACCGAAATTCATTAAATTGAAGTAATTAACCTACAATTAAACACTAGGGTTAGCATTATACCTTAAAATCAAGAGATCTAGCATACAACTTGACCTCCAAAATGGTCTCTTGCTCCAAGGATTCAAGCTAGAATGAGCAAAGAATAATGGGTAATGATTTAATTAGGAATTAGTGATGTTTTATTTTGATTTTTGATGAATTTTTGGACGTGTTTTGAGTTGGAATGAAGTAAGGAATTTTTGGGGCAGCATGAGGGGAAGGCTCGGCCATTATGGGAGAGAGGGGAAGAGTGAGGTGTTTGTGTGTAGATGTGTGTATAATCCTCTCCCATTATTGCATCTTTATGTCATTTCAAAATTTATTTATTTTCTTTTCTTAAGTAAGCTCTTTCCTTCAATTTCTAGAACCCTCTTGAAATTTTCTTTTCATTTCAAAACAACATATTACACTTTGTTTTAGTGTGTCATGGTGCACAATTTTGTAATTAACCCATTTCTAATTTGTAATTTACACTAATTAAATGTATAATTAAAACTTTTATATTTATATTTGAAATAATTAATTAAGGAAAAATATTTAAGTAAACTAAAAATTTATAAGTGACTAAATAAATATAAAATACTAGTACTTACATAGTTAATGTTAGTGTATATGCCCTAGAGGCCATTACTGTATCATACTAGTTTGTATATTACTTGATGGAAGCTTGGGATATTCACAGTTGTATAGACAATCTTACTCGAAATGGTAGTATGCTACTTGGTTTGTTTCTACTTTAATGTGTGCATGTGTTTCTTTTAGCATATCGCCTATACACATTAGTGGAGCCCTTAGGATCTTTGCTTGATTACTAGCGTTGTGATGGCAGTCACACTAATGGGGGTTGGGTAATCTACAAGCACATCCTTATACAGGTCCCTAGTTATTGGATTATCGAGACGGGGCATCAATACTCCGGAGTAGACTAGCGTATGCGCTTCTCATCCCAGGAGGGGAGATGGTCTGTCCCACAGCCATTAGTACGTCATACTTGAGATAGTATGCGGGTGCTCGTTAGGTTACGAGTACACTGGACAGGACTCGTCGGGAACTGTTGGTTGGTACTATACCTATCGTCAGTTATCAGTTCTCAGGTGATATGAGTACAGCTTAGTCCGCTGACTTGACACTGTCACTTCGCCTCGAGTGTGTTCCCACTATTCTTAGATTGCTACCCTACCACGGATCAAATGAGTCGTGCAAACAGGTAGCAGTTGGGTGCAGTCCCGAAGCACTTGGAGGCAGTGACGGTTAGACAGGATTCGTCTTTCCCGGTATTGGGGGTTGATATCGCGCTGTGTCTAGGAGAGCCATTACACGAAGTCCCTAGCCAGGGCAAGCGAGATATACTGGTAGATTTTCCAGTGTTATCTCAGGGTGTTCTGGGCTACACTCCGACACGACTTGTACCGCTATTTGGGGACTGACGTTTACCGCCCCCTAGGCCCGCCATGCGATATTCTCAGACGAACAGACCGGACTGTACGGAGATTGTCACATTCAGGCTCAGTAGGAGTTCGGATGGGTTCACCTCATCAGTCTTCTTATCGGCATCTACCTGGGGACCGTTACGTACAGCTAGTACCGCTTATGGCCTGTGGTTAAACCCACTGCCAGTGTAGTGTCGAGTCTTTAGAGTCCCACACAGAGGGTTATTCGCCTTTGGGCAAAACAGAGTAGAGGTCGCATGGTTTTGCGACGGGGTTCGTTCACATCCGTGCACTTGTGCACATTTAGTGTCCGGGCAGTTATTACTAGCGGGCTTTGGTTTAAGCCAGATCCTAGTATTTGTTTTGGGATTGGTTTTGTCTCATTGTATTCGTGTTCCTCGGAACACGGATGCGGGTGTGTATGCACAGTTGACAGAGGCAGAGACAGAGGATTCTCATTAGGGTTGTTGACCGTTGACTTTTTCTAAACCCTAATGAGAATGAGAAATATGATTAATAATATTAATTAAGGATAATTGTGCCATGGTTGAGTTGACCATTTGACTTTTGTTGAATTTTTTACTACGGTTGACCGGTTGAATATTGTTGACCAATTGACCGTCATCGTTTCACTTGCAAGATGCTTCTTGTTTCTTGCAAATGCATTAAATGATGAAATGATAATGGTCATTCATAAACTAACCATCACAATTTCTTAATTATTATTATTATTATCATTATTCTTATTTTGAGAGTATGGTTGTAAAAAACCTAGCTCATTCTCACTTGCTCATTCTCTCTCATCCATTAGCTCATCATCTTCCTCTCTCAAAGCTCTCATCTCTCATGTGTTGAGAACCATGAGCTCTTGAGATAAAACCTTCAAGACTTCACTCTACTCATTCTAGAGTTCTAGGTTTAGCAAGCTAAGCACTTTAGTTACCTCTAGGTTGAGATAGGAGCTCAAGGTTGAGGCCTTCGGGTGGATCCTTCTTCGGCAAAGAGAAGACGACAAGGAGGAGCCGTTCAAACCACTCCAAGAGCAAGAAGAGAAGGAGTTCAAGACCTAGGTATAACCTTCTAACCGAGTAGCTAAACTTGTACTTAGTTTGCTAGGTTTTTGTTTAGCAAAGATCCTCTAGTTTCTAGTCCACGTTGCCTTAAGAAAAAATCGTTTTTTACTTATTCCGTCTCCTTGTAAGCACCGGGGTGGGCAACGTGGACTTACAGTTAAAATACGTGTTTCTAAGTCTATGATGAAAAATAATTATAATTAAGTTTTACGGAAAATACGGTTTATTTTACCGATCATCAGAAAATTCACCTAAAGGATTTTATTTATTTAATTATTTATTTATTTATTTTTGAAACGTTACACTTGCCTTCATGAGAGGATGCACACGAGAACGGTCAGGGAGGCCAGAAGCATTTTAGACAGCCTTACTTCTGAATTTCTTAATCCGTGTCCCGGATTTAATGTTTTACCATTGTAAACATTTTAATGATTCTTTTGTTTACTGTTTTTCATCAATGTAAGAATTTTCTGGGGTATGAATAACAAATTTTTCCTTTCTATGCGTTAATTTTATGCATTAATCCTCTTCGCACATACATGGGTGGGTACGCTTCGAACGCTTAATTGGATGCAAATCAAATGTTCTCGTTATTGCTTCGCACAGTATGTGGTCGACGTTCGTGGGTTATGCCTTTTTGTTTCGACTTGGCGCAAAGTAGTTTATGTACTCTTTAGCAGCACTTCTATTTCAGTGGCATGTAACTTTGGCAAGTGTGGCCTGTAGATGATAGATAACAGTTCATCTTGAACCCTTTGTTGGGTAGCGATGGCTTAAGAAACAGGTTCAGGTCTGCTGCCTAAGACTTTTCAATTTTATGAGCCGTGAGGGTCTCATAAAGACTTTTCTCCCTATGAGTCGAAAGGATCTCGCAGGTGTATTTCCTCCTTGGGAATCGTGAGGATTCCTAAGTGCGTTTTCTCTTAAGAGTCATAAGGATCTCACAAGAGAATTTTCTCCCGTACAAGTCGAGAGGACTCGTAAGTGGTTGATGGGTTGACTTGTTTCCGAGTCGAAGCACTGCTTCGACGGGAAAGTCGTTTGCTAACAAGTTTCCGTGACGGGGTCATTTGCTGACGTGTTTCAGCGACGGGGTCGTTTGGTGACGTGTTTTCGAGACGGGGTCATTTGCTGACGTGTTTCCGCGATGGGGTCATATACTGATGTATTTCCGCGACGGGGTCATTGGATAATGTATTTCCGCGACGGGGTCATTAGATGACGTATTTCCACGATGGGGTCATTGGATGATGTGTTTCCTCGACGGGATCATTGGATGACGTATTTCCGCGACGAGGTCATTTGCTGACTTATTTCCGCGACGGGATCATTTGCTGACGTGTTTCCAAGACGGGGTCATTTGCTGACGTGTTTCTAAGATGGGGTCATTTGCTGACGTGTTTCCGTGACGGGGTCATTTGCTGACTTATTTCCGAGACGAGCTCATTGGATGAAGTATTTCCGAGACGGGGTCATTTGCTGGCGTATTTCCGCTACGGGGTCATTCGATGACGTATTTTCGAGACGGGGTCATTTGCTGATGTATTTCCGAGACAGGGTCATTGGATGACGTATTTCCGCGACGGGGTCATTGGATGACGTGTTTCTGAGATGGGGTCGTTTGCTGATGTGTTTCCGCGATGGGGTCATTTGCTGATGTGTTTCCGCGACGGGGTCATTTGCTGACGTATTTCCGAGACGGGGTCATTGGATGATGTATTTCCGAGACGGGGTCATTTGCAGACGTGTTTCCGAGACAGGGTCATTTGCTGACGTGTTTCCGCGACGGGGTCATTTGCTGACGTATTTCCGAGACGGGGTCATTGGATGACATATTTCCGCGACGGGGTCATTTGCTGACGTATTTCCGAGACGGGGTCATTAGAGGACGTATTTCC
Organism: Agapanthus africanus; assembly: GCA_030015575.1. Classification (NCBI taxonomy): domain Eukaryota; kingdom Viridiplantae; phylum Streptophyta; class Magnoliopsida; order Asparagales; family Amaryllidaceae; genus Agapanthus; species Agapanthus africanus. The sequence goes on from CM057338.1 coordinate 191,822,271, forward strand.
GAGACGGGGTCATTTGCTGACGTATTTCTACGACGGGGTCATTTGCTGACGTGTTTCCGAGACGGGGTCATTTGCTGACGTATTCCGAGACGGGGTCATTTGCTGACATGTTTCCGCGACGGGGTCATTTGCTGACGTATTTCCGAGACGGGGTCATTAGATGACGTATTTCTGAGACGGGGTCATTTGCTGATGTATTTTCGAGACGGGGTCATTGGATGATGATTTCCAAGACGGGGTCATTTGCTGACGTATTTCCACGACGGGGTCATTTGCTGACGTGTTTCTGAGACAGGGTCATTTCCTGACGTATTTCCGAGACGGGGTCATTGGATGACGTTAGGTTGTCTGTGAACCGTAGAGTTTTGGAACTGGGGACTTTGCCGTGGCTCCGATTGATGGTGTTATGTCCATGCCCTGCTGGCATGAGGAAGAATGCCGTTGTTGGTCTTCTGGGATGCAGATATCGCCGTTAAGATCTGACTCTCCCTTTGACAAGGTCCAGGAGGGAAATGTGGTCCTCTTTTTGTTTATGCCCATGTATTATATACAGGGGTCAGTATGGAATTACCTGCAGGGCAAAAGTTTCATTCTTTCATTTCATTTTTTTTATTTCTTTCCGCGATCCTCTATCATTTCAGCTTTTTATATCGCGATTGCCCAATCATTTAGGCTATTTTTCGCGGTGCCCAATCATTTCGGCTATTTTTATATGCATATATTTTACTTGCTGATTTTGTTGCAAGTTGCCTTATCATTTCGGCTATTTCATATGCATTTATGGCTCGCTGACTTTTCGCCACGAGTATGGAACCTGGGATCTGATACCAATCCTAACATCAGTATCGCTGCGACTGGAATATCGTCAGGAGAGAATCATCATTTGCCATGAAAGAACTTGGAATTTGTTACCGTTTTAGGCATCAGTATCACTACTACTGGAACATTGCTAGGAGAGAATCATCATTTGCCTCTGTCGATTCGAACAAAGGTGGCTTAGCAAACAGGGTTAGGATCCTGTCGACTAAGGCTTTTGACTTCATGAGCCGTAAGGGGCTCATAAAAGTGTTTCTCCCTACGAGTCATGAGGATCTCATAGGTGCAATTTCTCCTTAGGAATCGAGAGGATTCTTAAGTGTATATTCTCTTATAAGTCGTAAGGATCTTGAAAGAGTGTTTTCTCCTTGTAAATCGAGAGGGCCTACAAGTGTTTATTCATCAAATAAGGGCATTCCTCGTCATCGGTGGGACTCGGCAAGGAAATGATTATTTGTGCCCGTGGATTGTATACAAGGGTCAGTATTGAACCGCTTGTAGGGCAAACTGGGAAATGTGATGGCATAAGAATAAGTTCAGATCCCTGTAACTTAAGACTTTTGAATCTTATGAGTCATGAGGGTCTCATAAGAGGGTTCTCCTTACAAGTCGTGAGGATCTCGTAAGTGTAATGTCTCCTCAGGAATCGTGAGGATCCCAAAGTGTGTTGCTCCCTTATGAGTTGTAAGGATCTCACGCAGGTATTTTCTCCTAACAAGGTCGAGAGGACCTTGCAAGTGTGCATGAATTATTTTTTTTTACGAGTCTGCGCCCTTTTGGGTTTTCACAAACATCGCCGGCAGCTTTGCTGTTTTTACTCACGGAGCCCTTTTGGGTTTTCATCCGTGCACATTTTGCTTGTGGACGTACCATTTTTTTTACGAGTCTGGGCCCTTTCGGGTTTTCACAAATATCGCCGGTAGCCTTGCTGTTTTTACTCATGGAGCTTTCTCGGGTTTTCATCCGTGCCCATTTTGCTTATGGACGTACCGTTTTTTTTTTTTTTTTTTGCCACGTCGGCCTGGGGATGCCGGGTTTTTTTGTAGTTTAAGGACGTTTTGGTCCGTCACTAGTTTTAAGATATTGCGGTCTATAGCTAGTTTTAGGATATTACGGTCCATTGTTAGTTTTAGGGACATTTCGGTCCGTTGTTAGTTTAGGGACGTTTAGGTCCGTCGCTAGTTTTAGAACATTACGGTCCATTGTTAGTTTTAGGGATGTTTTGGTCCATTGTTAGTTTAAGGACGTTTCGGTCCATCGCTAGTTTAGGGACGTTTTGGTCCATAGCTAGTTTTAGGACATTACGGTCCATTGTTAGTTTTAGGGACGTTTCGGTCCATTATTAGTTTAGGGACATTTCGGTCCGTTGTTAGTTTTAGGGACGTTTCGGTCCATTGTTAGTTTTGGGACGTTTCGGTCCGTGGCTAGTTTAGGGACGTTTCGATCTATAACTAGTTTTAGGACATTACGGTCTATTGTTAGTTTTAGGGACGTTTCATTCCATTGTTAGTTTAGGGACGTTTCGGTCTGCAGCGATTTTGAGGCAAGTTTTCGTTGGATACTACTTATAGAGTTTGGGCTTGGGAAGATAGCGAGTGGACATAGGCGTCGTCATCTATCATTGACCTGGGCCGTTACTCGTCAGGCGTAGTATTTTTTCAGGAACCGACCGTTGATTAGCCTGAAGGATTTTTCGCCATGCATGTCTATGAGTAGATAGGCCCCTCCTTGGTAGACTTTGTCTATGATGTATGCGCCCTCATAGTTCGGCTCGAATTTCCCCCGTTTGGCACGATTGGGGATCATAGGCCTCTTGACCACTAGCACGAGTTTGCCTTGACGAAATGTTCTCTGCCTAGTCAATCTCTCGTATGAGCGCGTCATTATTGCTTCGCAAGCTTCTAGGTTTTGCTGCGCCATGAGATAAGTTTCATTGAGGGCGTCGAGCTCCTCGAGCCGAAGACGAGCATTCTCTTCGTCTGTTAGCTCGTGATGAACCGCCACTCGTAAAAAGGGTGGCTCTATCTCCAAGGGGAGTACTGCTTCTGTGCCGAATACTGTAAGTCGATGTTCAACACCCCAATACTTGTGGGGAGGCGGAAATATGAATAACAATCTTGTTCTATGATCAAACATCGATTAACCGTATGAATCGTTTGCTAAACAAGTTTTAACAAAAGCTATAGAGTTTTAAACTACTATGCTAAGAGATTATACCAAACGGTTCTAGTCCTTCGTCTTGATGTTGTCTACGGCCTCCTTGGATCTCCACGTCCTCTTCGGCTTTCTCCCGTGATAGACGATCCACCCGAGAACCCTAATCCAAGCTATAACCTCTAAACTTGAGGTTACTTAGTTTCTCTAGTTGCTAAATAGAGTAGCTAAGGTGATGTAGAGATAGGTTATGGAGTAATTAGTCTTTCCTAATCCTTGTTCTCAACTCATGAAGGTAGGATTAAGGTTTGGTGAAGGAGAGAGAACTTGAAGAGAGAGAGTGAGAAGATGATAATGATAATATTATAATGAAAAAAGCTTCTCACTTGATATATATGAAACATAATGAATTAAAAGAAATGAATAATAAGAGATTATTCATCATGTTTCATTAATGCAAGTGGGTGATTCATTATATGAGTCATTAAGCATTTAATAATGCATTAATGATATGATGAATCATTCACAATGAGTCACTAATTCATTAAATGAAAATGCCACCTCTCTCTCCATGTCACATCCTTCTAGAAGCTTCTCGGAAAATTACGAGAACGCCCCTCTCATCCGTGAAAACACGGAAAAACTTTAGACTGTATAAATCCAATAACCTGATACTAGAATCTGGCTTAAACCAAAGCCGGCTAATAAAAACTGTCCGAATGTCGTACGTGCGTTCAAACACGTATGCGTCCGAACCTTTGTCGTAAAACCATACGACCTCTATATCTTTTCGCCTGGGTTTGGGAAATCTCTGTGTGGGACTCTAAAGACTCGACTACTACGCTGGCAGTGGGTTTAACCACAGACCGCAAGCGGCACTAGCTGTACGTAACGGTCCCCAGGTAGTTGTCGATAAGAAAGCTGATGAGGTAACCCATCTGAAATCCTACTAAGCCTGTCTGTGACAATATCAGCGCAGTCCGGTCTGTTCGTCTAAGAGTATCACATGTACGGTCTAGGGAGGTGGTGGACGTCAGACCCCTAATAACCATACAAGTCGTGTCGGTATGGCTCTATCACCATCCGAGAATCTACTGATCAACCTATCAGTAATTCTCAATCAGCCCTGGCCAGGGACTTATGGTAATGACCAACCGATCACCGTGCGATATCAACTCCCTATACCGGGAGAGACGAATCCCTAACAGTCACTCACTGCCTCCACGTGGCTCGGGACTGTGCCCAACTGAAACCTGTTTGCACGACTCCTTTGAGCCGTGGTAGGGTAACAATCAAAGCACAGTGGGAACTCACACGAGACAAATGATGACCTTAAGTCAACGGACTATCTGCACACATGTCACCTGAGAACTGCTATCTGACGTTAGGTATAATACCATCCAGTCAGTTCTCGGTGAGTCCTGTCCGGTGTACTCACACCCAGTGAGCATCTGTATACAATCTTAGGTGAACACCACCAATGGTTGCGGGACCAATCCATTGCCCCTCGTCAGGGTCTAGATATGTATACTCTAGTCTACTACGGAGTATTGATGCCCAATCTTGATACTCCTGCGACCAGGGACATCTAAGGGTATGCCTATTGACTATCCAGCTCCCACTAGTATGACTGCCATCACAACGCCGGTAGTCAGACAAACACCCTATGGGCTTTATCAACATATATATATAAATACCAAGTAAAATATATCATACGTTAAGACAAAGTCAAACCAAATAGCGTACTATCATATCAAGCAAGACTGTCATGTACATACATATCCCAAGCATCCTATACAATGTAGGCCTCTAGGGCATATATATCCAACAATCTCCCACTTGCACTAAGGCCTATAATTGGCGCAATGAGTACCCACTGTCTCTACCAGATCCAGTTGCTTGCGTACCGCATGCCCAACATCTCAAAAAGCCTTCGAACTGTACTTGAGGAATGGCCTTGGTGAATGGATCTGCCGTGTTGTCTTTTGTGTCTACTCTCCGTATCTCGATCTCCCGACGATCCACGATCTCCCTGATCAGGTGAAAACGCCTTAAGATATGCCTGGATTTCTGATGGGACCTTAGTTCCTTCGCTAAAGCTACAGCGCCATTGTTATCGCAATACAAAGGTATTGGATTGGCAATGGACGGAACCACCTGAAGTTCAGAAATGAACTTCCTTATCCAGACAGCCTCTTTTGCGGCTTCACTAGCAGCTATATACTCAGCCTCCATAGTTGAGTCTGCGACGGTATCTTGTTTGGAACTCTTCCAACATACCGCTCCTCCATTGAGGGTAAATACAAAACCCAAAATAGATTTAGAATCATCCTTGTCACTTTGGAAGCCGGAGTCGGTAAAAGCCTCTACCTGGAGGTTCCCATTACCGTAAATCAAGAACATCTCCTTAGTCCTTCTCAGGTATTTGAGAATGTTCTTCACCGCTATCCAATGTTTCTCACCTGGGTCCGATTGATACCTGCTTACCACACTAAGTGCGTAAGCTACATCTGGTCTGGTACATAACATCGCATACATTATTGATCCTACCGCCGAAGCGTAGGGTATAATGCCCATGCGAGCCCTCTCTTCATCAGTCTTTGGAGACATCTCTTTTGAGAGGGTGATTCCGTGACAAGCGGGCATATTGCCGCGCTTGGAATCTTCCATACTAAATCTCTTTAGTATAGTGTCTATATACCTGGACTGTGAAAGTCCCAATATTCTATTAGATCTATCTCGATAGATCTTAATGCCCAGAATGTATGATGCATCTCCTAAGTCTTTCATAGAGAATTTCTGTGACAAGAAGAGCTTTACTGATTGTAGTATAGGGATATCATTCCCTATCAGTAGTATGTCGTCGACGTATAAAACGAGGAAGACTACTGCTCCTTCTACAATCTTCCTATAAATACATGGTTCATCTATATTTTTGATAAAGTCAAATTCCTTGACTGTTTCATCAAAACAGATGTTCCAACTCCGCGATACTTGCTTTAACCCATAAATGGATTTAAGCAATTTGCACACTCTTCCGCTGCTCCCACTGTCTAAGAAACCTTCTGGTTGATCCATGTAAACACTCTCTTCTAGATGTCCATTTAGAAAAGCTGTTTTTACATCCATTTGCCAGATTTCATAGTCATGGTAGGCAGCAATGGCAAGCATGATCCGAATGGATTTAAGCATAGCTACTGGTGAAAAAGTTTCATCATAGTCCAATCCTGGTCTTTGACGAAAACCTTTTGCTACTAGTCTAGCTTTGTAGGTTTCCACTTGTCCAAATGTACCAATCTTCTTTTTGAAGATCCATTTGCACCCAACTGGTTTTACCCCAGGAGGAGCAACTTCTAAAGTCCATACTTTATTGGTATACATGGATTCCATTTCGGATCTCATTGCATCCAGCCACTTTACTGAGTCGCTACTTGTGATAGCCTGCTGAAAACTAGTAGGCTCATCATCATCGATGATGCAATCCTCTCGATCCCCATCAAGAAGAAAACCATAGTATCTTTCAGGAGGATGAGAAAGCCTACTAGATCTGCGGAGTGGCGTTGGTTCGTCATGTTCTATTGAAATCTGAGATTCTTCTAAGTCTTCGGTTGCAGTTTGAGGTTCTGGAATTTCTTCCAGTTCTACCGCGCTCCCACTAATTTCTTTTGCAAGAAATTCGCTTTCTAAGAAGACAATGTGACGAGCGACAAACACCTTTTGTTCTTCAGTGTGGTAGACCATGTACCCCCTTGAATGCTTGGGGTATCCTACAAACTTGCATAAAACCGATCGTGCTTCGAGCTTGTCCGGATTATGCTTTTTAACATATACCGGACACCCCCATATCTTGATATACTTGAGATATGGTCTCTTCCCACACCACATTTCATATGGAGTGGTTGGTACAGACTTAGTTGGAACTCTATTTAATAGATATGCGGCTGATTCTAGAGCAAATCCCCAGAAGGAAAGTGGAAACTCAGCACTACTCATCATTGATCGCACCATATCTAATAGCGTGCGATTCCTTCTTTCTGATACACCATTATGCTGAGGTGTATAAGGTGGAGTAAGCTGAGAGAGTATTCCATTTGCTTTCAAGTATTCAAGGAAACTGGTACTTAAGTATTCTCCACCTCGATCAGATCGAAGTGTCTTGATGCTTTTACCAGTTTGTTTCTCTACTTCATTTTTATACTCCTTAAACTTCTCAAAAGCCTCGGATTTATGCTTTATTAAGAACACATGTCCATACCTAGAGAAGTCATCAGTAAAAGTGATGAAGTAGGAGTGACCACTTCGTGCATGTATAGACATCGGACCACATACATCACTGTGTACTAGTCCTAAGAGTTCGGTGGCTCTTTCTCCGTGTCCGGTGAACGGAGATTTGGTCATTTTTCCTTTGATACATGATTGACAAGTTGCATATGATGAATATTCAAACGAATCTAGATATCCATCTTTATGTAACTTAGTCAACCTTGTTTCATTTATATGACCAAGTCTACAATGCCATAGGATGGCTTGATTCGAATCTGGAGCCTTTCTTTTACGCGTGTTTTGAATATTGAAAATTTGAGGTTGATTAAGTATGTATATGCCGTTTTCCAGTGTGCCAAACCCAATCAGTTCTTGATTTAGGAGAATGTTCATGACATTTCTTTCAAGCACAAAATTATATCCTTTATTAGACAACAAAGATACTGATATAATATTACACAACATACTGGGAATACAAAAACAGCTATACAATACCAAAATGTTTCCACTATTCAACCCTAGGTGATATTCCCCTAATGCAACTGCATCTACATGCATTCCATTGCCCATCCGGAGAGTCATATCACCTGCCCCCAGTACTCTACTATTTCTCAGATCCTGCAAAGAATTACAGATGTGAGAACCAGAACCGGTATCAAGTACCCATGAAGTAGAGTTTACTGAAAGACAATTTTCGATTACGAACACACCTGAAGTAGAAGCAACTGCTTGCTTCATGTCCTTGGCTTTGACGGCCTGACAATCCTTCTTCCAGTGCCCCTGCTTGTGACAATAAGCATTCGTTCTTTTCTGCCTTCACCCTTCCTGCCTTGTTCGTTCCCTGCACCTTCTTGACCCCACCCTTCGGTTTGGTGGCTTTCATCTTCTTCTTCCCTTTAGCTTTCGCTTTAGTTTTAGAAGAAGATGATTGGCCAACATACAGAACGGGGGTCTTCTCCTTTTTCAAGGAGGTCTCTGCTACCCTCAACATATTGAGGAGCTTTGGAAGATCCGCTTCCATTTCGTGCATGTTGAAGTTCAGCACGAACTGAGAGAAGGTGTGGGGAAGGGACTGCAAAATCAAGTCGATATACAAATCATTCTCTAGCACGCATCCCAGGTTTGCGAGTTCCTCAATGAGGGTGATCATTTTGAGGACGTGCTCTCCAACAGGCGATCCTGGAGCTAACCTCATCTGGAAGAGTTTCCTTGAGGTTTCGTACCTCGCGATACGGGAGTGTTCACCATACAATTCCTTGCAATGGAGGAATATGGATGCAATATCCATACTCTCGTGCTGTTTCTAGAGTTCATTATTCATGGACGCCAGCACGATACACTTAGCTCGCTCACAGTTTAGATCCCAGGTTTTACGAACTTCCTTGTCCGCAACTGAGGAATCTGGTCCTGGGATAAGGGGAGGAACAGCGGTGGTAACATATGCAACTTTGTCATAAGTCAGCGCAATATTGACGTTTCTTAGCCAGTCTTTATAGTTCTGCCCGGTTAGTATATTCTTTTCAAGTAATAGTTTTAGTCCAGTCATGGTAGCTGCCAGAGAGAGAGAAAAGAAAACACTCAGCATATGCTCTTGCAAGTTTAGATTGGTCTATTAATTTATCTAAACAGGATGGCTCCCACTGTTTCCTCAAATCCTTCTTCAAAACCTAAAATAAGAACTAGTCAGGATTTAATCACACGTCACAATACTTGCTTAACCTTTCAGCCAGGCTGGTGTTGGTACTTCGAGGGAGGTTTTCCAACGCTTTCGCGAAGTTCCTTAATTAAAGAACCTCTTTGCCCTGTAGGCGTAGCCCCTCTAACACCTTTCTAGGCACCTACTTGGTTTATAGCATTGATTGTTAAGTGAGAGAAATTCCCGAGAGTAATCCTACTCATCAGTGGGATCGGGATCCAACTATCATTGTATGATGCCCTAGATGGAAGCCACTCTAGTCACCACACTCCAGAAGGTAAGCTAAATCTGCAAGTTTCCTTTATGTTTGAAACTCCCGATGTGATTTTTACCCCAAGCTCTTATAGACCTTGACGTAGGCCAACAAGTCATAGGACGCAAGTCAAGTTCTACCCGTCGTTGTCCTGATCAATTTAAATACATCGTACAAGCCCTTGACGTAGGCCAACAAGGTGTACGTCTGTATTAAACTAATGCATCTATCTATGCAACAAATAGGCACACACTGCTACCATACACTATGCCTTGACGTAGGCCAACAAGCATAGCATGAATACGATGTGTTGTCTATCTGAAACGACGGAGGGTTACGGCTGGTTTTTGGCAAAAAACCGTTAACGTAATGAACTTGATTTAATCGAAGGAACTAAGATAGCTTTTATTAAAAGGAGTGGTTTAAGCTCCGCATTTAAAATTTGCTTTTTCAAGAAAACCGAGTGGTTTTTAGAAATTGTTCCAACGATTCAGTTTAGGTTTTATTTTCTTTGCATTAATGATAATGCGTCCCATCTTTAACCTATCATTACAGATAACAACGAAAATATGACGTCCTCTTATGCCATCCGCATTCGCCACGGGGTCCCGTCATCACCCGTTAGGTTACTTAACTAACGACAGAGCGGGGGCTGGGCTAGCGCGGGTGTAAAACATAAGCGACGTCTAAATAGCTATCATATATAGATATTGTACATTCGTCAGACGCAATAATAGGCATTCCAGATCACAGATAAACAATATTGGATTTGCAAGCAATCCGCATTTCATTTGAGCCTGCAATGAAAGACGGATTACACAGTTGTGATGAATAGCCATTACCCCACCCACGACCGCTACGGGTGCGGCAAACTACCCGCCCGGCAGTTTGTGCACCCCACCTTGGGTCTGTCCTAGGAGCAAAAACAGTAAAATGAAATAATACAACGGTGGCTACAACCGCAACCTGGATGTGCCCCGCAAAATAATATTACAACTTTTTACAATTACATCAAATGAATTAATACAATAACCCATCACAAAACCCGGCTAATCACCACAACAGTCCAATACAGTTTATATACACAAACAGTTAAAATCCATTTCAGAAATGTGCAACCCCCTGCCAACTGACATACTAGCAGTTAGGGGAGGTTTACGAACACATTATACAATCACAGATATAATCCAATATGCAAATACTGTACAATTTCGATCGATTAAACACTTTTAATCTTGCTCCAATACTTCTCTGCAAATCTGAAACCTGAGCAAAAATTAAATATTCCAGAAAATCCCAAATATTACAGAGAACCCACCCAAGAAATTTGGGTTCATGACTCACCAACTCGGCGGCGGAACCGCGGCGGATCGTGTGGGATCCGCCGCGGATCCGCGGCCGTTTGGTCGAATCATGACCCCAATTTTCTTGGGTGTTCTTCTGGTGTCATTACATGCTTTCTGAACATCCCTGAAAAAATTTTGGACTTCATTTAAATTTCGACAGAAACTAGACAGTTCGGGGTTTTCCGGTTTCGGTTTTTTCGTTCGAAATTCGTACAAATTTGCAATAAAGTTAAAAGTTGTTTAGCTAGGCTCTGATACCACTGTAAGTCGATGTTCAACACCCCAATACTTGTGGGGAGGCGGAAATATGAATAACAATCTTGTTCTATGATCAAACATCGATTAACCGTATGAATCGTTTGCTAAACAAGTTTTAACAAAAGCTATAGAGTTTTAAACTACTATGCTAAGAGATTATACCAAACGGTTCTAGTCCTTCGTCTTGATGTTGTCTACGGCCTCCTTGGATCTCCACGTCCTCTTCGGCTTTCTCCCGTGATAGACGATCCACCCGAGAACCCTAATCCAAGCTATAACCTCTAAACTTGAGGTTACTTAGTTTCTCTAGTTGCTAAATAGAGTAGCTAAGGTGATGTAGAGATAGGTTATGGAGTAATTAGTCTTTCCTAATCCTTGTTCTCAACTCATGAAGGTAGGATTAGGGTTTGGTGAAGGAGAGAGAACTTGAAGAGAGAGAGTGAGAAGATGATAATGATAATATTATAATGAAAAAAGCTTCTCACTTGATATATATGAAACATAATGAATTAAAAGAAATGAATAATAAGAGATTATTCATCATGTTTCATTAATACAAGTGGGTGATTCATTATATGAGTCATTAAGCATTTAATAATGCATTAATGATATGATGAATCATTCACAATGAGTCACTAATTCATTAAATGAAAATGCCACCTCTCTCTCCATGTCACATCCTTCTAGAAGCTTCTCGTAAAATTACGAGAACGCCCCTCTTATCCGTGAAAACACGGAAAAACTTTAGACTATATAAATCCAATAACCTGATACTAGAATCTGGCTTAAACCAAAGCCGGCTAGTAAAAACTGTCCGAATGTCGTACGTGCGTTCAAACACCTATGCGTCCGAACCTTTGTCGTAAAACCATACGACCTCTATATCTTTTCGCCTGGGTTTGGGAAATCTCTGTGTGGGACTCTAAAGACTCGACTACTACGCTGGCAGTGGGTTTAACCACAGACCGCAAGCGGCACTAGCTGTACGTAACGGTCCCCAGGTAGTTGTCGATAAGAAAGCTGATGAGGTAACCCATCTGAAATCCTACTGAGCCTGTCTGTGACAATATCCGCGCAGTCCGGTCTGTTCGTCTAAGAGTATCACATGTACGGTCTAAGGAGGTGGTGGACGTCAGACCCCTAATAACCATACAAGTCGTGTCGGTATGGCTCTATCACCATCCGAGAATCTACTGATCAACCTATCAGTAATTCTCAATCAGCCCTGGCCAGGGACTTATGGTAATGACCAACCGATCACCGTGCGATATCAACTCCCTATACCGGGAGAGACGAGTCCCTAACAGTCACTCGCTGCCTCCACGTGGCTCGGGACTGTGCCCAACTGAAACCTGTTTGCACGACTCCTTTGAGCCGTGGTAGGGTAACAATCAAAGAACAGTGGGAACTCACACGAGACAAATGATGACCTTAAGTCAACGGACTATCTGCACACATGTCACCTGAGAACTGCTATCTGACGTTAGGTATAATACCATCCAGTCAGTTCTCGGCGAGTCCTGTCCGGTGTACTCACACCCAGTGAGCATCTGTATACAATCTTAGGTGAACACCACCAATGGTTGCGGGACCAATCCATTGCCCCTCGTCAGGGTCTAGATATGTATACACTAGTCTACTCCGGAGTATTGATGCCCAATCTCGATACTCCTGCGACCAGGGACATCTAAGGGTGTGCCTATTGACTATCCAGCTCCCACTAGTATGACTGCCATCACAACGCCGGTAGTCAGACAAACACCCTATGGGCTTTATCAACATATATATATAAATACCAAGTAAAATATATCATACGTTAAGACAAAGTCAAACCAAATAGCGTACTATCATATCAAGCAAGACTGTCATGTACATACATATCCCAAGCATCCTATACAATGTAGGACTCTAGGGCATATATATCCAACAAATACTAACGCATATGACATTGTATTCGTAGCTCTTTTGAATGTGGTTCGATACGTCCAGAGAGCTTCACGCAACCTCTCATGCCAATCCTTTTTATTTCTGGACACCGTCTTCTTTATGATCTTCGTCAAGGTCTTGTTGAAAGCCTCGGCTAGACCATTAGCTCGGGGATTATAGACCGAAGAGTTTCTCCAGTAAATTCTATGTTGCTGTGCGAAGCGACCAATTTTATGGTTTTTGTAGGATGGGCCGTTATCGGAGATAATCCGTCGCGGAGTGCCGAACCGATAGATGACGTGTGTCTTGAAGAAATGGAGGATTTTCTCCGTCTTTAGTTCTCTTAGCGGTATCGCTTCTGCCCACTTAGAGAAGTAATCGGTTGTCGCTAATATGAACCGATGTCCTCCGGATGACGCTGGTTCGATGGGCCCAATTATGTCAGTTCACCACATTTCGAACGGCCAGCTAGCCAATATTGGGTGTAGCGGATTTGGATGCTGGTGGATGAAGTCTCCATGAATTTGGCACGAATGGCACTGCTTTGCATACTTGAGGCAATCCTGAATCATCGTGGGCCAATAGTAGCCCATCCTTTTAATCTTCAGCTTCATCTTCGGCCCGGCTTGATGAGAACCACAGAGTCCTTCGTGAGTTTCTTGGACAACTCTCCTTGCTTCTTCCAGTCCCAGGCACCTTAACCATAGAGAGTCAAACGATCTCTTATATAGAGTATCATTGACGAAAGAGAAAGACAGAGCGCGTTTCATGAGCTGATGTCTTAAGGATGCATCTTCAGGTGTTCGACAAGATTTGAAGTAGTCTATGAAGAATTCTCTCCAATCCTTAACCATTTCTTGGTCCTCTATTTGTAGGGACGTTTGCTTTGTCACTTCCCTTTCTTCAGACGACTCCGGAGATATTTCCACTGGTGCAAGAACTCGACGGCTTTGTACAACAATCCTTACGTCATCGAGGTTTTCGTCAGGCAGTTCTTTACCGAGTTTGGCTAATGCATCCGCCTTGCAATTTTCCGTACATGGTATGCTTTCTAAGATGTAGGAAGGGATTTGAGTCAGCAATTGTTTCACTCTTTTGCCGTACTTTACCAACTCTGGTTTGCACGTTTAATAGTCGTCTTTTACTTGACTAACGACCAGCTGGGAGTCTCCGTATATAAGGAGGTTTTCGATTCCCATATCGACAGCGATCTCAAGACCTGCTAGCCTCATATTCCACTTCATTATTTGTCATCGGTTCTGTTAAGGAAAAGTAAAAGAGCATTATCCCTCCTTGCGGAGTCACAAAGATAAGGCCTACCCCAGATTTAATTATAGGGGTGTTGTGCTTTCTCTTCTTCATGGAAGATGCCCCATCGAAGTAGAGTTCCCATCGGGTATCACTCTCTCCTCTCTCCCTGTCGATCGTGTCAAACACGTGCTCGTCAGGCAATTCATAATTTAGAGGTGAATCGGCAGGTATCGGATGCTCAGCGAGGAAGTCAGCGATGGCCTAGCCTTTCACTGCCTTGAGAGGTCGATAGATTATCGAGAACTCCATCAAGAGGAGGGCCCATTTAGCGAGTCGTTCTGTTAGTATGGCTCTTGACATCAAATACTTGAGAAGATCTACCTTTGATATGAGATGGACCTCATGCGCCAAAGTATAGTATCTGAGCTTCGTTATCGCGAAGATTAACGCCAGGCAGTGTTTTTCGATAGGGGATTAGCTGTTTTCTGCCCCCAGGAGAACTCGAATCAAATAGTAGAAGGCTCTCTCTTTCCCTTGGTCATTTTCCTGTGCCCATAGCGCGCCTAAAGAACCTTCAAGGGCGGTTGTGTACAAGATGAGGGGCTTTCCCTTAACCGGGGCGGTCGGTACCGGCGGATTCTGCAGGTATTGCTTGATTTCGTCCAGTGCGCTTTGGCATTTACGATCCCAGAGGAATGGGGTCCCCTTCTTCATTAAATGACTGTAGGGGCAGCATTTGCCGGAGAGGTTAGCTATGAACCGTCGGATATACAGCTTCCTTTGGAGAGACCGCAGTTGCTTGAGAGTTCTTGGCGGAGACATTTCCATGATCGCCTTGATCTTCAACGGGTCTATCTCGATGCCCCGATGTCGTACGATGAATCCTAGGAATTTGCCCGAGGAAACTCCGAACGCGCATTTCAAAGGGTTCATCTTCAGGTTGTATTTCCGAAGGCACCGAAACACGATCTTTAGATTCTCCCAATGCTCCTCGTACGACTTTCTTTTCACTACGAGGTCATCAATATAGCATTCGACGATTTGTATAAGGTCATCGAAAATCTTTGTCATGGCCCTCTGATAGGTAGCGCCAGCGTTCTTCACGCCGAAAGCCATCACTTTGTAGCAGAATATTACCAGGAGAGTCCGGAAAGCGGTATGCTTCTGGTCTTCAGAGGAGCATCTTTATTTGATTGTACCCTGATGATCCGTCCATGAAGGAAAAGACTTCGTGAGTGGACGTTCTGTCTATCATCAGCTCGGTAACCGGTACGGGAAAATCATCCTTTGGGCAAGCTTTGTTGAGGTCCCGAAAGTCTACGCAGATGCGCACCGTCCCATTTTTCTTCATCTCTGGGACAATGTTGGCGATCCAGTCAGGATACTAAACTTTTGGATAAAGCCGGAGTCGATTAGCTTCTTAACTTCGGCGTTGATGCTCATTTCAAGTTCGAGCCGCATTCTCCTCGGTGCTTGTTTGACTGGTTTGACGTCCGGGGATATCGCCAATTTATGCACAGCTATTTCCGGATCTAGCCCCGGCATCTCGGAGTAGTTCCATGCGAAGCAGTCTTTATACTGCATGAGCACGTCTCTTAGCGTAGCTACCTGTTCTTCGGACAGTAGCTCACTAACGAACGTAGGCCTCGAGTCGTTTGTCGTCTCCAAGTCGATTTTCCTTAGGTTGTCCGCAGTAGTATATATTCCATCTTCCAGCTTTTTTGGCGCCGGTGGAAGTTCTGAGATCAACTCATCTTCATCCTCATTTTCGAAGCAACAGGAGAGGTCATCCATATCCTCACGTACTCCTTCTTCTGAAAGCGTTATCGCGTGACAGGTACGAGATCGTTTCCAAGACCGATGTTGATCTAGTTCTACTCTCGCTATGTACGTTGCTTTTGGAACATGCTTCTGTGGTGGAGTTACCCTCCAACTGCTGGATAGAGCGAACCTGCTTTGCTGATACTGGTCTTCTACCCGGTTTTTGAATGTGAAGCAGTCTTCGAGAGGATATCCTATCGCTCGGTGATAGGAGCAATAATCTGGGTGAGAGACCTCGTCTGCTTGTTCGGGGTATTTGGACTCCGGGAGCGTAATCATTTGATATTTCATGACAAGATCGAATATCTTCCTTGTCTTGTCTTAGGGAAAAGAATATGCTCGATCCATCTTCTTTATAAGAGATGGATCTCGGCTACTCAATTCTCGATCGCGTGGTTTCTTAGACTCGCTTTGCCGCTGTCGAACGTTTTTCCGTTCTTTAGTTTGTTTTTACCTACGCGTCGGGTCTTCTGTATGACGGGCTGGCGACAAAGGGTATCGTCATTCTCCATAGCCTGCTAAAGGAGGCGCTGCGTCCTGGCTTTCTCGTAAATGGCCATTTCACGGTTGTGGTCATCCCGGACCTTTTGACCCGCTTCCCTTATTAGTTTGTCCATCTGTTCTTCAAACGACGGACTTGGCATTTTTACGACAGGAACTCGTTTTGGTTCAATCGCAGTGTCTTCTAACAGAGCATCTCCTTCTTCATCGAAATCATATATAACGTAGCAGTCATGGAATCGCTCCCGTTTCTTGGATCGAACATATCCAAGCCCGGTCGTTTCCATTCTCCCGTTGGGCAATTTTCGTTGAGTTCTAGGGACGTTCCAGATCCTGTTGTAGAACTGAGCTTGTCGAGAAGTCTGTTTGAAGGGTACGCCTTGGTGCCTCAACAGCCTTTTTAATCCTTCTATGTAGTATCTGGACAGACGGATGGGCTGGAGCCTGTCAAGCGTAGAATCGGCACCATGCCAGATTTCTTTCTCCACTTTGGTTTCCGCGGATCGATAAAAGAGGATCACCTTTTCATCTTTTCGCCTGGGAGGGACGTAGAACATCTACAGTTCTTGCACACTATAGGTATCAAGTGCGTCGAGCTCTTTGTAATGCTTTTGCGGAACCATAGCGATTTGCAAACTTTGATCATCTCCAGTGAGGGCCTGCACCAATGGACGGACCGAGAACACTGCGTTGACTTCGTCTTCAGTATTACTACCAAAAACCAAAATAGGGGTAGATGGTCCCGGCTTGTTGCATTGGGGCAGCCCCGAATAGGCTATCTCTTATTCCTCCTCGGTATCGCTCCCGAAGACCGGAATAGTGGTGATAGCTTTTTGCTTATTCTCCAGTTTATGGCATCTTTCCGTGTCTTCAAAGTCTGGCAGGAAATACTTTGCATCCTCGCATTTGCGGACTTCATTCACGGAGAATAGGTTTAGCTCCACGTTACGGTGTACTCGAGACCATCCTTGAAATACTTCATACACTGATGTTGTGTAGAAGGGATGATGTTGTACTCGTGCAACCAAGGCCTACCGAGGCGTTGTAGCAAGTCTTGGCGTCAATGACGTGGAACTTGATGTCAGTGACGAGCGACCCGAAGCGTAATGTCGGTATTACAGACTCGAGCATCCTTGATGACTGGGAGTCGAACCCGGAGATGGTGATTTTATCTCGAGCTAGGTACTGCACGGTCATACAAATTTCCTTTAGCACTCTCACGTTGAGAAGGTTGACAGAGGACCCATTGTTAATTAGGATCTTCCCTATCTTGATGTCATGGCAATATCCAGAGACATAGAGGGGACGGTTATTCTCGCACGTTCCAAGGAGGAGATCTTCGTCGCCGAAAGTGATATCAGCTATGTGAACTTCTTCGAGCTCATCCTTCATCTTTTCTTCGGCGAGGAAAGCTTGAAACTATTCGGGCTCTTGTAGTACCCTGATCAGGGAATCTCGCGCCTCTTTATATAATAGAAGGGTATCCAAGACGCTCAGCTGTGAGGGTATCTTCCTCAAGTGTGCTAGGATGTTGTAATCCACTTTGCTTTTCTTGGGCGGGTTCTTGGCTGCCAACTCTTCAACGACTCGGTCATCGAGGGCGATATCTTCAAGGACTTTTTCCTTCCCCTTATCATTTTTGTTCGATCCTTTATTCATAGGTCCAAGATTCTTTTCGGGAAACGTGCGACTATACAGCTGAATACTCTCACAGCTCTTTGTTTCTTCCTCTTTTCCTGAAGTGGATTCTTTGAAGAGAGGGCCGAGAGCCATTTCTTCTTCAGAATCGCTCCCGAAAGTGAGAACTTGCGATCCCCTACTTTCAACCATGTGACAGTTGTTGGCAGCTCTTCCACATTCGTCTGTCGTACTTTTTCACTGTCGACGAGCATCGCGCTTTATCCTCTTGAAGCGTTGCCTGTGAGCGACATACCCTTGCCACCATTTTTTAAAGGCCGTGCATTCTTCGGTAGGATGTGCAATCCTCTGATGGTATAAGCAATAGGTGAGATGTACATCTGCTTCGTCAGGGTGCATACCGCCGGGAGTATTCACTTTGAAAAGTGGCAGCTTCATTCCCATGGACAAGACTTTGGCGAACCGTTTCCTTGTCTTAAGTTTTCTTTTGTCTGCCGCGGATGGGCTTTGATCTGGTTGGAGTGTTTCGTGACCCACGACTTCTTCAAATTGACGTCGACTCCTGGCCTTTTCGAATATGGCCATTTCACGTTCTTGATTATCCTTTCTCTTCTGACGGGCTTCGATCAGCAGCAAGTTGATCATCTCGTCCGACGGTTCCAAGGGTTTTGGCTTCGATCCTGGCCCTATCTCCTTTATGTTGTCTTCTAACGCCGGGTGAGTTTCTTCATTAGTTAACGCCGAATGAAAGATCATGTGGCAACTTGCCACATAATCCTCAGATTCTTCTAACGGGTCATCTCCATCGTTATTGTCGTTATCTCCGCTCTGAAGGATATTGTTAAGAAATTCTTGGAGTGTGACCGGGGTTCGATTCTTTTGGTTGTATTCCTCCATCACGTCAATATGTTTCTGCAGGTCCGTGCGCTTGTCATCAGGCTTCATGGGCTTTTGGGTCTTCTTCTTCTTCTTCTTTGAAGACTTTAACGACTGGGAATGGGCGTTTTGACTATCGCTATCAGACGCGGTTTCAGCACTCCCTCAATGACCTCGGGTTCCAGCGGACTTTTCCTCCTGATCGCCGGGCATGTTTGGAGATCCTTCAGCATTCTTTTCGTTTTGGCTGAAAGCGCGACCTCCCATGGAGCTTCTTCTATAAATGAGCACGATGCCCCTGTTGTGTCCACCTTTTTAAGAGCATGCGGCTAGGGCGGGTTTACTTTCCAATTCTCGGACAATGCGAATTTGCCCTGTTGGTATTGGTCCTCAATCCAGCCTTTGAAGACGAAGCGATCTTCGATTGGATGGCCTACTACTTGGTGGTAGGGGCAATGATTGGGATTGTTGACATCACCGGGCTGCAATGGACGTCTCGGATCCGGCAGATTGATGAGCCTGTTGCGTATCGCCAGTTCGAAAAGTCTCTTTGTTTTCTCCCACGGAAATGAGTAAGGACGTCTTAATTTTTCGTTGAGGAATCGATATCTATTGTTTTAACGATCAGCTGGTTTTGGACCAGTCGGCTGTTGCTGAGCATTGGCGGCGAAGATCGCTTTTCCTTTCTCCTTTTTCATTCCGCGGCTCAGACTTTGAAGAGGAAGGCCTATGGCCCATCTGGTCCATTTGGGCCAGCTTGTCAATCAAGGCCTGCAAGGTGGTCGGTTTGAAGAACATCATGAATAGAGATATGGTCACCTGCGGATCGACCTTCCCACAAACATGCCCACTATAGGAGCCTCTTCTATGCGCTGTTCGCCCTTCGACCATAGGTTCCGCCACCGTATCGCATACTGAACTTATGTTTCGCTTGGCTTCACCCTGGCATTGATCAATGCCATGATTGGGGTGCATTCGCTAGCGCTTGCAAAACGCTGGGTGAATAGCAATTCTATCTCCGTAAAAGTTTTGACGGAGTCATTGGGAAGCTCTAAATACCATTCGAACGCCATCACCACCAAGCTGCCGACGAATTGGCAAAGCTATAGCTTATCGTTGCCTCCAGTGTTGCCGCACAGAACCCTGAACTGAGCGACATGTTGATGGAGATTACCTATCCCTTTGTATACGTGGAACTTAGGAATCGTGTATCCTGGCGGGTACTTAATCTGATCGTACCAGCTTGGATATGGTCACCCAGTTCTGACGACTTGGCCAGCGGCTTTGTTCGCTTGATGAGCTCATATCTATTGAGCTATATAATCATCGAGCATAGCTTTCAAGATTTTTTCCTCCTTTGCAGCTAAAAAGGCCGGGAGAGGGTTTAATGTCTCCCCTTTGTCTTCTTTAATGATCACCGGGGGCTCCTCCGCTGGAAGGTCTGGTTGGATCATCATGCCCACCATATCTTGGAACAAAAGCTCCATTTTTCTTATGTTGGCCGCTTGTTCCGCGGCCTCTTTGTCTTTCTTCTCGAGGACTCTGCGGAGGAATTCAACATCGGTTTCCTGTTCCAGACGTTGCTCCGACGATGTTTTCGGGCAATCTTTTGGCCCAGTGAGTGTGGCCATCTTCGTTAGCATCTCTTGGAGCTTTTGCTGTTGTTGCTCCTGAGCCTTTGTCACACCGTGTGAGTGGTCGATGAGCCATGGAGATACGGCTATCCTCTTTTCCGGACGCCATGTAAATGGTGTGCACTATCATGCCCCCAGGCTTTGAGCATTTGGATTCAGTGCCCTTGAGATTGGTCGCAGACACGGGGATTTTCTTCGGCCTTCTCCTTTTGTAGGCGATCAAAGTTGAGGGGGCCGTTGTAGCAGGCACCCAAGCAGACGACACCTTCTGTGGTACGATAGGGTGGTCCTTTTCTTACTGAACCTTCATCTTCTTCTGTCGGTGGGGGTAGTTTTGGCCAACTACAGAGTCTTGAACTCTTCGCCAAACCCTATGGATTTTAGAGGATAGCCGCTGAGGAGGCTGTTCTGACTTCGTCTTTGTAACGTTCTCCACAGGTGGAGGAGTCTTCTTCAGTGTAGCTGTTGGAGAGTTCTTGCGCACCCTCTTGAGTGATTCAAAGATGTTCCCAGTTGGAACAACAGCATCAATTTCTACCATTGGAGCCGGCGGAGTCAGTCCAGAAGGGGAACTGCCCCCAGCTTTCCTCACTCGGCGCCAGTGGAAACGTCGAGCATGTCATGCAGCCGGGATCACCTCCGTTGTTAGGGTAGCTTTATCGTGCTTCATGCTTTGATGAGAAACTGCTGTTGGTGCCAGCCTGTCGAAGACTGACGTCCGTTGAGAAGGAACGTCCATCCTGTCGAAGACTGACTTATGGGCAGGGGAAGCAGCCTTAGTGACTTTGCCTGAAGAGGGAGCTGGAGTGGCCAGTCTTGTAAAGACTAATCCTTTAGCAGGAGAAGTCGCTTTGGCGATTTCCTCTACTTGAGCCGGAATGGCTATCCGCTTTGGGATAACCCCTTCGGGTATTGCAGGCTGCTTTGTGGGCCCACTTAAGCTCAGGCTCAACCTGTAGAAGACTGATGTAGTAGACTTGGAATTGGACGACCCGTTGAGAGGGGCCGTGGTAGCGGTAAGCCGACCAAAGATCGAATTCTTCGGAGCTTCCTGTGATGGTACTGATGCGTTGAAGCTTATCGGCGGAAGCATGGTCCCGAAGAACAGTCCAGTGGTGGCCTGAGTCACCTGTTCCACTGGCATGGCGAAGATGGAGGCCCCTTGGGGCCCATAGGTCACTCCTCCGGCGAGGACGAAGTGGGAGTTATTGTTGCAGCTGGTGCAGTTGGAAGCCATTTTCTCTGCACGGGAGCAAGACGCCAAATCTTAGTATCTCGAATCCAGGGGCAACCACATAAAACCGCGATTCGTTCATGAACACGACATACGAAGTGTGGAGTGGAAAGAGGAAAAGGTCCCACCGGGCATGCCAGAATCTGTTCGCCGCCGAAAACCGAGAAGACAGACATCTTGCCTGAGTTTGGGGCAGATGCTATTTGGTTTTATCCTTCCACCTCTCCGAAAATGCCAAGTTGATTTATGGCACCGTGTATAGGAGGTTTAGACAGATGCGACCGTTGTAGCAGACTTCGTCAGATCCCCCCTCATTGTGAGGGGTTTTTTTATTATGGGAACGCTCTTCCCTGCAGGCGCAAGCCCTTGCAGTTAATTACGTTACCACATCGCGGTAACCACTTTCTCCTGCTTTAGAAGGTCACTTCGTATCGTGCGTGTTTGTTTTATTTTTGGTTGCCCGTGGATTGTATACGGAGACTAATTTATGTTGTCGCCGGTAAGGCGTGGATTGTATACGGAGACTAATTTATGTTGTCGCCGGTAGGGCGTGGATTAGTCCAAATCCGTATTTTCTTAGATTTGGGTTTGGGTTGGTTTAAGGACCGTTAGTCTTGTTTAGACTAAGGTCAATTCAAACGTTTGTTAAGGATACGTTAGTCTAATTTTAGACTAAGATCTACTCAACAGGATTTTAGGATCATTTAGATCCAACGAAAAAAGTATTTGGACTCTATCGTTTTAGTTTAGGGACATTGCAGTCCATTGGTTTTAAGGACATCGTAGTCCGTGGAGTTTAAGGACATCATAGTCCATGTTTAAAGACGTCATAGTCTATAGCGTTTAAAGACGTCATAGTCTGTGGGGTTCTGGTTTAGCCAATTTGGGGATGCACCAAAAGTTATTGGTTATTGGGACCCTCCACCTCTCTGAAGACGTTGAAGAATTACAACGACACGTATCAGAGGTGTGGAGAGATATACCCTTGAACCAGTGAATGTTCATCAAAGATTAAATAATCTTGTTTGGGACTGAGTCCAATAAAGAGCGCATGGGCACAGTTGATTATGAGTTTAGCCAACTTGGGCTGAGCCCACTGAGTCTCTGTCATTTCTCTTCTTTTTTTTATAAAGTGTTAGACACTTGTTAGGACATATTCCTTTCTCTATACACATACTGCTAAACATTTATTGGGGTACTGACACCCACTTTCTTTCTTTTTATTTGAGTGTTGAACACTCTTTATGGTGTAGAGCGCTTGGCGCTGAGAGCCAGACTTAGAACGCTAAGGTGCTTCTTCTGAAATAGTGCTCACATGGGGAGCACGTAGAGCGCTTGGCGCTGAACGCCAGATTTGGAGCGTTGGAGCACTAAAACGTTTCCTTTAGAATAGCGCCTATGTGAGGAGCACGTGGCGCGCTTGGTGCTGAGCGCTAGACTTGGAACGCTAAGGCGTTTCTTATAAAATAGCGCCCACATGAGGAGCACGTGGCGCGCTTGGCGCTGAGCGCCAGACTTGGAGCGCTAAAGTGCTTCTTTTAAATTGAAGCGCTAAGGTGCTTCTTATAAAATAGCGCCCACGTGAGGAGCACGTGGCGCGTTTTGTGCTGAGCGCCAAACTTGGAGCGCTTAAAGCGCTTCTTTTAAATTAGAGCGCTAAGGCGCTTCTTTGGAAGCTCTGATTAGTTCTGTGCTCTGAGAATTAAATTCTCGGTTTATAAGAGACTTTGTCTCATGGATCTAAGAACTGAGTTCTTCTTTTTATGAGGAGATACGTTGATCCCTTCTGTTTTTTGTGAAAGACTTGGTCTTATAAATCTGTGATCTAGAAAAAGAACTAAGTTCTTCTGATGTGAGAGCTGAACTCTCAAATATAGAGGAGATGTTATGATCTCTCTTCTTTTTATTTACCTTGAAGAAAATTTCTTTTTCTTAGAACTTGCTCTTCTCTTTTTCTTTTCTGAGAACTTGAAGTTTATGGGAAGGTTCTTCTGTCTTTCTTCTTTCCATTTGAGAACTTATGGGGAGGTTTCTCTGTTTTTCTTCTTTCGATTTGAGAATTTGTGGGGAGCTTTCTATCTACAAGACTTGAAGTTTTGGGTTCTTTATATAGGGGAGGCCGACTTGTTGAATCAGTTAAGGAAATCTCTCATTGAGAGATCTCTGATTGATTTGGGGAACGTTTCCCATCGTTGGATTTTTTATCCAAGGGCTTCTGTTTTACAGAAAATAGTTTTCTTGTTATTAACAAGATTGGGAAAATATTTTCCCATATAGAACTTATTCTGTATCTTGGTGATTTTTAATCACCGTTGGATCTTTGATCCAATGGTGCCCTGATTTACAGAGCACAATCTTTATTGTTTGGAAAGATTTGATGAGTATTTCCTCAGCAGAATTTTATTCTGGTAATTTGAAGATTTATTCATCTCAGTTGGATCTTTGATCCAATGGTGGAGAACATTTAGTTCTAGCGCTTGGCGCTCTCGTGCTTTGCACGTGAGGCGCTGCCTCAGAGTCTTTAGCGCTGGCACACTTGGTGCGAGCGCTCTCGTGCTTTGAATGTGAGCGCTGGTTCAGAGTCTTTAGCGCTGGCACTCTTGACGCTAGCGCTCTCATGCTTTGCATGTGGGTGCTGCCTCAGAGTCTTTGACTCTGGCGCTAGCGTTCTCGTGCTTTGCACGTAAGCGCTGCCTCAGAGTCTTTGACTCTTAGCGCTGGCGCTCTTGACGCGAGCGCTCTTATGAAGCGCTGCCTCATTTCAAATTTCAAATTTTGAATAGATCTTTGCTCTCTGATTGGGGGAAACAGCGCTAGTTTAAAGACATTTCGGTCCATTGTTAATTTTAAGACATCTCGGTCCATTGCCAGTTTAAGAATATAGTGGTCCATTATCCCCATTTTTTTGAGGTGAAGCTTTAGTTTAGGGACATTTCGGTCCGTTGTTAGTTTAGGGACATTTCGGTCCGTTGTTAGTTTAGGGACATTTCGGTCCATTGCCAGTTTAAGGACGTAGTGGTCCATTATCAGCATTTTTTTGAGGTGAAATTTTAGTTTGAGGATATTACAATCCGTTATTAGTTTAGGGACATTTCGGTCCATTGTTAGTTTAGGGACATTTCAGTCCATTGCCAATTTAAGGACGTAGTGATCCATTATCACCATTTTTTTTAGATCAAGCTTTAGTTTGAGGACATTACGGTCCGTTGTTAGTTTAGGGACATTTCGGTCCATTGTTAATTTAAGGACATTTCGGTCCATTGCCAGTTTAAGGACGTAGTGGTCCATTGCTAGTTTAAGGACGTAGTAGTCCATTATCACCATTTTTGGGGTGAAGCTTTTCCAAATACCACTTATAGTTTTGACTTAGGAAGATAGCGAGCGGACACGAGCGTCGTCATCTATCATTGACCTAAGTCATGACTCGTCAAGCGTGGTACTTCTAGAGGAATCGGTCGTTTATTGGCCAGAAAGGTCTTTCTCCATGCATATCCATAAGCAAATAGGCCCCACCTTAGTAGACCTTGTCTATGATGTACGGGCCTTCATAGTTTGGCTCGAATTTCCCCCGTTTTGCACGATTGGGGATCATAGGTCTTTTGACGACTAGCACGAGTTCGCCTTGGTGGAATATTCTAGGCCTAGTCAGTTTTTCGTATGAGCGTGTCACCCTTGCCTTGTAAGCTTCTAGATTTTGCTGCGCCATGAGTCGAGTTTCATCGAGGGTGTCAAGCTCCTCAAGCCGAAGATGGGCATTTTCATCATCTGTTAGATCGTATTGAACCGCTACTCGGAAAGAAGAGAGTTCTATTTCCAAAAGACGGACTACTTTAGTGCCGAATACCAACACGTATGGTGTTGTATTCGTAGCCGTTTTGAACATCGTTCGGTACGCCCAGAGAGCTTCGTGCAGTCTCTCGTGCCAGTCCTTTTTGTTTCTGGACACCGTTTTTTTTATAATCTTGGTCAAGGTCTTGTTGAAAGTTTCAGTTAGACCGTTGGCACGAGGATTATAGACAGAGGAGTATCTCCAGTCTATTTTATGTTGTTCTGCGAAGCGGCTGATTTTATAGCTCCTGTAGGCTGGCCCATTATTCGAGATTATCCGTCGTGGAGTTCCGAACCGGTAGATGACATTTGTCTTGAAGAAATGGAGAATATTCTCCGTCTTCACCTCCCTTAGTGGTATTGCTTCCGCCCACTTAGAAAAGTAGTCGGTCATTGCTAGTATGAACCGGTTTCCTTTGGATGACGCTGGTTCAACGGGGCGATTATATCGGTTCTCTACATTTTGAACGGCCAGCTAGATATCATTGAGTGTAGCAGATTTGGATGTTGGTGGATGAAGTCCCCATGAATCTGGCACGAGTGACACTACTTCGTATATTCGAGGCAGTCCTGAATCATCGTCGGCCAATAATATCCCATCCTTTTGATCTTCAGCTTCATCTTTGGCCCGGCTTGATGAGAACCGTAGAGTCCTTTGTGAGTTTCTTGAACGACTCTCCTTACTTCTCCTAGCCCCAAGCACCTTAGCCATAAACCGTCAAGCGATCTCTTTTATAGAGTATCATTGACGAAAGCGAAAGACAGAGCCCGTTTCATGAGCTGATGTGTTGACGACGCATTTTCGGGCATTGGATAGGATTTGAAGTAGCCTATGTTGACTTCCCTCCAATCCTTGATATTTTCTTCATCTTTTATTTGAAGGACTACTTGTTTGGTCTTTTCCTTTCCTTCAGATGACTCTATTAAATCCCTCGAAGATATTTCTACTGGCGCAAGAACCCGGAGGCTTTGCACAACGATCCTTACGTCATCGATGTTTTTGTCAGCCAGTTCCTTAGCAAGCTTGGCTAATGCATCCGACTTTCTATTTTCCACACACGGTATGCTTTCCAAGATATAGGAGAGGATTTGTGTCGGTAGTTCTGCACACTTTCACCATACCTGATCAGTACTGGCATGCACATCTGATAGTCACCATTTACTTGGCTAACGACCAGCTGGGGGTCTCCATATATGAGGAGGTTTTCGATTCCCATATTAACAACGATCTCAAGACCCGCTATCAAAGCTTCATATTCAGCCTCGTTGTTTGTTCTTGGTTCCGTTAAGGAAAGGGCGAAACGCATTATCCCTCCTTGCGGAGTCACTAAGAAGAGGCCCATCTCGGCTTTGATTATATGGGTGTTATGCTTACGATTCTTCATGGAAGATGCTCCATCAAAGTAGAGTTCCCATTGGACATTATTTCCCTCCTTCCCTTCGATTGTGTCGAACGCGTGTTCGTCTGGAAATTCACAATTTAAAGGAGAATCGGCTGGTATCGAATGCACAATGAGAAAGTCGGCGACGGCCTGGCTTTTCACTGCTTTAAAGGGTCGATATGTTATCGAGAACTCCATCAAGAGGAGGGCCCATTTGGCAAGCTTTCCTATTAGTATGGCCCTTGACATCAGATATTTGAGAGGATCCGCCTTTGATATAAGATGGACCTCATGTGCTAAGGCATAGTGCCTGAGCTTCATTATCGTGAAGATCGGTACCAGACAATGCTTTTCGATAGGGGAGTAGTTATTTTCTGCTCCCAGGAGAACTCGACTTAAATAGTAGAGAGCTCTCTCCTTTCCCTAATCGCTCTCCTGTGCCCATAGCTTGCCTAGAGAACCTTCAAGGGCCGTTGTGTACAGGATGAGGGGCTTTCTTTTGACCGGAGCAGTCTGTACCGGCCGGTTCTATAGGCATTTCTTGATTTCATCCAGTGCACTATGGCATTTTTGATCCCAAACGAACGGGGTCCCCTTCTTCATTAGATGGCTATAGGGGTGGCATTTGCCGGAGAGGTTGGCTATGAACCGCCGGACATACGCGAGCTTTCCTTGGAGAGACCGCAATTGTTTGAGAGTTCTTGGCGTGGGCATTTCCATAATCGCCTTGATCTTTGATGGGTCTATTTCGATGCCTCGGTTTCGTATGATGAATCCTAGGAATTTTCCTGAGGAGACTCCAAACGCGTATTTCAAAGGATTCATCTTTAGATTGTATTTGCGAAGACGCTGGAACACTATGTTCAGATATTCCCAGTGCTCGTCATACGATTTGCTTTTCACCACAAGGTCGTCAATGTAGCATTCGACAATCTCATGTATGAGGTCATCGAATATTTTCATCATGGCCCTTTGGTAGGAAGCACCTGCGTTCTTCAGAACGAAGGGTATCACCTTATAGCAGAATATGCCTAGCGGAGTCCGGAAGGCAGTGTGCTTTTGGTCTTCAGGATGCATTTTTATTCGATTTTAGCCTGAAGATCCATCCATAAAGGAGAAGACCTCATGAGTGGACGTGTTATCGATCATCAGCTCGGTAACAGGTACTGGGAAGTCATCCTTCGGAAAAGCTTTGGTAAGGTCTCGAAAGTCCACGCAGATGCGTACTGTCCCATTTTTCTTCATCACAGGAACAATGTTGGCAATCCAGTCGGGATACTGAACTTCTTGGATGAAGCCGGGGTCAATTAGTTTCTTGACTTCGGCATTGATACTCATCTTGAGTTCGAGCTGCATTCTTCTTGGCTCCTGTTTGACTAGCTTGACGTCCAATGATATAGCCAGTTTATGCACCGCTATTTTCGGATCCAGTCCTAGCATCTCGGAATAGTTCCATGCGAAGCAGTCTTTATATTGCATAAGCACGTTCTTTAGTATAGCCACCTGTTTTTTAGACAACAGCTCACTGACGAACGTAGGTCTCAGCTCATTTTCTATGCCCAAGTCGATTTTCCTCAGATTGTCTGCCGTAGTGTGTATCTCATCTTCCAGCTCTTTTGGTGCTGGTGGAAACTCTGAGATCACCTCCTCCTCATCCTCATTTGCGAAGCACTTAAAGAAGTCATCCATATTCTCGTACCCTCCCTCCTTTCAGAGTGTTATCATGTGGCAAGTACGAGTTTGCTTCCATTCTTGGTGTTGAGCTGGTCCCGCCTTCATGATATAGGTTCTCATTGGCTCATGCTTTTGCGGTGGGGTCACCCTCCAGCTGTCGGAGAACCTGCCCTGTTGATATTGGTCTTCGACTCGGTCTTTAAAGGTGAAGAAGTTTTCAAGAGGATGTCCTATTGCTCGATGATAGGAGCAATAATCCGCATGATGGACCTTATTTACCGGTTCGGGGTACCGAGGCTTCAGGAGCGTCATCATCTGATGCTTGATGACAAGGTTGAATATTTTCCTTGTCTTGTCTTGAAGGAAAGAGTATTCCCGACCCATCTTCTTAATGAAAGACGGATTTCAGCT
Source organism: Agapanthus africanus (assembly GCA_030015575.1). Taxonomy (NCBI): domain Eukaryota; kingdom Viridiplantae; phylum Streptophyta; class Magnoliopsida; order Asparagales; family Amaryllidaceae; genus Agapanthus; species Agapanthus africanus. The sequence continues at coordinate 191,851,233 of CM057338.1, forward strand.
GACTTTTTCTTTATTGCGTAGCTTCTTGGATCTGCTTCGCTGTTTTAGAACGTCATTCTCGTTCTCCACCATGTTTTTTCCTCTGTGTCGGGCTTTTTCCTTGTCGCGAGAACGTACAGTGGGCTGAAGGTGAAGGGCATCGTAATTTTCCCTTTCCGCAGACTGCTGAATGAGATGTTGAGTCATGGCCTTTTTGTAAATAGTCATTTCGCGGCTGTGATCATCTCGAACCTTTTGACCGGCTTCCCTTATTAGCTTTTCAACTTTCTCTTCGAACGACAGACTTGAAGTTCTTATAGCGGGATTTTTCTTTGTTTCAACGTCACAGCTATCCGGAAAAGCATTCCTTTCTACACCAGAGCCATTTATGACACGACAGCCATGGAATCGCTCTCGTTTCTTGGATCGAACTTATCCGAGCCTAGTTGTTTCCATCTTCCCGTTGAGCATTCTTCGCTGAGTCCCGGAAACGTCTCAAATCTTGTTGTAGAACTGGGCTTGTCGAGCGGTTTGTTTAAAGGGTACGCCTTGGCATCTTTGTAAGTGTACGGTAGCGCCCCGGTCGTCTATCCGAGGCCAAAATGCGGAAACGAAAACTTTTTCAAACTAGAAACCGGCGCTATCGTTTGCTTAAAACCCGGATCGAACCATTAACTTACAACTAGCAACTAGAGAAAGGATTGGAAAGCTATACCGATCGATCCGTGTCCTTCGGTCTTTGGCCACCATCCTAAGATCCTCGCGGCATCTCCGATCTCGGTCTTCTCGTCGGAAAGGGCACCACATCTTCGAGTCTTTTTACGGGCTCCCGCTTCATCCGAAGAAACTCGGGCACGAAGTTCGCTAGCCGACGTGTCCAAGGTGAAGTAGAGAATGTGTGTCATCACTTTGTCTCTTGAGGGTTTAGTGGATGCCATTAGTGAAGAGATAATGAGCTCAAGAAAGAAGAGGAAGAAGAAGAAGTTTTTTCTTTCTCTTTTTCTTTTGTTGAGATGATAAAATGAGAGTGAGAGAGTGTTAGCAAAAATACAAGACCAAACATTATCATATGGCATCCCCTCTCTCTCTCCTTCTCATTTCAACACTCAAATCCATCAAATAAAGTGACATATGCACAAGAAATGATACCATGAGTCACCTATGAAGTATATGTATCATTTAATACACAAAATGATGGCTTCTAGCTCATAATTTCCATATGCAAACATTAATCCAAATGTTTGCAACAATAAAAAGATACGGCAACATCTAAAGTAAACTCGTGACGGATCACAAGGATACCCCTCACCTGTATATACATACCTGCATCCGCATTCCGACCGAATGCGAATGCGATGAGACTAAAGTAATCCAACAAATCTAATACTAGGATCCGGCTTAAACCAAAACCCACTAGTATGATCCGCCCGATCATGATCCGTGCACTACTGCATGTATATGATCGGACCCAGCCATATATCATACGGCATCTACAACGTTTCGCCCGAAACTTGAAAACTGTCTGTGGGGGACTCTAAAGACTCGTCAATACATTGGCTGTGGATTTAACCACTAGCACGTCAGAGGTACTATCCGTACGTAACGGGCCACCAGGTATTGACCAAAAGGGAGGTCGATGAGCGAACTCATCCTGACACCCTACTGAGCCTGTCAATGACAATATCCATACAGTTCGGTCCGTTCGTCTATGAGCATCGCATGGCGGGCCTAGGGGGTTGGTAAAAGTCAGACCCCCAAAAGCGGTACAAGTCGTGTCGGAGTGTAGCCCAAAACACCCTGAGATACTACTGGAATACCTACCAGTAAATCTCCTGCCTTGGCCAAGGACTTCGTGTAATGGCTCTCCTAGACACAGCGTGATCTCACCCCCAATACCGGGAGAGACGAAACCCCTGCCAATCCGCTCACTGCCTCCATATGGCTCGGGACTGTACCCAACTAAAACCTGTTTGCACGACTCCTTTGAGCCGTGGTAGGGTAGTAATCAAAGCACAGTGGGAAATCACACGAGACAAATGACGATCTCAGGTCGATGAACTAACCTGTACACATGTCACCAGGGAACTGCTATCTGACGTCAGGTATAAAACCAACTTGCATGTTCCCGACGAGCTCATAACCCAATGAGCACCTGTATACATCTTAGGTGATCCAACTGACACCAATGGCTTGTGAGACCGGCCACCGCCCCTCGTCGGGGTCTCGACTGTATACACTAGTCTACTAATAGAGTATCGATGCCCAGTCTCGAAACTCCTACGACTAGGGACCACTTTAAGGATGTGCTTATAGACCCGAGCTCCCACGTATATGATCGCCATCATACTGCTGGCCGTCAAGCAAGAATCCTAAGGGCTCTATCAACGTGCAATAGTGACATGTAATGTCACCTAAAGCATGTACACAATGATAAAGATAAACCAGATAACATACTATCATCTTGAGTAAGACTGTCCTACCGGCATAGGTCCTCCCTCAATCATTGCAATCACGTGCCTGTGATCCAATAATTGACTCTGAGGGCACTATATCCAACAATCTCTCACTTGCACTCAAGGCTAATTATTGCAATGTCGCATACTCACAGCCCGTGTGATACCGAACACCCAACTCCTCGACTAATCAGTCTCACAAAGCCCGTTTGCGAAACTATTGCGTTCGAGGAATAGCCTCAGTGAGTGGATCCACCCTGATGTTTCTTTCTATGTCTCTCTTTATCTCAAGTTCGCGGAGAAAGCCATCTCCCGAAATGAGCAATACCTGTCTTAGAATATGTCTGGATATCTGATGGGACCTAGTTCATAAATGAACTCCAAATCCGAACTTCTTAGACTGTATCGTCAGCTGAACTTAATCAGTATCCTGTGCCACACCTCCCTCAGTATCCGCTTGGATCACGTGTCCAAAATACTGCCCCTCGTCAGAGAGAAAAACTATAACTCGGACAGTCACTCTGTCATTCAGGTCACCTTGGAAGCCTGGAGTGATAACCGTCTCCTAAAAGAGGCTGTTGTTATCATATCCCTAGAACATCCACTTATGTTCTAAAACTGCTTCCGAATGTCTCTCCAGGATAGGATTAATATCAACTTACTGCATCTCGTGCAAAAACAACATCTGGTGTGGTACTTGACATCTCATGATCAACTCAATTGCCTAAGCAAGTGATCTGCCAATCATGCACATCTCTTTCCTCTTTAGTCTGTAAGACACCTTTAGAGAGGGTGACTCCATCACCTGAAGGTACACTATCTTGCCAGGAGTCGTCCATTCTAAAACACCTTTAAAATGCTGTCTAAGTACCCAGATTGGGAAACTACCCAAATCTAGATCTAAAACCATAGATCTAGTAACCAGAATGTCTGATATTATATCTATATCCTAGGTAGAGAAAACATTATGTGACAACCAAAGTATAACCAATCGTAGTATAGGAATATCACTTCCTACTCTGTGTATGTCATCTAAATACCAGGACATCACACGCTACTGCCTTCTTAACAGATCCATCCCCTATTCTGATGAAGTCAAACATATGACTGTCACATCAAAAATAGATGATCTATCTCTGCTATATCTGCTTTAGTCTATAAGTAGACGCAAGCTACTTGTCCACTATACTTCCGCTGCTCCCACTGACTACGACAACCCTCCGGCAGAGTCATATACATGTGCACTTCTAAAGCCAGTTCAGAACGACGCTATACTCATCCTCCTGCCGGGTTTCACAGTCTGGAACAACAGCAATGGCAAGTCTGGGTAAACAAGAACCTTCCTGTCACCGTCCTTGAGGCTACCGGAGTACCTCTCGGGTGCCTGAGGTTACCCACCATATCTGCAGAGTGGCCAATGGAATGTCAAACTAGATTGAATTTTTAGGTTCTTATCAAATTTTCAGTAATCGTTTGTGGTTCTGGAATCACTTCCAGTTCTACCATACTCCCACTACTGTTTTCTGAAAAAGTCCATTTTACTAAAACTGTGGCGAGTCAAGAACAATATCACTATTAATCTTCTAGATGGTAGATAGTCAACCCTCGTCATAGCCCGGGTCAACCCACAAACAGCCATTACAGAAACGTGCCTTGAGTTATCCAGAGTCTGGTTTTAAGCATAAGCCGGAAAACTCCCCGTACCTTAACATTGTTAAGATATGAACTATTCTATATCCAATATAGAAACAGAGGCACTGATTTAATTGGAACCAGATTCAAATCATGCAGCTGTCTCCAGTGCATGTCAACTAAATGGAGAGAGGCTGATCAGCATTACTCAACTTAGGAATACATCCAGATATGAGTAACCTGAAAGAGAAGCAAGTTCTCATAATCATTACTATCAACTGAATAGCATACACAAGTATCCACATCTTCGATCACCTTGAAGAATCCTGATACTTGCAATACCTGGTTCTCTACTTTATTCATATACCTATAACTTCTCAAAACTTGGACCTTGCATTTCTACGAAACACATGTCTGAGAACTAGAGAAGTCATAACTAAACAGAATATAGTACGAGTACCAACCCCTCTGTCCTCATGGACACTGGACAACATACAATACTATGTATGAGTCCCCTGAGTCTAATAACTCATTCCCTGTATGTCTTAGGTTGAAAACTGTACTTATGGTTATGAAGAATTACACCGCTGTTTAATGCTCCTTACCTAACCATCCACTGATATAGGTAAATGTCATGGACATAATTTAAAAAAGTTATATCTCACTTTATAAAAATAAACGTACAGATATATCAATTTGAAATTGGTGCATAACAACGGATATTCAAAACCAAATATTTGCCGTCCGGCAAACAACCCAGGCAATTTCCTCAAATATCACCAATTACAATGAATCCCGATATAAGGAGGATGATCACCCAATTCCCAATAACTTACTCCCACTCATCATCTGTAAAACCATACAGATGTGAGAATCAAACCTGGTAAATACATACCCTGGAGTAAGGGCTAATTGGGAAATCAGTTTTCTTTTAACAATACACAGTGAAACTGAAACATGTAAATGTTTCGAAGGGGTATCTGGGTATTCCTAGTAATGCCTCTTCCATTATCAGATTCACAACTGTAACCGTATATTTCTTTACCATCTCTCCAAATCCCTTTATATGTCTTTAGTCGTTACCTTCTGCACACCATCGTTAGACTAAATAGTTTTCTTCCTTCCCTACCATTCGGCACTAGCCTATGGTTTGGAAGAAGACTATCCAATAAGCATAATGGGTGTACTCTCCTAATCTTAGGAGCACTCGCAACCCGAGAGAAGGTAAAGATAAAAGACAACTGAATAAAACCTTATTCCTATTTCTCCTGAACTAGAATCCATCCCCGAACCGGAATAAGTTCCTTCGAGTTCGTATATAACCATACGATGGAGTATCCAAATAACTGTGGATCTTCGTAGTGATACGGGGTGTTCCGGAGAAATACAAAGGTGAAGTAGAAGTGGCGATGAAATACTTGGTTTGGTCGTGAATAGCAGTCGCAGTTTACTTTGCCCTCTTACTAATCCATTTATTTGTCTTTACTTAATACCTTCTATACACCATTTAGGGTAAATGGTTTTCTTCATTCCCTACCGTCCGGCACCAGCCTATAGTTTGGAAGAAGACTATCCAATTAGCGTAATAAGTGTACCATCCTAATCCAAGGAGCACTCACAACCTAAGAGAAGGTAAAAGGAAAAGACAACTGAATAATCCTATTCGTTTTCTCTAGAACCAGAAACCATCCTCGAATCTGGAACAAGTTCCTTCGAGTTCGTATATAACCATACGATGGTTTTATCCAATGGAAGTAGATGTTCGTAGTAATACGGGGTGTTCTGGAAAAAGGGGTAAAAGAAGGAGTGGCAATGAGGTATGTAACTCTGACAATCCAAAAGCCAGTGTTTTAAGAAGGTTCGGTTAACTTGGTCACTGAGTCATAGTCTAGGGTCGGGTCATGGTCGCTGCCAAAGAGAGAGAGAAAAGAAACACTCAGCGTGCACTCTAACCTAGATCAAAATGGTTATCAATTTATCTAATCAGGAAACCTCCTACTGTATCGTCAAATTCTCCTCCAAACCTGAAAGAAGAATTGGTCAGGATCACCCGAGGAGTAAACCAACTCATCAGTGGGAATCGGGATCCAACTATCATCGCATGATAACGTGATGGAATCCACTCACGTTATCACGCTCCAGAAGGTATGCGCATATCTAGCAAGTTTCAGTTTCTTTAGAAACTCCCGATGTGATTTTTACCCCATGCTCTTATGACCTTGACGAAGGCCAACATATCATAAGTCGCATGTCAAGTTCTACCCGTCATTATCCAGGTTAATTTGAACCCACCCGTACATACCCTTAACGAAGGCCAAAATAGTAATACGACTGTCCCAAACCAACGCATCTATCCATGCAGCAGAAAAGTAACAAATAGCTACCATACACTATGCCTTGACGAAGGCCAACATACATAGCTTGAATACTAAGTGCTACCTTTCTGAAATGACGGAGGGCTACGAATGGTTTTGGCGAAAAACCTTTAACGTAATGAACTTGATATCGTTGAAGGAACCGGATAGCTTTTTATAAAAATATAGTGGCGAAAACCTTTGCTAAAGAGGTCACTCCCGGTGAAGGGATCTCGGCTCTTTCTCCGTAGAATGAGGTGCAGGATATTCCAACTGAATACCACGATGCGAAGCAAAAAGTAATCGGCTATAGTGAAGTTATTACCCTGATGCAAACTTCTGTCCAAGGAGTCACTCCCGGTGAAGGGATCTCGGCCCTTGCCTTGTCGACTGAGGTGCTGGATATTCATAACCGAATACCACTGTGCAAAACAAAAGAGAACGTCCTTACAATAACAGCTTTTTTTTGAAAAATGTTCCAACAACATCAGAATAGCTTTGTTTAGCTTGCATTGATCCGAATCAATGCAGTCCCATCAATTAATAACACCACAAAAGAACGAAAATACGATGTACGTATATGCCATCCGCATTCGCCACCGGGTTCCGTCATCACCCGTTAGGTTACTTAACTAACGACAGAGCGGGGACTAGACTAGCGCGGGTGTAAAACATATACAACATCTACTAGTATATATATCAATATATAATATTCGCTCAAGGCGTGATAAAATGCAACATCACAGAGAGTAATAAGCATCACAGAACAATACAGATAATCTGGGATCCCCGGGTTTCATAGAGCCACTACAGAAACCCGACGTTCCCCTGGTCGTGTGGATAGCCTGTGCAATTAGATCCTAGACCCCTACGGGCGCGGCAAGTTACCCGCCAAAACCTGAAGCGAGGCAGTCCCCTTCAACAATGTGAATGGACCACCCAGCACTTCATGGAATCCGGTAACTTGAGCGCACCCCTCCTTGGGTCAACCTGTACCCCCTACGAGTGCGGCGAATAGCCCGCCAATTCTAGAGTGAAGCCCCCTTCGTCTCAAAACCATGAGATGCGGGCCCGTTGCCCTCTAGAACCCGGCTATCCGTGCACCCTACCGCGGGGTAATCCTAGTACAGAAAGTAAAATATATATACAACGGGTATATCGACCTCAGCCCGGTCGTGCCCCAAAAGAATAATATACAAACAGGCAGTGACGGCAGTCCACATGTCGGACGCTCGCACCGCAATATCAAATGTACATAACCAAACTATACTAACATTGCATCCAGGCTATCCACCACGACAAATCTGCAACATCACAGCACAACACAGAATATCAACGTGAATGTCACGTTCAAAAATTCGTCTAAAAAGGCTATAGCAATTAGACAAGATTTACCGATCAAATGACATTAACGGTCGCAGATATAATGTAAATACTGTGAACTAACATGTTTAAAATTTTCGATCGACAAAATTTCCCGAAGTAGGCCCCAAGTACAATTCCCAGTACTCAAAATAATCTGGGCCAAAACAAAAATTACCAGAAACCCCAATTCCAACTAAGAGACCACTGTAGGAAAAATGGTGCAGTGATGCTACAGTTCGGCGGCGGAACCGCGACCAAAACTAGGATAAGGCCGCGGTTCCGCGGCGCAACAGTAAGCTCACTTCACGAAATTTCACCAGTGGTCTTAGAAAAGCCTGCATGATTTTCTGACGTACTCAAAAAAAAAATTTAGACAACAAAAAAATTTCGACAGAAACTGCACAAATTGGAATCGCGGTTTTGGAAATTTCGTTCGATCGAAATTCTAAACACGTTAGAGCAAGCTAGTAAAGGTTAAGGGTGTGGCTCTGATACTATGTAAGTATACGGTAGCGCCCCGGCCATCTGTCCGAGGCCAAAATGCGGAAACGAAAACTTTTTCAAACTAGAAACCGGCGCTATCGTATGCTTAAAACCCGGATCAAACCATTAACCTACAACTAGCAACTAGAGAAAGGGTTGGAAAGCTATACCGATCGATCCGTGTCCTTCGGTCTTTGGCCACCATCCCAAGCTCCTCGCGGCATCTCCGGTCTCGGTCTCTTCGTCGGAAAGGGCACCACATCTTCGAATCTTTTTACGGGCTCCCGCTTCATCCGAAGCAACTCGGGCATGAAGTTCGCTAGCCGACGTGTCCAAGGTGAAGTAGAGAATGAGTGTCATCACTTTGTCTCTTGAGGGTTTAGTGGATGCCATTTGTGAGGAGATAATGAGCTCAAGAAAGAAGAGGAAGAAGAAGAAGTTTTTTCTTTCTCTTTTTCTTTTGTTGAGATGATAAAATGAGAGTGAGAGAGTGTTAGAAAAGATACAAGACCAAACATTATCATAAGGCAGCCCCTCTCTCTCTCCTTCTCATTTCAACACTCAAATCCATCAAATAAAGTGACATATGCACAAAAAATGATACCATGAGTCACCTATGAAGTACATGTATCATTTAATGCACAAAATGATGGCTTCTAGCTCATAATTTCCATATGCAAACATTAATCCAAATGTTTGCAACAATAAAAAGATACGGCAACATCTAAAGTAAACTCGTGACGGATCATAAGGATACCCCTCACCTGTATATACATACCTGCATCCGCATTCCGACCGAATGCGAATGCGATGAGACAAAAGTAATCCAACAAATCTAATGCTAGGATCCGGCTTAAACCAAAGCCCACTAGTATGATCCGCCCGATCATGATCCGTGTACTACTGCACGTATATGATCGGACCCTGCCATATATCATACGGCCTCTACAACGTTTCGCCCGAAACTTGAAAACTGTATGTGGGGGACTCTAAAGACTCGTCAATACATTGGCTATGGATTTAACCACTAGCATGTCAGAGCTACTAGCCGTACGTAACGGGCCACCATGTATTGACCAAAAGGGAGGTCGATGAGCAAACTCATCCTGACACCCTACTGAGCCCGTCAGTGACAATATCCGTACAGTCCGGTCCGTTCGTCTATGAGCATCGCATGGCGGGCCTAGGGGGTTGGTAAAAGTCAGACCCTTAAAAGAGGTACAAGTCGTGTCGGAGTGTAGCCCGGCACACCCTGAGATACTACTGGAATACCTATCAGTAAATCTCCTGCCTTGGCCAAGGATTTCGTGTAATGGCTCTCCTAGACACAGCGCGATCTCACCCCCAATACCGGGAGAGACGAAACCCCTGCCGATTCGCTCACTGCCTCCATGTGGCTCGGGGCTGTACCCAACTAAAACCTGTTTGCACGACTCCTTTGAGCCATGGTAGGGTAGTAATCAAAGCACAGTGGGAACTCACACGAGACAAATGACAATCTCAGGTCGATGAACTAACCTGTACACATATCACCAGGGAACTGCTATATGACGTCAGGTATAAAACCAACTAGCATGTTCCCGGCGAGTCCTGTCCGGTGTACTCATAACCCAATGAGCACCTGTATACATCTTAGGTGATCCAACTGACACCAATGGCTTGTGAGACCGGCCACCGCCCCTCGTCGGGGTCTCGACTGTATACACTAGTCTACTAATGGAGTATCGATGCCCAGTCTCGAAACTCCTACGACTAGGGACCACTTTAAGGATGTGCTTATAGACCCCCAGCTCCCACGTATATGATCGCCATCATACTGCTGTCCGTCAAGCAAGAATCCTAAGGGCTCTATCAACGTGCAATCGTGACATGTAATGTCACCTAAAGCATGTACACGATGATAAAGATAAACCAGATAGCATACTATCATCTTGAGTAAGACTGTCCTACCGGCATAGGTCCTCCCTAAATCATTGCAATCACGTGCATGTGATCCAATAATTGACTCTAAGGGCACTATATCCAACAATCTTAATAGCCATTTCAATCCCTCTGCGTAATATCTGGGAAGAAGGATTGGTTGAAGCCTGTCAAGCACAAGTTCAGCACCATGCCAGACTTCTCTCTCTATTTGGTATTCGTAGATTGATAGAAGAGAATCGCCATTTCACCTCTTCTCCTGGGAGGGACGTAGAAAGTCTGCAGCTCTTGTACACTGTATGTATTGAGTGCATCAAGTTCTTTATAATACTGCGACGGAACTATGGTGACTTGCAAGCTCTGATCAGCTCCAGTAATGGTTTGTGCTGACGGGCGAGTGGAGAATACGGCGTTAGTCTCGTCCTCAGAGTCACTGCCAAAGACCAAAATAGGAGTAGATGGTCCGGGCCTGTTACATTGGGGTTGCCCCGAGTAGACTATCTCTTTATCTTCCTCGGTATAGCCCCTAAAGATCGGGATAGTGGCGACGGATTTTTGTTTATTCTCCGGCTTATGACATCTTTCCATGTCTTTGAAGTCTGGTAGGAAGTACTTTACGTCTTCATATTTTCGGACTTCGTTTACGAAGAATGGATTTAGCTCCCCTATAACTGTGTACTCAAGGCCGTCTTTGAAATACTTCATACACTAATGTTGTGTAGAAAGGATGATATTGTACTCGTGTAATCAAGGCCGGCCGAGTAAAGCGTTATAGCAAGTCTTGGCGTCGATGACATGAAATTTGATGTTAATGACGACAAGCCCAAAGCGTAATGTCAATATTATGGACCTAAGCGTCCATGATGACTGCGAGTCGAACCTGGAGATGGTAATTTTGTCCCGGGCTAGGAGCTGAACATTCATACAGATCTCCTTCAGCACCTTTACATTGAGAAGGCTGATGGAGGACCCGTTGTCAACCAGGATCTTTCCTATCTTGATATCGTGGCAATACCCGGTGACATATAGAGGACGGTTGTGCTCGCACGTTCCGAAGAGAAGATCTTCATCGCCGAATGTGATGTCAGCTGCATAAAGCTCTATCAGCTCGTCCTTCATCTTTTCTTCCGCAAGGAAAGCTTGGAACTGATCGGACTCCAGTAATGCCCTGATCAGAGAATCTCTCGCTTCTTAGGACATGAGGAGAGCATCCAATATGCTCAGATATGAGGGTATCTTTCTCAGATGTGCCAGGACATTGTAATCCACCTTGGTTTTTGATCAGTCGAAAATATTGCATCTTTTAACCGGCAATTTCCCTATCATTTGCACTCATTTAGAAGTGTTCGGCATTCATATTTCACATATTAGAAAATCAGTCGTAAAATATCAGATTGCATGTGTTAGACTCTAAAACCGGCACTATAAAGGAAATTGACTTCATTTCATGGCATCGCATCATCTCTATATTGCGCAACACTTGTCTTGAGAAATTGTGCAGGAAAATCCAGGAGACAGGCCAAAATTGTTATTTAGCTGATCAAACATTACGCCAACTCAATGATTTCAGATCTGGTAGCAATATAAAGGGAGAAATACAATTCAACATATCAAAGAAAGGCCCACAACTCAAGCCCAACAAGCACCAGAGAGCCCGAGCCCCAACTCTTCAAAAGCGCCGCGGAACCGCGGCGGGAGCCGGCTTGCACCGCGGTTCCGCGGCGGTTTGGTCAGATCAGAAAATTATTTTTAGTGCAAAATTCATATCTCAAGGCCTACAACTCAGAAAGATATGTCAAATTCCAGAATTCTCCAGAGTCTTCTGCCAGATCAGCAAAGATCATTAAGCAAAGCTAATCCTAATTAAGCTCCTAACTAACCTCTTCTAGAAGCTCCCTCCTAACTAATCACATCTAGAAGCTTCTCCTCTAACTAACTTTTGGAGGGAAATTTAAATTTCATCCAACAAACTTTTGGAGGGAAATTCAAATTTCATCTAACAAACTTTTGGAGGGAAACTTAAAATTCAAATCCTAGATCTAGGGTTTTGATGGCTATAAATAGGAACCTAGATCTAAGGGTTGGGGAGTTCATTAGTTCATCATTAGTTAGTCTACTCTTTCCCTCTTACATCATCTTCTTCCACAAGTCTAGTGACAAGGCTTGTACGAAACCCTAACCCTAATTCCACTCCAAATTCAAGATCTTGAGTACCAATCAAGCAAGAAGCCCTTCAACCTTTTAGGAGCCTAGCCGATCTTCAATCGAGCAAGTGATCCAAGCCGATCCGCGACTCAAGGAGACGAGCGAAGCTAAATCGACGATCGAGTTCTTCCTCTTGTAGTTCTTGAGCGAATGTAATGAAATTGTTGATATAAATAAAAGGTGAAATTCTTTAATCTTGCTTTCTTTAAATTCTTGCATCTTGATTAGATCTCAATTTGTGATTGTAGTTCTTGTTGTGATGTTCGAGTAAAACTCCGCTCGTTAAGGAGTCGAGACGATCAATAGAATGATGATGTAACAAATCTTAATACGATTCTTGAGTCCTACGAGTTTTGTAAACCCTAGCAAGTTCAAGAATCGATGACCTAGTTTCGTTGCGATGCTTTCTTGATTGTGATCGCTCGAAATTAGGGATCTACGATCGTTTCTTGAATTTACTAAAGGCTAGAATGTGAATGATATCGACGAAAGAATAAGGGATAAGATGAAACCCTAGTTTCATAAGAAATCCCTAATTCTAGATCGACCATCATCGATCTAGTATCAATTCATCGAAGGATAAGAATACGTCATTGTAAGATTGCATCACATCTATAGATTCGATCGATTCCTACGAGCCTCATTTCGATTCTTGATATTTGGTTTGGAAAAATCATCAAACTATCAATTCTTGATTCTATCTTTTTTGTTATTAGATCTATATTTTCTAATTCTTGAACTTCAAATATAAAATCATGAATTGTTTGTTTTCTTTTCTTTCTTTAAAGTTTCGACTCATCTAATTCAAAAGACGAACGATTACACTTTCCCTGTGGACGATCCGCACTTACTAACGCGCTACATTCGACACCGTTATTGATTGCGGTCAAATAATTTTTGGTTGTGATTTCTATACAATTTTATACAAACACAACGGAAAATCTAACAATCAAATGGCGCCGTTGCTTTGAACGGTTCAAGGATCTTCTTATCCAATGTCCTCATCACGGAATCTCCGGATGGGATTTGTGTCGAATTATCTATGAGGGTATTGATCTCACTACTAGACAGATGCTTGAAATCATGTGTCATTGCCAATTCCTATCTAAAGATGATGGTGAAGCTTGGAAATACCTAGAAGATTTAGCACAAAACACATCACAATGGGAAAGTGTTAGACCACCACCACCTAGGGAAGATGTCAATCAGCTCGATGTTTCCGTCACCATGAAAGCCGAAATGGCCGCAATACAAAGGAAACTCGACGCTATAGAAAACAAAATCTCTTCAGCCTCCCTAAACCAATCCACACTTCCCAAAACCGTGTGTGGCTGCTGTTCAAACCCTTCACATTTGACGGAAGAATGTCCTTTGAATATACCGTTTCAAGGTCACACTAATGCTGCACTTCAGCAAAGACCTGGAAACTATCCCTCTTCTTCCTCATATAATCAAGATTGGAGGAATCACCCGAACTTTGCTTGGAACCAATCACAATCTCAAAACACGGTTCCAATCCTAAACAATTTTCAAAAGGTCCCTCCACCACAACAGCAACCACCACTTCAATTGAGTCAGCACCCCTTTCAAGCACAAAACTTTCAAAATCCGGTCAACACACCTGCACCATCTAGTCCTTTGCAGTTGACCGGGACGGATGAATCCTATTCATTTGCACAATGCATGAATTTGGTCTTAACAAATCTCATGCAAGTATCGGCTGAAATAAAGACTTCTGTCGATTATATAAAGAAAAACTCTGTGTCCCAAAGCGAGAGTATTAAATCGATGGAAGAAGAAATTGCACAACTAAAAGCCGAGATGAGTGCAAGAGAGAAAGGGAAACTTCCAGCTCAACCTTTACCCAATCCTGGCTATTCACATCATGTGGATGCATTCACGTTGAGATCTGGAAGAGTGCTTGACACTCACGTTGGGGAAGAGTTTGATGATACTGATAAATCAATCAATAACACCCCGGCTGAGACCTTTCCTCACACACACCCTTCTAATTCTGACCCCAGTTCTTCTACCCCACCACCTTCTCACGAGCCTATTCTTCGTTTCCCAAAAGGCTCTCCACTTCAGCCCACCTCTTTTACCCCTCCACGGACGATCCCCACTTCTATTTTGGGATCGGGTCCATACACACTTTCTTCTCCTATGATGGACCCAGCGCTTATTGCTAAAGCACCTTATCCTAATCGGTTAAGGGCTAATACACCGAGTCCACATATGGAGAAGATTATGAACATTTTTAAGCAAGTAAACACCAACATCCCTCTTCTAGATGCCATCCAACAAGTTCCGTCCTATGCGAAAACTCTTAAGAACTTGTGCACTAGGAAGAGGAAGAATCCAGTGCCCAAGAAGATTTTCATAGAAAAAACAATAGACACGGCTTTCCCCCAACAATTACCGAGGAAACGTAAGGATCCAGGATATCCTACTATTTCCGTTTCTATTGGGGAAAAACACATTAACCGTGCTCTACTAGACCTTGGCGCTAGTGTTAACTTGCTTCCATATTCTGTTTATGAGCAGTTAAGGATCGGAGAGTTGAAACCAACCCATTGCACTCTCCAGATGGCTGACCGATCAATCACCAAACCTAGGGGTGAACTGGAGGATGTGTTAATAAAAATCGGGGAATTTATATTCCCTGTGGACTTTATTGTAATTGATACATAGCCTGTAGCGAACCCACGGAATCAAATTCCGGTGATTTTAGGTCGCCCCTTTTTGGCCACTTCCAATGCTATTATCAACTGTCGTAACGGTTCTATGACCCTATCTTTCGGGAATAGGTCAATAGAACTAAACATTTACAAGTTGGGAAGTGTACCCTCCGAACCTACTGCTCAGGTCTGTTCTGTCGACTTAATGGATGTCGACAGCAGCGAATTTGATGATCCTCTTGATACCGATCTTGACTCTTTTCATACGTTGTTGTTTGACCCAACTATGTATCATACACATACGGAATCTCCCACCGAGATGTCCGGGTCAACAATTGACACTGATTATGAATTTTTAGAGTCTGAAGATCACCCCGCACTTTGTGATGACATTATTCATCGGGGTATTGATGGAACTTTTGAGGAAATTTTCGCTGAAGAACTCGCATTTTTGAAAGACACGGGTGTTGAGATGAATCATGTCCCAATCACTGAAATTGAACCTCCACCCCTTCTTCTGAACTGTAAAAAGAATGCGAGTAATCCATCACATTCACTGCATCGTCTCTCCAAAACGAGACGCACACACATTCTATTCCACCCCTTTCCCTTTCCACACTTCTTCTTTCACCAACCAGAGCACTGCATTAATAAAAATTTTGAATGGTTGGTGTTAACATTCGGTCTTTGCAAAGCTTGGCATTGACCATTGATTTTTGACCCCCCCCCCATATGATTTTGAAAGATTAACATTGCATAAGTTTGGGCGGGTATATTTTCGAGCTCCTGAAAAGAAAATTTTTACAAACTTTTGAGCCAAAAATAAGTTTGGGGGAGGTTCTTCACTTAAATATTTTGCCCCCACTAATAATTCCTCCCAAGCTTACAGGTTTTTCATGATTTAGCAGAAGGCAACAGTGAGGACACTGTTGAAAACAAGTTTGGGGGAGGTTTGTGCTTATTTTCGCATCATTTGCATATCATTTGCATAAGCACAAAACATTTTTTTGAAAACCTATAAAAATTTAAAAAAATTTCAAAAAATAAAAATATTTTTGTATATAAATAAGATAATAAAAGTTTAGATAGTGAAAAATTACATCCATGAGATTAGAAAAATTTAAGAAAATCAAGAAAATTAGAAGTTTTCTTATACGAACTAGTAATAAGTAGTTATGAGCCGTTGTCCCAAGGGTTAGTAAGATGAAGGAAGTCACTAATCTGAGGATAAAAATAAGTCTGAAAAATAGTTTCTATTCTGGAAGCCAAACATTTTGAACGTTGATACCCTGCTATTCGCACTTACACACGTCTTGAAGCCCGGGATAGTAGAGGATACCTTGAAATGCTCTTGTCTTAAAACTGATGTATGAAGGAAATAAAAAAGTGAATAAAAAAAATGAAGAAAATATAAAGTGGTGAGAAAAATGAACACTGGTTTTGTTATCGCCGAGGGCAATAAAAAAATATAGCGAGGGTGCCTCTTCACCTAGTGCCCTAAGGCCAACTGGTCTGGGAGTCACTGCTATGCCTGAGGTGGTGCAAGACGAGGAAAATACACCAAATAAGCAAGCACATGACTAATCGGTCGGTTAGTACCTCAAGAAGTATTAACGGTCGCATGAAAGTGTGTGAGCAATCTCATCTAAATATTCATTAATTAAAAAGTACTGAGGCTGATGGGCAAGAGTATGATAGCTTGAATTGAATTCTCCGGGTGTAGGGATGTCTTTACACACACGCAGGGTGATATGATCGATGTTTTGGAAGAAAGATAGGAATGAAGAATAAGACGATGTTTTATTGAGGGAGGACGTGATTTCTAACATTTTTTCATGACCATTAAGATAGGGCTCATGACAACCGAAAAGCTAGCTTAGTTGGAAACTTTAATTTTCAAAGTTTTTCTTTTACAATTCTTTTCTTTAAATGTAATATTCATGATCTTTCTTTTATTATTGGATTTTGTGAGTGCAATCCGCTGAAAACCCTCAGGAGACAACACTCCTCCTACTAGGGACATCTAGAGGTTTAAAGGCTTGTTGCATGTGCTTAGTGCAATCGTGTTGCCTACGAAAGTGTGCTAGTTAGTTTTTCTCTTTCTTTATTTTCTCCTTCTCTTTTTAATAAAAAGTTCGCTCGAGACGATCGAAATTAAGTTTGGGGGTATTTGATCAGTCGAAAATATTGCATCTTTTAACCGGCAATTTCCCTATCATTTGCACTCATTTAGAAGTGTTCGGTATTCATATTTCACATATTAGAAAATCAGTCGTAAAATATCAGATTGCATATGTTAGACTCTAAAACCGGCACTATAAAGGAAATTGACTGCATTTCATGGCATCGCATCATCTCTATATTGCGCAACACTTGTCTTGAGAAATTGTGCAGGAAAATCCAGGAGACAGGCCAAAATTGTTATTTAGCTGATCAAACATTACGCCAACTCAATGATTTCAGATCTGGTAGCAATATAAAGGGAGAAATACAATTCAACATATCAAAGAAAGGCCCACAACTCAAGCCCAACAAGCACCAGAGAGCCCGAGCCCCAACTCTTCAAAAGCGCCGCGGAACCGCGGCGGGAGCCGGCTTGCGCGGCGGTTTGGTCAGATCAGCAAATTATTTTTAGTGCAAAATTCATATCTCAAGGCCTACAGCTCAGAAAGATATGTCAAATTCCAGAATTCTCCAGAGTCTTCTGCCAGATCAGCAAAGATCATTAAGCAAAGCTAATCCTAATTAAGCTCCTAACTAACCTCTTCTAGAAGCTCCCTCCTAACTAATCACATCTAGAAGCTTCTCTTCTAACTAACTTTTGGAGGGAAATTTAAATTTCATCCAACAAACTTTTGGAGGGAAATTCAAATTTCATCTAACAAACTTTTGGAGGGAAACTTAAAATTCAAATCCTAGATCTAGGGTTTTGATGGCTATAAATAGGAACCTAGATCTAAGGGTTGGGGAGTTCATTAGTTCATCATTAGTTAGTCTACTCTTTCCCTCTTACATCATCTTCTTCCACAAGTCTAGTGACAAGGCTTGTGCGAAACCCTAACCCTAATTCCACTCCAAATTCAAGATCTTGAGTACCAATCAAGCAAGAAGCCCTTCAACCTTTTAGGAGCCGAGCCGATCTTCAATCGAGCAAGTGATCCAAGCCGATCCGCGACTCAAGGAGACGAGCGAAGCTAAATCGACGATCGAGTTCTTCCTCTTGTAGTTCTTGAGCG
This sequence comes from Agapanthus africanus, assembly GCA_030015575.1. Classification (NCBI taxonomy): domain Eukaryota; kingdom Viridiplantae; phylum Streptophyta; class Magnoliopsida; order Asparagales; family Amaryllidaceae; genus Agapanthus; species Agapanthus africanus. The sequence continues at coordinate 191,869,538 of CM057338.1, forward strand.
AATGTAATGAAATTGTTGATATAAATAAAAGGTGAAATTCTTTAATCTTGCTTTCTTTAAATTCTTGCATCTTGATTAGATCTCAATTTGTGATTGTAGTTCTTGTTGTGATGTTCGAGTAAAACTCCGCTCGTTAAGGAGTCGAGACGATCAATAGAATGATGATGTAACAAATCTTAATACGATTCTTGAGTCCTACGAGTTTTGTAAATCCTAGCAAGTTCAAGAATCGATGACCTAGTTTCGTTGCGATGCTTTCTTGATTGTGATCGCTCGAAATTAGGGATCTACGATCGTTTCTTGAATTTACTAGAGGCTAGAATGTGAATGATATCGACGAAAGAATAAGGGATAAGATGAAACCCTAGTTTCATAAGAAATCCCTAATTCTCGATCGACCATCATCGATCTAGTATCAATTCATCGAAGGATAAGAATACGTCATTGTAAGATTGCATCACATCTATAGATTCGATCGATTCCTACGAGCCTCATTTCGATTCTTGATATTTGGTTTGGAAAAATCATCAAACTATCAATTCTTGATTCTATCTTTTTTGTTATTAGATCTATATTTTCTAATTCTTGAACTTCAAATATAAAATCATGAATTGTTTGTTTTCTTTTCTTTCTTTAAAGTTTCGACTCATCTAATTCAAAATACGAACGATTACACTTTCCCTGTGGACGATCCACACTTACTAACGCGCTACATTCGACACCGTTATTGATTGCGGTCAAATAATTTTTGGTTGTGATTTCTATACAATTTTTCATACTACACAATCCGAAATCGTTTCAATCAGTTTTCTTAGGCGGGTCCATGGCCGCGAGCTCTTTGACGACTCTATCATCGAGGGCAATTTCCTCGGGGACTTTTCCTTCCCCTTGTCTCGTTTGCTCGAACCTTTGTTGTGAGACTACGGTAGCGCCCCGGTCGTCTTTCCGAGGCCAAAATGCGGAAACAAAAATTTTTCTTAACTTGAAAACCGGCGCTATCGTATACTTAAAACACGGATCGAACCATTAACCTACAACTAGCTATCTAGAGAAGGGATAAAAGGCTATACCGATCGATCCGTGTCCTTTGTCTTCGGCCACCATCCCATGCTCCTCGCGGCATCTCCGAGCTCGATCTCCTCGTCGGAAAGGGCACCACATCGTAGATTCCTTTTACGGGCTCCCGCTTCATCCGAAGCAACTCGGGAACGAAATGTTCTAACCGACGTGTCCAAGGTGTTGTAGAGAATGTTTGTGATCACTTTGTCTCTTGCATCCATTGCTTGGATGGAGGTTGAAGGTATTGCCATTAATGGAGATTAGGAGCTAGAGGAAGAAGAAGAAGAAGAGAAGGCTTTTTTTTCTTTTCTTGTGTTGTTCATGATAATATGAGAGAGAGTAAGAAAAAGAAATGCAAGAGCTAACCATAACCTTGGCTTCCCCTCTCTCTCCTCTCATCTAATCAACACACTAATCAATCACTTTAAGTGACATTTGCACAAGAATTGATACCATGACTCACCCATGAAGTACATGTATCATTTAATGCACAAAATGATGGTTTCTAGCTCATAATTTCCATTAGCAAACATTAATCCAAATGTTTGCAACAATAAAAAGATACGGCAACATCTAAAGTAAACTCGTAACGGATCACAAGGATACCCCTCACCTGTATATACATACCTGCATCCGCATTCCGACTGAATGCGAATGCGACGAGACTAAAGTAATCTAAAAAATCTAATACTAGGATCCGGCTTAAACAAAAGCCCACTAGTATGATCCGTCCGATCATGATCCGTGCAATACCGCACGTATAAGATCGAACCCTACCATATATCATACGGCCTCTACAACATTTCGCCCGAAACTTGAGAAACTGTCTGTGGGGGACTCTAAAGACTCGTCAATATTTTGGCTGTGGATTTAACTACTAGCACGTCAGAGGTATTAGCCGTACGTAACGAGCTACCAGGTATTGACCAAAAGGGAGGTTGATGAGCGAACTCATCCTGACACCCTACTGAGCCTGTCAGTGACAATATCCGTACAGTCCGGTCCGTTCGTCTATGAGCATCGCATGGCGGGCCTAGGGGGTTGGTGAAAGTCAGACCCCCAAAAGCGGTACAAGTCGTGTCGGAGTGTAGCCCAGAACACCCTGAGATACTACTGGAATACCTACCAGTAAATCTCTTGCCTCGGCCGAGGGCTTTGTGTAATGGCTCTCCTAGACACAGCGCGATCTCACCCCCAATACCGAGAGAGACGAACCCTGCCGATCCGCTCACTGCCTCCATGTGGCTCGGGACTGTACCCAACTAAAACCTGTTTGCATGACTCCTTTGAGCCATGGTAGGGTAGTAATCAAAGTACAGTGGGAACTCATACGAGACAAATGACGATCTCAGGTCGATGAACTAACATGTACACATGTCACCAGGGAACTGCTATCTGACGCTGGGTATAATACCAACTAGCATGTTCCCGGCGAGTCCTGTCCGATGTACTCATAACCCAATGAGCACCTGTATATATGTTAGGTGAACCAACTAACACCAATGGCTTGTGAGACCGGCCACCGCCCCTTGTCGGGGTCTCGACTGTATATACTAGTCTACTAATAGAGTATCGATGCCTAGTCTCGAAACTCCCACGACTAGGGACTTTTTAAGGATGTGCTTATAGACCCCAGCTCCCACGTATATGATCGCCATCATACTGCTGGTCGTCAAGCAAGAATCCTAAGGGCTCTATCAACGTGCAATAGTGACCTGTAAGGTCACCTAAAGCTGTACACGATGATAAAGACAAACCAGATAGCATACTATCATCCTGAGTAAGACTGTCCTACCGGCATAGGTCCTCCCTCAATCATTGCAATCACGTTCCTGTGATCCAATAATTGTCTCTGAGGGCACTATATCGAACAATCTCCCACTTGCACTCAAGGCTAATTATTGCGATGTCGCATACTCACAGCCCGTGTGATACCGAACACCCAACTCCTCTACTAATCAGTTTCACAAAACCCGTTTGCGAAACTATTGCGTTCGAGGAACAGCCTCAGTGAGTGGATCCTCCCTGATGTTTCTTTCTATGTCTCTCTTTATCTCAAGCTCGCGGAGAAAGCTATCTCCCGAAATGAGCAATACCTGTCTTAGAATATGTCTGGATATCTGATGGGACCTAGTTCATAAATGAACTCCAAATCCAAACTTCTTAGACTGTATCGTGAACTGAAACCAATCAGTATCCTGCGCCATGCCTCCCTCAGTATCCGCTTAAACCACCTGTCCAAAATACTGCCCCTCGTCAGAGGGAAAACTATAACTCTGACAGTCACTCTGTCATCCAGGTCACCTTAGAAGCCTGGAATGATAACTGTCTCCCGAAGGAGGATGCCGTTATCATATCCCTAGAACATCCACTTATGTTCTAAAACTGCTTCCGATCGTTTCTCCAGGACTGGATTAATATCAACATATTGCATCCAATGAAAAACAACAACTGGTGTGGTACTTGACATCTCATGATCAACTCAATTTCCTAAGCAAGTGATCTGCCAATCATGTACATCCTTCTCCCCTTTAATCTGTAAGACACATTTAGAGAGGGTGACTCCATCACCTGCAGGTACATTACCGTGCCAGGAGTCGTCCATTTTAAAACACCTTTAGAATGCTGTCTAAGTACCCAGATTGGGATACTACCCAAATCTAGATCTAAAACTATAGATCTAGTAATCAGAATGTCTGATATTATATATATATCCTATGTGGAGAAACTACTGTGTGACAACCAAAATATAACCAACCGTAGTTTAGGAATTTCTCTTCCTACTCTGTGTATGTCATCCAAATACCAGGACATCACACCCTACTACCTTCTTAACAGATCTATCCCCTATTTTGATGAAGTCAAACCTATGACTGTCACATCAGAAATAGATGATCTATCTCCGCTATATCTGCTTTAGTCAATAAATAGACATAAGCTACTTGTCCACTATGCTTCCGTTGCTCCCACTAACTACGACAACCCTCTGGTAGAGTCATATACACGAGCACTTCTAAAACTAGTTTAGAATGACGCTATACTCATCCTCCTGCCGGGTCTCACAGTCTGGAACAACAGCAATGGCAAGTCTGGGTAAACAAGAACCTCCCTTTCACCGTCTTTGAGCATACCGAAGTACCTCTCGAGTGCCTGAGGTTTCCCAATATATCTGCGGAGTGGCCAAAAGAATGTCAAACTAGATTGAATCTTTAGATTCTTATCAAATTTTCAGTAATCGTTTGCGGTTCTGGAATCACTTCCAGTTCTACCATACTCCCACTACTGTTTTCTGAAAAAATCCATTTTACTAAAACTGTGGCGAGTCAAGAACAATATCACTATTGATCTCCCAGATGGTAGAAAGTCAACCCTCGTCATAGCCCGGGTCAACCCACAAATGGCCATTACAGAAACGTGTCTTGAGTTATCCAGAGTCTGGTTTTAAGCATAAGCCGGACAACTCCCCGTACCTTAACAATGTTAAGATATGAACTATTCTATATCCAATATAGAAACAGAGGCACTGATTTAATTGGAACCAGATTCAAATCATGCAGCTGTCTCCAGTGCATGTCAACTAAATGGAGAAAGGCCGACCAGTATTACTCAACTTAGGAATGCTTCCAATTATGAGTAACCTGAAAGAGAAGCAAGTTCTCTTAATCATTACTATCATCTGAATACCATACATAAGTATCTACATCTTCGATCACCTTGAGGAATCCTGATACTTGCAACGCTTGGTTCTCTACTTTATTCTTATACCTATAACTTCTCAAAACTTAGACCTTGCATTTCTACGAAACACATGTCTAAGAACTAGAGAAGTCACAAGTAAGCAGAATATAGTACGAGTACCAACCCTTCTGTCCTTATGGACTCTGGACAATATACAATACTCTGTATAAGTCCCCTGAGTCTAATAACTCATTCGCTGTGTGTCATAGGTTGAAAACTGTACTTATGGTTAAGAAGAATTACACCGCTGTTTAATGCTCCTTACCTAACCATCCACTGATATAGGTAAATGTCATAGACATAATTTCAATAAGTTATATCTCACTTTATAAAAATAAACGTACAAATATATCAATTTGAAATTGGTGCATAACAACGGATATTCAAAACCAAATATTTGTCGTCCGGCAAACAACCCAGGTGATTTCCTCAAATATCACCAATTACAATGAATCCCGATATAATGAGAATAATCACCCAATTCCCAATAACTTACTCCCACTCATCATCTGTAAAACCATACAGATGTGAGAATCAAACCTGGTAAATACATACCCTGGAGCAAGGGCTAATTGGGAAATCAGTTTTCTTTTAACAATACACAGTGAAACTGAAACATATAAATGTTTCGAAAGGGTATCCGGGTATTCCTAGTAATGCCTATTCCATTATCAGATTCACAACTGTAACCGTATATTTCTTTACCATCTCTCCAAATCCCTTTATATGTCTTTAGTCATTACCTTCTGTACACTCCCTTTAGGCCAAATGGTTTTCTTCCTTCCCTACCGTTCGGCACCAGCCTATGGCTTAGAAGAAGACTATCCAATAAGCATAATGGGTATACTCTCCTAATCCTAGGAGTACTCGCAAGCCGAGAGAAGGTAAAGATAAAAGACAACTGAATAAACCTTATTCCTATTTCTCCTGAACCAGAATCCATCCCCGAACTGGAACAAGTTCATTTCGAGTTCGTATATAACCATACGATGGTGTATCCAATAAACTGTGGATCTTCGTAGTGATACGGAGTGTTCTGGAGAAATACAAAGGCGAAGTAGGAGTGGTAATGAAATACTTGGTTTGGTCGTGAATAGCAGTCGCAGTTTACTTTGCCCTCTTACTAATCCCTTTATTTGTCTTAACTTATTACCTTCTGTACACCATCGTTAGGCTAAATGGTTTTCTTCCTTCCCTACCTTTCGGCACCTGCCTATGGTTTGAAAGAAGACTATCCAATTAGCATAATAGGTGTACCGTCCTAATCCAAGGAGCACTCGCAACCTGAGAGAAGATAAAAGGAAAAGACAACTGAATAGTCCTATTCGTTTTCTCCAGAACCGGAAACCATCCTCGAATCTGGAAAAAGTTCCTTCGAGTTCGTATATAACCATACGATGGTTCTATCCAATGGAAGTGGACGTTCGTAGCAATACGGGGTGTTCTAGAGAAAAGGGTAAAAGTAGGAGTGGCAATGAGGTTTACAACTCAGACAATCCAAAAGCCAGTGTTTTAAGAAGGTTCGGTCAACTTGGTCAATGAGTCATAGTCAAGAGGCGGGCCATGGTCGCTGCCAAAGAGAGAGAGAGAGAGAGAAAAGAAACACTCAGCGTGCACTCTAACCTAGATCAGAATGGTTATCACTTTATCTAATCAGGAAACCTCCCACTGTAACCTCAAATTCTCCTCCAAACCTGAAAGAAGAATTAGTCGGGATCACCCGAGGAGTAAACCAACTCATCAGTGGGAATCGGGATCCAACTATCATCGCATGATAACGTGACAGAATCCACTCACGTTATCACACTCCAGAAGGTATGCGCATGCCTGGCAAGTTTCAGTTTCTTTAGAAACTCCCGATGTGATTTTTACCCCTAGGACCCAAGTGACCTTGACAATGCCAACATATCAAAGAGTCCTAGTCAAGTTCAACCCGTCATTATCTTGATTGCGTTAAACCCACCCGTATGAGTCCTTGACAATGCCAACATAACCGTACGACTGTCCTAACTAATCCACATATCCATGCGATAGAAAATCATTACAGAGCTACCGAACACTACGCCTAGGCAACGCACGACATACGCAGCACGAATACTAAGCAATACTAATCTGAAATGACGGAGGGCTACGGCAGGTTTTTGGCGAAAAACCTTTAGCGTAATGAACTTGATATCGTTGAAGGGACCGGATAACTTTTTATAAAGATATAGTGGCGAAAACCTTTGCTAAAGAGGTCACTCCCGGTGAAGGGATCTCGGCTCTTTCCCCGTAGAATAAGGTGCAGGATATTCCAACTGAATACAACGATGCAAAGCAAAAAGGCAATCGGCTATAGTGAAGTTATTACCCTGACGCAAACTTCTGTCCAAGGAGTCAGTCCCGGTGAAGGGATCTCGGCCCTTGCCTCGTCGACTGAGGTGCTGAATATTCATAACCGAATACCACTGTGCAAAACAAAAGAGAACGCCCTTGCAATAACAGCTTTTTTTTTTTGAAAATTGTTCCAACAATATCAGAATAGATTTGTTTAGCTTGCATTGATCCGAAACAATGCAATCCCATCAATTAATCACACCACAAAAGAACGAAAACATAATGTACGTATATGCCATCCGCATTAGCCACTGGGTCCCGTCATCACCCGGTAGGTTACTTAGCTAACGACAGAGCGGGGACGGGACGAGCGCGGGTGCAAAACATATACAATATCTACTAGTATATATATCAATATATAATAATCGCTTAAGGCGTGATAAAATGCAACATCAAGAAATGTAATAAGCATCACAGAACAATACAGATAATCTGGGATCCCCGGGTTTCATAAAGCCACTACTGAAACCCGACGTTCCCGTGGTCGTGTGGATAGCCTGTGCACTGAAATCCTAAACCCCTACGGGCACGGCAAGTTACCCGCCAAAACCTGAAGCGAGGCAGCCCCCTTCAACAATATGAATGGACCACCCAGCACTTCACAGAATCTGGTAACTTGAGCACCCCTCCTTGGGTCAACCTGTACCCCCTACGAGTGCGGCGAATAGCCCGCCAATTCTAGAGTGAAGCCCCCTCCGTCTCAAAGCCGTAAGATGCGGTCCCGTTGCCCTCTAAGACCCGGCTATCCGTGCACCCCACTTTGGGGTAATCCTAGTACAGAAAGTAAAATATACAACTGGTACATCAACCTTAGCCCGGTCGTGCCCCGAAAGAATAATATACAAACAGGCAGTGACGGCAGTCCACATGTCGGACGCTCGCCCCGCAATATCAAATGTACAAATACAACCAAACTGTACTAACATTGCATCCAGGCTATCCACCACGACAAATCCGCAACATCACAGCACAACACAGAACATCAACGTGAATGTCACGTTCACAAATCCGTCTAAAGGAACTATAGCAATTAGACAGGATTTACCGATCAAATGACATTCACGGTCGCAGATATAATATAAATACTGTGAACTAACATGTTTAAAATTATCGATCGACAAAATTTCCCGAAGTGGGCCCCAAGCACAATACCCAGTACTCAAATAAATCTGGGCCCAAAATAAAATTACCAGTAACTCCCTTTCCAAGTCAGAAACCTACTGAAGAAATTTGGTGCACTGTGGCTACAGTACGGCCGCGGATCTACAGCCAAAACGTGGGTACGGCCGCGGATCCGCCGCGCTACAGTAATATCAACACACCAAATTTTCTCAGATTTCTTCAAAAACCCTGCCTGATTTTCTGCAATACACCAAATAATTTTTTGACAACAGAAAAATTTCGACAGAAACTGTGACTTGAAAATGCGGTTTTTGAAAATTTCGTCCGATCGAAATTCTAAACACGCTAGAGCAAGCTAGTAAAGGTTAATGGCGTGGCTCTGATACCATGTGAGACTACGGTAGTGCCCCGGCCGTCTTTCCGAGGCCAAAATGCGGAAACGAAAATTTTTCTTAACTTGAAAACCGGCGCTATCGTATACTTAAAACCCGGATCGAACCATTAATCTACAACTAGCTATCTAGAGAAGGGATAGAAGGCTATACCGATCGATCCGTGTCCTTCAGTCTTCGGCCACCATCCCAAGCTCCTCACGGCATCTCCGAGCTCAATCTCCTCGTCGGAAAGGGCACTTGATTAGTCAAAAATATTGCATCTTTTAACCGGCAATTTCCCTATCATTTGCACTCATTTAGAAGTGTTCGGTATTCATATTTCACATATTAGCAAATCAGTCGTAAAATATCAGATTGCATGTGTTATACTTTAAAACCGGCACTTTAAGGGAAATTGACTGCATTTCATGGCATCGCATCATCTTTGTATTTGCACAACACTTGTGTCAAGATTTGTGCAGGAAATTACAGGAGCAAAGTCAAAAGAAGCTGATCAAAAATACACCAACTCCATGATTTCAGATCTGGTAGCAATATAGAGTGAAAAATACAATTCAATATATCACAAAAGGGCCCATATGTCAGTACCAGAGAAGCCCAAAAGTTTCAAGCCCTGAAGCCTCCAAAGCGCCGCGGAACCGCGGCGGGAGCCAGCTTATGCCGCGGAACCGCGGCGCTTTTGCCACATCATCACTTGAATTTTGGTGCATAATTCTTCTCTCAGTGGCTACACCTCATTTTGACACGTCAAATTCCAGAATTCTCCAGAGTCTTCTGCCAGATCAGCAAAGATCATTAAGCATGCTAATCTTGATTAAGCTCCTAACTAATCACATCTAGAAGCTTCTCCTCAACAAACTTTTGGAGGGAAACTTAAAATTCAAATCCTAGATCTAGGGTTTTGATGGCTATAAATAGGAACCTAGATCTAAGGGTTGGGGGCAATCAATCTTAGTTAATCTTCATTAGTTTTCTTCAATTCTTCATCTTCTTCCACAAGTCTAGTGACAAGGCTTGTGCGAAACCCTAACCCTAATTCCACTCCAAATTCAAGATCTTGAGTACCAATCAAGCGAGAAGCCTTCAACCTTTTATGAGCCGAGTCGATCTTCAATCGGGCAAGTGATCCAAGCCGATCCGCGACTCAAGAAGACGAGCGAAGCCAAATCGACGATCGAGTTCTTCCTCTTGTAGTTCTTGAGCGAATGTAATGAAATTGTTGATATAAATAAAAAGTGAAATTCTTTAATCTTGCTTTCTTTAAATTCTTGCATCATGATTCGATCTCAATTTATGATTGTAGTTCTTGTGATGATGTTTGAGTAAAACTCCGCTCGTAAAGGAGTCGAGACGATCAATAGAATGATGATGTAACAAATCTTAATACGATTCTTAAGTCCTACGAGCTTTGTAAACCCTAGCAAGTTCAAGAATCGATGACCTAGTTTCGTTGCGATGTTTTCTTGATTGTGATCGCTAGAAATTAGGGATCTACGATCGTTTCTTGAATTTACTAGAGGCTAGAATATGAATGATATCGACGAAAGAACAAGGGATAAGATGAAACCCTAGTTTCATAAGAAATCCCTAATTCTCGATCGATCATTATCGATCTAGTATCAATTCATCGAAGGATAAGAATACGTAATTGTAAGATTACATCACATCTATAGATCCGATCGATTCCTACGAGCCTCATTTCGATTCTTGATATTTGGTTTGGAAAAATCAACAAACTCTCAATTCTTGATTCTATCTTTTTCTTGTTATTAGATCTAGATTTTCTAATTCTTGAACTTCAAATACAAATCTTGAATTGTTTGTTTTCTTTTCATTAAAATTTCAAGTCATCTAATTCAAAAGAAGAACGATTACACTTTCCCTGTGGACGATTCGCACTCACTAACAATCTACATCCGACACCGTAGTTGATTGCGGTCAAATATTTTTGGTTGTGATTTCTTTACAATTTTCCAACTACTACACAAACAAGAATTCTTTACAATCAAATAGCGCCGTTGCCGGGGATAGTGCGCTAATTGTTCGTATTTTGAAATTTGAGTTGAAAAATTTATTCCATTATAATTTTTAGATCTAAACTCGCACAAACCCTAATACGTGTTTTGTGATTTGATTGCGAGGAAATCTGGGATCATTGGAGCTGGAGAAAAAATTTCTGAAAATTCCAGAGAGTTCAGGGGCTGAACAGTAGCAGCCTCAAGAATTTTGGTGCAGTGATCTCACTACCCAACCGCGATTCCGCGGCAATAGAGCCCATATGCGGCAGAACCGCGGCCTCCTTGAGGTATCTCTGCACCAATTTTCCTCTGTAAGTTTCTTACCTTCTCCTCTCTCCTATTTTTAGCTCCAACTAACATTTTGTGCAGGTTTCTTTGCAAATAATCGCTGCGCCGCAAAAGCAAAATAAAATTTATGCGTGTTTTGATTCTTGGTTGTTTGCATAATTAATACGGAAAATTAAGGGGCACGACCAAATCCAGATTAGGTGGGGAGTTCATTACCCTTCCTAAGCCCCAAAAATCACAAACTTGCATCCGCATTACCCTCATTAATTAAAAAATATCTAGAGATGACTCTAAGGACCGTCGCGCTCACTTAGGACAGAAGAAGGCCGTGGGTAATTCATTGCTTATCCTCGTTTTCTTGTGGTGCCTAGGCAAGTGTGTCGAAGGCTAGTGGTTATTAATTAGGCCTACTACTTATGTAGTAGAGTACCTTCCCACTTACCTGGCACTTACCTGGCCACAGGGAGACAAGGAGGCAGTGGGGGATTTATCCTGCGACTTGTCTTTTGGCAGTTAGGAGCGGTCTAGAGCCTGACCTAGGTATCCAATAGAATTAGGGTTTTGCCTGTTGCATTTGTTGTGTTGCATCATTTTTTTCAAAAATCCGTATATTTTCAAAACAAACACCGCATTCATCATTTCCTCTAATTATACCAACGCTGCCACTTGTGCTACAACCATTTAGCACAATGTTAGGCTGGACACGGGATTCCATTTCCCGTCTTGTCCGCGTTTCTTTTATCGACCCCAGAGTCGGTAATTCTTCGTCTTCTCCCCCACCACCCACCACAACCGCGATGGACCCAAATCCATCAAACTTTAACACTACTCTGCCACCGCCCGCAGGTGCGCAGAATCTTCCACGCATTTCTCTCCAAGAGAGATGCTATCCTACACGTGTTACCCTTCCCGCCTGTCTTTCTATACCACCTGCCATCGGGGAAAATTTTGAAATCAACCCCCAATTCATCAAACTGTTACCCAAATTTCATGGTCTTGATTCTGAAAACGCATACGTGTTTATTTCCAAATTTGAAAACGTATGTGCTTTGATCGGAAATTCACAACTGTCTTTGGATGCTCTGCGTTTACGTCTTCTCCCATTCACTTTGTGCGATTTAGCCGAGAAGTGGCTTTACATCACACCCGCACATTCTATTTCAACATGGGACGAATTCGTTGCAGCATTCCTTAAGAAATTTTATCCCAATCACAAGACCGCCCGTGTTCGGAGCGAAATCTCTAAATTTACCCAACTTCCCAATGAACCATTTTGGAAATGCTTTGAACGGTTCAAGGATCTTCTTATCCAATGCCCTCATCACGGAATCTCCAGATGGGATTTGTGTCGAATTATCTATGAGGGTATTGATCTCGCTACTAGACAGATGCTTGAAACCATGTGTCATTGCCAATTCCTATCTAAAAATGATGGTGAAGCTTGGAAATACCTAGAAGATTTAGCTCAAAACACATCACAATGGGAAAGTGTTAGACCACCACCGCCTAGGGAAGATGTCAATCAGCTCGATATTTCCGTCACCATGAAAGCCGAAATGGCCGCAATACAAAGGAAACTCGACGCTATAGAAAACAAAATCTCTTCAGCCTCCCTAAATCAATCCACACTTCCCAAAACCGTGTGTGGCTGCTGTTCAAACCCTTCACATTTGACGGAAGAATGTCCTTTGAATATACCGTTTCAAGGTCACACTAATGCTTCACTTCAGCAAAGACCTGGAAACTATCCCTCTTCTTCCTCATATAATCAAGATTGGAGGAATCACCCGAACTTTGCTTGGAACCAATCACAATCTCAAAACACGGTTCCAATCCTAAACAATTTTCAAAGGGTCCCTCCACCACAATAGCAACCACCACTTCAATTGAGTCAGCACCCCTTCCAACCGCAAAATTTTCAAAATCCTGCCAACACTTTTGCACTACATGAAAACTCTTTGCAATTGGCCGGTACTGATAATATCTCTGCACTGGTGCAAACCTTGGTTACTTTCATGAAACAATCCATCCAAGAGTCGGCAAGTTTTCAATCTTCCATCGATAATATGATAAAGATCATTCTCACTCAAAATGAGAATATCAAATCAATAGAAGCACAAATTGAACGAATAACAGCCGAAATAAGTGCTAGAGAAGAAGGGAATCTTCCATCTCAACCCGTACCTGATCCTAGACCTTCACATTACACTAATGTGGACGCTTTTACAACGTTGAGATCTGGAAGAGTGCTAGACAATCATTCGGGTGAACAAATTGATAATGATGAATTGATCATTAACACCCCGGTTTCAACTTCCACTTCCACTCACACTTCTACTTCTTACCCTATTTCGTCTAACTTACCTTCTTCTTCCGAGCCTATTCTCCGTTTTCCCATAGGCTCGAACCCTCCACCCACCTCATCTTTTCCACCCCCACAAACTTCTCCACAAATGTTGGATCCAACACTTATTGATAGAGCTCCATTTCCAAATAGGTTGAGGCCCAAGAAACATGATGCCAAAATGGAGAAGATTGTGGACATGTTTAAGAAAGTTAACATCAACATCCCTCTCCTAGATGCTATTCAACAAGTTCCGTCCTATGCGAAAATTCTTAAGAACTTGTGCACTAGGAAGAGGAAGACTCAAGTGCCTAAAAAAATCTTCATGTCAAGTACTGTAGACACGGCTTTTCCCCAACAATTACCACGGAAACGTAAGGACCCTGGCTGTCCTACTATTTCCATTTCTATTGGGGAGAAACACATCAACCGTGCTTTACTTGACCTTGGCGCTAGTGTTAACTTGCTTCCTTATTCGGTTTACGAGCAACTAGGTATCGGAGTGTTAAAGCCTTCGAACATAACTCTTCAGATGGCTGACCGATCAATCACCAAACCTAGGGGTGAACTGGAGGATGTGTTAATAAAAATCGGGGAATTTGTATTCCCTGTGGATTTTATTGTACTTGATACACAGCCTGTAGCGAACCCACGGAATCAAATTCCGGTGATTTTAGGTCGCCCCTTTTTGGCCAGTTCCAATGCAATAATCAACTGTCGTAATGGTTCTATGACCCTATCTTTCGGGAATAGGTCAATAGAACTGAACATTTACAAGTTGGGAAGTGTACCCTCCGAACCTACTGCTCAGGTCTGTTCTGTCGACTTAATGGATGTCGACAGCAGCGAATTTGATGATCCTCTTGATACCGATCTTGACTCTTTTCATATGTTATTGTTTGACCCAACTATGTATCATACACATACGGACTCTTCCACCGAGATGTCCGGGTCAACAATTAACACGGATTATGAACTGTTCTTAGAGTCTGAAGATCACCCCGCACTTTGTGATGACATTATTCTTCGGGGTATTGATGAGACTTTTGAGGAAATCTTCGCTGATGAACTCGCATATTTGAATGATACGGGTGTTGAGATGAATCATGTCCCACTCAATGAAATTGAACCTCCACCCCTTCCTCTGAACTGTAAAAAGAATGCGAGTAATCCATCACATTCACTGCATCGTCTCTCCAAAACGAGACGCAGACACATTCTATTCCACCCCTTACCCTTTCCCCACTTCTTCTTCCACCAACCAGAGCACTGCATTGATAAAATTTTCGAATGGTTGGTGTTGATATTCGGTCTTTGCAAAGCTTGGCATCGACCAATAATTCTTGACCCCCTCATGTGATTTTCAAAAGATTAACATTGCATAACTCAAGTTTGGGGGGGGGTATAATCGGGCTCTTGAAAAGAAATTTTTTACAAAATTTTGAGCCAAAAATAAGTTTGGGAGAGGATCTTCACTTATATATTTTGCCTCTACTAATAAATTCCTCCCAAGCTTACAGGTTTTTCGAGATTTAGCTGATGGCAACAGTGAGGACACTGTTGAAAACAAGTTTGGGGGAGGTTTGTGCTTATTTTTGCATCATTTGCATATCATTTGCAAAAGCACAAAACATTTTTTTGAAAACCTATAAAAATTTAAAAATTTTCAAAACTATAAAAATATTTTTGTACATAAATAAGATAATAAAAGATTAGATAGTGAAAAATTACATCCATGAGATTAGAAAAATTAAAGAAAAACCAAGAAAATTAGAAGTTTTCTTATACGAACTAGTAATAACTAGTTATGAGCCGTTGTCCCAAGGGTTAGTAAGATGAAGGATGTCACTAATCTGAGGATAAAAATAAGTCTGAAAAATAGTTTCTATTCTGGAAGCCAAACATTTTGAACGTTGATACCCTGCTATTCGCACTTACACACGTCTTGAAGCCTGGGATAGTAGAGGATACCTTGAAATGCTCTTGTCTTAAAGCCGATATATGAAGGAAATAAAAGAAAAGTGAATAAAAAAAATATAAAGTGGTGAGAAAAATGAACACTGGTTTTTGTTATCACCAAGGGCAATAAAAAATTTATAGCGAGGGTGCCTTTTCACCTAGTGCCCTAAGGCCAACTGGTCTGGGAGTCACTGATATGCCTGAGGTGGTGCAAGACGAGGAAAATACACCAAATATGCAAGCACATGAGTAATCGGTCGGTTAGTACCTCAAGAAGTATTAACGGTCGCATGAAAGTGTGTGAGCAATCTCATCTAAATATTCATTAATTAAAAAAAAAGCACTGAGGCAGAAGGGCAAGAGTATGATAGCTTGAATTGAATTCTCCGGGTGTAGGGATGTCTTTTACACACACGCAGGGTTATATGATCGATGCTTAGAAGAAAGATAGGAATGAAGAATAAGACGATGTTTTATTGAGGGAGGACGTGATTTCTGACATCTTTTCATGACCATTAAGATAGGGCTCATGACAACCGAAAAGCTAGCTTAGTTGGAAACCCTAATTTTCAAGGCTTTTCTTTTACAATTCTTGTCTTTAAATGTAATATTCATGATCTTCCTTTTATTATTGGATTTTTTGGGTGCAATCCGCTGAAAACCATCAGGAGACAACACTCCTCCTACTAGGGACACCTAGAGGTTTAAAGGCTTGTTGCACGTGCTCAGTGCAATCGTGTTGCCTTCGAAAGTGTGCTAGTTAGTTTTTTCTCTTTCTTTATTTTCTCCTTCTCTTTTTAATAAAACAATTCGCTCGAGACGATCGAAAATAAGTTTGGGAGAATTTGATCAGTCGAAAATATTGCATCTTTTAACCGGCAATTTCCCTATCATTTGCACTCATTTAGAAGTGTTCGGTATTCATATTTCACATATTAGCAAATCAGTCGTAAAATATCAGATTGCATGTGTTATACTTTAAAACCGGCACTTTAAGGGAAATTGACCGCATTTCATGGCATCGCATCATCTCTGTATTTGCGCAACACTTGTATCGAGATTTGTGCAGGAAATTGCAGGAGCAAAGTCAAAAGAAGCTGATCAAAAATACACCAACTCCATATTTTCAGATCTGGTAGCAATATAGAGTGAAAAATACAATTCAATATATCACAAAAGGGCCCATATGTCAGTACCAGAGAAGCCCAAAAGTTTCAAGCCCTGAAGCCTCCAAAGCGCCGCGGAACCGCGGCGCTTTTGCCACATCATCACTTGAATTTTGGTGCATAATTCTTCTCTCAGTGGCTACACCTCATTTTGACACGTCAAATTCCAGAATTCTCCAGAGTCTTCTACCAGATCAGCAAAGATCATTAAGCATGCTAATCTTGATTAAGCTCCTAACTAATCACATCTAGAAGCTTCTCCTCAACAAACTTTTGGAGGGAAACTTAAAATTCAAATCCTAGATCTAGGGTTTTGATGGCTATAAATAGGAACCTAGATCTAAGGGTTGGGGGAATCAATCTTAGTTAATCTTCATTAGTTTTCTTCAATTCTTCATCTTCTTCCACAAGTCTAGCGACAAGGCTTGTGCGAAACCCTAACCCTAATTCCACTCCAAATTTAAGATCTTGAGTACCAATCAAGCGAGAAGCCTTCAACCTTTTATGAGCCGAGCCGATCTTCAATCGGGCAAGTGATCTAAGCCGATCCGCGACTCAAGGAGACGAGCGAAGCCAAATCGACGATCGAGTTCTTCCTCTTGTAGTTCTTGAGCGAATGTAATGAAATTGTTGATATAAATAAAAGGTTAAATTCTTTAATCCTGCTTTCTTTAAATTCTTGCATCATGATTCGATCTCAATTTATGATTGTAGTTCTTGTGATGATGTTTGAGTAAAACTCCGCTCGTAAAGGAGTCGAGACGATCAATAGAATGATGATGTAACAAATCTTAATACGATTCTTGAGTCCTACGAGCTTTGTAAACCCTAGCAAGTTCAAGAATCGATGACCTAGTTTCGTTGCGATGCTTTCTTGATTGTGATCGCTCGAAATTAGGGATCTACGATCGTTTCTTGAATTTACTAAAGGCTAGAATGTGAATGATATCGACGAAAGAATAAGGGATAAGATGAAACCCTAGTTTCATAAGAAATCCCTAATTCTCGATCGATCATCATCGATCTAGTATCAATTCATCGAAGGATAAGAATACGTAATTCTAAGATTACATCACATCTATAGATCCGATCGATTCCTACGAGCTTCATTTCGATTCTTGATATTTGGTTTGGAAAAATCAACAAACTCTCAATTCTTGATTTTATCTTTTTCTTGTTATTAGATTTAGATTTTCTAATTCTTGAACTTCAAATACAAATCTTGAATTGTTTGTTTTCTTTTCATTAAAGTTTCGAGTCATCTAATTCAAAAGAAGAACGATTACACTTTCCCTGTAGACGATCCGCATTCACTAACAATCTACATCCGACACCGTAGTTGATTGCGGTCAAATATTTTTGGTTGTGATTTCTTTACAATTTTCCAACTACTACACAAACAAGAATTCTTTACAATCAGCACTACATCGTCGATTCCTTTTACGGGCTCCCGCTTCATCCGAAGCAGTTCGGGCACGAAGTGTGCTAACCGACGTGTCCAAAGTGTTGTAGAGAATGTTTGTGATCACTTTGTCTCTTGCATCCATTGCATGGATGGAGGTTGAAGGTATTGCCATTAATGGAGATTAGGAGCTAGAGGAAGAAGAAGAAGAAGAGAAGGCTTTTTTTCTTTTCTTGTGTTGTTCATGATAATATGAGAGAGAGTAAGAAAAAGAAATGCAAGAGCTAACCATAACCTTGGCTGCCCCTCTCTCTCCTCTCATCTAATCAACACACTAATCAATCACTTTAAGTGACATTTACACAAGAATTGATACCATGACTCACCCATGAAGTACATGTATCATTTAATGCACAAAATGATGGTTTCTAGCTCATAATTTCCATTAGCAAATATTAATCCAAATGTTTGCAACAATAAAAAGATACGGCAACATTTAAGGTAAACTCATGACAGATCACAAGGATACCCCTCACCTGTATATACATACCTGCATCCGCATTCCGACTGAATGCGAATGCGACGAGACTAAAGTAATCCAACAAATCTAATACTAGGATCCGGCTTAAACCAAACCCCACTAGTA
Source organism: Agapanthus africanus (assembly GCA_030015575.1). Classification (NCBI taxonomy): domain Eukaryota; kingdom Viridiplantae; phylum Streptophyta; class Magnoliopsida; order Asparagales; family Amaryllidaceae; genus Agapanthus; species Agapanthus africanus. Next base: position 191,888,051 of record CM057338.1, read on the forward strand.
TGATCCGTCCGATCATGATCCGTGCAATACCGCACGTATAAGATCGAACCCTGCCATATATCATACGGCCTCTACAACGTTTCGCCCGAAACTTGAGAAACTGTCTGTGGGGGACTCTAAAGACTCGTCAATAGTTTGGCTGTGGATTTAACCACTAGCACGTCAGAGGTATTAGCCGTACGTAACGAGCTACCAGGTATTGACCAAAAGGGATGTCAATGAGCGAACTCATCCTGACACCCTACTGACCCTGTCAGTGACAATATCCGTACAGTCCGGTCCGTTCGTCTATGAGCATCGCATGGCGGGCCTAGGGGGTTGGTGAAAGTCAGACCCCCAAAAGCAGTACAAGTCGTGTCGGAGTGTAGCCCAGAACGCCCTGATGTACTACTGGAATACCTACCAGTAAATCTCCTGCCTCGGCCGAGGGCTTTGTGTAATAGCTCTCCTAGACACAGCGCGATCTCACCCCCAATACCGGGAGAGACGTACCCCTGCCGATCCGCTCACTGCCTCCATGTGGCTCGGGACTGTACCTAACTAAAACCTGTTTGCACGACTCCTTTGAGCCGTGGTAGGATAGTAATCAAAGTACAGTGGGAACCCACACAAGACAAATGACGATCTCAGGTCGATGAACTAACCTGTACACATGTCACTAGGGAACTGCTATCTGACGCTAGGTATAATACCAACTAGTATGTTCCCGACGAGTCCTGTCTAGTGTACTCATAACCCAATGAGCACCTGTATACATCTTAGGTGAACCAACTGACACCAATGGCTTATGAGACCGGCCACCGCTCCTCGTCGGGGTCTCGACCGTATACACTAGTCTACTAATGGAGTATCGATGCCCGGTCTCGAAACTCCCACGACTAGGGACCTTTTAAGGATGTGGTTATAGACCCCCAGCTCCAACGTATATGATCGCCATCATACTGCTGGTCGTCAAGCAAGAATCCTAAGGGCTCTATCAACGTGCAATAGTGACCTGTAAGGTCACCTAAAACTGTACACGATGATAAAGACAAACCATATAACATACTATCATCCTTAGTAAGACTGTCCTACCGGCATAGGTTCTCCCTCAATCATTGCAATCACGTGCATGTGATCCAATAATTGACTCTGAGGGCACTATATCCAACATTTGTTTGTAGGCCCGAGGTTCTTTTCAAGCAGCGTATGGTTACGCAGCTAAATGTTCTCACAATTCTTTTCCTCTTCTTCTTTTCTAAAGGTGGATTCTTTGAAGAGAAGGCCGAGGGTTATTTCTTCCTTCCTGAATGTAAGAACTTGAGATTTTCCTTTTGTCGAACTGGTATCAACCATATGACAGTTGCCATCCATTCTTTCACACTCATCTATTGCGATTCTTTGTTATCGATGAGCTTTGCGCCTCATTCGGTTGAAGTGTTTTCGGTGAGCAACGTCTCCTTGCCACCACTTTTTGAAGGCACTTCACTCTTCGGTGGGGTGTATGACCTTCCGATGGTATAGGCAATAGTTCGGATGTGAAATCTATCTGTTGAGGCATGTGGCCCCAGGAATATTTCCCTTAAGAGATGGCAGCTTCATTCTCATTGACAGGGCTTTGGCTAACCGTTTCTCCATCTTAAAACTGCTTTTGTTTACCGCGGGTGTGCTTCAGTCTGGTTGGAGTACTTTGTGACTCTTCCTCACTGCGTCTTCTTCATCCTAATGCTGATACTTGGCCTTTTCATATACGGCCGTTTCACGTTCTCAGTCAGCTATGCTCTTTTGAAAAGCTTCATTTAGCATCCTGTCAATTGGGTCTTCTGGCGGCTCTGGGGATTTTGGCACTGACCCTGCCCTCCATTCCTCTGCATTGCTTTCCGACGCCGAGGGAGTTTCTTCGACGAATGAGAAACCATGTGACAACTTGCTGCATAATCTTCGGTTTCTCCTGATGAGTCATTTCCCTCATCATCATTACTATCTCCATTCTTAAGGATATGCTTGAGAAACTCTTCGAGAGTGACTGGGGTCTGCGCCTTCTGGTTGTACTCCTCCAGCGCGTCGATATATTTTTGCAGGTCCGTACGTTTGTCATCATACTCGGCAGGCTACACAGGCTTCTTGGTCTTCTTCTTTTTCTTTGAAGACTTTGAAGGCTTGACCTGGGGGTTTTGCCCCTTGTCAACTATTTTCGGTGCGGAACGTGGTTTCAGCATCCCTTCAATGATCTCGAGCTCCAGCGGGCTTTCTCATCTGATCGCCGGACATGCCTGAAGATCTTTTAGCATTCTTTTGGTTTTAGCTGAAAGGACGACTTCCCACGGAGCTTATTCCATAAATAAGCATGATACCCCCGGCGTGTCCACCTTTTTAGGAGCGTGCCTCTGCGGCGGGTTCACCCTCCAGTTCTCGGACAGCACGAACTTCCCTTGACGGTACTAGTCCTCGACCCAGTTCTTGAAAATGTAGTAATACTCAATATGGTGGCTCACCATTCAGTGATAGGAGCAGTAGTTGGGATTGTTGACGTCACCGGGCTGCGGTGGATGTTTTGGGTCTGGCAAAGTGATGAGTTTGTTGCGCACTGCCAGTTCAAACAGTCTCCTCATTTTATCACGGGAAAACGAGTAAGCACGTCCTAGCTTCTCTTTCAGGGATTGGCACAGGCGCGCGTTGTTTTGGCGAGCAACCGGTTTCGGGTCATTCGGTTGTTGTTGAGTATTGGCAACGAAGGCCGCTTTCCCTTTACCCTTTACATTCCGAGGGTCCATTTTTGAAGAGGAAGGTCCGTGACCCATCTGGTCCATTTGGGCCAACTTGTCGATCAGAGCCTGGAAGGTGGTTGGCTTAAAGAACGTCATGAACTGGGACACGGTCGCTTGAGGATCGAGGGTCCTAATGAACATGCCCATGGTAGGAGATTCTTCGATGCGTTGTTCGCATTTTAACCACAGATTCCGCCACCGGATTGCGTATTGAACCCAGGTCTCTCCTGGCTTCACCCTGGCATTGATAAATACCATGATCGAGGTGTGCTCGCTTGTGCTGGCGAACCGCTACATGAACAGCAATTCCATTTCCATGAATGTTCTGACGGAGTCATTTGGGAGCTCCGAGTACCATTCAAACGCCGTTTCTGACAGGCTGCCAACGAACTGGCGAAGCAGCAATTTGTCGTCACCTCCAGTATTGCCGCATAGAGCCCTGAACTGAGTGACATGTTGATAAGGATTGCCCGTCCCCTTATACACGTGGAACTTGTGGATCGTAGATCCTAGCGGGTATTTGATTTGGTCATACCAGCCCGGATACGGTCGCCCAGTTCTGACGACTTGGCCGGCCGCTTCATTTGCCTGATGAGCTCGTATTTGTTGAACTATGTAATCATCAAGAGCAGCTTTGGAGATCGTTTCCTCCCTAGCTGTTGATAAAGCTGGAAGAGGGTTTGATGTTTCCCCTCTGTCGTCCTCAATGATTATCGGCGAGTCTTCAGCTCGAGGTTCTGGCTGGATCATCATTCCAACCATGTCTTGGAACAGGAGCGCCATCTGTTTATATTAGCAGCCTGTTCTGCGTCCTCCTTATACTTTCTTTCCAGCACCCTTCGCAGGAACTCTGTATCGGTCTCCTGCTCTTGGCGCTGTTCAGCTTCTGGATCCGGACTTTCTTTCTGTCCGGTAAGTGCTGCCATTTTAGTCAGCATTTCCTGGAACTTTTGTTGTTGCTCCTGAGCTTTTGTTAACGACCGAGTTTACGGTCAATGAGCCACGGAAGCATAGCTTTCCTCTTTTCCGGAAGCCATGTAAACCGTGTGTACGATCATGCCCCCAGACTTAAGGCGTTTGGGTCCAGCGCTTTTGGAATTTGACGCAAGCGGTGGGATTTTCTCCGGCCTCATCTTTTTTTGGGAGGTCGAAGTTGACGGAGCCGTTGTGACAGACGCCTGTATTGAAGATGTACCTCTCAGTATGACGGAGGGGTGGTCCTCCTCTTGCTGAGCCTTTATTTTCTTTAATCGGCGAGAGTAGTCTTTGTTGATCACAGAATCTTGGACTTTCCGCCAGACCCTGTGGATTTGGGAGGACAGCCGCTGAGGGGGCTGATCCAGCTTTGCTTGCGTCGTGTTTTCAGCAGGTGGGGGAGATTTCTTCAGCACCACGGTTGGAGAGTTCTTTCGCACCCTTCTAAGCAGATCAAAACTGTTCCCGGTTAGAACAGCAGCGTCAACTTCCACCATTAGAGCTTGTGGGGTGAGTCAAGAAGGGGATTTGCCCCCGTCTTTCCTCATTCGGTGCCAGTGGCGACGTAGAGCATACCTTGCAGACGGGACCACCTCAGTTATAGAAGCTGCTCTGTCATGCCCCTGCTTTGATGAGGGGCCGCTGTTGGTGCCAGCTTGTCGAAAACTGACGTTCTTTGAGAGGGAACGGCCAATCTTTCAAAGGCCAACTTCCTGGTAAGGGAAGCACTTTTGACGACTTCATCCGCCGAAGGAGTTCAGAGGACTATCTGTTTTGGGATTGTCCTTTCATGTATGACAAGCCTCTTTGCGGGCCCGTTTTGGTTCTTGCCCAGCCGTCGAAGACTGAGGTGGCAGACTTGGACGACCCGTTAAGAGGGGCCATGGTGGTTGCAAGTCGATCGAAGACCGACTTCTTGGGAGCTTCCTGTGGTGGCACTGAGGTGCTGAAGTTTCCTGGCGGGAGCACGGTCCCGAAGAACAATCCAGAAGTGGCTTGAGTCACCAGCCACACCGGCATTGAAAAGATGGAGGTCGTATTGGGCCCGTATGTCATTCCTCCAGTTGGGGCGGAGCGGGAGTTGCTGTTAAAGTTTGTGCAGCTGGAAGCCATTGATGTTATCTTCTTCTTCTACACAGGAACAAGATACCAAATCTTAGTACCTCAAGTCCAAAGGCAACTATACCAAACCGCGATTTTGTTCGCGAGACATGACACACGAAGTGTGGAGTGAAAAGAGGAAAAGGTCCCACGGGCATGCCACAATCTGTTCACCGCCGAAAGACGCGGCCGGGACGTTAGGATGTCTGGCCTGAATTTTGGGGGCAGATGCTATTTGGATTTATCCATCCACCTCTCCGAAGATGCCTAGTTGATTTATGGCACCGTGTATCAGAGGTTTGGACGGATGCGGCCGTTGTAGCAGACTTCATCATATTCCCCCTCGTTTGCGAGGGGTTTTTGATTGTGGGGATGCTCTTCCCTGCAGGCGCAAGCCCATGCAGTTAATTATGTTATCGCATCGCGATAATCACTTTCTCCTGCTCCAGAAGTTTACTTCGTGTCTTGTGTATTTTTATTTGTTTAGGTTGCCCGTTGATTGTATACGGAGACTAATTTATGTTGTCGCCCGTAGGGTGTGGATTAGTCCAAATCGGTATATCTTAGATTTGGGTTTGTTTTATTTAAGGATCGTTAATCTATTTTGAGATTAAGATCGACTTAAATGTATGTGAGCATTTGGGGGCTCGATTTGTTTTTGTTAAGGATACATTAGTCCAATTTGAGACTAAGATCCACTTAACGGGGTTTCAGGATCAATTTTATTTCAGATCCAATAAGAGAGTATTTGGGCTCTATTGTCTTAGTTTAGGGACATTTCGGTCCATTATCGCCATTTTAGGGGAGAAGTTCTAGTTTAAAGACATCTCGGTCTGTTGATCACCATTTTGGATGTGAGATTTTAGTTTAAGGACGTCACGGTCCGTTGATCACCATTTGGGGGATGAGATTTTAGTTTAAGGACGTTACTGTCCGTTGTTTCCATTTTGGAGGCAACAATTAGTTTGAGGGCGTTTCGACCCGTTATTAGTTTAGGAACGTCTCGATCCATTGTTGTCATTTTGGAGGCAACAGTTAGTTTAAGAACGTTTCGGTCCGTTGTTAGTTTAAGGACGTCTTGGTCCTTTGTCCATCTTGCATGCACGTGTATTTGTTATGTAACGAGATGAGCAACGATGATATGGGATGCATACAGTCTGGGATGTGATTTGATTTGGGATGTGCACGTCAGTTTGGGAAGTGCACCAAAAAGATGTCGGTTGTCGGGACCCACCACCTCTCTGAAGACGTTGAAGAATTACAACGACATGTATCAGAGGTGTAGAGAGATGTACCTTTGAACCAATTCCCGTAATTAAGGTAAAGGGGATTAATGGTAAACCCAGGAATCATTAGTCGTATTTTGAGACTAAAATTTCCTCAAGGGAATGTGGGACAGATATCGTATTGGGATATCATCAGTTGGAAGATCGATAGTCATATTTGGAACTAAGATCAGTTTGAGCACATCGGCTCGGTTGATCTGAATTAGGGAGTTTCTACTCTCAAGGGACTTAACCAACTTGGGCTTGGTCCACTCAGTTTTCTTTTTATTTGAAAAAAAAAATGCTAAGCACTTGTTTAGGCTCAGTTCCCTCTTTTTTTTTGCAAAAAGTGCTGAACACTTATGTAAATTTTGACGCTCGCATATAATCATGTAGACTTTTAGTCATGGGGATTGCCCAATAAGTGTTAAACACTTTACCCCTTTTGTTTTTATATGAAGTTCTAAGCACTCTTTATGGCGCCCACATGTGAAGCACGTGAGGAGCTAAGCGCTAGGTGTTGCCTAGTGGGTGCTAAGCATTTTTATTCTATGGCGCCCACGTAAGGGTCACGTGAGGCACTGGACGCTGAGCGCCGCTCAATGAGTGCTAGGCACTCCTGTAGCTCCCACGTGAGGGGCACGTGGGGCGCTAGGCGCTGAGCACCATCCACTGAGCGCTATGCACTCCTAAGATCTTTTGTAGCGCCTACGTAGGAGGCACGTGGGGCACTGTGCGCTGAGTGTCGCCCACTGAGTGCTAAGCACTCCTGAGTTCTTTTGTATCGCCCACGTGAGGGGCACGTAGGGCGCTGAGCGCCGCCTACTGAGTGCTAAGCACTCCTGAGCTCTCTCTCTTTTTTTTGAATGATCCATAGAATCTTTATCTACTTTTATTTACCTAAAATTTCCAAGAAGATAGTTCTTCTTCCTCGAGAATTTAATTCACTGTTCTTTCGAAGCTTTCTCTTTTTTTAAGCTTATGAGGCGTTCCTCCTTTTTTAGACTTAAAGTCTTGGGTCCTTTATATTGTAGGGGTAGTTTGTTGGTTAGCTCCAAAGAAATCTCTCATTAAGAGATCCCAAATGATTTTGGGATTTTACCCACCGTTGGATATTTGATCCAAGGACTTCTGTTTTCTTGTTTTTAATAAGATTAGGGAAATATTTACAGAATTTATACTGTAGATCGGTGATTCTTTAATCACTATTAGATTTTTAATCCAACGGTACTCTGTTTTACAGAGGGCAATCTTTCTTGTTTAGAATTTGAGAAATATTTTCTCTAAACAGAATTTAATTCTGCATCCTGATGATTTATCGTCTCCGTTGGATCTTTGATCAAACGGCTCTGCTTAACAGAGAGTAGAATTTAATTCTTACCTAGGCGCCGGCGCTCACATGTTGTGCGCGTGGGCGCTAATTAAGGTTTTAATTGCTTTATGTGCTTTGCACATCGGCGCCCACGTGAGGAGCACGTGCAGCGCCAATATAAGAGTTTTTAACTCTGGCGCTGGCGCCCTCGTGGAAGGCATGTGAGGCGCTGCCTCTTAAATTTTGAACAGAGCTTTGGTCTTATTATTAAGGGAAACAAAGATCTTGAGAAGATAATTGGTGTAGATGGAAAAGTTGAGACTTTCAAAGCTAGACTTATAGCAAAAGCTTTTTGTCAAAGACCAGGTGTCGGTTATGTTGAAACCTTTTCTCCAGTGGCTATACTTAAATCCATCAGGATCCTACTTACCGTTGCTACATACCATAACTACGAAATCTGGCAGATTGCACATCAAGACCGCTTTTCTAAATAGTGATTTAGAAATGAGCGTGTACATGACACAGCCAGAAGGCTTCGTAGACAGTGGGAGTGACAGTAGGAGCAGTGGAAGCGTATGCAAGCTGCTTAAATCAATTTACGGATTAAAGCAGGCATCGTGGAGATGGAACATCTGTTTTGATGAAGCTATCAAAGAGTTTGATTTCATCAAAAATGTAGATGAACCATGTATATATAAGAAGGTTGTAGAGAGTAAGGTTGTCTTCCTCGTATTGTACGTGGATGACATACTCTTGATAGGAAATGATGTTCCTATACTACACTCGGTCAAGCTCTACTTATCACAAAAGTTCCCCATGAAAGATCTAAGTGATGCCTCCTATATCCTGGGGATATATATCTATAGAGATAGATCTAGACGGATGTTGGGATTTTCCCAATCCAGGTACATTGACACCATACTAAAAAGGTTTAGTAAGCGTGGTAAGGTACCCGCTTGTTCAGGAATCACTCTCTCCAAAGAGATGTCTCTCAAGACTGATTTGGAGAAGGGCCCGCATGCAAGGGATACCCTATGCTATGGCAGTCGGGTCAATCATGTATGCGATGTTATGTACCAGACCAGATGTAGCTTACTCACTAGGTATAGTGAGTAGGTATTAAACAGATCCTGGGGAGAAATACTGGATAGCTGTGAAGAACATTCTTAAGTACTTGAGAAGGACTAAAGAGATGTTCTTGGTGTATGGTAACAGTGAACTCCAGGTAGAGTCCTTTACCGATTCGAGCTACCAGAATGATAAGGACGACAGTTAGTCAGTCTCGGGTTTTTTCTTCACCCTCAGTGGAGGGACGGTATGTTGGAAGAGTTCCAAGTTAGATACCGTAGCAGACTCGACGATGAAGGCTGTATACATTGCTACCAACGATGCTACCATAGAGGCTGTCTGGATGAAGAAGTTCATTAAATGAACTTGGTGTGGTTCACACCATTGAGCATCCAATACATGTGTATTGTGATAACAATGGAGCTGTGGCTTTGGCCTAAGAACCCCGAGCCCATCAGCGATCCAGACATATTCGTAGGCGGTATCACCTGATCAGGGAGATAGTAGATCTTCGGGAGATCGGGGTCAGGAGAGTTAATATTGAGGATAACACAGTGGATCCACTCACCAAGGCCCTCCCCCATATGCTAATTGAGAAACTTTCTGGGATGTTGGGTATGAGATACTACAACAACTGGCCTTAGTGCAAGTGAGAGATTGTTAGTAATATGTATGCCCTAGAGGCCATTATTTTATGATATAGTGGATGCTTGGACATATATATAGAGGACTTTCTTTCTTGATATGATAGTATGCAATCTGGTTTCCTTTATCTTAACATGTTCACTGGTATTATTATACCGTCTCTCATATACATGTTGATAAAGCCCTTAAGATGTTGGCTTGACTACCAGGACTATGATATGGATCATACTACTGGGACCTAGGTAGTCCACAAGCAAATCCTTCAATTGTTCCTAGTCGAGGGTATATCGAGACAGGGCATCGATACACCAAAGTAAACTAGTGTGTATGTTTCTTGACCCTGTATGGGGACGATGGTTGGTCCCATATCCATTGGTGATTGACATCAAAGATTGTACACAGGTGCTCATTAGAGAATGGATACACCGAACAGGACTCGCCGAGAACTTCTAGTTGGTATTATACCTATTGTCAGATAGCAGTTCTCTAGTGACCTTGGTACAAGTTAGTCTGTAGACCCGAGATCATCATAGAGACTTGTGTGGCTCCTACTGTGCTTTGATTTCCTCCCTACCATAGCTCAAAAGGAGTCGTGCAAACAGGTGGATTTTGGGTCCAGTCTCGAGTCACATGGAGGCAATGAGCGAAAGGAGAGATTTTGTCTCTCCCGATATTAGGAGTTGATGCTGTGCTATGCTCGATAGGCTATAACAGTAAGTCCCTGGCCAGGGCTGTTGATGAGATTTACTGATAAGTGTTATCGGTAGTTTCTCATACCGTTATAGGCCAGACATCGGCATGACTTATCACGTTCTGGGGTCTGACGATTCCACCCCTAGACATGATATGCGACATATCAGACGAAGAGACTGGATTGTACAGTAAGTGTTACTTATATGCTTCATGGGAGTTTGGACAAGCTTGCTTGTTGATCTTCTAATCGATCAATACCTGGGTAGCCGTTACGTCCAGCTAGTACCGCTGACGGCTTGTGAGTGACTGATGTGATCATCACCTACTGCTGGCGTAATGACGAGTCTTTAGAGTCCCATACAGAAGTTTTTTTGTTCATGCGAAACGAAGTAGGGCATATACGCTGATATGTGCATGGGCCTGATTAAATACGAGTATGTGATACCGTATTGTAATCTGGCAGTTATTTGTTATCGGTTAGGTTATGTGTGATATAACTAGATTATCGAATCAAGTGTTGATTTGATAATGTGATATACAGATAAATGATATTAGTCGGTTATATGTGATATAACCGGATTATTAAATCAAGTGTTTATTTAATAATTTTATATATATTGTATTTGATATAATTATATATTAACTAATATTATTAGCTCACTAATTATTCTTCATTATATATATATATATATATGAAGCATGGCATGGATTTTCTATTTTTTAGAAAATAGAAAATGAGGTGTAATATATGGAGATATTTGTGGAATGGGCAAGCATGGGATTTATCATTTGTTTATTGCTCTTGACTCACTATTCAAACATGGTTGCAATTTCTTATTGTAATTTATTCTATGCTTGAATAAATGAGGTCAAGGGGGTTGCCATTCAACAATTCATTCTTTACTTGAGTTATTTTTCTTTAGCTCCTTTTTGAGCTCATAAGATGAGTTCTAGTATTCTCCATTTTCTTCACCTCATACTTCAAGCTCTAAACCCTCACATATGATGTGAACTATAGAGCTTGAAACCCTAGTGAGCAAATAAAACCCCTACTTCACCATCCTACACTTCAGTAGCACTCTAGTGTAGTGTGTTTCCTTCACCAAAGAGTTTAGTGAAGAGCTAGCTCGAATTGGCGGACTTCGGGTGGATCATCTGCGGCACGAAGATCATTAGAGAAACCTTGTTCATTCTTCAAGTGGAGCCTAGCAGAATTGCGTGGACTACTACCTAGAGTATTTGAAAAGAAGTACATGATCTACAAAGGTTGTGGCCCACTTCCCTTCTCTTAGTTTTCATATCATCATATAGTAAAACCTAATATTCTAGTTAAGATCTTGGTTAGTGTTCGTTAGCACCCGAAATTTTTAAAATTGCATGTGTGATGCCCGTTTAAATCCCATCGCGGTGCTAGCGTACACTTTCAAGATCTTCGTTCGGGATATCATCATGTGAAGGTAAAAGAGTCTGATATTTCGAAGACGGCATTCAGGACTCGCTATGGTCATTATGAGTTTCTTGTGATGCCATTTGGAGTAACCAACGCACCAACAATATTTATGAACCTAATGAATCAAGTTTTTCGAGAGTACCTAGACAGGTTTGTTGCCATCTTCATCGACGACATCCTGGTCTATTCTAAGAGTTGGAAAGAACATTCCGAGCACCTACAAATTGTCCTGGAGACTTTACAACAGTATCAACTCTATGCCAAGTACAGCAAGTGCGAGTTTTGGTTAGATCAAGTCGATTTTCTCGGACATATTGTATCAGGTGATGGAATCTTTATAGATCCAGCTAAGGTATCAACGGTAAACGAATGGCCGACACCAAAGTCAGTGAAGGACATTCGAAGTTTCTTGGGTTTAGAAGAATATTACAGAAAATTCATTGAAGGATTTTCGAAGATTGCAACACCCCTGACCAAGCTCATGCGTAAAGATAAAGAATTCGTGTGGTCAGAAGCATGCGAACAAGCTTTCATAGAACTTAAGTCAAGATAGACATCAGCACCTATTCTTGTCATACCGGACTAATCAGGAGGTTTTGAAGTGCATTGCAATGCATCCGGTAAGGGATTAAATGTGTTCTATATCAGCATGGTAAAGTTATAGCTTATGCATCAAGACAGCTGAAGATTCATGAGTACAACTATCCGACGCATGATCTGGAGTTAGCAGCCGTTATCTTTGCTCTCAAGATTTGGCGCCATTATCTTCTTGGAGAACGAGTGGACATATATACAGACCACAAGAGTCTGAAATATGTGTTTACTTGGAAAGAGTTGAATATACGGCAGCGAAGATGGTTAGAACTTATGGCGGACTTCGACATCAACCTACAATATCATCCAGGGAAGGTGAATGTAGTTCCTGATGCACTTAGTCGCCAACCACTATCAATGAATCTTACCGCACAGTGGAAGCTTCAATAAGATTTGCATCAGATGGAGATAGAAGTGGTCATGCTAGGTAACGCTTCAAGTTTGATAAATTTACAAGTTCAATCTACCATTGTCAATTAGATCAAAGCAGCTCAAGCAAGTGATGCCAAGTTGCAAAAGATCAGAGAACAAGTAGAAAGTGGACTTAGAACAGACTTCATCATCCATGAAGACGAATCTTTGAGATACAGCAGTAGATTGTGTGTACCACAATGTTCTGTTCGGGAAGAATTGATGAAAGAAGCTCATATCTCTCCCTATTCAGTACACCCTGGTGGTACAAAGATGTACAAAGATCTGCGACAACATTACTGGTGGCATGGAATGAAGCGTGAAGTAGCCAGAAGCGTCGTTAAATGTTTGGTGTGTCAGCAGGTAAAAGCTGAACATCACAGGACTGCTGGTTTACTTCAACCGTTACCTATCCCAGAATGGAAGTGGCAACACATCACTATGGATTTTGTGACTGCACTTCCTCACAGCACGAAAGGTAACAATGCGGTATGGGTCATAGTGGATTGACTCACAAAGTCGGCTTACTTTATTCCCTTTCGAGTTGGCCAATCTACCGAGACATTAGCAAAGAAGTACATGGAGGTAAGTTTGAATCTAAATAAGATTTAACTCTTCATTGTGTACTATTTCTGATACCCATAAACTCATGCAGGAGATCTTGAGATTACATGGAGTATCGGTTTGCATTGTCTCCGATCGTGACACCAGATTCCGATCGCAATTTTGGCAGAGTCTGCATGCTAGCTTGGGAACATATCTGAAATTTAGAGCAGCTTACCATCCACAAATATATGGACAGTCTGAGCGAACGATTCAGATCTTAGAAGACATGCTAAGAGCTTGTATGCTAGACTTCGGAGGATCGTGAGAAGATCACCTACATCTTGCGGAGTTTTCATACAACAACAGCTACCAAGCGAGTATTGAAATGGCACCCTTTGCAGCTCTATATAGAAGGAAGTGTCGTTCACCATTAAGTTGGGACGACATCGGAGATAGTGAACTCTTTGGACCTGAGATGATAGTAACAACAGTGGATATAGTTTGCACTATCAGGGAAAGAATATGCATAGCCCAATACCGACAGAAGCACTGGACTGATGCAAAACGCCGTCACTTGGAGTTCCAACCGAGAGATCATGTATTTTTAAAGATCTCACCAAACCGTGGAGTGATTCGCTTTGGAAGGCGGGCTAAGCTCGCAACGACCCAATTGCAAGAGCGGAGCTAAGTCCGAGATACATTGGACCGTTCGACATACTAGAACGAGTCGGAGAAGTGGCTTTTCGCTTGGCACTTCCACCCTCATTGGAAGGAGTGCACAATGTATTCCACATATCCCAACTCAAAAGGTATGTGAGTGACCCCAGACACATTCTTGATCACTCCAAGCTCAGCGTACATACGGATCTATCTTATGAGCAACAACCTGTTGAAATCCTGGACAGAAAGGTGAAATCAGTTCAGAACAAGGAAGTAAACTTGGTTCGAGTGATGTGGAGAAAAGACACACCAGGAGAATCAACGTGGGAAAGAGAAGACGACATGCATGCAAAATACCCTCACTTGGTTGTAAATTAGTCTTTAAAATAATTGTAAATTTCGAGAACGAAATTTTTGTAAGGAGGGTAGAATGTAACGACTCTGTTTTAATGTACATAAAATTTGTTTAAAAGTTAATATACAAATGGAGTATTTGCAATCCTGTGTATGCTATAAATATTTAATTCGCTTTTGAACAGCAAAAAACAACTTGTAGCTCATTGGTGAAGCCTTACACTGCTGTGACGTAGCCCTTGTGTTCGAATCCCCTCAGCCACATATTATTTTTGTTGATTTTTTCTTTAAAACTTTTAGAAGCTCAAAATTTTACACGTGCATTGCATGTAAAAATAAAAATTCTCATAAAACAAACATGTGAAAAATGATAATTAAGCAGCCTAGGACACGTGGCCCCAATCTAGAGCCCCTCCCCTCGGAATCGACCGGCAAGATTTAGCCAAGGGACCGGCACCGCCGGGCCCCCCATAAGCATTGCCTCCAAATTTTTACCCCACACCCCTTGGACTCCCACCACTACTCCTATTCTGTTTGTTTTCTCTGCAAATTTACAGAGGATTAAATTCACCTCTCTAATCCATTTTAATTCATATTTTTAATTCATTATCCAATCCTCAAAACCCTAATTTCTTCTATAAATACCACACTACACCATAGCCCTCCTAATTCAGAATTCCATTGCCAAAACTCTCTAAAATTCCTAAGTCCAAAAAGTTGTACAAGAGGAGTTAGCTCAAGGCAAAGTTCCGGCGACGTTTCGGGACAAATCCGGCGACGAAATGACTCCACGACGCTTTCGGAAGTTCCTTCTACCTCTTCCCTCTTCTTTCAATCAGTAAGTCTCTTCTTCCCTCTCCTCTCTCTATTAAAAGAATCCTATTTTCAACAAATTAACCATTTAATTATATATTGTTTAGTAACTATTAAGCAACAATTGGACAAAGTTTCAATTCAAAATATTGTGTTAAACAAATTCTATTTCACTTTTACAGTAAAATACCCTTAAGTTTGCATACGACATTACCTTATCTTTTTGCTCATATTACCTTTAGAAAACTCACGAGGTAATGACCTACCTCATCAAAACACCCATTCTTAATATAGCACGATGGCTTTTGGAACATTAGTTTGTGGGATAAAATACGAAATTACATTTAAATACCATAAACTTTCAAAAACCCGTTTTCTTTAAAAGTGTATTATTTAATTCCTTGCAAACGCACCTCTACAACCCATTTTGGGGACCCCAATCGGGATGGTGTGGGCTATCACACATCCTCGGGCCTAGTAGAGCGAGATGCAGACCTCCTCACGGAGCATTCGATCTCGATGGAATTTTTATTACAATTTTTAAGAAAACGCGATTTCTATTTAATAAATAAATTCTATTTTTATAATTATATATATATATAAATATTATCAAAATATCTATTTTAAATATATAATATATATTCTATGTTTTCTAATCAAAAGAAAAGAATCATAAAAGATCATGAAAATACCATCTCATTTCAATGCAAGTCAAATTACAAGAAAATACCATATACTATTCAAAATTAGATTTATATCCACTAGAATATTTCATTTTATAAAAATTACAACTATGAAAACCCTAAAGACAATAATTAAATACTTGAGGTGTCTTTTGAAAATATATCAAAACTATTTTTTATAAAACCCCCTCAAGTTATACTGATTTACAATAAGGACCCTAGTAAACATAGGTTTAAGCGGGACCAACTCTCTTGAGCCTCACGGAGCCGAAGATTTTGGGTGCTTGCCTATTTAAGGTAGACAAACTAAAAACGATGTTATCAACACGGTAATTGTCTTGGAAAAAGACACAAATCCTGCCGTACATGTGCAGCAGTTACCGATAACATCAAAACTAATTCAGGACTTCAATTCTGTTAAAGTGTCTGACTCGGGCAGAGTCTTAGTCTAAACTGAAATCAATCAATCTATTCTTGAATATGATTAAGGTATAACTCCATTTCAACATGAATCCATTTATACCAAAATTCAATCTATATCAACATGATTCGACTAAACCGAACCATGGATATACTCTGATTACATGACTATCCATTTATATCCATTCTGTTTACATGATATCATGGTTTTGGTAAGTCGTACATCTATTAAACAAATCAATACAAAATACATTACGCGGTTTTAAAGGGGTAGACTGGTACGGAATGTGTTAGAAGTGGCATGAGACGGTCACTTTAATACACCTAACCTGAATATCTATTACTGTTGTTCCGTGGCTTAACGGTTCGTTGTGCTCCGTATACCTTAGTTCACAAAATAGTTAGACTCCTCTCGTATACACTGGCATATTCTGTACCAAACTACAAACAACTGCGTTAACATAACAATCAAATAGTATACAATTATATTCTTTCTGTCTATTCTATTTCTACCTTTCTTTGGGACTTACCGAGCGATTGTTCACTGAAGAAATTCTTATTTCTCTTCTTTCTTTGGAATGTTGTCAGGTGGATCCAACTCGCTGGAGATAGAGCCCAGTTCAGAGGACTTGGATCAGTTCAGCGAGAACCCCGAGCTTTAGACTCTTGTATATACTTTACTTTCATGTTCACGCCATTGTTTAGGCATTTCTTTCATCATTGTATTTACTTTTCAATTGTATTGTAAAGAAATGTTTGATAAATAAAAGTTGCTATTCATTTACATTTCATGTCTTCTTGTGTATATTTATATTATATTTCTTAGTTACACTCAGCGTGTTTACTTCTGAGTAAATATGTAGTGGGTCTCGTCGCGTCTCCTTACCTGTACACTGGGAAGCGAGGCATGACAGCATATGTAGACATAGGACCACATGCGTCACTATGTATTAGTCCCAAGAGTTCAGTAGCTCTTTCTCCGTGTCATGTAAATGGAGTTTTGGTCATCTTGCTTTTGAGACATGACTCGCAGGTTTCATAAGATGTAAATTCGAACAGATTCTAATATCCATCTCTATGCAACTTCACTAGTCTTGTCGCATTGATATGACCAAGTCTACAATACCACAAGAAGGCTTCATTCATTTCTGAACTTTTCCGCTTGTGTGTATTCTGTATATTTAGAATTGTGTTATGATTTAGAACGTATATACCATTACACAACGTACCAAACCCAATCAACACTTGATTTAGGAAAATGTTCATAACATTTTTCTCTAGTGCAAAATTATATCCTTTTTTATCTAATCAGGAAACGGATATTATGTTGCACATCATCGATGGTATGTAATAACAGTCGTTCAAAATCAATGTATTACCATTTGGCAATATAAGGTGATATTCGCCGACAACAATTGCTCCGTTCCCTAGTCTGAGAGACGTATTACCCTTTCCCAGTTCTCTACTTCTTCTAAACCCTTATAACATATTACAAATATGGGATCCTGATCCGGTATCTAATACCCAGGAAGGTAGAGTAAACAAAGAAACAGTTCTCAATAACGAACATACCCGAATAAGATGCATCAACATGCTTTTTCTTCGTTCGGGTTGCGTGGGAATCCTGATATTAACCTATTCCTTACTCAGACTTATAACAGTTATAAGATAGAGCGGAACCAACATTCCCCGGCCCAGTATAATAAGCAGGTTCGGTCAATACATCCATGTTATTATCTTGATTAAGGTATGTCATGGTCATTACCTGGAGAGAGAGAGAAGAAAACACTTTAACGTGTGCTCTTGCAAGATTAGATTGGTTATAATCTTATCTAATCAGGATGGCTCCCACTGTTTTTATCAAATCTTCCTTCAAATCCTAAAAGGTAAGATTAGCCGGGATTAATTACACCCTATAAGTTCGCCAATCGGTCAACCAGGCGGGTATTGGTACTCCGAGGGAGTCTCCCCATGCTTTCGTATGGAACTAATTAAATAACCTCGTTTCTGCAGCGGCATAACCCCATTAACACCTTTCTTAGACACCTACTGGATCAGCTAATTGTAAAGTGAAAAACTCTTCCAGGAGTAACTCTTACTTGCAGTGGGTATCGGGATCCAACTATCTCATAGAACGTATGCAATCTCATTACAAATTTCAACACTTGAAATTCCCAATATCAGTTTTTACCCCCATACAGTTTATGACCTTAACAAGGTCAATAAATAATAAACCACAAGTCAAGTTCAACCCGTCATTTCATGATTGAATTAAACCCACCCGTACGACCCTTAACAAGGTCAACAAAACCATACGAATATCCTAATCCAATCGTATCATATGCGACAGATAAGCACTAATCAACTACCGTACACTGCGCCTTGATAAAGTCAACAAACGCAACAAGAATACTAAATAGTCCTTATCTGAAATGACGGAGGGCTACGACTGGTTTTGAAGAAAACCTTTAACGTAATGAACTTGATATCGTCGTAGAATCTAGTGATTTGAAAAAAGAGTGGTTTAAGCTCTGCTTTTAAATCGAGTAGTTTTCAAAACAAATCGAGTGGGTTGTAGCATATGCTAGTTTTGCTAAAGTGGTCATTCCCAGTGAAGGGATCTAGACTCTTTCCTCATCGAATGAGGTGCTGGATATTCATAATGGAATACCGCTATGCAAAGAAAGAATTAGAGCTGCATTTTTTGAAAATTTTGATTCTACAATATCTTTTAGGTTTCTTTCTTTTCATTAATCTCATTAATGGCGTCCCATCATTTATGTTTCCTAAATATCACAGAAGAAACGAAAATAAAACACACATATATGCCATCCGCATTTGCCACAGGGACCCGGGTCTTCACCATAAGGTTACTTAACTTACGGCAGGGCGGGGTCAGGACTAACGCGGATGCAAAACATATATAGTGTCTACTAATATATCATATATATATATATATATATATCAGCAATCATCTCACGCAGTTATATGATCACATCACAGAACTTAAGCAGCAGAAGCAAACATATGAAATGTAGGATATACTAGGAGTTCCATGTTTTAAATTAAGCCAGTAATGAAAAACACGGATTCCACGGTCGTGATGAATAGCAAAGCCCATATCCCTAGATCCCTACGAGAGCGATAAGTTACCCTGTCAATTCTAAAGTTAGGAGACCCGGTCTCAACTCCTCGAGATGGTCTCCCACTAGACTCCAGAACCCGGTTACTTGTGCTCCCCACCTTAGGTCTATCCTAATGCCGAAAAGTAAATAATATACATCAATGGTGACAATAACCTCAACCCGGAAGTATCCCAATAAAAGAATATTACATACAATATTTTACATGAATGAAATTAAAAAAACTCCCATCTCACGTAAAAAAAAACTCGGCTATTCAATCACGACAATCCAATATAACATATTAGAAGCAACATATAACATCACATGTCATCAACGTAAATAAATATGCGTATTCCTAATGTCGTTGTCGTATAGCAATGATGTCGGGGATACACCACATATTACACTTACGGTCGCAAAAAAGAAATGAAAAATACAATAATTAGAATCCGCATATACCTTAGACATCATAAACCCGGAATATCACATACTCCGGATTTCATGCCTAACCAAATAAATCTTGCATTTAAGTCTCGAATTGAAAACACTTTTCAATAAATTAGTCGGGTAATTCAACAAGATTCTCGATGGCTTGATCGAATGCTCGTCGGGAACTTTAGTAGATGGACGCACCCCCGATGCCATCAACGAAGTGCGCTTAGGCGGAACACCGCGACCACGAACACCCTAGTGGATGCTTTTGGTTACGGTGTTCTCCTATAGTCAGTTGGTCGGGGCTATGGGGCATGGCTATCTAGTAGTATTTCTCGGCGAGTGTTCGCGTACTATACGAGATTGCGATGGAGTTTAGATCCGAATCGAAACTCTGTGACAATTGTTCAAATGAGACCAAAATGATAGATTCACAAATCACAAACTAGTTTTCACAAAACTAATTAATGTGTATTCCAAAAATTGTATCACTTATCATAACTATCTAGATGATGTTAAACATTTCGATCGATATTTTAAATACCCACAAATCACAAAGACCTCAACAACTTGAGTATCACTAAAAATTCCCAGAAAGAGCAAAATATCACTACGAAGCAGCACAAGAAACAGGTGTCCCAAAGTCACCAAACTTGCGGCGGAACCGCGACTAAACCCGAGGTTATGCCACGGTTCTGCGGCTATTTACTTGAGTTGGGCCCTTGTATTTCTTGGGGCTCCATAAAATAAGTTGTATGGTTCTCTAAATATTTTTAATCTGAAAAATATCAACTTTTGGAAAAATGGACAGAAACTTGTAATTTTACGGGTTTTGAACTTCGATCGAACACTTTAACGTCGTTTAGACTTCGCCTAAAGCTCTAGCTTCGCTCTGATACCATGAAAGTGTATCTTAGCAACTTTACTAGGTTTCCCCATTCATCAAGTATGCAATTTTAAAAAATCTAGAGGTCTAAACTACACTAAACAAGAATCGAACTAAAGAATTAGGGTTTGTTAGCAAGAAAACACTTTCTAAACTAAGTGAAGAGGGTTACAACCTTTGTAGATCAAGTCCTTCACTTCTATAACTCCAAGTAGTAGTCCCTAAGCTCTAAGTAGTAGTCCCTAAAACTCTTCTTGGATCCACTTGTCGAAAGGGGCGAACTTGATATGCGATCTTCGAAGCCGAAGATGATCCACCTTGAAGCCTCTCTAGGTCAAGCTAACTCTTCACTAATCATGGTATTAGTGAAGCAAACAACATAAACTAATGAGCTAGATTAGTGTGTAGGAGTTATTCTCACTTTAGAAATATTTTCCTCTCACTTTTTCCAACTTAAGAAAAACCCTAAAGTGAGCTCTTGAGGAAGAAGATGAACTTGGGTGAAAAATGGTCTTGATGAGAGAGTGAACCATGAGCCTAAGATAATGTTGTGATGAATAAATATCTAGAGTAAAACAAAAGGAGGGTGATGAGTCATGGCTTCTCAATGCTTCTCCAAGCATCCAAGACGTGACTCATTATCTTCCCCTTTTCATTTTTCTTTAAACATAAATCATCACAATTATCTTTAACCCTAATGTGAGTCTCATACACCCAAGTTCTATGTATCATCAACCATGATACAAATAAATTTTATATATAAATATATATATATATATCATATATACAATTATATATCAAGAGAAGAAAAACTTTAGTGAGTTATAATATTAGTTAATATATAAATATATCAAATATAAATATATAATTAAATCAACACTTGATTGAATAATCCGGTTATATCATATATATCCGACTAATATCATATTATATATGTATGTCATATTATCAAATCAACACTTGATTCAATAACCCGGTCATATCACATATAACCGAGTAATATTCAATACACAATATCAAATCAACACTTGATTCAATAATCCGATCATATCATATATAACTGGCCAATATCAAATATATATACATATAAAAAATCATTGAATCATCACTTGATTCAATAATCTGGTTATATCACATATAACCTAACCGATATCAAATATCGTGAGATTAGAATACGGTATTACATACTCGTATTTAATCAAGCTCCCGCACATATCACCATATGTGCCCTACTTCGTTTCGCTTGAGCTAAGAAACCTCTGTGTGGGACCCTAAAGACTCATCAATACGCCAGCAGCAGGGAATGATCACATCAGATACCAACAAGCCGTCAGCGGTACTAGCTAGACGTAACGGCTACCCAGGTATTGAACGAATAGAAGATCAATAAGCAAGCTTGTCCAAACTCTCATGAAGCCTATAAGCAACACTTACCGTACAGTTCGGTCTCTTCGTTTGATATTTCGCATATCGAGTCTAGGGGTGGAATCATCAGACCCCAGTAACTTGATAAGTCATGCCGATGCATGGCCTATAACCTTTTGAAAAACTACTGATAACACTTACCAGTAAATCTCATCAGCCATAGCCAGGGACTTGCTATTATAACCAATCGAGTATAGCGCGACATCAACTCCCTATACCGGGAGAGAAGAAACCCCTCCTATCGCTCACTGCCTCCATGTGACTCGGGACTATACCCAAAATCCACCTGTTTGCATGACTCCTTTGAGCCGTCGTAAAGAGAAAATTAAAGCACAGTAGGAACCATACAAGACACTATGATGATCTCGGGTCTACAGACTAACCTGTACAAGTGTCACCAAAGAACTGCTATCTGATGATAGGAATGGTACCATCTAGAAGTTCTCGGTGAGTCCTGTTCGGTGTACCCATTCTATAATGAGCACTTGTGTACAATCTTTGATGTCAAACACCAATAGTTGTGGGAACCATCACCCCATATACTAGTCTACTCTGGAATATTGATGCCATATCTCGATACTCTCTCGACTAGGAACTGTTAAAGGATGTGCTTGCAGACTACACAAGCCCCACTAGTATGATCTGCATCATAGTCCTGTTAGTCAAGCCAACATTCTAAGAGCTTTATCAACATGTATAAGAGAGACGGTATAATAATACAAGTGTACATGTTAAGATAAAGAGCAACCAGATAGCATACTATCATGTCGAGCAAGAAAGTCATATGTGTGTGTGTGTGTGTGTCCAAGCATCCACTATATCATACAATAATACTCTCTAAGACATATATATTCCTAACAATAACAAACATAAATCTGTATAATTACCAATTCTATGCTCTTTACCTGTTCTATTCTATTCGTTCTTTTAGGACTTACAGAGCGCTAGTTCGCTAACGACGTTCCTGTCTCTTCTTTCTTTGGAATGTTCGTTAGGAGGACTCGACTCTCAGGAGACCAAGCCCAGCCAGGAGTAATTGGAGCAGATACCCGAGCAACATGACTACTAGTTTACTTGTACTTATTTACTTTTCAGTTCATATGCCATTGTTTAAGCATTGCTTACATCATTGTATTTTTCTTTTCAAATCAGTTGTAATGTAAGAATGAATGTTAATAAAAGTCGATATTGATTATTACATCTCTTGTTATTCTTGTGTATTCATTTATATTGCTTATTTACGCTTAACGTGTTTACTTCTGAATAAACACGCCGCGGCCTGTCACGTCTACTTCTCCGTACACTGAGAAGCGGGGTGTGGCCCTGAGCCTATCTGTGACAATCTCCATACAGTCCGGTCTCTTCATCTAAGAGTATCGCATATCGAGTCTAGGGGGTGGATAAAATCATACCCTTAATAACGCGATATTTCGTGTCAGTGTGAGGCCCATCACCCACTGAGAAACTACTGATCCAAACCAGTAATTCTCTTCCACCTTAGCCAAGGATTTCTGGTGATGGCCACCCATGTACAGCGCGACATCAACTCTCAATACCGGGAGAGACGAATCCCCGACAATCCGCTCACTGCCTCCATGTGGCTCGGGACTGTACCCAACTAAAACCTGTTTGCACGACTCTTTTGAACCGTGGTAGGGTAGTAATCAAAGCACAGTGGGAACTCACATGAGACAAATGACTATCTCATGTCGAAGGACTAATCTGTACTCATGTCACCTGAGAACTGCTATCTGACAATAGGTATAATACCAACTAGCATGTTCTCGGTGAGTCCGTCTAGTGTACTCACCCCTAGTGAGCACCTGTATACAATCTTAGGTGCGAAAGACCAATGGTTGTGGGACCAACCATCGCCCCTTGTCAGGGTCTAGAAACGTATACTCCAGTCTACTCCGGAATATCGATGCCCAGTCTCGATACTCCCATGACCAGGGACATTTAAGGATGTGCTTATAGACTACCTAGCCCCCACATGTATGACCGCCATTATAAAGCTCGTAGTCAAGCAATAATCTTACGGGCTTTATCAACATGTAATAGCAATCTGTAAAACCACATAATGCATGTACATGATGATAAAGACAAACCAGATAGCATATTATCATCTCGAGTAAGACTGTTCTACCCGTATAGGTCCTCCCTCAATCAGCACAATCGTCTGCCTGCAATTACAATAATTGACTTGAGGGCACTATATCCAACAATCTCCCACTTGAACTTAAGGATAATTATTACGGTGCCGCATACTCATAGCCCATATGATACTGAAAATCCAACATCTCTACTAATCAGTCTCACAAAGCACGTTTGTGAAACTATCGCGTTTGAGAAATAGCCTCAGTGAGTGGATCCGCTCCAATGTTTCTATCTTTATCTCTCTATATCTCAAATTTGCGGAGAAAGACTATCTTCCGAAATGGGCGATACATGTCTTAGAATTTGTCTAGATATCTGATGGGACCAAGTTCACAAATGAACTCCTAATCCAACAAACTTCTTAGACCGTATCTTACAATGAATTTAATCAGTATCTTGTGCCATATCTTTCTCAGTATCCGCTTGGACCACATGTCCAACATACTGCACCTCAAAAGAGAGAAAACTATTAACTCTGACAACCACTCTATCATCCAGGTCATCTTGGAAGCCTGAAATGATAACCGCCTTCTGAAGGAGGCTGTCGTTACCATATACCAAGAACATCCACTTATGTTCACAACTGCTTCCTAATGTTTCTCCAGGATTGGATTAATATATGCTTATTGTAGCTAGTGCAAAAAGAAATATGTGGTGTAATACTTGACATCTAATGATTGACTCAATTGCCTAAGCAAGTGATATGTCAATCATGCAAATCTTTCTCCTCATCAGTCTAGAAGACATCTTTTTAGAAATGGTGACTCCATCACCTGCGGGTACACCACCACACCAGGAGTTTTTCATTCTAAAACACTTTAGAATAGTGTCAAACTATCCAAATTGGGACACTTCCCAAATCTAGATCTAAAACCATAGATCTAGTGACCAGAATCCCTGATATTTTATCCAGATTCCTATGTGAAGAAACACCTTGTGACAACCATAGTATAACTTATCGTAGTATAGGAATATCACTTCCTATAAGGAGTATGTCATCCAAATATCAGGACATCACTCCCTACTATCTTCTTACCAGGTCCGTTTATTATTCTAATGAAGTCAAACTCTATAACTATTACATCAAAAATAGACGGTCTATCAACGCTATACATGCTTTAGTCTATAAATAGAAATAAGCTACTGGCCTACCACGCTTTCGCTGCTCCCACTGACTACATCAACCCTCTGGCAGAGTCATATACACGCGCACTTCTAAAGCTAATTTAAAGCGGCATTATATTTATCCACCTGCGAGATCCCATAGTCTAGGACAACAGTAGTGACAAATTTGGGTCATCAAAATCTCCCTGTCGCCGTCTTTGAGGAGACCGAAGTACCTCTCGGGTGGCTAAGGTTACCCATTATATCTGCAAAGTGGCTAATAGATTGTCGAATTCAATTGAATTTTTAGGTTCTACTAAATTTTCAGTAATCGCTTCTGGTTCTGGAATCACTTCCAGTTTTGCCATACTCCCACTTGTGTTTTCTAAAAAGAACTTATTTTACTAAAGAGGTGGCGAATCAAGAACAATATAACTATTGATCCTCCAAATGGTAGAATGTTAACCCTCGTCAAAGCCCGGGATAACCCACAAACTGCCATTACTGAAACGTGGCTTGAATTTATCCAGATTCTGGTTTTAAGCATAAGCCGGACTACTCCATATACCTTAACTTCTTTAAGATATGAATCCATTCTATATCCAACATAGAAATAAAAGCACTAATTTAATTTGAACATGATTCAAAATACATGCAACTATTTCCAGTGCATATTGACCAAATGGAAGAAGGCCAAGCAGCATTACTCATCAAGGAGTGTACCCACGGATGAGCAAGTTCTCAAATATATTACTTACGACTGAATACCTAGCATAAGTATCTATACCTTCGATCACCCCGAAGAATCCTGATACTTGCAACGTATGGTTCTCTACTTTATTCTTATACATATAATTTCTCAAAATTTGGACCTTGTATTTCAATGAAATGCTTGTTTAAAACTAGAGAAGTCATAACTAAACAGAATATATTACGAGTACCAACCCCTTAGTCCTAATGGACATAGGACAACATACAATACTTTATATAAGTCCTCTAAATTTTATAACTCAAACACGGTGCATAGTAGGTTGAAAACTGTGTTATGATTAAGAAAAATTACACCGTTGTTGAATATACCTTACCTAACCATCAACTGATATAGATAAACATCGTAAACATAATTTCAAAAAGTTATATCTCACTTTATAAAATAAACGTACAGATATATCAGTTTGAAATTGGTGCATAACAACGGATATTCAAAACCAAATATTTTCCATTGTAGCATTTCAGAAAATATAAAATATTATTTTTGGAATTTAATATTAAAATAATATATTTCCCGAAAACTGGCCGATTTGCGAAATTGGGGTTTTCGAAAAAGGGTATAAATATATACCGATAATTGTGAAATAAATGGAAATTAAAATGATTTATTCATTTAATAATATATTTAAAGGATTTGGCATTTTTAAAATTTATTATATGCAGTTTGGATAAAAACCTGATTATTGCACTGCTAATCGCAATTCAGCCAAATCCGTGTTTGTACAGTTTTCCATGGCTAGTGCACCATATCATGTTACATTTGATTACATGTTGTTGCATTTGTGTTGTTTTATAGGTATTATGTGATTTGGTTTTGAAATTTAAAAGAGAAAAGAAAAAGAAATGAAAAGGGTTAAAAAGGTGAATGATTGGAGAGAGAGTGTGTGTATGTGTATGAGAATAAGTGAGAGAAAGGAGGGCTGCTGCCATATTTTTCTTACCCCATCATTTTCTCCTCCTTCTTCATCTTCCTTCAACTTCACTTCTCTCCACTTCTACCCCTAGATCCATCTCCAAATAATCCCTAAAACCTTATACTCTCTTCACAAAAATTAATTCCCATCTCTTCCTCTACACATTGGACCAAGCAAAGTGGAATTTTGATGACATTGGGAAGTTAGCGCTGTCAAGAGTGGCCTAAATGAGGTATAGCTTCTTCCATTTTGTTAGTTTTAAGCTTCTTTCTATTCTAGTTTTAGTTCAGAAATGGTTTAGTGGTGATTTGTGGAATTAGAAAATCCTAGTAAGGGTTTGAGTGAAATTGTGGATTGGTGATGATTGAGTGGCTGTTTAAGACCTAGGAATGAGTATGGAAAACCATAATATGGATTTATGATTGTGTCCATGTCGGTTTTGTTGCATTTGAGTAGCCTACATGGAATCTGGGATGACCCGGGGGATTTCTGAGACAACCAAACAACTATAGAGACCAAATTGGACCTATAGGAGACCACCCTGTCTGCACGAACCCTAACTGAGCACAGATGGCTGAGCAGGCCGGAAATTCAAGGGATGTGGCCGGCCATGTGTAGG
Source organism: Agapanthus africanus (assembly GCA_030015575.1). Lineage (NCBI taxonomy): Eukaryota > Viridiplantae > Streptophyta > Magnoliopsida > Asparagales > Amaryllidaceae > Agapanthus > Agapanthus africanus. Next base: position 191,915,221 of record CM057338.1, read on the forward strand.
TATTTGGGGCCCAGGTTTGGTCAATAGCTCATTCACTCCATATACTACACCCTAGACTTGTTTGTGCAACTCCTTTAGGCCTGAGTCAAAATCTGGGAGCACTTTAGTATGATTTTTGGGTATGTTTTCCGTATTTGAAATGATGAGTTTTGACATTTGGTTTTGTAATTGGTTGCTGGATTTTTTTACATCAATGACTAGGGGTAATTTGTTGGTTTTGCATACGTAGGCTATAGGTTCTAACCTATAGGCGATCCGTGTGCCATTTTGGTTTCCGGACTTGATATTAATAGCGATTATGATTGTGTATCATTGTAGGTACCTTCGCGTGGATTCCTAGGCGACGGAGCATGGCGTCATCGACTTCGGCAATCAAAGATCAAGGTGAGTAGATCTATATCTACGGGGGAAGTCGGGTGGATGGCGTATAGCACCACCACAAACTTTGATGGAAACCGATTTATATATATAGATTATGATTAATGAAACCTTTAATAGAAGACTATAGATAGAGTAAAAAGGTAGTTGGAGAACCATATTAGAAACTAAAGATAGTTAGAAGTGATATGATACGACTAGTATGTGATGACGGGATTTAAGGATGATATTTGATGATATTGCCGTTTAGGGTACTATAAGACTAGATAGTCAACGTAGATATGTCATCCGAACCATAACTATTTCCAAACTGAAGAATCGTATGCATCTTTTAAACAGATACCTTGAGGGACGTTACGGATTTTCAAATGATATCTTTTCTTTAAAAACACCGTAGCCCCTACTTTCAAAACTACGATTCGCATCTTTCAAAAACTGTTTGTATGGTTCGGATGTGTATGTTAGATTAGATACGTATGCTTATAAAACTTGATATAGGATAAATGAGATGAAAAGAATATATGACGTGATATGATGATTTGATGATATGTTGGTATACGGATGCGAGCCGATTGAGATGATTTATACCCTGTCGGCCCCATGATATGAGATTGTTGCGGATGTGACCTGAGACATAGGTATATAGAGATATTTATATATGTTGTGAATCGTGAGTGATAGCCGTACGAGACGTTGGGTCCGTACCCTCCTCGTCTTATAGGTTGATAGGATCCCTGATAGTTTAATGCCGCCGTACGATAATTTTCCGTACCTGATGAGTTTGACTTGATGTTTGATCCATACCCTTGACTAGAGGATGCCATACGATGGATTATACCGTACGCGATATTGTGAGGCCGGATGCCGATTGATATATTCACCGACTCAATCATGTTAGATGTGTATACCTTATAGCTTTTAGCTGACGATTTACCTTATGATGCATTCATGTTATTCGCATTGCATTACTTATACCTGTGCTAGTACACTTACACCATTATAGATAATGCGTATGTTACACGTACACAGATTTGCCATCTCACACACTTCATCATCGATAATTGCCATGTCACTACACAGTAGGGTTGCTGCATCATGACATACATATTATACATTCATACTTGCGTATATATCACTTGGACATCCATATTGGCGCACATACATATTGTACAATCATACTTGCGTATATACCCACTTGTACATCCATATTGGCGCACATACATATTGTACACTCATATTTGCGTATATACCCGCTTGTACATCCATATTGGCGCACATACATATTGTACACTCATACTTGCGTATATACCTACTTGTACATCCATATTGGCGCACATACATATTGTACACTCATACTTGCGTATATACCCACTTGTACATCCATATTGGCGCATATACATATTGTGCACTCATACTTGCGTATATACCCACTTGTACATCCATATTGGCGCACATACATATCTTGTGCATCCATGACTACGTACATACACATTTGTACATACATAGATGATGCTGGCTTTAATTTTGGAGAATTGTGTACCGCATGTTATATTTTAAAAACTGGATCCATTTAAAAGAGCGGTTTTCCCTTAATATGTCATATCACTGTTCCATGTTGCATGATATTCGGATATGCTTACATTTTTATCATATGTCGCATACATCATGCTTTATGATTTTACGCATTGAGATATGCTGTTTCATGAGATTTCTGGATTTGAGGACCGTGGCTATTTCAAAGGAAATTATGTACTGTTTTAAAAATCCGGTTTCTCTTGATATGATATTTCAGTGCGTCCACCATGCGTTTTCTCGGTTCTGAGACATGTGACATGTGAAACCCGATTCGAGAAGCTGGACGAGGCCAATTGCGGGTACATGGTGGACCCGGTATGGTACCCCGGGACAAGAACGGATTGCTGTGCAGTAGACGGTGAGCCTGGCAGAAGGACTACTACCTACCGGTGATAGTATTTGGGCTCGGCGGATATCCGGAGGATACTAACCGGAGTCGAGAGATGAGATGGGCTGATCTGGACTGACGGAGCCCGAGATATATGAGGATTTACGTGTCGATGCTGGACACGGGTTTCATGATGTTTTCGAGTGTCGATTTTGGACACTCAGGTTCCATGATTTTAAGGTGTCACGAGAGACACCCGTTGATTTATATCCTCATACTTTCATACATAAAGACATTGATTATATGGTTGGACGAGATCCACATGCCTACATACATTGATTATATGGTTGGACGAGATCCACATAGTTGGACGAGATCTACATGCATACATACATTGATTATATGGTTGGACGAGATCCACATACATACATACATTGATTATATGGTTGGACGAGATCCACATGCGTACATACATTGATTATATTGTTGGATTATATCCGCATACATATAGGTATTGATTACATTGTTGGCATATATACAGATTCGGTCACCCTAGATATCATAGTATTACCTTTATGATATAGTTGACCTAAGAGTCGTTGTTTATTCGATTTCTACTTGTAGATGTTTTTCTATTCACAAGTTGGCAACTCACCCCCGTTGTGCCACAGTTTTTGCAGGTTGACCACACGGATCAGTAGCGGCATCGCTGGCACATAGCTACTTTTGGGTAGTTTGCTTGGTAGGTGGGACATCTGTATCGTACCCACTCTTATATCTATATTTCATATTGTACCTAGTTAACTCCATCAAATCAAAATTAGTAATTGTATAAGTAATGAGACTTAGTGAGATTGTGGTTGCGAGACTTAGAGCGAGGGGTATTCCGCTACTTGTGGTTTTGATGTCTTGCTTATTTCTTTATTCTTTTTGGTGAACTTCACCGTTAGGCGTCGTATACTTATATTTATACTTTGCATGGTTGTGGATCCGCCGATTGGTGAAGAGCCAGCTCCCGCTTGGGGATGCCTTATCATTATCCTGTATATGTGGTTTTGGATTAAAATATACAAAGGAGGTGCTGCCCAAATTTTTAAAAGACGAAACATGTTTTCAAACTAGTAAATTTCACTTGTTTATTTCATGTTCCTTTCCTATGCATTGAAGAAAACTTGATTTAATTATACCTTTATTTCAAAACTTCACCTCTTTTATTTTCTTAAAACGATTTAGATTTCTGGGTTTCAGCTTACTTGAATTACGTTACGTTTTTAGACGTTGCGTGGTTTAAGTGCTGGTCACGAGCTAATATTTCGGGTCGTGATAAAATTGGTATCAGAGCGCTAGGTTTAACCTTAGTTCAAGTCTATATTTGACTATGCGGAGTCTAGGGCGGGTATGTATTTCAGAACCTAGGCTTGACCTTACAGAACTTAGACTTGAACGGGGAGTATTAGACCCGAACTTTCGTTTCATAGGTTGACCCGGATTGATGGAGTAGGTAGCTTGAGTAGAGTGGCGTACCGTACGTATGTTCCGCGTCATATTTACGATACGATACTCCACTTAAGAAATCTTAGGATGTGCATATTTTTAGATCTGTGATTCTCCATGTTCTCTTTATCATACATCCATTTGAGATCATTGATTATATTTGTTTCCATGATCATACCCTCTTTGATTCTGTTCCTTCTTATGATCATGTATCTATTCTGGATCTGTCGTTTCCTTTCATGCCCTTGATCTGTTTTCATCGATACTCGATTGAGGTTCCTGTCACCATGTTTGAGCGCAGATTGAACTGCTGCTAGTGAGGCGGTCAGGGCGAGCTCGTCATGGACGAGAGCTGACCGTTGTGTTTTCTGGTGACATGGGAACATCTCGAGTAAGCGTTTATGTTGTGACCTCTTGTTGAGGCGAGTGGTTGGTTTCGCACCGGATGATCGGGCCATTGTTAGAGCTGCCAGTTGCGAGAGGACTGTTGATGTACATCTGACCTCAGAGATTGTGATGTCGTCTACCGTGCAGACAGATGACCCAGCTGTTGCTGAGATTGATAGGATGTCGCCTCCAGACTTTACGAGCTGAGATCGCTGGAGCTCCCAGGCAGAAATGCGACAGATGATAGCTAGTCTATCCCGATTTGAGAGACGAAAGTGATTCGTCAGACTGATGCGCCGACGCAGGCCCAGTTGAATTGAAGATTTTCAGTGTGGAGAGTCTTACTCAAATCTAGGGCAGACCGATCCAGAGATGACCGTTGATGTATTACCTTCCTGGAAGATTGAGGCATTGTTTAGCATACGGACGAAAGAAATTCACATGTCGCCTAGGCAAAGTTAAAAAGTTCAAACGAATGTCAGAAAACCCATTTTCCTAAGTTTAAGTATTCGGAGGAACATGCAAATGCTTCTGTGGACTCTCTAGAAAAATGAAACCCTAACTCGACATGATGACCATGGAACCGCTTTTGAACCTTAGGGTTTACGGCAGTTTAGCGGTGCCATCAATGAGGCTTGGGTTTGCCCTTCTACGGCTGGTCCAGAGGTACTGTGGTATGTACCAGATATTATTAAACAGTGCTCAGGTGTTGAGCTTTCGGGAAATTTTGGAACCTTGATAACTCGATCGAAAGGTTTAGCATCGTCCGGATATCATGTGATAAGAGATCAGCAAGCTGACAAGTTTCGGATAGAGGACCTCACTCAGATGCGTTGTGGGTTGATCAAGAATGGACGAGTATTGAGTATTCCTCCGATGGTTGGGACGAGTTCCCAAGAATGTGTTCGGCTAGATACCTTCTACAGAGTGATGAAGATACCGAGTTCGTGATTTTGAGTCCGTGTGAGAGACTTCAGATTGACCGTGGCCGAGAACAGTTGCCGTGCGCAGATAGCATGACGTGGCGTCAAGTGTATGATGATACGGACGAGTGAAACCAGAGGTTCGCGCGAGAAGCTGGCGAGCTGTTATTACTCCCCGTCGAGATCAGAGATCTGATATGCATACAGAGGCATTGGGATACGGCCAGTTCCCGAAGAAATGTTGTGATGAAAACGCAGATGCCCAGAGAACGAGAAAATATTAGGCAAGAGTATCAGCCTTCGTACAATTCGTCATAGGCGAGATCGGAAGAGACCTTGAGCGGATTCCTCCCAGAACACTGCTGCAATAAGATTTGCACCGAGGATCAGTTGTGTCATGAGTATTCAGAGGACCAGAGGCCGACGCCAGTAACGTGCTGCTTTACGAGTGGTCATGATGATTGGCCGAGAGATGACCAGAGAAGTGCCAGAGCGGAATCATTCCCGTTAGCACACCTTACCGGGCCGATAAGCCGATAGATTGTGAGATTAGTAATTCAAGGAGAAAATAAGGACCCAGAGACAGGGAACGCCAGACCGTGAGCAGGAGGCAAGCAGATGATCTTGCTCTGCCAGTTTTGGGCGCACCGATATTTTTCGACATTGTAGGAGGTGTACCTCAATATCATTTGTTGCGATTTGCATTTGTGATCCGAGTATCACGCTTATATTGTTTGGATTTGAGTTTTGAGGATTGAGTTTCATGATATCGTTTTAGTGCACCATGGCTGCACCTACTGGGTATTTACATTTTGCGCATAGTTATCGCACTTGATATATATTTTATACACCGTTGTGTTGATTTGCGATTTGTGCATATCCATTGCATTTGATGTCGATTTTGTACTTTTGTAGCATGTGTTTATGATTTCATGGATTTCATACGGATGATGTGATTTTTGCACTCGGTATAACTCATATGTGCTTGTAGTGCATTGATATGGATTTGTGCTCATAGTTGCACACGTTTTTTATTGATACACCTCAATGTACTCGGTGTTGCTTTTTACGCGTTTGAGTTATTGATGGTATTTTGTGCATTTGATGCACCAGATGTTGTTTTCGTGCACAATAGATGCACTAGATGTTGTTGTTGTGCACACCCGTTGCACTGGACAGATACTTTCATGCACACCTGTTGCACTTAGTTTTGCTTTGTGCGTATTGTGGCACCTGTGTTGGATTTGATTTTCATGCGCACCAGACGCGCATGATTGTTGGATACGCCTTTTGAGGCTGATTTTGCTTTTGAGCACTTTGTTTTCGTATTGGGCACCATATTATATAGTGGCTAAACAGAACTGATCTGAGGACAGTACCTGAGCAATTTGCATGCATTAAAAGTTTACCAAGAGGTTTTTGAAAAAGAGGTATAGTCTCGCTATTTCCTACGTATCCGTGAGCAACATGAACGTTTTTTTAAGGAAAACCTTTTGGGATATTTTGAAACGACGGAACGTATAATTTGAGTAAAAACATATATGGACATATATTATTATTTTACAAATGAGCTTCTGTCACTTATGCCGTGAGTTACGCATTCACGCGGCAATTTAGAAAAGACTTTTGCATGAATTTTATTCAGTTCTTGAAAGTTTTCCAAAGATGCGTACTATACACGTATTATAGTATTTGGCTAGTGTAGATTGGATTTCAGTAGTGGATTTTGAGATCTGTATCTCTATTGTAACTCTGAGGATATGCGTGCAAATCAGATGATTTGTGTGACGCTTGACGGAGTTCGATTTGAGTCTTGTATCTGTTTTCAGGCGTACCCGATGCGCTGTAGTATTTCTATATCTTCCGTGATTTCGGAGCCCCGTTGATTTGAGCTGATTATTGAAATGTTTTAGATTTTGGGGGATTAAATTTAAATTCGTGGACAGAATTTATTTAATGGGGGAATATTGTAACATTTCAGAAAATATAAAATATTATTTTTGGAATTTGATATTAAAATAATATATTTCCCAAAAACTGCCCGATTTGCGAAATTGGGGTTTTCGAAAAAGGGTATAAATATATACCGATAATTGTGAAATAAATGGAAATTAAAATGATTTATTCATTTAATAATATATTTAAAGGATTTAGCATTTTTAAAATTTATTATATACAATTTGGATAAAAACCCGATTAGTGCACTGCTAATCGCAATTCAGCCAAATCCGTGTTTCTACAGTTTTCCATGGTTAATGCACCATGTCATGTTACATTTGATTACATATTATTGCATTTGTGTTTTTTTATGGGTATTATGTGATTTGGTTTTGAAATTTAAAAGAGAAAAGAAAAAGAAATGAAAAGAGTTAAAAAGGTAAATGATTGGGGAGAGAGAGTGTCTGTGTAAGAATAAGTGAGAGAGAGGGGAGGCTGCTGCCATATTTTTTTTACCCCATCATTTTCTCCTCCTTCTTCATCTTCCTCCAACCTCACTTTCCTCCACTTCTACCCCTAGATCCATCTCCAAAGAATCCCCAAAACCTTATACTCCCTTCACAAAAATTAATCCGCATCTCTTCCTCTACATATTGGACCAAGCAAAGTGGAATTTTGATGAGATTGGGAAGTTAGAGATGTCTAGAGTGGCCTAAATGAGGAATAGCTTCTTCCATTTTGTTAGTTTTAAGCTTTTTTCTATTCTAGTTTTAGTTTAGAAATGGTTTAGTGGTGATTTGTGGAATAAGAAAATCCTAGTGAGGGTTTCAGTGAAATTGTGGATTGGTGATGATTGAGTGGCCATTTAAGAACTGGGAATGAGTATGGAAAACCATAATACGGATTTATGATTGTGTCCATGTCGGTTTTGTTGCATTTAAGAAGCCTACATGGAATCTGGGATGACCCGGGGGATTTCTGAGACAACCAAACAACTCTAGAGACCAAATTATACCTATAGGAGACCACCCTACCTGCACGAACCCCATCTGAGCACAGATGGCCGAGCAGGCCGGAAATTCAAGGGATGTGATCGGCCATGTGTAGGTATTTGGGGCCCAGGTTTGGTCAGTAGCTTATTCACTCCATATACTACACCCTAGACTTGCTTGTGCAACTCTTTTAGGCCTGAGTCAAAATCTGGGAGCACTTTAGTGTGATTTTTGGGTATGTTTTCCATATTTGAAATGATGAGTTTTTACATTTGGTTTTGTAATTGGTTGTTGGATGTTTGTACATCAACGACTAGAGGTAATTTGTTGGTTTTGCATACGTGGGCTATAGGTTCTAACCTATAGGCGATCCGTGTGCCGTTTTGGTTTCCGGACTTGATGTTAATAGCGATTACGATTGTGTATCATTGTAGGTACCTTCGCGTAGATTTCAAGACGACGAAGTATGGAGTCATCGACTTCGGCAATCGAGGATCAAGGTGGGTAGATCTATATCTATGGGGGAAGTCGGGTGGATGGCGTATAGCACCCCCGCAAACTTTGATGGAAACCGATTTATATATATAGATTATGATTAATGAAACCTTTAATAGAAGACTATAGATAGAGTAAAAAGGTAGATGGAGAACCATATTAGAAACTAAGGATAGTTAGAAGTGATATGATACGACTAGTATGTGATGACGTGATTTGAGAATGATATTTGATGATATTGCCGTTTAGGGTACTATAAGACTAGATAGTCGACGTAGATGTGTCATCCGAACCATACCTATTTCCAAACTGAAGAATCGTATGCATCTTTTAAACAGATACCTTGAGGGATGTTATGGATTTTCAAATGATATATTTTCTTTAAAAACACCGTATCCCCTACTTTCAAAACTGCGATTCGCATCTTTCAAAAACTGTTTGTATGGTTCGGGCGTGTATGTTAGATTAGATATGTATGCTTATAGTAAAAGTAGAATGTATTTGTAAAATTGACTTGATTTGGGATAAATGCGATGAAAAGAATATATGACGTGATATGATGATTTGATGATATGTTGGTATACGGATGCGAATCGATTGAGATGATTTATACCCTGCCGGTCCCCTGATATGAGATTGTTGCGGATGTGACCTGGGACATAGGTATATAGAGATATTTATATATGTTGTGAATCGTGAGTGATAGCCGTACGAGACGTTAGGTCTGTACCCTCCTCGTCTTATAGGTTGATAGGATCCCTGATAGCTTAATGCCGCCGTACGATAATTTTCCGTACCTGATGAGTTTGACTTGATGTTTGATCCATACCCTTGACTAGAGGATGCCGTACGATGGATTATACCGTACACGATATTGTGAGGTTGGATGTCGATTGATAGATTCACCGACTCGATCATGTTAGAAATATATACCTTATAGCTTTTAGCTGACGATTTACCTTATGATGCACTCATGTTATTCGCATTGCATTACTTATACCTGTGCTAGTATACTTACACCATTATCGATGATGCATATGTTATACGTACACAGATTTGCCGGCTCACACACTTCATCATCGATAATTGCCATATCACTACACAGTAGGGTTACTGCATCATGACATACATATTGTACATTCATACTTACGTATATACCATTTGGACATCCATATTGGCGCACATACATATTGTACACTCATACTTGCGTATATACCCACTTGTACATCCATATTGGCGCACATACATATTGTACGCTCATACTTGCGTATATACCCACTTGTACATCCATATTGGCGCACATACATATTGTACACTCATACTTGCGTATATACCCACTTGTACATCCATATTGGCGCACATACATATCTTGTGCATCCATGCCTACGTACATACACATTTGTACATACATAGATGATGCTGGCTTTGATTTTGGAGAATTGGGGACCGCATGTTATATTTTAAAAATTAGATCCATTTAAAAGAGTGGTTTTCCCTTAATATGTCATATCACTGTTCCATATTGCATGATATTCGGATATGCTTACATTTTTACCATATGTCGCATACATCATGCTTTATGATTTTACGCATTGAGATATGCTGTTTCATGAGATTTCTGGATTTGAGGACCGTGGCTATTTTAAAAGAAAGTATGTACTGTTTTAAAAACCCAGTTTCTCTTGATATGATATTTCAATGCGTCCACCATGTGTTTTCTCGGTTCTGAGACGTGTGCCATGTGAAACCCGATTCGAGGAGCTGGACGAGGCCGATTGCGGGTACATGGTGGACCCGGTATGGTACCCCGGGGCGAGAACGGATTACTGTGCAGTAGACGGTGAGCCTGGCAGAGGGACTACTACCTACCGGTGATAGTATTTAGGCTCGGCGGATATCCGGAGGATACCGACCGAAGTCGAGAGATGAGATGGGCCGATCCGGACTGACGGAGCCCGAGATATATGAGGATTTACGTGTCGATGCTGAACACGGGTTTCGTGATATTTTCGAGTGTCGGTGTTGGACACTCAGGTTCCATGATTTTGAGGTGTCGCGAGGGACACCCGTTGATTTATATCCTCATACTTTCATGCATACAGGCATTGATTATATGGTTGGAAGAGATCCACATGCATACATACATTGATTATATGGTTGGACGAGATCCACATGCATACATACATTGATTATATGGTTAGACAAGATCCACATGCATACATATATTGATTATATTGTTGGATTATATCCACATATATATAGATATTGATTACATTGTTAGCACATATACAGATACGGTCACCCTAGATATCATAGTATTAGCTTTATGATATAGTTGACCTAGGAGTCGTTGTTTATTCGATTTCTACTTGTAGATGTTTTTCTATTCACAAGTTGGCAACTCACCCCTGTTGTGCCACAGTTCTTGCAGGTTGACCGCACGGATCATTAGCGGTATCGTTGGCACATAACTACTTTTGGGTGGTTTGCTTAGTAGGTGGGACATTTGTATCGTACCCACTCTTGTATCTATATTTCATATTGTATCTAGTTAACTCCATCAAATCAAAATTAGTAATTGTATAAGTAATGAGACTTGGTGAGATTGTGATTGCGAGACTTAGAGCAAGGGGTATTCCGCTACTTGTGGTTTTGATGTCTTGCTTATTTCTTTATCCTTTTTAGTGAACTTCGCCGTTGGGCGTTGTATACTTATATTTATGCTTTGCGTGGTTGCGGATCCGCCGATTGGCGAAGAGCTAGCTCCCACTTGGGGATGCCTTATCATTATCTTGTATATGTGGTTTTGGATTAAAATATACAAAGGAGGTGTTGCCTAAATTTTTAAAAGACGAAACATGTTTTCAAACTAGTAAATTTCACTTGTTTATTTCATGTTCCTTTCCTATGCATTTAAGAAAACTTGATTTCATTATACCTTTATTTCAAAACTTCACCTCTTTTATTTTCTTAAAAAGGTTTAGATTTCTGGGTTTCAGCTTACTTGAATTACGTTACGCCTTTAGACGTTGCGTGGTTTAAGTGCTGGTCACGAGCTAATATTTCGGGTCGTGACAGCCGTTAGGCAAAACCCAGACGATTTTCTCAAATATCACCAATTACAAAGAATTCTGATATTGAGAATCTAATTACCTAATTCCCAATGTTCTACTCCCACTCAACATTTGTAATGCCATATATATGTGAGAATAAAGTCTGGTAAATACATACCATGCAGTCAGAATCTAATTGGGAAAGCAGTTTTCAATTAACACCATACAATAAGACTGAAACATGAAAATGTTTCGTGGGGGTGGCCGGTTATTCCTGGTAATACCTCTTCCACTATCCAGATTCATGACAGTGGTCGCAATTTTCCTTGCCCTCACTGCAATCCTTTTATCCGTCTTTACTTCTTACCTTCTGTACACCATACTTAGGCTAATTGGTTTTCTTCCTTTCCTACCTTTTGACACATGCCTAAGGTTTGGAAGAAGGCTATCCAATAAGCGTAATAAATGTACTCTCCTAATATTAGAAACCCTCGCAACCTGAGAGAAGGTAAAGAGAAAAGACAACCGAATAATATATTCAATTTCTCCAGAATCGGAATCCATCCTCAAATAGAAACAAGTTTCTTCGAGTTCGTATATAACTATACGATGGTATACCCAATCAATATGGATCTTCGTAGTGATATGGAGTGTTCTGGAGAAATACAAAGGGAAAATAGGAGTGGCAGGGATATATGTGGCTTCGTCATGAATCATGACAGTAGTCTCAATTTCCTTTGCCCTCAATCTAATCCCTTTATATGTCTCTACTTCTTACCTTCTGTATACTATAGTGAGGCTAATTAGTTTTCATCATTCCCTACCTTTCGACACATGCCTATGGTTTGGAAGAAGACTATCCAATAAGCGTAATAGGTATACTCTTCTAATACTAGGAGCCCTCGCAATCTGAGAGAAGGTAAATAGAAAAGACAACCAAATAATTTATTCACTTTCTCTAGAACCGGAAACCATCCTCGAACTGAAACAAGTTTCTTCGAGTTCGTATGTAACTATACGATGGCATACCCAAGCAATATGGATTTTCATAGTGATACAGAGTGTTCTGGAGAAATGCAAAAGGGGAAGTTGGTGCGGCAGGGATATATACGACATTGTCGTGAATCATGACAATTTAAAAGCCAAAGTGTGTAAGAAGGTTCGGTTAACTTGGTTCATGAGTTTTAGTTTAAATGTCAGGTCATGGTCACTACCAAACAGAGAGAGAAAAGAAATACTCAGCGTGCACTCTAACCTAGATTAGAATGGTTAATCAGTTTATCTAATCAGGATGACTCTCACTGTTTTCTCGAATTCTCCTTCAAACCTTAAAAGGATAACTAGTCGAGATCATTAACACCTTATAAGTTCGCTAACCGTTCAGCCAGGTCGGTGTTGGTACTCCAAGGGAGGTTCCCCATACTCTCGCACGGACCTAATTAAAATAAATCTCGTTTCCGCAGAGGCGTAGCCCCGTTAACACCTTTCTAGACACCTAATAGGTCAGTTAATTATGAAGTGAAAAATATCGCCCAAGAGTAATCCTACTCATCAGTGAGATCGGGATCCAACTATCATTGTGTGATAACCTAGATAGAAGCCACTCTAGTCACCACACTTCGAAAAGTATGCAACACTAGCAAGTTTCATGTATATTTGAAACTCCCGATGTGGCTTTTGCCCCTTCACTTATGACCTTGATGTAAGCCAACATATCATAATTCGTTAGTCAAATTCAACCCGTCATTGTCTAGGATTAATTTAGACACATCCGTACAAATCCTTGACGTAGGCCAAAATAACTGTACGACCGTCCTAAATAATCGCATATCTATTCAACAAACAAGCATTACCCAGCTACCATTCACTATGCCTTAATGTAGGCCAACATACATATCATGAATACTAGGTGATACTTGTAAGAAATGACGGAGGGCTATGGCTGGGTTTTTGGCGAAAACCCCTTTAACGTAATGAACTTGATATCGTTAAAGGAACCGAGTAGTTTTGAAAAGGAGTGGTTTAGGCTCCGCCTTTTAAAACTTGTGGTTTTGAAGAAAACCGAGTAATCTACAGTATCATAAACTTTTGCTCTAGAGGTCACTCCCCGTGAACGGATCTAGGCTCTTGCCTCCTAGAATGAGGTGTTGGATATTCCTGAACGAATACCACTATGCAAAGTAGAAGAATACAACTATAGTTTTTCAAAATTTGTTCCAACAATATATTTTAGGTTTATTTTTCCTTACATTAATCAAAATTAATGCGGTTCCATCAATTAATCCCTATCACACCAAAAAAAGAACGAAAATACAACGTACGTATATGCCATCCGCATTCGCCACAGGGACCCGTCATGCATCGTTAGGCTACTTAAATAATGGCAGAGCGGGGCTGGACTAACGCGGATGCAAAACATATACAACATCTACTAGTATATAAATATATATATATATATAACATTCGTCTCAGGCATGATATAAGCAACATCACAGAAAAGCGATAAGCAACACAGAATAACGGATAATCTAGAAGCTCCGGGTTTCATTTGAGCCGCAAATAAAACCCGACGTTCCCCTTTCGTGTGGATAGCCCGTGCAATGAAGAACCAAGATCCCTATGAGTGCGGCAAGTTACCCGCCAATCCCAGAAGTGAGGCAACCCCAATCAACAAAGTGAATGGGCCACCCAGCACTTCACGGAATCCGGTAACTCAAGCACCCGTCCGTGGGTCATCCTATACCCCCCTACGAGTGTGGTGAATAGCCCGTCAATTCTAGAGTAAGGCCCCCTCCGTCTCAACGCCATGAGATGCGGGCCTATTGCCCTCTAGAACCCGACTACTTGAGTACTCCACCGCGAGATAATTCTAATACAGAAAAGAAAAATATATGTGTGTGTGTGTGTGACATCGATCTCAACCCGGTCGTGCCCCAATAAATGAATATACAAACTAGCGGAAACGGCAGTCCACAAGTCGGACGCTCGCCCCACAATAATGAATATACAAATGAATCTCAACTGTACAACTATCATTGCACTAGAGGCTGTCCAACATGACAATCCGAACATGCCATCACAGATATCAAAATCACAGCAGTATAAGCAAGTATGTGCAACCCCGTCTAAATGACATATAGAAAATAGAAGACGTTTGAAAAACACATACACCACATCACAGATATCAACGATGCAAAATTTCAGGTTTTGAAACTTTCCAAGTTACCCCAAAGCAAAGACAACACTAATTGAAATCTGGGGCAAATCAAACAAGACCAAAAATACCAATTTACAAATCCCCAGACACTGGATGAAAACGAGGCCCAGAGATGAACAGTAAACCGTCCATATCGGGGATTTCCTCATTTTGGCCAGCCGTAGTAAGAGGGAATGGCCTCGTTTTCATCGTGTGTTACATACATATCTAAAGCAAGTCTCTACACTTGTTTAAAAAAAATTCAGAGACCAAAAAAATTCCAGAACAAAGAGTGGGTTGTGAAATTGAAATTTTTCGGTTTTGAAACTAATGCATCGTCTACTACTAGTTTCTAATATTTGGGTGGCTCTAATACCATGTTGGGGTTCCTAGCATTCTGGCCGTCGACCGTGGCTGTTGCAGAACGAAAAATTTTGGTGTTTAAAAACTTGGCGCTAGAAACAACTACCTAGAATCGAAACCAAACATGAAACTAGCAAACTACAAAGAGATTAACTGCTGAGATAAAAGTGTTATACCAAAAGATTTGTGTCTTTCAGTTTTCTACCCTCTTCCTTAGCTCCTTGAGGTCTCTTTGATCGAGCTTGGCCGCCGGTCTTCCTCCGTCGAAGATGATCCACCCGAGAGATGTGGTTTATGGCTCTAGCTCCATACTAAAAAACTAGTGGAGCAAGTAGGGACTCTAGATTACTAATCTAGAGTGTCTAGAGATGTAGTGAATTGTTCTTAATATATCTATCTCGCTTCCGTCCTTAATTCTCAACTCATGAGATGGTAGAGTGGAAGATCAAGAAGGAGGAGGAGAAGCTCAAGAAAAGCTAGTGAAGAGATATAACCAAAATGTGAGAATGATTTTCATCCAAAAAACCCTAAGTGAGAGAAAACCATGAAGCATGGTTTTGTATAAATATTTTTTTCAATAAACATATAGCAGCCATACTTGAATAGTTTGTACAAATGAATTTACAATTCATTTGTCAACACTATTCAAGAATGGTTCTCACCATTCTCAACTCATTATCTTTACACTTTATTTTCCATTTAAATTAATAAATGGATAAACTAAAATAAGGTGTTCACCTTCTAGAATGTTTTCCGTATAAATACGGAATACACTCAACTGTATATACATACTCGTATTCGTATCATAATACGAATACCAAAAGAGATAGAATAATACAAAGAACATAATATTAGAATATACATATCGAAATATATATACGTAAATTATTAAATCAATACCTGATTTAATAATCCGGCTCAATCTTAAGCCGGTTAGTATTATCTACCGTCCCATCGAAAGTCCGGGTAACTAGTACAATCATTCGATCGGAACCCTAC
Organism: Agapanthus africanus; assembly: GCA_030015575.1. Taxonomy (NCBI): domain Eukaryota; kingdom Viridiplantae; phylum Streptophyta; class Magnoliopsida; order Asparagales; family Amaryllidaceae; genus Agapanthus; species Agapanthus africanus. The sequence goes on from CM057338.1 coordinate 191,931,342, forward strand.
ACGTATCAAAATACGGCTACAATGTCATTTTGCCTGAACCGGAGAAACCCTCTGTGTTGGACTCCAAAAACTCGACAGTACGACAACAGTGAGTTACTAAATAAATTCATAACCACAAGCACGTCAGCGGCACTAGTTGTACGTAACGGCTACCCGAATACCTGTCGAAAAGGAAGGCCAACGAGCAAACTCATCTGAATCCCTACTGGGTTTATCTTTAACAATCTCCGTACAGTCCGGTCTCTTCGTCTAAGAGTATCCCATATCGGATCTAGGGGGTGGATAAAGTCAGAACCCTAATAACGCGATATTTCGTGTTGGTGTGAAGCCCATCACCCATTGGGAAACTATTGATCCAAATCAGTAATTCTCGTCCATCTTGGCCAAGAATTTCTTGTGATGGCCACCCGTGAACAGCGCGACATCAACCCCCAATACCAGGAGAGACGAGTCCCCGACGATCCGCTCACTGCATCCATGTGGCTCGGGACTGTACCCAACTAAAATCTGTTTGCACGACTCCTTTGAACCGTGGTAAGGTATTAATCAAAGCACAGTGGGAACTCACACGAGACAAATGATGATCTCAGGTCGAAGGACTGACCTATACTCATGTCACCTAAGAACTGATATCTGACAATAGGTATAATACCAACTAGTATGTTCTCGACGAGTCCGTCCAGTATACTCACCCCCACTTAGCACCTGTATACGATCTTAGGTGTGAAAGAACAATGGCTGTGGGACCAACCATTGCCCCTCGTCAGGATCTAGAAACGTATACATCAGTCTACTCCGGAATATCGATGCCCAATCTCAATACTCTCACAACCAGGGACATTTAAGGATGTGCTTATGGACTACCCAGCCCCCACATGTATGATCACCATCATAACGCTGGTAGTCAAGCAATAATCCTATGAGCTTATCAATATATAATAGTGATCTGTAACACCACATAATGCATGTATATGATAATAAAGACAAACCAGATAGCATACTATCATCTCGAGTAAGACTGTTCTACCCTTATAGGTTCTCTCTCAATCATCACAATCGCCTGCCTGCAATTACAATAATTGACTTGAGAGCATTATATCCAACATTTTCCTCCTTCCCGGTATGCGCTGTGTGTACATCACACGGTGCTTCTTCTTCTGCTTCTGTCGCAACACAGGCCTGATCCGAACTATTTGTACTGGCTCTTTTACCCTTCTTCTCCAACCACTGTTTGTACTTTTGGCATTTTTTCTTTCTATGCCCTAGCTGTTTACAAAAAAAAATCACCATCTTGCCCTAATGATTTGGATATCCCCCTATTGCTCTTACCTCCATCTTTTTTCTTCCACCTTCCCCTTTCACTGGCAAACAACCCTGATGATTTCTCTGATGGATTTGATTTCTTTATAATTTCATTGTTAAGAAGTATAGATGTAACATCCTCCGTCTCGAGAGTCTCCTTCTCATAAAGAATTGTTGTCACCAAGTGTTCATATGATATTAGAAGCAAAGAAAGGAGCAAAAGCGCTTAGTCTTTCTCCTCTAATTTTACCTCAAGATATAGAAGATCAATGATCATCTTATTGAAGCTATTCAAGTGGTCGTGAATTGGAGTACCTTCCTTCATGCGTAGACTGTAAAGTTGCATCTTTAAATACAGCTTGTTGACAAAGACTTTATCATATACAAGCTCTCTAGTTTCAACCATAAACTTGCTACAGAAGTTTCTTTAATGACGTTGTGCATCACGTTGTCCGCCAGACAAAACTTTATCGTGCACTGTGACCTCTGATCAATGTCTTCTCATGTATCATATACCATGTTGGTAGGTTTCTTACCACCAAGAAATTTAAACAGCCATTTTTTACAAGACGTTCCCTAACCCTTCTCTGTCATATCGAGAATTTCCATTTGCCATTAAATTTCTCCATCTCGAACTTGGTGCTGTTGATCTTGTTATTCATCATCTTTAATTCCGAAACAGAAAACCTTCTCTCGGATCATTATAAACCAATATCTTCAGAATAACAATCTAAGAAGAAAAGGAGCGGACACAAGTGTTGTCATCCACCATAAACTTAGATCACAAAACTAAAGAGCGTGGCTCTAATACCAGTTGTTGGTGGCGCACAGTGAAAAACCTGATGGATCCTAAGATCCTTTTTAACGAATAACAAGTAGAACAAAACAAAATCAAATAGCAGCACAAGAGATTTAATATGGAAAACCCAAACGGGAAAAACTACGAGGAAAGAGAAGAAAACTTTATTAGAATTTAAGAGAAAACTTTACAAAAGATTACAAACTCTCTCATTTAAGATCTCCAACAATATCTACCTTCTTTTTTTTTGAAGTTCTTCTTAATGGCCTACTTAATCTCTTATAGAGCCGTCTTTTCGTCTCCCTTAAACCTTATGACCAAGTCCTTTAAAACTTAACCCTAGTATCCTATTTATACCCAAATACAATCTGAAATATAATATGATCCACTTAATTACGAAACTGCAACTCCCAAACTGAATTTCGGGATAAACTTGAATCCTGAATTTGCACGATTATCTCGCCGACGGAGTTCTTGAGCCGGCTCACCATATTCTTGAGCCGGCTCAAAACTTGTCTAGAATAATGAATTCTTCTGTCTCTAAGAGACGGTTCAACACTTCGTTGAGATGGCTCATAAAATGTCTAGAAATCATATTTTTTCTCTAGATATGTATGAGACGGCTCAAGACAATATTGAGCCGGCTCAACTTTTAATGATCGTGTGCAGTCTCGATATATAAGACCCCTTCACAACAGTATATGCATGCAAGTGTGTGTATTTGCTATTATGATTGCGACCTTATACACATGTCTCTCTTTGACATCATGAATCATGATCGAATATTCCATATGCATGGGATCTTGGCATATAATCACTGTATTTAATTGAACTGAGAAAAGCTATGTCAAAGGAAATTAATATATTTTTGCATATAAACCTTCCAAAATTAATGACACTACTACGAATAAGGGTTGCCCTTACGGATTTATCCGTAGGGGCAAGCACTACCCCTACAGATATATCGGTAGGGGCAAAAAATTCATCTGTAGGTGCAAACGCCGTAGGTGCAAATCGAAACCCTACACTTACCCCTACAGACAAAAACTTGCCCCTACGGAGTTCTGTGTAGGTACATTTGCACCTACGGATTAAGGCGTAGGGGAAAAAAAGTTATTTTATTTACGGTTATTTTAATTATATTAACTGTACCTACGAGGGCCAAGAAGTATCCCCTACGGATATATGCGTAGGTACATATCCGTAGGGGCAAAATATCAAGAATCCTGATATTTTGCCCCTACGGATATATCCGTAGGGGTCTTTGTTTGCCCCTACGGATATATCCGTAGGGACAAGCCCAACCCTCCTGACACTGAGATCAGGGGGAAATATCAGTTACTGCTGATATTTTGCCCCTACGGCTTAATCCGTAGGGGCAGCATGTGTACCTATGGATTAATCCGTAGGTACACATTATCTGTCTTTTTTTTTAAAAAGGGGCTGCCTTATTTTTTCTCGCCCTATGCACAATAATATATATCAGTAAAATATAATATTAATCATCACACAACATATATCGCAGTATTCATAATCACATCTCACACATATAATATACAAAAGAAACCCAAATACTGAATATGATATAAATATAAACCAATATCAATATCAATATTGTTTAAAAATATACTACAATATGTAAATAAACCAATATCAATATCAATATAAACCAATATTCAAAAAATAAACCAATATCAATATCAATATAAACCAATATTCAAAAAATAAACCAATATCAATATCAATATAAACCAATATTCAAAAAATAAGAACCAAAAAACTACCCTAGCTCGGTCCAGCTCCACCTCTGAATAACGATAGAATAACGCGCGCCTGCTCCTCGGTCAATAAACTTTGCAATTCGGCGCGAGCGGGAGTCTGAGAGTCCTGTGGAGCTGGCGATGTGGTCTGCACAGCCGCCGTCGAAGGAGTTGCTTGCGGAGCCGTGGTTGCGGGAGTCTGAGCGGGTGCTGGAGCTATAGGAGCTGTCTGCGGAACCGCAGCCGATGTAGTAGCTTGCGGAGCCGCAGCCGAAGGAGATGCATGACATGTACCCTGTCGCGTCTGGACCTAACGTGTGTAAGAAGCGTGTAAGAACTGTGTATTACTCGAATTCGTATCATTATCAAGTTATTTCGAAATCCCATTTGCATATCTAGTTTGGATAACCGTTGTTTATTTTAATTACATATGTATGTATGATTAATCAAACCTAACTCTAAAACCAAATAAGCTCAAGCTACGTACTAATTATGGATATGTTGATATGTATAATATGACATGATATTTTACTATAAAGTAGTATACATACTAGCATCTCCTTCAACTCCTCAACGGTGGCCCTCAAGCTCTCCAGTTCCTGCTGGACACGTCGCTCACTGGAGACGGAGGAAGTAACCGTCGGGGTGGAGTCTAACCTCATATGGGCCCTGCTAGGGCCCAGTCCCCGGCCTCTCTCCCAACCTCCGTGGTGCCCTCCGTGTGCGGCGTCCAGAACTGGGGTCAGCAGCCTCGGATCGTTCTGTCCGGTAAAATCGATCCCCGAAGCGTCGGCCTGCTCAACCACCCGCTCCTACACCCACATTAAGCAGTAAAGTATAAGTATAAAATTTAAACTTGAAGCTTCCAAAACTAAAATTTCAAATATGGGTAGAATAAATATTTAACACTTACGTAATACTCCTGGGTAGCGACGTCGGGATATCGAAACTCGCCCGTGGCGGGATCTGTCGAGGTGCCGTGGACGGCAAGATATGCGGACAGCACGCTCGGTGTACCACCTTGCGCCACGGTCCGAGCTGTCTGCAATATTAGAAAATAACTCTTAATATTAGAAATATTAGAAAATAACTCTTAATATTGCAGAATTTCAGAAAGGGCGGTCTATTGTAATTTACCGATAACTCCATGGCTCGAGTAATATTCCTCGAGCCACCTGTATAAGTGGGGCGACCCCTCTTCGCCGACTTCCTGTTCTCTGTATTCTGAGCGGCATGTTTCTGCACAACGCATTAACATTTAGTTTTCTAATTAAGGAACACAAAAATATAAATTATATCATAAACAATGAATTACATTTAAAATACATACCTGTTTGCGTTGGGAGTCGAAATAATCGCACAATAGAGGCCATGTCTCTACATCGACTCTCGCAAACGCCGGAGTAGATAGGAGGGCCGCTCTCTGCCTTGGGGGTCGCCATCCACAGGGAGTAGCAGTCGGCCTTCAGCCCATTCCTGTTGTATCGGACCTTGGTCTGTATGTTCTTCATCAGGCCATTGTATAGAGCATGAAGGTCGAGCACCCTCCCAGGGTTATCAGGGTCGGCTACAGGCTGAAAATCGTAATCCAACTGAAAATAAAAAAAAAACATTGTTATTAGATTGCAAGTGTTAATAATAAATATATTGGATAAATCAAATGAAAATAGGCCGTTAATACGTACCCGAGCCTGATCAAAGAAGAGGGCGAATGAGCGCCGGTGCTACTCGCCCCACTCAACGTGAAGTGGATAGTTCTTCACGAGCCGGCTCTCATCCCCCATGTACCGGCCGAACCTCTCGGCATGAGGACCGGTATAGCGATAGTCAAAGGTAAAAAGGAGGGGGAATGGTGCCCCCTCTAGCTCTGTCAGGCCTCAGCCTATGGAACTGATTCGGGCCTCGAGTCCCCCTCTGGGGATGGGGAGGCCCTGCGTCTGCACAAAATATCAAGACAATCAATATTAAGACAAAGTTGTATTAAGAAATCAAGCTTAAACGAAAATTGAAGTGTGATATATACCTCCGGTGACTATCGCACGAGCCTGGGCCCAGGCAGCAGCACGAGCGGGACGATAGTTCCTCCGGTGAGGAACAACCGGGGTCCCGGATGCAGACGCATCCCCTGCAACTAGAAAATAAACATTGACGCTAAATTTCCATGAAGTTCATATTTATTCTATAGAGCATATGTAAAATGAATAAATATTTTATATTTATTCATACTAACCTGCAGACGATGCGGATGGTATGGAAGCGGCAGGAGTGGCCCTTACGGAAGATGTGGACGCACCACCTATAATTATACAATTAAAAATAGATTATATAAGTAATTGCAAAATGAATGTGTAGATCAATAATATAACGTTCTAAATCAATATGCATGCACTATAGGATATATAAACATACCCGCAGGTGCGGTGGTGTCACCACCTACAGCTAGACAATAATAAAAATTGCTAAGTAAGAGCAAAAGGAATGTGTGTATATTTATGATATAGCATTCTAAATCAATATACATGCACTATATGATATGTAAATATACCTGGAGGAGCGGGAGTGGCCTCTGTCCCAGATGTGGACGCATCACCAATAACTAGACAATCAAATATTGACAATATAAGTAATTTTGACATAAACAGACATGAATATTTGTAATATTACATTCAAAATGGATATGCGTGCAGTATATATGGATGTATGGCAAAATCCACACGGAAGGAGGCATCCGAAGGGATCTCCGATCTGGGTGCAAGACCAGCCCTCTGAAGCTCCCTACGGAGCTCTCTGGGAGGCAGAACCGCTCTGCCTCTGCCTCTGCCCCTGCCGCGGCTGGAGCTCCTGCCGCCCCTCGCTGCTCCCGACATCGTCATCAAATCTAGATAAACGGTTCGTGGACGCATTAGACAATCATTAAAAGTATTGACTATATATGTATAGAGCGTAAAATGTGAAGTAATAATATAACATTACTGATAACCTTTTTCGTTTCGTGGGCGCATTATACATATCTACTTGGATTTCATCGTCGATGTCATTTCTAACCCACGTAACTTCATGATCGGTCGAAGACAACCCGTCCTTCAAAACAGACGGTCGGAGCACTTTAAGCCTTCTCTCTTCTTCGTCCTCATCGCTGTCCTCGTATTCTGGGACATCGTAAACATCTCTGGGTTTCCATCGCCATACAACACTCCACCCCGGATGCTTCAAACATTGTGAGTAGTATACTTAGAACGCTTGGTTCGGAAAGATAAACGGATCTTCCTGACAGTAAAATCGAAGTGTGTTCACACTGGTCAATCCATATTCATCTTTCTAAGTCCCAAGATTGCTTCTCCACCTGTCCGTATCGGTTCGCGTATCGTACCAAGTACACTGGAATATATAAAAGGGTTCTGATCGTCCGGGATAGTGGATGCCGAGTATACAATTTAAGTACCCATAATAAATCACACCGTCCGATCCTACCGTCGCAATTCCACTATTCTGAGTGGTTCTAAATGTTTCTAATTCCTTAACTTCGAATTTGTATCCAAGGACACCAAATCCTTTGTAATATGCAACCTCCGTACTAAGAAATTGAGCTAAATATCTTGAATCACTCTCAAATGATGCAGACAAGTTTGGATCGTGGATCTAACAAAACAAATTTTACGACAAATACATAACGATACAAGTTTAGATTAAAACTGCTAGCAATAAAATGTTATTCGAATAACTTACATGATCTGTGACCCAATCACAAAAATTATCCTGATGATATTTTTCCAATTGTTCTTCATTCCAATCAGGATGCCCCTCACGTACCTCGTTAAAATGAATTCTGTTTTCGACAAATAATGGTGACATTAATATTATATCATTTCATACACACACAAACACAGATATAACAATTAATCCAAAAAAACTTACTCTCTAATTTGTTCAAGACATTCGCAATTAAGCAAGATAAATCGGTATATCTTGTTGATAAACATAGTGTCTACCCTCTTATACTCGGCTTTACCATATGGTCCGTCTTGAATTCTTCGTGGTCGGTTAAGACTTGTTTCAATGTTCTCGTCCAGATAGCGGGAACAAAATGTGGTTGCTTCATCAAGAAGATAACCTTGCATGATAGAACCCTCTGGTCGATTTTTATTGCGTATATACTTCTTAAGAGTGTAGAGGTACCTAATGAAAATATGTTGAATAAATAAATACGGGCATACAAGACAACAATAAATTTTTAAATTGCGTGAAACGAAAAATTACACGTACCTCTCGACGGGATACATCCATCGATATTGTACCGGTCCGGCTAATTTCGCCTCAGTTGCAAGATGAATCGTCAAGTGTATTATGATATCGAAGAATGACGGTGGGAAAATACGCTCAAACTTGTAAAATATCAACGCAATAGAATTTTCTAGTTTATCCAGTGTCATAACCTCCAGTGTTTTACCACACAACTCCCTGAAAAAATAACATAGGTCGTTGATTACTAGACCAACCGAGTCGGGGAGAGAAGTTCTGAGGGCTAAGGGAAGAAGGTGCTCCAAGATAACATGGTGATCATGACTTTTCAGCCCATCGATCTTGCCCTTCACAATTTTTATTTTCTTGCTAAATGATCCTGAGAAACCTGTGGGGACTTTCAAATCATGCAACACCTGAAGGAATCTTTTCTTCTCCGGTTGTGACATATGATAAGCGGCATTGGGAAGTACAAACTTGCCCGGTTTACCCGCTACCGGTCTAGGGTGCAATTCACTTCTTATTCCCTACTCTTGTAGATCCATCCGAGCATTCATGTTGTCTTTAGATTTCCCGTCTTTACAAAGAAGCAAGTTAAGTATGTGCTCTGATACTCCCTTCTCTATATGCATGACGTCCAGACAATGACGCACTGAATTTGTAGACCAGTACGGAAGCTTGAAGAAAATGCTTAACTTGTTCCAATATGGTGGTTTGACCTGTTTCGTCGGATCCATCCCGAAGGTCACGTTATTGTAACCATCCCATTTAGCAGCCACGTCCTCTTCGGACAATGGGGATGGAGGTCCAAGAAACTCCTGATGACCATCAAAGTGAATCGTGTCTAAGCTATAGGGGTGGTCTGGAGGCAGAAAACGTCGATGGCCGCAATAACAAACCTTCCTGCTAAAATTCAAGAATTTCGATGTTGTGTGTTCATGGCAATGAGGACATGCTTTGTGACCATGTACGGACCAACCTGATAGCATTCCATACGCAGGAAAGTCATTAATTGTCCACATTAAAGCCGCACACAGTATGAAGGTTGTCTTTGTGTTTGCATCATATGTCTCTACACCATCAACGAACAAAGATTTCAACTCCTCGATCAGAGGTCGGAGATAGACGTCGATATTGTTCCCCGGTGAGTTTGGTCCATCGATAAGAAGAGACATCATAAAGTATAATTGGTCCATAGCCAACCAAGGCGACACATTATAAATTATCATTACAACGGGCCATGTGCTGTGACTTCCAGCCATATAGTTGAATGGGCAGAAGCCATCAGTAGCCAGTCCGAGCCGGACATTGCGAGGATCACTACTGAATATTGCGTGCCTCCTATCGAAATCCTTCTATGCCGGTGAATCTCTTGGATGGCTCATTTTTCCATCTTCACTTGGAGGAGCACGGTGATGCCAAATCATTGCCTCGGCTATTTTCTTGCACCTGAATAGCCTCTGTAGCCTCTGTGTTATGGGAAAATATCGTGCTATCTTCACAGGTATATCAGGCTTCTTATCAGAATCTTTCGGCTTATACCTGGCCTCTCCGCTTGTTGGACACTCTTTCAAATCTGAATTCTCTTTCCGGTACAACATGCAATTTTTAGGACATGCTTGAATCTTCTCGCACTTTAGACCCAAATCAGACATCATCTTCTGGGCTTCGTACCAGCTGTCGGGCACATTATTTCCCGGAGGCATAAAATATTTCAAGAACGAAAGAAGCATTGTGAATGACTTGTTGCTCCATCCATTTAGACACTTAATCTGGAAAAGTTGGACGAACCATGAGAGGGTGGAATACTTCGCATTCTCATAAATTGGTTTCCTAGCATCATTCATGAAATTTTCATATTTATCCGCACGAGGTCCTTGACCGGAAGGAATGTCATCTTCGGTACAAATAGATTCACCTAGGGCAGCCTCTACCATATCCTCCATTTCTTCTGATGGAAATAAATTACCGCATTCTCCTTCTGCCGCGTTACCGAATTCTTCTTCTCCTGCCGCATTATCGTGTTCTACTTCTTCTGCCGCAGTACTGCATTTTTCTCCTTCCCCGTGATATTTCCAAGTTGTATAAAGTCTAGTAAACCCATGTTTTACAATATGAAGCTCTGCCAATTCTACCTTCTACCAGTACTTATTGCCACATCTATCGCACGGACAGAGAATCTTCTCTATTATGATCTTATTATGTGCGCATGCAAATTTCAAGGAAAGCAGCAACTCCTGCGACAAACTTAGGTTGCATACGTTGTTTCCAATCCATATACATCCAGTCCTTAGCTCTGACGTACTCATGGGCCATACTAGACTGTATAACATATATATTGTAGGTTATGCTTACTATATTGAGAAATATAAGAACGGGATAGTTACAGACAAAGGAGAAAATCCGTGTATATGCATTAGACTTAAGCTCCTACGGAGAACGTATCTCCTTTTAATATTATTAAATGTTCTCATGTAGTGCGCACGTGCATTGCACGTGGTGCGCGCATAGCGGGCATACGTGCGTTGCACGTAGCGCACATGGCGCTTGCGCATATGCGCATTATGGGGAGGAGCAGGCTCCTAACTTGGACAACTAAGCTCCTTTTAATATTATTGAATATTCTCATGTGGTGCGCACGTGCATTGCACGTGGTGCGCGCATGGCGGGCACACGTGCGTTGCACGTAGCGCACATGGCGCTTGCGCGTATGCGCATTATGGGGAGGAGCATACTCCTATCTTGGAGAACTAAGCTCCTATGGAGAACTAAACTCCTTTTAATATTATTAAATATTCTCATGTGGTGCGCACGTGCATTGCACGTGGTGCGCGCATGGCGGGCACACGTGCGTTGCACATAGTGAACGTGGCGCTTGCGCATATGCGCATTATGGGGAGGAGCATGCTCCTATCTTGGAGAACTAAGCTCCTTTGAGAATTGAGTATTAAAGAACTAAGATGCATTAGACTTGAGATTGAGATACATACCTGCAACATAGAAAAGAAATCAATAAACAAGATGAATATAATATAAATTTAAGTTGAAAGAATATATATCCTCCTTTCAAATGCAATTAAGTCTCGATGATACTGAAGATGTTACCAGAAAAACATCTTCTGCCAACCTTCATGTGTGAAGGGGTGGGGGGGGGGGAAATTGGGTACACGGTGTCTGAAAAAACATTTTCTGCTTTTTCCTAAATACACGACTCATCCTTTCTATTATTCGTTACTTGTTGTTCTTGGTATCAGACTGCAGGATAAATCGTTAAAAATGCATATCGTAGAGCATATCAAAGCCCTCCAATCTCATTAGACAACATTAGAAAATACTAACATTGCAACACAAACGACAAGAACCCAACAATTCAAACCTGATCAAATTATAAAGTAAATATTTGATCTTCAAAATTGCGTTCCAAGATCAACCAGATAGCTAATACCTAACCCTAAATTCACCCTTCACCTAAGAACCAGCAACAAAACAAAACAATTCAAAGAAAAAAACTTAGACCCTGAAATCCAAAACCCCAACCCTAATCCTAACCCTAACCCCAACCCCAACCCCAAAAGCAACCCCTTGCCGAACCCCAACCCCAACCGCAGCCCCAGCCCCAACGCTAACCGCAGCCCGAGCCCCAGCCCCAGCCCCAACCCCAACCACAGCCCTAGCTGCAGCCCGAGCCTCAGCCCCAACCCTAGCTGCAGCCCGAGCCCCAGCCCTAGCCCCAGCCCGCAGCCCCAGCCCCAATCAAGAAGTACTCAGGGACACACAACCCCAACCCCAACCCCAACCGCTACCCCCTGCTGAACCCCAACCCCAACCGTAACAGCAGCCCCCCAGCCTCACCCCTAACCCTAACGCCAACCCCAACCGATGCCTATCCAAACCATGAACCATAGACCTAAAACAATCAAAATTTTATTTAATTAAGATTTCCTAACCTGTGCAGGCGGTGGCGACGACGAATCGGCCGTGGGTTGAAGAAGCAGGCGATGGCGACGACGATTCGGCCGGCGCTGGCGACGACGAGAACGGCGATCGGCGGAAACGTCGAGGGTTTGGGGATTTGGGTTCGCGCGCAACTGTGATCGATAAAGGGAATAAGAAATAATCAGCATAGTGATCGATCACTTAAATCCTTATTTAGATGCCCCTACGGATATAACCGTAGGTGCTTGGTTTGCGGCTCCGTAGGGGCAAACAACACTTTAAGATTTAATAATTTTTAAATAAATATGGAAGGACCGTAGGGGTAACCGTTTGGCCCTACGGATTAATCCGTAGGGCCAAACTTTATCTGTCCCTACGGATGTTGTTATCCGTAGGGACAACCCCTTATTTTACTAGTGTGATAATTAAATTTGAAATAAAAAAGATGATCTTTGCCAAGACAAAGAAAGTGCAATTTAAATTTTTCGTTTTGTATATATCACATGCCACCTGCATAAACCAAAACCAAAATTCATAATTAAATTTAGCTGAAACGATCACTGGTTGCAAAAATATAAAGGGGCTGAGATTTGAGTAAGATTTCACCTGACAATTACTACAAAGGCATGTCAAGCATCCATGTAGGAAAACATGTATATTTTTCAGTATAAAAGTGTCATCATACGTTTGCTACATAACGAACCCTAAAACATGAACATAAAATTAAAGGAGAGCTGGGAACCGTGGAGATAAAATGAGTCCCCAGTTTATGCTGTGGCTACCGCAGCAGCATTAAAATCATTTTACATATATATACATATCATGAAAGCAACCAATACAAAAGTACATACAACAAGGAGAAGTAGAAGTTCAAACTGGAGGGTCAAGTGATGGTTATGAGCCGTTGGATTATATCCAACGGCTGAAAGGATTTAACCAGAGTAATGGGGCCCCCAATGCCATCTTCTTGCTCTCTTTTTTTCGATAATTTCTCTCTCTCTCTCTCTCCCCCCCCTCTTTCACTCCCTATTTACAAATCCACCGTTTTTAATTTTTCTTTTATGGTGGGTTGACGGATTGAGGAAGCAACTCTGTTCTAGGTTAAAGATGAATGAGATTTATTCTTGTTCTAGGTTAAAAATGGGTTTAGTTTGATGAGAATGAGATGACAGACTAAATTTGGGTTAAAATGAGTTGGACTAATTTAGTTTGCCTCTTTATAAAACAAGAATTGCAAAATTAAAAAGAACTTTAACCTAAAACGTAATTAAATCACATATAAAACATTGATTAATGAGATGTGTTTTCGTTTTTAATTTAGTTCAATTGCCTCTCTTTAAAACAAGGATTACAAAAGCCCCCCTCACAAACTAAATGAGATGAATGAGAATGGATTAATTTAGTTTGCATTTTTAATTTTGGCATAGAGGCATCCTGCATCAAGAGAACACAGGAGAGAGAGGTAGAGAGAAAAAAGGGTCGAAGATGACCCATTGCTTAGGTGAAAGCTTCTGAGCCGTTGGATATAATCCAATGGCTCACAACAATCACTTGACCCTCCAGTGCCACGTAGGCACTGGAGGAGATTAGAATCCGTTCAAAGTGGTGCCTATAAATGAAATTTTGGCTTTTTGCACTTTCTTTTTTGGTTTTCCTCCATCAAAAGACAACACTAGTGATGGAAATAAAAGCGGGGGGGGCAGGGCTTTACCGGAACACGAGGGGGCCTGATGATGGGATCAGGGGTGGGTAATTTTTTGAAAGTTGGAGGGGGTTAAAAGCAAAAAGCTTGCTCTGCACCGTGCAGGTTACTATTCACTGCAGTGATAAGAAAAAGTCACAGTGTGAACGTGGTAATAAATCAACTATAGAGGACATCATGTGTCTTGTCTCAAACAGCATTTGTTTGGTTTTTTATGACGTGTCTACTTTTCAGCTTACATCATTATATCCCTCCAAACAGCCGTAGTTGAAACTATTCTTCTCTGTTTGGTTGGCGTAGTTTGGAAGTAGTTGTAACCCTTTCTCACGATCATCTTTCAAACATGCCCGTGTTATGGTGGGAAGAATCAAACCATGGATTGTCTTAGGTCGAATCAAATGTTTGCTTCTAGATTTTGATGTATTTGAAGATGCATGCAATTCTGATCTCCTCTTAGTACGTCATGTTACTCGATTCGGTTTTGATATGCATTTGCTTCGTCTCCACATGCGTTTTCGGGGGGGGGGGGGGGGGGGGGAATTTATAATTTATGCAAACCAATCTATTTTTGGAATGGAAGAAGAAAAAATGTTTCAGCTATTTGTATATTTGCGTGCTGGTATGTTTGGACAGAAATTCCGCATATGGTGTTATCTTAAACATTATTGCTCGTGTTTTCTGTTAAGAATGAACGTAAGCATTTTTGCAAAGGGAATGAACCAACGGATTGTTAAAGTATTAATTAAAATAAATCAGGGGAAACATTACCATTTAAAAATTATTGTCTATCTTGACCCAAAAATGTTTAGTTTGCAACTGCGTTCATTTAAGATGGTCAATGATACCTTGGAGAAGTTTTCATGTGCAATTTTCCACCTTCCTCTTCTGGCGGTGCATAGTCTTTTGAAATGTGCTACATTGTAAATATTAATAAAAAGTGGCAATCCCTCTTTTATGAGATGGTCCCAATTTCAGATTGAGAAAAGCACACTCATCCCAACCTTGTGCGTATGCAACAAAATAAATAACTAAATTCATCTGATATATCCTTACCAATTCTCACAAAAGAGTGACTATTAATCTTGTCAATGTTTTCCTCGCTATGTTTTGGCCCAATCAAATTTATGTTTTTTATACTTTCCTTCGGTAGTTTATTTTTTCACCCTTAGAAATAGATAATTGCCGAGAGAATATTAGTAAGATGGAAAATTCGCTTGGTAGTGTACACATTGTCGAGAGAAATTTGTCCCTGGCAAATGTTTTCCTTCACTATTGGATTTTTTTCTTCTAGTGTGTGTAAGAATTTAATGTAGTTGGGGTTCTTATAACTAGCCATGTTCTTCAGCAACAAAGAAAGAGTAAAGACTCTGCCTTGGAAAAAGGAAAAGCCTAGTTTACTTCGGAATCAGATGACATTTCTTATGACAATTCTAGGTCTTGATTAACATATTGTTAGCTCAACCCTAGAGGGACTCCCATGTTATACACTCTTGTGTTTGCGGATGCCTTCAGTGTTACAATATAATATATAGTTACTCAATGCTTATTATATAACTTTAGAGTTTGTGCAACGGAAGTGATATGTAGGGCGAAGATAAAGCAGAGAGTAAATAGACTGAAAGTAACAAGGTGAAAGGTGAAAAAACAAAAAAGGTAAGGTAAACTCTAGATCCTAAGGAAAGTGAAAAGGGGGCCAAGCCCAAAGGGGTGAAATGATTACAAGAATGCAGTGGGGAGAGGGAGAGGGAGAGGGAGAGAGAGGGAGAGAGTGTAAAGTTATTAGGGGCAAGCACATGCATGTGGTTGAATATAAAACTTTCACAAGCTTCACCCCTATATGCCAATACAAGACATGATTTGGGACTCATTATCATTTTGGTGCTCAAGTGAGCAAAGATGGGAATTGGATGAAGAGAGTTGCAGCTATCCCTCTCCCTCTCTGGGGGCGCTCTCTCTCTCTCTCTCTCTCTCTCTCTCTGCACAACAAAAATTGGCCATGGATTTGTCTGCAGCTTGAATAAGAGCCTTGACAGGGCCTTGTCACCTGAGTTAGATGCTAATGGGCCCACATTTGGGGAAATTTTTTGGGACCGATGTTTGTTGGTGCGCTTTTCTAATCTGAATTGTTTTGGGGAGGTATTACATACGGAAATTTTTTCCATGTGCCAGCAATATACCCCAGGGCAGGAGAGAGAAAATGATGGAGAATTCCGGGCACCCTTCTGGCAACTTGGTGGGATCCGCATTTCTATTTCTTTCTCTTTCCTGTCCGCGTGTATACGGCCGGTACATGGAAAAATTCCTCATGACATGCATGTGCATATTGTGGCATGGCAATTGGCATTCACTTCAATTGATGTCAAAAATTTTGCCTGAAAATGCATCCAAAGCTTGCACTAACGATTAGTTTGTTCGGTTTGAATTGAGTTAGAAAAAGAGTCGGTCAAGAACAGGGAAACTATGGGATTGGGAAAAAGGCTTTTCTACCAAAATCATAGATAAAACATATGATTTGCTTTTCCCAGTCTGCTTCAGCTATCATGGAAGTTTTATGACACCAATACATACATGGGTAATATTAATGGCGAAGTGGTCATGGTTACCACCGTGACCTATTTTGAGTCACGGTTTCAAAACATATGTTCACGGTTAGATCCGGGACTAAACCAAAAATAAAGCGGACCCCACAACCCGGAAGCCATAAAACAAAATATACCCCAAAATTTCCCCGATCACTTATTTTTTCTCCCAATTTTTCCCCCATCGTTCCCAACTCCCGCCCCTCACTTCCTCCGCCGCCGGCGCCGCCTCGCCTCGGCCCCTTAGAAGATGAAGCCTCCCTGATCGAGCTCGTCGTCGAAAATCCAGACCCGATCGAGCTCGTCATCGTCGTCGTCCAGAGATAAGTAAAATTTGTTAGGATTGGGATAATTTTGAGTAGTTTTGGTTTAATTTTAATTTTAAATTATTGCCTTAGGTCGTTGTCGTATTTGATTGGGGCCCTAGGTCGTCGCCGTCATCATCAAAACTTATCGCCATCATCGTCAAGAGGTAAATTTTAGATTTTTTTTAGTTTAATTCTTATTTTTTCCAGCCTAATTAACCTTTTTTTCCCCTGTGTGTCGTCGTTGTTGCGGATGCTGTTGCTGTTTTATTGTTGGTGGTGGTGTTGTTGCTGTTGCTGTTATTGTTGGTGGTGGTGGTGATGGTGTTAGTATTGGGGAAGAGTTAGGGTTTGGGTTGGGTTAGGGATTATGGCTAGAGATAAGATTAGGGTTAGGGTTAGGATTAGGGATTGAGTTAGGGTTAAGGTTAGGGGTAGGGATAGGGTTAGGATTAGTGTTAGGGTAATTTAGCGAATTTTTGTAGGTAATTTAGTGAAAAGCAATAGCAGTAAATGGTATTTTAGTAGAAAACAACAATAGTTAAGGGTGTTTTAGTGTAAATAAGTAACATTGATCAAATGGGGGGTTTTATTAAAAAATTTAATGATAGTTTAGTGAAAACAAAAAAATTTAAGAATATTTTAGTGAAATCTATAGTAATTTAGTTAATTTACTGAGTTGAATCGTTTAGTTAAAATTTTAAGGTGGTTTAGTGAAAAACAACAATAGTTAAGGGTATTTTAGTGGAATTCATAGTAATTTATTTAATTTAAGGTAGTTAGTGAAAACACAAGAATAGCTAAAGGTATTTGAGTGTAATTTAGTAAAATGGAAGAAATAGTTTGTTTAAGAGGACGCACACGCTTGTGTGTGTATATGCACATACACATACACACATAAGCACGCGCACATACATACACACATACAAACAATACCGAACCTTAATTCATCATCGTTCTCCGCTACATTAAACTCTTGGCAAATCTCACCTTAAAACCAAGCCTAAATCCAAAATCTTAAACTCGATTAACAAAACCCTCTTCTTTAAAAAAATTTACCCTAAACTTAGAACTTCAAAACCTTGTATTTGAAACGTAAACATAAAACTAATTGAAATCAAATCCTAAAGTAAACATATGATTTTCGATGATAATATGAAATTTTCATATTCTCATCGATAATTAATCATATGTGAAAATGAAAATGTGACTTAGTTCTCGTCTATCGGTTAACATACGTTCGGTTTTCGTCATGACATAAAACTACACGAAGGTTATTAACACCGGACGTTATCGTTCGGTTTCTAACAACCGTCGCGTAGTCTATATGACAAGAATTAATATTCGATTATATGATAACCGATAGATTTGTCTCGTATGGACAACTTAAGAATGTATAAAGCAAACACCTGCATTCACTTGTGTTTTTCATTCGTTTCGGGATATTTTTTCAGTACATTTCCGCTGGTTCTCCGTGTACGACGATAGATTAGATGTTCATTTCAATGGTGTTTCACAATATTGAAACGATTATCTGTTCTATTACGGTGTACTCCGAGAACAGCGGGGAGGTGCTGCCGAAATTTTCTCGAAACGGATGAAAGCACAAGTGAATGGGTGTATGGTTTATATATTCTTAATGGGATAGGTGCCTTACCCCTACAACCATTACCCTCGACATCTAATAATAAACATTTAATATTATCATCATTTTTCTTGGAAGAAGAATCCAATTCTCGAGTTTTGAAATTAGAAGGAGAAAGTTCTCAATAAGAGTTTGAGGAAAGCCAAATCCAATAACAATTGAAACCAAACTTAAGGAAGTCGTCAATTAAACCTAACACTAACGCTTCTTATTATCCGTCAATCTCGTATTTGTCACGAAATCTTAATTCCATGACTCTTATCTATAGGAACCTTGCTACATTCCATTTTCTTCCAATACGGCATTCCCATACCTCCACGACAAGAGTTGGATGTACGTCAACGTTTTCTCGAGAGCCACTGATTTTTTCCTTAACGATGTTTACTTTATCACCGATTTTGCCTACGCACGTCTTGGGATATTGAAAGAGCACGAAATCTATTGTCCTTGCTATAAGTGTATGAACACGCGATTGCAGAAAAAGTCGGATGTTGTGTTACACATCATGAAAAACGGTTTCGTTAAAGATTACACTAAGTGTGATTTTCAAGGAGAAAAGGACGATGAAGGGTCAATGCAAGAGACGGAAAATGAATTCATTAAAGCAGAAACCAAAGAGTAGTAAGGGATAGTAGAAGAAGAATAGAAAGAGGAGGAATAGCAGTTTGAAGAAGACGAAGCCGTCGAAGACGGTGATGTTGTGTTCATGCCAGTTGATGACATGGATGGGTTTATAAATGCCGCTGGACTTTCTTATGATACGGAAAGCACTGGACCTGCGTTATTGGATATCCAAATTGTAAAGGGTTTTCGATACTATCCTTTTTCGTACGTCTCTTCCAGATCAAGTGTAAGAACTGATGGAGTGAACAGTCTTTCACCGATCTCCTAGCATTACTGAAAGAAGCTTTTCCCGAAAGAAATGAAGTGCCACCGAGCTGGTACGAGACGCAAAAGATAATCACAAATATCGGTCTAAAGTGTGAGAAGATGCATGCATGCGAGAATGACTGCATTTTGTTCTGGAAAGAACACGCCGCACTCAAAACCTGCTCAGTGTGCGGAAAAATCCGATTCAAGCCTGAGAAAGACTCCCGTTCGAGTGATGTGCCCGTGAATATTCTTCATCATTTTCCGTTGATACCGAAACTGCAACGGTAATTTATGTATGAAAAGACGGCGTCCGAAATGCAGTGGCACCATAAAGCGCCTTGTGAAGAGGGAAAAATGAGCCATCTTAGAGATTCGATATCGTAAAAAGTTTTAAATGAAAAACATTCTTCGTTCAGCGCAGACCCACATAACGTGAGGCTGGGGATTGCGAGTGATGGTTTCAATCCATTTGGGATGATTCGCGGCGGGCGTACTTACAGTACTTGGACCATTGTCGTGACTATATACAAGCTGCAGCCATAGAGGACTATGAAGCAGTCTTATTTTACGTTGGCGCTTTTAATCGACGGTCTCTCATCTCCGGGGGAAAATATCGATGTATACCTCCAACCCTATATTGATGAGTTAAAATTGCTGTGAGAACCCGGTGTGAGAACTGACGCAGATGGTAAACAATTTTTTCAGATGTGTGTTGCTTTGTTGTGGACGATTAATGATTTTCCTGCCTACGGTATGCTGTCGGGATGGACAACTCAAGGTAAGCTTGCTTACCCTGGTTGTCATATATATATATGAGCAGCGTACGCTTGAAGTTTAGCGGGAAAGAGTCGTTTATGGGTCACTGACGATTATTGCCTATAACTCACAGATTCATAAGGAATAAAGAAATATTCAATGACAAGATGGAGACCGGTATGCTGCCTGAATCATTGTGCGGTAACGACATACTGCAATGGAGAGCTTATTGGAATATCACATTCGGAAAGAAACAGAACAAAGATGCAATGCCATGCCCATCTAGCTAGAAGAAACTTAGTGGTTTATTTCAGCTTCCATAGTAGTCTGATCTACAACTGCGCCACAATTTAGATGTCATGCATAACGAGAAGGGCGTCTCCGAGCACACCATCAATCTTCTGTTGTGTAATGATGGGAAAATGAAGGACAATCCCAACGCCCATCGTGATTTGACGAATTTGGATGGTTTGTCCATTAGAAAAGAATTGCAACATCGGCCTGTGGCTGGTAAACCAGATTATTATGAGATCTCAACGGCAATCTACAACATGAACAAAGAGGAGAAGCAGCGGTTCTTACGTGTGTTGAAAGAATTGAAAGTCCCCGACGGTTTCTCGTCAAACATTTCCAAACAGGTGCAAGTAGAAAACAGAAAAATCATAGGACTCAAGAGACATGATTACCACATATTGATGCAGCATCTTCTTCCTTTATACCTCAGAGTATTGGTAAAACCAGAAATTGGTCTCGTGCTTAACGACTTTTACACGTATTTCCGCCAATTTTGTTCCAAAAATATGGACGTCAATGAAATAGCAGAGCTCGAAAAAGACATTCCTTTGATCCTCTGCATGCTTGAATCTACCTTTCCACCTTCTTTTTTCGACATTATTGTTCACTTGTTCATCCATCTGGCAACCGAGGTCAGGATTGGCGGTCCGGTCCATTACCGTTGGATGTATCCAATCGAGAGGTATTATTGACGTTTATTATTCATCATTTAAATTGCGAATTATCATGAATTATTAATTTATTTTATTTTCAACAGATATCTGTTAACTTTAAAAAACTATATCCGCAACAAGTATCGTCCTGAAGGTTCGATTTCTTAAGATTGTCTCCTGGAAGAAGGCATGTCTTTCTGTGCTCGTTTCCTGAACGACGATATCAGGACAAAGCTGAATAAACCGCAGAGTGTCCCTGACGGTTCAATTGGAACAGGAAGACTAAAAAACATGTCTTACAATCTCGCGGCCAGTGTATATGCGTACATCTTGATAAACAGCGATTGTTTTGCTAAATATGTAGAGTAAGTGTTTATTATTTCATCGTTTTAAACGTTCAAAATTAAATTTAATCTAATTAATATAATTGTATATTAACGAACAGATCGCACAAAGATATACTCATGAGATTAAATCTTAGGACGTGGTCGAATGATAGGATCGAAGAAAAACAGAGGCGCACTTTCATCGTCTGGTCTATAAAAGAGGTGAACGAACAATTGAATCGTAGAGAGCACATTAATAGAGAGGTCCATGACCTTTTAAACAGTGCAATGATTGCAGCTAGGTTTTCCAATGGGTACGGGGTATCCGGATATAAATTCGAGGTAGAAAGTATAGAACGTATTAGGGCTACGCAAAATAGTGGCATCACAACCGTCAACGAGGATGGAAATCCTAACTACGGTGTTCTTGAAGAAGTTATAGCGATCTCATACCAGCATACGACTGTCCCATTTCATATATTCCAATGCAGATGGTACGATACCAAGACTGACCGATGTATGAAGGTTGATCAATACGGTCTGACTTTGGTAAACACCAAACGGATGTTACCAAAATACGACAGCGTTATCTTTCCCACAATGGCAACACAAATATATTATTCTCAGGACTTGCAGAAGGTTGACTGGGATGTTGTTTGTCGTTGGAAACTGAAAGATTATTATAACGTGCCGACGTTGAATGGCTCTAAAGACGAGAGCGACGATGAAGATCTCGCGATAACACATCTCAGTCTATCTATTGAACGTACTAGGGATCCAAACTATTCTGCGCCGTCCATCCATACGTTTGTAAGAAGTGACATCGGTCAATTGATTATTACGGATCAAAATTTTGAGAATCCACCCAACGAATCTTCAGATAATGTACCACATAAACGTGTTAGGTAATGAAGTTAAATTGAATGTTCTAAATTGTATAATGATTAAAAGTAATGAAATAGCATTTATGTGTGTGTGTGTGTGTAGGATTTGATCATGGGCGCAGACAAAGGCACTAAACGCCACAAGAGACAACATCTACAGGACATTCTAAGTCGATCCATACCCACCGACGAGACTGTCCCAGGACCCACAGCAGGCACGGGAGCCGCAGCAGCAGTGCCTATCCCTAGCAGCGCTCCTCCTATTACCGCCACATCACCCCCATAGCCCCCTCATACTCACATCGCATTATCCCCGACTGTCCCCCTATCCTTACTAGTGCTCCTCCAATTACAGCCACATCACCCCCTATAGCCCCCCTTCTCACACCGCATCATCCCCGACCGCCCCTATCCTTACTAGCACTCTCAATACTACCGCCAGATCACCCGCATCGTCGCAGCCTCCCCCTATCCCTACTAGTGCGTCAGCGGGTCCTCATACCCCTGTCACTCCTGTGCATGGTGTGTAGTTTACTCATTTAAAATTTGATACATCATTACAATATATGTGGATATTGAATCATGTAACAGTTTATTATTTGCAGATCCATATTCTAATCGCGGGATGGCGTCTGGCGCTGGTATAATCGTTATTTCTTAAAGCTTTTAAATAACGATTGTAATTTAAATTTGTCAAATTATATATTCATATTCTAAATATTATAATATTATGTATGTATGCTCGAGCAGTGTTCGGACGAGGGGTCCTACTGGGCCTGATTGCTGCAGGCCGCGGGCGGATGCTGGGCTATGAGATCTGATCTTTGACGGGACAGGTGTGCCTATTGGAGAGCATGCGACCCAGTGGGGGGATTATGTTGGGTAGGAGGTCCGTACTTATTACAAGTACCCGCTCCATATTCGGTGGAATAAGGCCCAAGCCGAGCATGCTATGCGGTTTTTAGGTCGGAGGAGGTATGACATATCCTTTCACACATTTAAATTTCAATCGTCGTTACACACACACACACACACATATAATTATTTGTTTAATATATTTCAATTTCAGACCAGAAAGAATTACAAATTCGTTGGCGAGCCCGGCGAGGATGGCGTGTACAGGCCATTCGATATAGATCGTGCCTTCATTCACTTTCTAGGCCAGTGTCAAGTGATCAAGTGACATCGCCGATGGAAAATGAAGAATGAACTTTACCTTTCCTGGTGTAAGTCGTTGTCGCGCACCCCACGCACTTATGGGGAGGCGAAATTTACAAAAAACAATTTTTCATACTATGCAACACCGACTAAACTCGAGGATCTATTAGGAGGTTCTAACTACTATGATAAGTGTTTATACCTTCTTGACTCTAGTCCTTCGGGTCTTCTTCTCCTCCTCTCCTTGAGCTCCTCGAAGATCCGGATCGCGCTTGATCGTCGGCCTCATCGTGTCAAAGATGATCCACCCGAGAGTCTATACCTCAAGCTCCAACCTCTAAACCGAGGTAACTAAGGTACCTAGTTTGCTAAGTTAGGTAGCTTAGAAGATGTAGAGTGTCTAATGGAGTATATAATCTCAAAGGACCTAATGATTCACAACTCATGTAAGGGATTAGGGTTTTGAGGAAGAAAGAGAGAAAAAATGGAGAGAGAAACAAAATAAGCAAATGAACTAAGTGAAGGCAAGTGAAGAATGGCTCTTATACTCATCTCACTCAAGCATGCAATATTTTCCAATTGAAAACATCAACCATGCTTGAATAGTGAGTCCAAACCAATAAAATAACACAAATGAGTCATGCTTCACCATGCCCCAAATAATTCCATTTTCCACCTCATTAATCTATTTGTAAAAATAGATAAATCCAAATAATGAGGTGTCCCCTTCTAGAAGCATGTCTTGTGAAATTACAAGAATGCTCTCACCGTATATGCATACATGTATTCGTATTCCGAAAAATACGAATACAATGTGATAATAATAATCCAATAATATAATACTAGAATCCGGCTTAAACCAAAGCCCACTAATATTATCCGTCCGAACAACATCTGTGTAGCCAGTACACGTATATGATCGGAACCCAGCTGTAAAACCATACGGCCTCTACATCATTTCGCCCGAAGTAGGGAAACCGTCTGTGTGGGACTCTAAAGACTTGACAGTACGCTGGCAGTGGGTTTAACCACAAGTCCGTCAGCGGCACTAGCTGTGCATAACAACTACCTAGGTATCTGTCGATAAGAAGGCCGATGAGCAAACTCATCTGAACTCCTACTGGGCCTATCTATGACAATCTCCGTACAGTCTAGTCTGATCGTCTAAGATACTCGCGTAGCGGGCATAGGGGGATGGTAACCGTCAGACCCCCAATAGCACAATAAGTCGTGCTGGAGTAGAGCCCAAAACACCCTGAGAAACTACTAGAGTACCTACCAGTAAATCTCGCTTGCCCTGGCCAGGGACTTTGTGTAATGGCTTTCCGAACACAGCATGATATCAACCCCCAATACCAGGAGAGACGAATCCTATCTAACCACTACTGGCTCCCAGTGCATCGGGACTGCACCCAACCACTACATGTTTGGACGACTCATTTGAGCCGTGATAGGATAGTAATCTAAGTACAGTGGGAATACACTCGAGATGAATAGTGATGTCAAGTCAACGGACTAACCTGTACTCATGCCATCCGAGAACTGCTATCTGACGATAGGTATAACACCAACCAGCAGTTCCCAACGAGTCTGTCCAGTATAACACATAACCCAATGAGCACCTGTATACTATCTCCGGTACGACATACCAATAACTGTGGGACAGACCATCTCCCCTGCTAGGATGAGAAGCGTATACACTAGTCTACTCTGGAGTATCGATGCTCCGTCTCGGTAATCCTACGACACGGGACCTTTATAAGGATATGCTTATAGACTACCCAGCCCCCACTAGTGTGACTGTTATCACAACGCTGGTAGTCAAGCAAACATCATAAAGGCTCTACCAATATGTATTAGCGATATGCTAAAAGAAGCATATACACTGTTCCTTTATAAAAAAAAACGAGAAAAAAGGAATAGGGAAAACTCCCCAATAATGGAGCCTCATGTGCTCACACGTGAGCACCTAGATACAAAGATTATAGGCGCTTGACGAGCTGAAATTGAGCCTCACGTGTAATCACGTGAGCATCTATATACAAAGTATATAGGCTCCATTTTTAAAACAAATAGCAGGCCAGAGAAGCTCACGTGTTAACACGTGATGCCCTTTGTTAGGCTGTTGCATATAAGCAAACAAGTTTAACTCTGTGGGGGTCACGTGCTGCACGTGAGTGTTCCTAAACACCAGCTCACGTGTTAACACGTGATGCCTTTTCTTTAGGCTGTTACATATAAGCAAACAAGTTTAATTCCGTAGGGGTCACGTGCTATACGTGAGTGTTCCCAATCACTTTCCAAGCTGATAAAATTGAATTCTAAATAAAAGGGATCAAAATCCTATTTGAAAAATATTTCCTTAAATCTTTCTAAACAAGAAAGATTACTCTCTGTAAAGCAGAGTATCGTTGGATTAAAAAGCCCAATGGTGATTAAAAATCACTTATCTGCAGAAAAAATTCTGTATGGGAAAATACTTCTCTAATCTTGTTAAAAACAAGAAAAATATCTTCTGTAAAAAAGAAATCCTTGGATAAAAGATCCAACGGTGGATAAAATCCCCAAATCAATTAAGATCTCTCAATGAGAGATTTCTTTAACTAAATCAACAAACTTGCTTCTATTATATAAAGGACCTAAGACTTCAAGTCTTGGACAGAGAGAGAAACCCCCCCCCCCCACTAAGCTTCAAACTTTAGAAAGAAAAGAGAAGAGAGAGAACAAAAAAAAAGGAGTATTCAATTCTCTAAAGAAGATCTCTCTTTTAGAAAAAAGAAACCTTAGGTAAGAAGAAAGACATAGAGATTATCTTATCTCTTTCTTAAGGGTTTAACCCTTCAAAAAACGAACCTAGTTCTTCCTCTGGTTGAGATCTGCAGAAGTATATCTCCCCACAAGTTGAGAATTTAATTCTCATCGGGGAGATTCTGTTATGCAGATTCAAAACTTAGGGGAAAGAACTAAGTTCAAAGAATTTAATTCCTCCAAAAGTATACAGGAATTTAATTCCTCTCATAAAACTAGGGTTTAACCCTGCAAAAGAATTTAATTTTTATAAAGAAAAGGGCCTGAAATTCTCAAAGCTCAGATCAAAATCTCCATACATATAAAAGAACAGACTGGTGATTCATTAGCGTTCAATGCTTTATAACAAAGGGTCACGTGTTCCCACGTGAGCACCTCTGAGGAACAAAAAGGAAGGACTGAGATCGAATCACGTGTTCTCACGTGACCCCAAACAGTTGCTTAAATAGAAAAGGGGAAAAATCCAAAGACAGCACTCACTTTTGAGCACCTCACGTGTTCGCACGTGAGTATTATATGAGCTAAGAGCTTAGCACTTATAAAAGGAAGAGGGAATAAACCCAAAGAAGCAGTACCCAACTCTGGGGCGCATCACTGCCCACACGTGATGGTCACAAGAATTAAGTATTTAACTTATATACAAACGGGGATTTGGACCCAAGTGTAAAGCGCTAACTTTCAGGCGCCTCACGTGCCACACGTGAGCGCCCCAAATTTCAGTGTTTAACACTGCTTTAGGGACTCGCGTGAGAGCACGTGAGCACCGAACATATACTGGTGTTTAACACTATAAGAAGCCAACTTCAGCCCCAAATTGGCTAAGCCTTCTCGAGATTAAAACGTCTTGGATCTTCGAATAGACTGAGCCTCTATGCTCATGACCTCCCAAACTAATTGACCAAAATGATGTCCATCACACATCTCCTAAGTTAATCTTAGTCTCCCAAAAATGACTAATGATTCTTAGGTGGTCTACCATGATCTCTCCCCTCAATCTGGAATTTGGTTCAAGGGTACATCTCTCCACACTTCTGATACATATCGTTATAATTCTTCAACGTCTTCAGAGAGGTGGAGGGTCTCGATAACCAACAACTCTTGCTGCACTCCCAAACCGATAAGCACATCCCAACTGACCGCAACGTTCTTAAACTAGCTATGGACCGTAACGTCCTTAAACTAACAACGGACAGAAACGTCCTTAAACTAAAGCAATAGAGCCCAAATGCTCTTTTGTTGGGTCTGAATGATCCCAAAATCCCGTTGAATAGATCTTAGTCTAAAGTTGACTAACGTATCCTCAACAAACATTTAAGTTGATCTTAATCTCAAACGAGATTAACGATCCTTAAATCAACCCAAACCCAAATCTAAGAATATACGGATTTGGACTAATCCACGCCCTACGGGCGATAACATAAATTAGTCTCCGTATACAATCCACGGACAACCAAAAATAAAACAAACACATACGACACAAAGTGACCTTCCGGAGCAGGAGAAAGTGGTTATCGCTACGCGGTAACGTAATTAACTGCATGGGCTTGCGTCTGCAGGGAAGAGCGTCCCCACAATCAAAAACCCCTCACAAACGAGGGGGAATCTGACGAAGTCTGCTACAACGGTTGCATCTGTCCAAAGCTCCAATACACGGTGCCATAAATCAACTTTGTATCTTCGGAGAGGTGGACGAATAAATCAAAATAGCATATGCCCCCAAATTCAGGCAAGACGACCTACGTGGTTCGTCTCCGTTTTCGGCGGTAAACATACACATATTGAGGTAGAATCAAACCAAGTAGCATACTACCTTTTTGAGCAAGACTGTTATTATATCTGTGAATATTCCAAGCTTCCAAAATAAAATATACAATCCAGTACTTTACAATAATGGCCTCTAGGGCATATATTACTAACAATCTCCCACTTGCACTAAGGCCGTGTATTGGCATATCGTAGACCTATCATTTCGATTAGCCTCTCGAACTGTGTCTGAGGGATGGCCTTTGTGAGTGGATCTGCAGTGTTGTTCTCTGTCTCTACTCTCCGCGTCTCGATCTCCCTGATCAGGTGGTACCGCCTCAAGATATGGCTGGACTTCTGATGGGACCTTGGTTCCTTCGCTAAATCTATAGCCCCGTTGTTGTCATAATACAGAGATATTGGATCAACAAAAGACGGAACCACCTGAAGTTCTGTAATGAACTTCTTCATCCAGACTGCTTCCTTCGCGGCGTCATATGCAGCGATATACTCCACTTCCATCGTCGAGTCAGCAACGGTGTCCTGCTCAGAGCTCTTCCAATAGACCGCCCCTCTATTGAGGGTAAAGATATAACCCGATATGGACCTAGAGTCATCCTTGTCACTCTGGAAGCTGGAGTCGGCAAAGCCCTCGATCTGAAGGTCTTCACTGTCGTACACCAAAAACATCTCCTTAGTCCTTCTCAGGTACTTAAGAATGTTCTTAACTGATGTCTAGTGTTTCTCTTCTGGGTTTGACTGATACATGTTTACAACGCTCAGTGCGTAAGCTGCATCTGGTCTGGTACATAATATCGCATACATTATAGAGCCTACCACAGAAGCGTAGGGTATAATAGTCATAGGATCCCTTTCCAAATCAGTCTTGGAAGACTTCTCTTTGGAGAGGGTGATTCCGTGACAAGCCGGTAGATTACCGCGCTTTGAATCTTCCATACTAAATCTTTTCAGTAGGTATCGATATACCTTGATTGTGAAAGTCCCAATATCCTTTTATATCTACCACGATAGATCTGGATCCCCAGAATGTAGGAAGCATCACCCAGATCCTTCATGGAGAACCTTTGTGACAAGAATCCTTTGACTGATTGTAGCATAAGGATGTCATTTCGTATCAGGAGAATGTCATCCGCATACAAGACGAGAAATATCACAGTTCTCGCTACAATTTTACTATAAATGCATGGTTCATCTGGATTTTTGATAAAGTCGAATTCCTTGACCGTCTCATCAAAACAGATGTTCCAACTCCTTGTTGCCTGCTTTAATTCATAAATAGATTTAAGCAACTTACACACTCTTCCACTACTCCTACTCTCTATGAAACCCTCCGGCTAATCCATATAAACACACTATTCCAAATTTCCATTCAGAAAAGAGGTATTTACGTCCATCTACCAAATTTCATAATCGTGGAAGGCAGCAATGGCAAGAAGGATCTGAATGGATTTGAGCATAGCCACTGGAGAAAAGGTTTCATCATAGTCCAAACTAGATCTTTGACGAAAAACTTTTGCAACAAATCTAGCCTTTTAGGTTTTAACATGTCCATCTACACCAATCTTTCTTCTGAAGATCTATTTGCAGCCTACGGTTTACCCCTTCTGGAGCAATGTCCAAAGTCCATACTTTGTTGGTGTACATGGACTCCATTTCGGTCCGCATTGCATCCAGCCATTTTACCAAGTCACTACTCCTGATAGCTTGCTGGAAACTAGTTGGCTCATCATCGTCGATAATGCAATCCTCTCTATCCCCGTCCGGGAGAAAACTGTAGTATCTCTCGGGCAGATGAGACCGCCTACTAGTCCTGTGGAGTGGCGCAGGGATGTCCGGTTCTTTCGAAACTTCTGGTTCCACCATACTTTCAGTAATAACTTGTGGTTCTGGAATTTCTTCCAGTTCTATTGTGCTCCCACTTATTTCTTTTTCAAAAAATTGAGTTTCCAAAAAGTGGGCATGCCGAGAAATAAAGACCTTTTGTTCCTCCGCGTAATAGAAAAGATACCCACTAGAGTTCTTTGGGTATCCTATAAACTTACACGGTACTGAGCGTACCTCGAGCTTTTCTATATGCTGCTTTTTTACAAAAACTGGACATCCCCATATTTTTAGATACTTAAGATAGGGTTTTTTCCCAATCCACATCTGATATGGTTTGGTAGGCACTGACTTAGTAGGAACCTTATTCAAAAGATATGCAGCTGATTCTAGTGCATAACCCCAGAAGGATAGCAGTAACAGCGTTACTCATCATGAAACGTACCATATCCAATAAGGTTCAGTTCTGTCTTTCCAATACACCGTTGTGTTGAGGTGTGTATGGAGGAGTAAGCTGAGAGAGATTTCCATTCTCTTTTAACTAATCTAGGAACTCGGTACTTAAGTATTCACCACCTCGATCAGATCTAAGTGTCTTGATACTTTTGTCGGTTTGTTTTTCCACTTCATTCTTGTATTTCCGGAATTTCTCAAAGGCCTCGGATTTATTTTTCATCAAGAATACATGTCCATACCTTGAGAAATCATCCATAAAAGTAATGAAGTAGAAATAACCACTTCTTACATGTGTAGATATTGGACCACACACGTCGCTGTGTATGAGTCCCAAGAGCTCGTTGGCTCTTACTCCATGTCCAGTGAACGGAGTCTTTGCCATCTTTCCTTTGAGACATGATTGACAGGTTGAATAAGACTGATATTCAAACAGATCCAAATATCCTTCTTTATTTAATTTCATCAACCGTGTTTAATTGATGTGATTTAGTCTAAAATACCATAATAAAGCCTAATTTAATTTCGGAGACTTTCTTTTAAGTGTGTTCTTGACATTGAAAACCTGAGCTTGATTTAATACGTATATACCATTATCTAGTATACCTGACCCAATCAAAACTTGATTAAGGTGGATGTGGACGACATTGCTTACAAATGTAAAATCATAACCTTCTTTAGATAGTAAAGATATAGAGATGATATTACATGCCAAACTAGGTACACACAAACAGTTACGCAAAATCAAAATCTACCCACTTGTTAATCCTAGGTGATATTCCCCTACGGATACAGCATCCACGCTCATTCCGTTAGCAACCCTGAGAGTTATATCACCAGCCTTGATAACTCTATCGTTTCTCAGAGCCTGCAATGAATTACAGATATAAGATCATGATCCGGTATCTAGTACCCAGGAAATAGAGTTAATAGACAAACAGGTTTCAATCATAAACACACCTGAAACCGAAGTCACAACGTGCTTCAAATCCTGGTTTCTGGCTTTCCAAGCCCTTTAGTCCTTCTTCCAATGCCGTCTCCCATGACAATAGAAACATTCCTCTTTCCCTACTGTCAGCCCCGAAACTTTTGCCCTGCCATTTCCCTCTACCTTACTAACACTGCCTTTCGGCTTGGTGGAGGCCTTCTTCTTCTTTCCTTTGGCTTTCGCCTTAGATCTAGAATGTCACGCCCCGCTTCCCAGTGTACGGCGAAGGGGACGCGACTAGGCCCGCTACGTATATACTCAGAAGTACTTACGCTAAGCGTATCTAAGCAATATAAAATAAATACACAAGAGACAAGATACAAAAGGAACGGCAACTTTTATTTATTAACATTCTTTTGTATAATACATGAAAAGGAAATACAACTGAAATAAAATGATGCCTAAACAGTGGCATAACAGGAAATGAAAAATACAGAAAGGAAAAGTGTACAATGAAACTAAAGTGCAGGGTCTTCCGCAAACTGCTCCAAGTCTTCTGAAGATGGCTCGATCTCCGCCGGGTCTAAACCACCGACGACATTCAAAGAAGAAAGAAATAGAATGTCGTCAGCGAACGGGTCGTTCGGTAAGTCCCAAAGATAGGGGAGAAATAGACAGAGAGTAAGAGAGAGAGAGAGAATAGCTTTTAATGTTGTATTATAATATTGTAATGTTGTATTAACGCTATTGTTTGTAGCCTGGTACAGAAGATGCCAATGTATACGAGAGGAGTCCCACTTACACCGGGGACTTTGGTAACCTGTAGTATAAGGCTCCGTCGATAATACTACGGAACAACGGCATGGATGTAATTACGTCTTAAGTGACCACCTCGTGCCACCTTTAACATATTCCGTACCAGTCTACCCCTTAAACCCCGTGATGTCTTGTTGGTATTGTTATCTTGTAAATTGTATTGATTGTAAGATTGATTGACTGACCGAAACCATGATATCAGTAAGCGGTTGTAACCATAGAGTCGTGTAAATGGAATAACTGAGAATCATATAAAAGAAATAGGTATATCCATGGTTCGGTTCGGTCAAGATGTATAGATTGATATTGGATTCATGAATTCATGAGTTCATATTGAAGTGGAAACTTGTACATTATAGATTGACTTGAATCATATTCAAGTCAGATTAATCAGACTCAAACCCGAGTCAGACAATCAGAAATGTGAATCGAAATCTTATAATTGCTAAGGTCCTTAGGGTAATTTATAAAACTTGAGAGGGTTTTATGTAAAAATACTTTTATATACTTTTCAAAATACACCTCAAGTATTTATTGTTCGTCTTTAGAGTTGTACTGAGGGTGGATTTTATGTTGTGACATTTCTAGTGAAAATATCCTAGTTTTATAAATAAGGGTAGTTATCTGTAATATTGATTTATTTGAAATTCATGGTATTTTAGTGTAAAATTTATTCTTGTGATTTTTAGGAAAAAGTGGAAAATTTATATTATAATAAAATAGATATTTAAATGATAAATATACATATGTTTATACAAAAATAATTTTAATAAATATTTTATATTCCAAAAATCTCATTTTCTTAAGATGTCGTATTTTAAACCTTTCGAGGCCGAATGCTCCTTGCGGAGGTCTGAATCTCGCACTACTAGCCCGAGGGTGCACGATAAACCGCACGATCCCGAACGGGTTCCCCAAGGATGGGTTGTAGTGGCGCTTTGCAAAGATTGTAAATACTATTCCTTTAGAAAATGGTTTTATAAAGTAAAAGGTATTTATTTGCAAAGTGTAATTTTCCGTATTTTAGGTTCTAGGGTTTCCTAAGACAACGAGCCTATTTCTAAATGGTCTAAACGACAAGTCATTAGAAGCCTCAAATCGCCTCTTCACTGCCAATTGTGGCCAGGTAAGTACAAGTGAGGAAGGATGGATCCGCTCACGAATCGTGAGACGTGCCTTTTAAAATTACCTAAGCTCACTTGCCTAGCCTAGACACCACAAAGTCAGGTTTAGATAAACGATCGATATCCACAACTTATCGTGTTTTCCTAATAAGAGGTATTTATTTAAAAATGTGTCAAAGCTAAAACTTCTAGAAATGATTTTATTAAAAATATGGTATTTAAATGAAAGTTTCGTTTTATCGTATTCTAAGTTTTGATGATATCATTTTGGGGTTGTATTTGCGTGTGTGTGGAGGTAGGTCATTACCTCGTGCTCTACTTGTAAATGTATAGAAAAGTTAAGGGGTTAAATGTGAAATCGAAACATGATGGTATTAAAGTGAAAATACGATAAATTGGAAAGGTTATCAATTCATGTGAGAAAACTTGTTCAAATTGGTTTTTAAAAGTTTAATAGTCAAGATAAAAATGTTTAGGCATGAATGTATTGGGTAGAAGTGAAATTTTATAGAAAACCGAGTCGGAAATCGGATTTGTTCCGATTCCGTCGGGTTTCATAATTTCGTATTTTAAAGAAATAGAAAGGGGGATAGAATGGGACTTATGGGTTTCGATCTATACTAAGGAGTGTAGGGGAACTAAGAGAGTTGCCGAGGCGTTGCTTCGTCGCCGGTTGTTTCTAAAAACGTCGCCGGAATTCCCGCCAAAATTTCGTCGGAGTTTCGCCGCGAACTTGATTTTAAAGTACACCCTTCTTGGAAAACTTTTAAGAGAGTGGCTCAAGATTTTGGGGGTGAGAGGGTAGTGTGTAGGGTTGGTATTTATAGGGTTAGGGTAGATGAAAAGTTAAAAATAAAAATGTGATAAAATGTAATAAAAATGTATTAAAAGTGGATTAAATAGGGTTTTTAAAGAGCTCTGGAAGTGGTCTGAGGCTGAAATTTTGCAGGTGCATAGGGAATATGAAAAGACACAACTTTCATGTTGTGGTCGTCGTCGGAATCGGCCGACTCGGGGGTGACTCGGCCGTGACTCGGTCGGAGCACTGAGTCGGCCGAGTCGAGGCCGAGTTGGCCGATTCCCGGCCGAGTCCGGCGGCCAGGATCCCCCCGACGGTTCATCTAACTCCTGCAATTGTTACATATTTGGGTGTAGTGGGTTTTTTATGAGATATGCACGTGTAAACTCTTGGTATTCTAAAGGTTTTTAAAAAAATCAATATTAAAAATAATGTGGGGTATGGGATTTGAACTCTGGTGGCTTGGTTCAGCAGTGCAAGGTATTACCAATGAGCTACAAGTTTCTTCTTGTAATTATGGAGTTATTTAATTACTTAAAATGATAGCAGCAAGAGTAAATACTCTAGGTATACATTAAATTTAAAATAATTTCTTGTACACTAAAAATGGAGTTATTACATTCTTGTAACTTGTAATTAAAAACAAAATAATTACTTATATCTTGTGCTCAGGCTAAAATACCCCTTTATGGATTTTGAAAAAAAATTTAAAATTTTGTGTAGAAAAGTGTATAGGAAAATTAGGGTTGTTACATTCTACCCTCCTTATAAAAATTTCGTCCTTGAAATTTGTAAAAGGAAAGTGTAACAGTTTGGTGACAGAACTAAAGATTGTAAAGAAGTTTTGGTCAAAATTGTGAGGGAGTTACTTGGGTTACCTTGGTTCACAGTTTCAGGTTCTATGGCTGCTAAGGTGAAAGCCTGTCGCCGTGGCACGTTCCTCCTAGATGGAGGCATATTCCCCTGTACTCGAGGCATGTTTCTCAGTGCCTGATGGAATTGGCGATTTGGCTGAGCAGGAAATCCACGTGGAGGTGGTGCTAGGAGTGTAGGACGAGTTGCAGGAGCCTGGATAGCTGGCTGCTGCGGGTAGTTGATGGATGGGTGTGCTGGGTTGCGTCTATAAGGACAGTTTCCAATTCCGTGATTGGACGCGCCATAAACCATCTGTAGCCTCTGTGTTTTGGGAAAATATCGTGCTATCTTCACAGGTATATCAGGCTTCTTATCAGAATCTTTCGGCTTATACCTGGCTTCTCCGCATGTTGGACACTCTTTCAAATCTAAATTCTCTTTCCGGTACAACACGCAATTTTTAGGACATGCTTGAATCTTCTCGCACTTTAGACCAAAATCAGACATCATTTTCTGGGCTTCGTACCAGCTTTCGGGCACATTATTTCCCGGAGGCATAGAATCTTTCAAGAATGAAAGAAGCATTGTGAATGACTTGTTGCTCCATCCATTTAGGCACTTAATTTGGAAAAGTTGGACGAACCATGAGAGGGTAGAATACTTCGCATTCTCATAAATTGGTTTCCTAGCATCATTCATGAAATTTTCATATTTATCCGCACGCGGTCCTTGACCGGAAGGAATGTCATCTTCGGTACGAATAGATTAGATTATGGTTTTGAAGCAAGTTATTGAGCATCTTGGATTGATTGTCAAGTGTTGATTTTTATTTCAACACTTGACAGAATGAAAATCATAAATACAGTTGCAAAATGTGTTCCTCACCCCCATAAAGTGGATCTTAACAATCCAGATAAGACCATCATTGTTCAAATTGCCAAGGTAGACATAATCTCAGCAGTTATTTACGGTTGCTAGCTTGTATTGCTTGTTGCTATTCTTTTTTTTTCCTCGTCCTTCCTTTCTTTCTTTCTTTTTTTTGGGGGGTGGGGGGTTGTGTTTGAAAAGTTTTAACCAACTCACTGCTATTTCTAGGCAATGCAGGAATATAACTAGTTTTATCCCCCAAAAGAAAGAGCTTCAGGCTTCATGAGTCAAGCGATGTGTACGTATAATTATAGATTTTCTTGCTAGCGTTTCATTTACAACTATTCTTTAGTCTATATACCTAGCATCTGCTACTAGATATTACATCTTGCATCAACACCCTGCATGTTAAAATCAAAATCGATTATTTTTTTCTTGATCTTTTTCTGATTTTCTACCATCTGTGTCGAGTAAATTATGATTAACATTATATTTGTCAACTAATCAGAAGAGCCATTCAACCAGCCCCACCGTAACCCTAACCCCAGCCCCACTACCGTAACCCTAACCCCAGCCCCACCGTAACCCTAACCCCAGCCACACCGTAACCCTAACCCCAGCCCCACCCCAGCAGCAGCCGAACCCCAACCCTAACCCTACCCCGACCCCGACCCCGACCCCGACCGCCACCGCGACCCCTGCCCAACCCCAACTCTCGCGCGCGCAACCCAGACCCAGCCATGAACCCTAAGCCCAAAATAATCCAAAAATGCTTTAATTTATCTCGAGATTTATACCTGAATGGCTGTTGGTGGGCTGGAGCAACGACGGTGGCGATTTGGCGACGAAACCGGCGGTGGTGACGACGGTGGCGACGAAACAGGCGCTGGCGACGACGGTGGCGATGAAACCGGCGGTGGCGACGACGGAGGCGACGGTGGCGACGACGGAGGCGATTTGGGGTTTTTTCTCGCGCGCGATTGAGAGAGAGAGAGAAAGTGAGCGTAGGCGATCGATCTGGGGTTTTGTTAAATAGATATTTACTTGCCCCTACGGATATACCCGTAGGTCCTTTGTTTGCGGCTCCGTAGGGGCAAACACCAAATTAAGAATTAATATTTTTATTCTTGGACGTCTGTGCCCGTAGGGGCAACCTTTTAGCCCTACGGATTAATCCGTAGGTCCAAGTAAAATCTGCCCCTACGGATATTTTCATCCGTAGGGGCAACCCCCTATTTTACTAGTGATAGACTATGACGTCTTTAAACTGGACTATGATGTCCTTAAACTTTACGAACTATGAGGTCCCTAAACTCATGGACTATGATATCCTTAAACTTTATGGACTGTGAGGTCCTCAAACACATAGGCTATGATGTCTTTAAACTTTACAGACTGTGACATTTTTAAACTATGGATTATGATGTCCTTAAACTCCATGGACTATGATGTCCTTAAACTATGGACCGCAAAGTCCCTAAACTAAAACAATAGAGCTCAAATGTTCTTTTGTTGGATCTAAATGATCTCGTTAAGTAGATCTTAGTCTAAAATTAGACTAACGTATCCTTAACAAACGTTTAAATTGATCTTAGTCTCAAATGAGATTAACAATCCTTAAATCCAACCCAAACCCAAATCTAAGAAAATACGGATTTGGACTAATCCACGCCTTACGGGCGAAAAAATAAATTAGTCTCCGTATATAATCCATGGGCAACCAAAAAACAAAACAAACACACACGACGTGAAGTGATCATCTGGAGAAGGAGAAAGTGGTTATCGTGATACGGTTACGTAATTAATTGCAGGGGCTTGCGCCTGCAGGGAAGAGCATCTCCACAATTAAAAACCCCTCAACGAGGGGGAATCTGACGAAATCTGCTAAATCGGTCGCATCCGTCTAAACCTTCGATACATGGTGCCATAAAACAACTTGGCATCTTCGGAGAGGTGGACGGATAAAACTAACTAGCATCTGCCCCCAAATTCAGGCAAGACGTTTGTCTTCCCGGCTTTTGACGGTGAACAGGGACTTCCGTCAATACTTCTATCGGAGCACCTCTAACCTCCCTTAGGTCTTCGTGTGTATCTAAGGAACCTTGGAATTCATGCGTGTCCTTAGAATCGCTGTCCTGCTCTCCGGTGGGGGACATCGAGGTGAGGAAAATCTTAACGGTTTACTGGTCTTCATAGGCTCGGCCTATCTCCACTTGATCGAAAGAGAATTTGATCGCAAGGTGATAAGTCGAGATCTGGGTCCGGAGGGCGTTTAAGGTAGGACGTCCCATGAGAATGTTATAGGATGAAAGGACCTTGGCGATGAGGAAGTCCATGAGTATGTACTCACCGCCGAAAGACACGAATGGAACGTTAGGACGTCTGGCCTGAATTTTGGGGGGCAGATGCTATTTGGATTTATCCGTCCACCTCTCCGAAGATACCAAGTTGATTTATGGAACCTTATATTGGAGGTTTGAATGGATGTGGCTGTTGTAGCAGACTTCGTCAGATCCCCCCTTGTTTGTGAGGGGTTTTTGAATGTCTGGACGCTCTTCCCTGCAGGCGCAAGTCCCTGCAGTTAATTACGTTACCGCATCACGATAACCACTTTCTCCTGCTCCGGAAGTTCACTTCGTGTCGTGTGTTTTTGTTTTATTTTTGGTTGCCCATGGATTGTATACGAAGACTAACTTATGTCGTCGCCGGTAGGGCATGGATTAGTCCAAATTCGTATATCTTAGATTTGGATTTATTTTATTTAGGGATTGTTAATCTAGTTTGAGATTAAGATCGACTTAAATATATGTGAGCAGTTGGGGCTCGGTTGGTTTTTTTGTTAAGGATACGTTAGTCCAATTTGAGACTAAGATTTACTTAACAGGGTGTTAGGATCATTTTTTGTTCCAGATCCAACAAGAGAGAATTTGGGCTCTATTGTTTTACTTTAGGGACATTTCGGTCTATTGTCGCCATTTTTGAGGAGAAGTTTTAGTTTGAGGACATCTCAGTCCGTTGATCACCATTTTGGAGGTTAGATTTTAGTTTAAGGACATTACGGTCCGTTGATCACCATTTTGGAGGTGAGATTTTAGTTTAAGTATGTCACGGTCTGTTGATCACCATTTTGGAGGTGAGATTTTAGTTTAAGAACGTCTCGGTCCATTAATCACTATTTTGGAAGTGAGATTTTAGTTTAAGGACGTTGCGGTCCGTTGTTGCCATTTTGGAGGTGAGATTTTAGTTTAAGGACATTACAGTCAATTGTTGTCATTTTGGAGGCAACAGTTAATTTGAGGATGTTTCGGTCCGTTGTTAGTTTAGGGATCTCTTGGTCCATTATCCATCTTGCATGCACGTGTATTTGTTAGGTGGCGGGATGGGCAACGATGATATGAGATGGATCCAGTATGGGATGTGGTTTGATTTGGGATGTGCACATCAATTTTGGAAGTACACCAAAAAGCAGTTGGTTGTCGGGACCCGCCACCTCTCTGAAGACGTTGAGGAATTACAACGATATGTATCAGAGGTGTAGAGAGATGTACTGATTGTTGAGACGTTTTGTGATTTTTTATGTGCGTTTTAAAATTAAGATTAAAGAATACCACAATCAAGACGGTGTCGCTTGGTAGCTAGCCGGTTGGGTACGGGTCGGTCCACAGCGAAATGGTGTTTTATCTTTAAGTTCTAACGAGTTAGGTCCTATTTTTGGTAGGTTTTATTTTAAAATCTAAGAATGAGATTCAATTGATTTAAAGTCTTGCTAGGGTTAGGATTATGTTAGTTTAGATTAGGGATTCTAATCGCTGCTTTTAATGCCCTAATTAAGAATATAGGTATTAGGGTAATAGTCAACAAAGGGAATTAGCACGACTAGGAAGGACCTTAGTTTCCTCCTTTTGGTCCTTGTCCGTCCTTTCTTAACTCTTAGCCTTAACCTCTATTTAAATCAACTACAACCGGTCTAACTAGGGAATCACCGTTATCGTGTAGGATAGGGTGCCGTAGTGAGCGGTGTGTGGTTAATTTAAATAGAGTCCGTATTAAATAAAATGATATGGGTAAGGAAAGGAGTGAGAGAGATTTCCTTCTCTCAAACCTTCCATATCCTAATCCTAACAACTGAGGAATTACTCACTCAGTAGGAAAGTGACAATCAAATTCATTTTATATATTTTTTATATATTAGAAAACTAAATTGCAGATGATAAAGAACAGATAAGAAATTTCAGGAAATAAAATTCAGATAAAAAATGCTAGATAGAAAGGAAACTTACTTTATTGATACCTCTTCAACGATTACAATGAAATTAAAAAATTTAGATCTAAGAATTAAAAAGAGGCATGCCTAATTAGGCTTTCGGCTTCCCTATTTATAGATAGGAGAAACCTTAAGTTTTATATCTGATCCATATTTGAATTTACAAAACTACCCTAAAAAAGTTGGGTCAAAGCACCGACATCCACCGACACGTGCACCGACAAGTGCACTGCACGACCGCGGAACCGCGGCAGAAAGCCATGTTTGGCCGCGGTTCCGCGGCCAATTAGTAAGATCTCCGGCTCAAACTTCTAGGGTTGCTTCATATTGCATTTTCCTTCTGTTTTCTTCACTTTGTACCACAGAATATCTTCTATTTTCTTCCAGATTTTCACATTGCAGAATGTTGTGGACTTTTTGCCGTGAGCTTCGCGTTGAAGTTTTTAATCATGTGCTGCCCTTGTATATTGTGCATTGAACCGTCTCAT
Source organism: Agapanthus africanus (assembly GCA_030015575.1). NCBI lineage: Eukaryota > Viridiplantae > Streptophyta > Magnoliopsida > Asparagales > Amaryllidaceae > Agapanthus > Agapanthus africanus. The sequence continues at coordinate 191,971,540 of CM057338.1, forward strand.
GATTTTTATTTGTTCCTTTAACTGGTAGGCGGCATCATCCAGATTCATATATTGTTGGTCGTAGTCTCACATTTGTTGCGTCTTTTCATGAATTTCACTGTAATGATCCGAGAACCTGTAACCTGCAACTATTTAGCAGACATGGATCAAAAGCACCTATTTATATGTAATATGATTAAGAATGGGTGATATAATAATGCAAAATTCTGATATGAACAAATACCCCCAAACTTATTTTTTGCTAGTCCCGAGAAAAGCCAATTTTATTCTTGAAAAAACCTAACCTCACTTTCACAGGGAACGTGATTGCACTGAACTCGTGCAACAAGCTGTTAAACCTCTAGGTGACCCTAGTAGGAGGAGTGTTGTCTTCTGAGAGTTTTCAGCGGATACTACCCACAAAATCCGATCAATTTGGCCTGTTTAACTTTCATTCATCAATTCAGCATTCTAGTAAGAAATTCTATTATCTTCAACTTAGAAATCATCAACCCGTATTTTTCACACTTCCTTTTCATTTAACTTAAGAACGTATATGTCCTGCAAAATTATTAAGCTTTCAACATCTTTTGAATTTTCCTTCTAAGGTTCCATCCCAACTTAGGAATTTTTATCATCTCTACTGAAGGTATAAGCCCTATCTTGCATTCCTATCTCTCATCCAAACCCCAATCATATACCCCTACATGTGTGTATGTATCACCCTCTACACTTGGAAATTCAATTCAAGCTATCATAGCCTTGTCCATCGTCCAAAGTACTTTTAGTTGGTGAATTTTAGATGAAATTTTCTCACACATCTTTCATGCGATTGTTAATATTTCTTGAGGTACTAACAACCGATTACAAAATGTGTTCGCGCATTTAGGCGTAATTCCTCATCTTGTAATACCTAAGGCTTTTAGCAGTGACTCACAAACCGGTTGGTTTAAGACACTAGGTGATAAAGCACCATCGCTATATTTTTTTTTATTTATGCAGCCTTAAGTAATTACAAAACCAGTGTTCATTTTTTTATATTTTTTTATTCACACTTGTACTTTTATTTCATTTTCCTTCATACTAAGTATTTTAGACAAGAGCATTTCAAGATATCATCTACTATCCCAAGTTTCAAGGTGCGTGTATGTGCCAGTTGTAGGGTATATATTTTCAGAATTTAGACTTAAGGTTCAGAATTATTTTTCAGACTTTACACTAAAAATAAAATATTCAATATTCTTCCCTTATTTTGACTTAGCCCAAGAACTGAACTCAAAATTTACCTATTTCTAAATAATCTACAAGGACATATATTTTCTACAGTTAAACTTTAAGAAAGGTTATTTTTAGGGTTTTTAATTTACTAAGTTTAGTATTTAGTTTTTCCTTACTATTCAACTGTCATGTTGAACTTAAGTCAAATATGGCCAAAATTGAACTTTTCAATTTTTATAATTTTTAAAAAAAAATTCAATTTTTTAATTTGATTTTATTTTTTCTATTTATATATATATATATATATATATATATATATATATATTTTATAAAGATGCAATGTGGAATTAAATATGCAAAGAAAGAAAAAACAAATATGTACAAAAACAAAAATATACAAATGCAATGATAACTATTTACAAACCACATTAACCCCCAAACTTATCAAAAGCAGTGCCCTTACTGCTCATGGCCTCGCCGTCTCCTCGAACGTGAACGGGAACGTTCCTCTCTAGCCAGCAGGGTGGTCATCCCGTGCTCTATTTCTGTCACTCATTGATCCAGGTTGGTCACCATCCCTATTAATATGTTTTTCCCCCTAGTGGCTTTCCTAAGTAAACGTGTATGTGCTGCAGGGGTAAGCTCTTCCTCGCTCGCAGTCGAGCTGGAACTGGGTGTCTTGGCGAATACGTCCTCGGCCGGCTCAGCGCGCGACCATATTTCATTTAAGCGTGTGTAGGAAGTGGATACGCCCTTGAGAAGAGATCTAATAGGGATCCCTCCATGCATATAAAACTCAAATTTCTCCACATGGAGGAAATGGCGACACAGTTGTGTCAACAACATAGAGCATGGGTAATTGACAGCCCTTTTACCAGCACCAATCGAATGAAGTAATACCGTGCACATATCATAGCTTGGGTTCCTAGTCATCAAGGTGCGCACGATATGAAGGGATGGTGTGAAAAATATAGTATTGTGCGAACTACCAAAAATGTTATTTGTGCCCAACGGCACACAGTGAGTACATTCGCAAAGAGGGTTCTAGACTGGATGCCCTTACGTAGCTCCCTCAAACTGTCATTACCCATCAAGGATAGATAATCCTCGAATTGGAGGGGTTGGTCATGAGTAGGTAGTCTGGGTATTAAGGTGACTTCATGGATGAAGTCCCTATCGATTATGATTTCCCTATCCCCCTAAATTAGCCTAATGTATCCGTGTTGTGAGAGGCAACCGTCTTCCATACACTCGTAAAATTGGGTGATGAGATCTGGAAGAGCGAAGGAGTTTGGATGGTTAAAAAGAAAGAAATTCCACCCTCGCCTTCCGATCTCTTCACCGAAATAGCTACCATAGGTCGTGTGTGCAAAAATTTGTGAAAAATCCCTATCAAACTGCAGAGTTGGAGCCATCACAGAGAAGTGCAAAGTATTTTCAAAATTTTAATAGAGAAGATCAGAGAGTGCAAACCTCATCTGAAGTTTTCAGAGGGAGACGACACTAAGCCGCGGAGGAAGCACGGCAGGAAGTGAGTTGGGCGGCGATTCCGCGGCGGCGAGATGAGATCTCCTAGCTCTGGCTGCTGCGGCGGTTAGGGTTTTGAGAGAGGAAAATTTTAGGGTTTGGTAAAATACAGAGAGGGTCCGGGTTCTATTTATAGGGGGTGTTTTGGTTATTTGCAAAAAGGTCCTCTTAAAAAGAAGAATTTATTTGTAAATAAAATTTTAATTTTTTTATTATTTATTAAAACTGAAAATTTACAAAAATACCCCCAAAAATTTAAAATTTTTTTATTTTTATTTTTATTTTTATGCCGTTTTTATATAATTACAAGTGGTACATACTCCCAAACTTATTTAAAACAGTGCTTCCACCGTTTATAGCTGGACAACTGAAATTTAGGGGTAGATGGAGGAAGATCAGTCAATGTAAATCGGCTCCTGCAACAGCAGGAGCTCCTCCGAAGGGCTCGCAGTGAGGAACGGTTTAAGCCTATGTCCGTTCACTTTGTACAGTGAACCATCCTCCGGATTTTCTAAGTCGACTGCACTGTGCGGATATACGGTGCGTACCAAAAATGACCCTTTCCATCGAGATCTAAGCTTGTCGGGATGGAAATGTAACCGGGTATCGTAAAGTAAAACCTGTTGACCAGGTTTGAAAAATTTGCGCATAAGGTGTTTATCGTGAAACACCTTCGTTCTGTTTTTGACGACTATCGCGTTGTCGTAAGCTTCATCCCGAAGCTCGTTCAATTCATTCAATTGCAGCTTTCTATGGCTGCCTGTATCTCTGAGAGATAGATTCAACTCTTTTATTGACCAAAATGCTCGATGCTCAATTTCAACTGGAAGGTGGCAAGCCTTTCCATAAACAAGCCTATACGGAGACATGCCAAGATCGGTCTTATAGGCAGTTCGAAATGCCCAAAGGGCATCAATAAGTTTTGAAGACCAATTTTTACGGTTTTTGGAAACCGTTTTCTCCAATATCTGTTTAATTTGCCGATTTGAAATCTCGGCTTGCCCACAAGTTTGGGGATGATAGGGCGTTGATAACTTGTGATTAATGGAATATTTCCGCATTAAGGACTCGAAAGTCCTATTACAGAAACGAGTTCCATTATCGCTGATAATTGCGCGGTGGTGCCCAAACCGAGAGAAAATGTTTCCTTTGAGGAATCTAACGACAAGCTTGTTCTCATTAGTCCGTCTGGGCACAGTCTCGACCCACCTAGAAACATAATCAACAGCAAGAAGAATATACACGTTCCCGAAAGAATTGGTAAACGGTCCCATAAAATCTATCCCCCAAACATCAAAAATTTCCATAACCAATATTGGTTGGAGCGGCATTTCGTTTCTCCTAGGTATCCGGCCCAAGTGTTGGCATCGGGAGCATATTTTGCAGTAATCATGTGCGTCTTTAAAAAGTTGTGGCCAATAGAAACCACACTGCAAGATCTTTTCGGCTGTCTTTTTAGGACCAAAATGCCCACCACACGCTTGATCGTGGCAGAATGACAGCACGCTCTTAAACTTATTGTCGGGGACACACCGACAAATAATTTGGTCGGGACAGTATTTGAATAGATAAGGTTCATCCCAGTAAAAATGTTTTACCTGGGATAGGAATCGGAGTCTGTCCCGATTCGACCATTCATTTGGTATAACTCCAGTGGCCAAATAATTCACAATATCTGCGAACCAAGGTTCGCATGATACAGTCAAGAGATGCTTATCTGAAAAAAACATCTTTTATAGGAATTTGAAGCGTTGGCGAAGAAGGAAGGCGTGAAAGATGGTCGGCGACTACGTTTTCGCATCCTCTCTTGTCTCTGATGACAAGGTCAAACTCTTGCAGTAAGAGGATCCAACATATCGGCCGAGACTTAGCGTCCTTCTTTGCAAAAAGATGGTGAAGAGCTGAGTGGTCAGTGCAAACGATGACTGGAGAGCCGATTAAGCAGGGTCTGAACTTTTCTAATGCAAACACAACAGCTAAGAATTCCTTCTCTGTTGTTGTGTAATTTAATTGGGCCTCGTTCTAGCGTAATAAATTACATGCGGCATATTCTCGATGTGCTGTCCAAGTACAGCACGAATGGTAAAATCAGATGCATTGCACATAATTTCAAATGGATGCGTCCAGTCAGGAGACAAAAAATTTGGAGCAGAAGTAAGTCAATGACTCGAACACCTTCATACAGCTTGAGTCAAAATCAAATGTGGTGCCATTGGCCAACAAAAGAGTCAAGGGTCTAGCTATCTTGCTAAAATCCTTGATGAACCGTCTATAGAAACCGGCATGGCCAAGCTCGAATGTCTTGGACGCATTTGGGAGGAGAAAGATTGGAAATGACTTCAATCTTAACTTTATCTACCTCAATGCCATTTTGCGAGATGATATGTCCTAAGACAATGCCTTCTCGTACCATAAATTGGTATTTCTTCCAATTTAAAGTAAGATTCTTATCCTTACACCGGGTTAGGACCGCGCCTAAATGTAACAAACACTCATCAAAAGATTCGCCGAAAATGGAGAAATCATCCATGAAGATCTCTAAGAATTTTTCCACCATGTCTGAAAAAATACCCATCATACACTGCTGGAAGGTAGCGAGTGCATTGCATAACCCAAAGGGCATGCGACGATATGCAAACGTGCCAAAGGGACAAGTGAATGTTGTCTTGTCTTGGTCTTTTTCGGCTATGAGAATTTGATTATAACCGGAGTAGCCATCCAAAAAGCAATAAAATTCATGCCCAGCCAATCGTTCTAGCATTTGGTCAATAAAAGGTAATGGAAAGTGGTCTTTCCGTGTCGCGGCGTTGAGTTTTCTATAATCGATGCATACCCGCCACCTAGTTTGGGTGCGAGTAGGTATTAACTCATTCGCCTTATTAGTTATGACCGTTATACTCGATTTCTTTAGGACAACGTGAATGGGGCTAACCCACCGGCTATCAAAAATAGGGTAAATGATACTACTATCAAGACATTTTACGATCTCCTTTTTAACAGCCTCCTTTATGATTGGGTTGAGTCCTCTCTGTGGATCCCTTGCTGGCTTGATATCATCCATCATATGACTATGATGTTCAACTATTATGAGACTAATCCCCTTAATGTCCGCCATAGTCCAGTAAAAGCTTGCCGATTGCTGTGTAAGACCGTTAAAAGGGTTTTCTCTTGCTCGGGGGCTAGAGAAGCCGAGATGATAACGGGAAGGGTCTCATTCTCACCTAAGTAAGCGTATTTAAGGTGAGACAGTAATAGCTTGAGTTTGAGTGTTGGAGGCGAAACAATTGAAGGTAAAATCGGTGAAATTGTCTCAAACTCGAAGAATTCCAACAGAGGTTCAAAACGAGTGTAAGCAACCGAGTCAGATGGTTCAGTCAACTCATCCGAAAATTCAAAGGATTCAAACTCGGGTGGTGATTGGTCAAGATCGTTCAAGAAAGTGAAACACTCGTAGTCATTATCGAGCGTTAAAGTAGTATCAGATTCAAGGAGGAACGCACTAGTGGCGTCAAAATTGCTGTGATTGAACAGAAATTTCTCGAGCTCACAGTCCTCCTGGGTGTTCTCTTGGATCGAGCAAACATCAAGTATATTAGTATTAGGTTCGGAAGGCTGATTCCCCAACTTAAAAATGTCGAGTTCAATTGTCATGTTTCCAAAAGATAGGTTTATCGAACCATTTCAACAATTGATCACCGTATTAGAAGTTGCAAGGAATGGAGGACCGAGTATCACCGGAATTTGACTCCGGAGGTTAGCTACAGGATGTGTGTCCATAATAATGAAATCAACGGGGAATATGAAGTCCCCTACTTTAATCTACACATCCTCTAACTCACCCCTAGGATGGGTGATGGATCGGTCGGCCATTTGGAGAGTACAATGTGTGGGTTTCAACTTTCCAACGCTTAGTTGCTCATATAATGAATAGGGAAGCAGGTTAACACTGGCATCAAGATCTAAAAGTGCGCGGTTGATGCTCTTATCCCCAATAGTTATTAAAATTGTAGGACAACCAGGGTCCTTTAGTTTTTTTAGGTAAAGGTTGGGTAAGAGCATCATTTACTACACTAGCCAAGAAAACTTTCTTAGGTACCTGTGATTTCCTCTTCTTGGTGCACAAGTCCTTTAAGATTTTAGCGTAAGAAGGGGCTTATTGGATTGTATCCAAAAGGGGAATGTTAATACTAACCTGTTTAAATAACTCCACAATCTACTCCATTTGTGGTGTTTGTTTATTGGATCTCAACCTGTTTGGAAATGGAACATTTTGAAAATTGGTTGAGTCCAATATTTGTGAAGGAGATTGCGGAGTTGGAACGGATCCCAGTGCTGGTGTTTTCGTGGAGTGAGATGTGGGTCCGTTCGGAATAGTAGAAGAATTAAAGCCTTGTGATGAATGGAGAACAGGCTCTGAAGATGAAGAAGATGAAGATGAAGAAGAAGATGAAGAAGCAGCGGTCGGGGTGTCATCATCATTGCCCATATTGTTGTGCAACATTCTTCCAGATCTCAATGTAGTCACGGCACTCACATTATGGTTTTGTTGTTCAAGAGCAACATGTGTATTTTGTGGGTGACCAGGATGGTTGAGATAGAAGCTTCCTCTTCTCTCGCTCGCTTAAAGCAGAATTCAATTGTGCAATTTGGGCTTCAGTGGTTTTGATGCTTTGCCCATGTGATGCAGTGTGTTGCACCAAAGATTGAATGGAAGACTGGATTTTGGCTGAGGATTGAGTAGATTGTTTTAAAAATGCATCCAGACTTCGTTCTAGCGAGGAAACCTTATCGTTATTTGGTGGAACAAAATTGTTTTGAGGAAAAGAGTTGTTGGGTGCAGAATTGTTCGTTTGATTTTGGTAAGGTTGAGGTTGGAAAGGTTACTGATATTGAGTTTGTTGAGAAGCTTGTTGTTGAGGAGGAGGCCTCTGAAAATTGTTGTTGCCTTGGAATTGTTGTTGATTTTGATTCCAAGCAAAATTGGGGTGGTTCGTCCAACCAGGATTGTAAGTTGAAGAGTATGGATCATTTCTTTGTCTTTGCTGAAAGGCAGCATTGACTTGATCCTGTCCTTGAGCAGGTGGGTTGTAAGGACACTCTTCGGTCAAATGGGACGGATCCGAACAACAAGCGCATATAGTGCGAGGGGGTAAAGCAGGGGTAGGAAAAGGCGATGAGAATTTGCTCTCAATTCCTTCTAGTTTTCATGTAATTGATGCCATTTCGGCTTTCATTGTAATTGACATATCAAGTTAATGAACACCTGCCCTACAAGGACCGGATGAAGTGGACGAAGTGGTATGTCTAGTGCTTTCCCACTGAAGCGTTTGTTCAGCAAGATCGTCGAGAAATTGCCAAGCTTTCTCGTTAGATTTGGTTAGGAAGTGATCTTGACAAATGGTTTCCAGCAACTGCTTAGTTGCTGGGTTTAGTCCTTCGTATAAAGTTTGGTAAAGTTGCCATCTCTCAATACCGTAATGATGGTACTGAACAAGAAGGTCTTTAAATCGTCCGAAACACTTCCAAAAAGGTTCAGAAGAAAGCTTAGAAAATTGGTTAATTTCATTACGAATTCTCGCGCTCTTGTGATGTGGGTAAATTTTTTGAAGAAATGCCTTAACAAGCTCTTTCCAACTTTTTATAGTTGGCCTTGAAGAGGCCCCTCCTGCCATTTGAGTGGCAGGGCGTTTCACTCCTGCAGACTGAGGTCTGCCCCTTGCCTTTATCACTGCCTCATAACTGCGGGCAGCTTCCAGAGTATCTTCATGAGTTGGAAATTTCCCTGTGGCTAGTGTAGCCTGGATTTCCGTGTCCAAACCTTGTTGAAATCGACGGGCTCTGATCTTATCCGTCGGTATCAGGTGTGCCGCAAATCGACTGAGCATGGTGAATTCAGCGTCATACTCATCTACTGACTTGTCCCACATCGAACCTTGTTGTAGATGAATGAATTTCTGTTCCATAGCAAACCTGGCAGTCACAGGGAAGTACTTCGCGTCGAACTTCTCGCGAAAAGTCTTCCATTCAATAGACTGTTCAAGACGGCTTTCTTCCGCCTTCCACCAGTTCCGTGCATTGTCCGTGAGTTGCAGCTTTGCAACTCGGACCCAAGCTATTTCTGGCACTTGTGCTGCTGCCAGATCATCCTCTGTGCTTTGAGCCCATTCTTCAGCGTCCAGTGGGCTCTCCTTTCCTGAAAACTGTTTGGGATGTAGAGCTCTGAATTGCTTCAACCCAGGTGCTTCAGTCTCGGGACGGTTCAAGAGCTGCTGCTGTCCCTCTAGGAGGCTGCAGATTGCCTCAAGCAGAACCGTTTGCTTGTTGAGTGGAGTAGGAACGGCAGGTGTGAGTGGTAGTGGTGGAGGTGGAAGAGTGTTGTTGACATTGGTGCTGGTGTTGTTCGGGGAATCCATAACCCTGAAGAAAAATTTGGGTTAGGACAGATTCAAATGAAATGATAAGATTCAAGGAATATGAAATTGTAAGATTCAAGGAACATGAATTGTAATGAATGTTTTTGTTGCTGGTTCTTGTGTTATATTGCTTAGGTTGTTCACGCAGAATAGAACTGAATGATAGGGTTTCATACAGCTCAGACCTGCATGGGCCACCAACAAAACCTGTCACGCCCCGCTTCCCAGTGTACGGCGAAGGGGACGTGACTAGGCCCGCTACGAATATACTCAGAAGTACTTACGCTAAGCGTATCTAAGCAATATAAAATAAATACACAAGAGACAAGATACAAAAGGAACAACAACTTTTATTTATTAACATTCTTTTGTACAATACATGAAAAGGAAATACAACTGAAATAAAATGATGCCTAAACAGTGGCATAACAGGAAATGAAAAATACAGAAAGGAAAAGTGTACAATGAAACTAAAGTGCAGGGTCTTCGGCAAACTACTCCAAGTCTTCTGCAGATGGCTTGATCTCCGCTGGGTCCAAACCACCTGACGACATTCAAAGAAGAAAGAAATAGAATGTCGTCAGCGAACAGGTCGCTCGGTAAGTCCCAAAGATACGGGAGAAATAGACAAAGAGTAAGAGAGAGAGAGAGAGTAGCTTTTAATGTTGTATTATAATATTGTAATGTTGTATTAACGCTGTTGTTTGTAGCCTGGTACAGAAGATGCCAGTGTATACGAGGGGAGTCCCACTTACACTGGGGACTTTGGTAACCTGTAGTATAAGGCTCCGTCGATAATACCACGGAACAACGGCATGGATGTAATTACGTCTTAAGTGACCACCTCGTGCCACCTTTAACATATTCCATACCAGTCTACCCCTTAAACCCCGCGATGTCTTGTTGGTATTGTTATCTTGTAAATTGTATTGATTGTAAGATTGATTGACTAACCGAAACCATGATATCAGTAAGCGGTTGTAACCATAGAGTCATGTAAATGGAATAACTGAGAATCATGTAAAAGAAATAGGTATATCCATGGTTCGGTTCGGTCAAGATGTATAGATTGATATTGGATTCATGAATTCATGAGTTCATATTGAATTGGAAACTTGTACATTATAGATTGACTTGAATCATATTCAAGTCAGATTAATCAGACTCAAATCCGAGTCAGACAATCAGAAATGTGAATCGAAGTCTTATAATTGCTAAGGTCCTTAGGGTAATTTATAAAACTTGAGGGGGTTTTATATAAAAATACTTTTATATACTTTTCAAAATACACCTCAAGTATTTATTGTTCGTCTTTAGAGTTGTACTGAGGGTGGATTTTATGTTGTGATATTTCTAGTGAAAATATCCTAGTTTTATAAATAAGGGTATTTATATGTAATATTGATTTATTTGAAGTTCATGGTATTTTAGTGTAAAATTTATTCTTGTGATTTTTAGGAAAAGGTGGAAAATTTATATTATAATAAAATAGATATTTAAATGATAAATATACATATGTTTATACAAAAATAATTTTAATAAATATTTTATATTCCAAAAATCTCATTTTCTTAAGATATCGTATTTTAAACCTTTTGAGACCGAATGCTCCTTGCGGAGGTCTGAATCTCGCACTACTAGCCCGAGGGTGCGCGATAAACCGCACGATCCCGAACGGGTTCCCCAAGGATGGGTTGTAGCGGCGCTTTGCAAAGATTGTAAAATACTATTCCTTTAGAAAACGGTTTTATAAAGTAAAAGGTATTTATTTGCAAAGTGTAATTTTCCGTATTTTAGGTTTTAGGGTTTTCTAAGACAACTAGCATATTTCTAAATGGTCTAAACGACAAGTCGTTAGAAACCTCAAATCGCCTCTTCACCGCCAATTGTGGCCAGGTAAGTACAAGTGAGGAAGGAGGGATCCGCTCACGAATCGTGAGACGGGCCTTTTAAAATTACCTAAGCTCACTTGCCTAGCCTAGACATCACAAAATCAGGTTTAGATAAACGATCGATGTCCACAACTTATCGTGTTTTCCTAATAAGAGGTATTTACTTAAAAGTGTGTCAAAACTAAAACTTCTAGAAATGATTTTATTAAGAATATGGTATTTAAATGAAAGTTTCGTTTTATCGTATTCTAAGTTTTGATGATATCGTTTTGGGGTTGTATTTGCGTGTGTGTGGAGGTAGGTCATTACCTCGTGCTCTACTTGTAAATGTATAGCAAAGTTAAGGGGTTAAATGTGAAATCGAAACATGATGGTAATAAAGTGAAAATACGATAAATTGGAAAGGTTATCATTTCATGTGAGAAAACTTGTTCAAATTGATTTTTAAAAGTTTAATAGTCAAGATAAAGATGTTTAGGTATGAATGTATTGGCTAGAAGTGAAATTTTATAGAAAACCGAGTCGGAAATCGGATTTGTTCCGATTCCGTCGGGTTTCGTAATTTCGTATTTTAAAGAAATAAAAAGGGGGATAGAATGGGACTTACGGGTTTTGATATATACTAAGGAGTGTAGGGGAACTAAGGGAGTTGCCGAGGCGTTGCTTCGTCGCCGGAATTCCCGCCGGAATTTCGTTGGAGCTTCGCCGCGAACTTGATTTCAAAGTACACCCTTCTTGGAAAACTTTTGAAAGAGTGGCTCAAGATTTTGGGGTGAGAGGGTAGTGTGTAGGGTTGGTATTTATAGGGTTAGGCTAGGGTTAGGGTAGATGAAAAGTTAAAAATAAAAATGTGATAAAATGTAATAAAAATGTATTAAAAGTGGAGTAAATTGGGGTTTTTAAGAGCTCTAGAAGTGTTCTGAGGTTGAAATTTTGCAGGTACATAGGAAATATGAAAAGACACAACTTTCATGTTGTGGCCGTCGCCGGAATTGGCCGACTCGGTGGTGACCCGGCCGTGACTCGGTCGGAGCACTGAGTCGGCCGAGTCGAGGCCGAGTTGGCCGATTCCCGGCCGAGTCCGGTGACCAGGATCCCCCCCGACGGTTCATCTAACTCCTGCAAGTGTTACATCTTTGGGTGTAGTGGGGTTTTTGTGAGATATGCACGTGTAAACTCTTGGTATTCTAAAGGTTTTACAAAAATCAATATTAAAAATAATGTGGGGTATGGGATTTGAACTCTGGTGGCTTAGTTCAGCAGTGCAGGGTATTACCAATGAGCTACAAGTTCCTTCTTGTAATTACGGATTTATTTAATTACTTAAAATGATAGCAGCAAGAGTAAATACTCTAGGTATACATTAAATTTAAAGTAATTTCTTGTACACTAAAAATGGAATTATTACATTCTTGTAACTTGTAATTAAAAATAAAATAATTACTTATATCTTGTGCTCAGGCTAAAATACCCCTTTATGGATTTTGAAAAAAAAAATTAAAATTTTGTGTAAAAAAGTGTATAGGAAAATTAGGGTTGTTACATTCTACCCACCTTATAAAAATTTCGTTCTCGAAATTTGTAAAAGGAAAGTGTAACAGTTTGGTGATAGAACTAAAGATTGTAAAGAAGTTTTGGTCAAAATTGTGAGGGAGTTATTTGGGTTACCTTGGTTCACAGTTTCAGCTTCTATGGCTGCTAAGGTGAAAGCCTGTCGCCGTGGCACGTTCCTCCTAGCTGGAGGCATATTCCCCTGTACTCGAGGCATGTTTCTCAGTGCCTGATGGAATTGGCGATTTGGCTGAGCAGGAAATCCACGTGGAGGTGGTGCTGGGAGTGTAGGACGAGTTGCAGGAGCCTGGATAGCTGGCTGCTTCGGGTAGTTGATGGGTGGGTGTGCTGGGTTGCGTCTATAAGGACAGCTTCCAATTCCGTGATTGGACGCGCCACAAACCTAGCATAGGCCTTTTGTGCGCCTACAGTCCTTCCACAAGTGTCATTCCCTCTTGCAATAAAAGCAAAAATCAGGTCTTAGCCGATCCTTGGCTTCTTCCAGTTTTCTGAGTTCGACAGCTGGCCTTGAAGAGGCCCCTCCTGCCATTTGAGTGGCAGGGCGTTTCACTCCTGCAGACTAAGGCCTGCCCCTTGCCTTTATCACTGCCTCATAACTGCGGGCAGCTTCCAAAGCATCTTCATGAGTTGGAAATTTCCCTGTGACTAGTGCAGCCTGGATTTCCGTGTCCAAACCTTCGTTGAAATCGACGGCTCTGATCTCATCCGTCGGTATCAGGTGTGCCGCAAATCGACTGAGCATGGTGAATTCAGCGTCATACTCATCTACTGACTTGTCCCACATCGAACCTTGTTGTAGATGAATGAATTGCTGTTCCATGGCAAACCTGGCAGTCACAAGGAAGTACTTCGCGTCGAACTTCTCGCGAAAAGTCTTCCATTCAATAGGCTGTTCAAGACGGCTTTCTTCCGCCTTCCACCAGTTCCGTGCATTGTCCGTGAGTTGAAGCTTTGCAACTCGGACCCAAGCTATTTTTGGCACTTGTGCTGCCGCCAGATCATCCTCTGTGCTTTGAGCCCATTTTTCAGCTTTAGTGGGCTCCCCTTTCCTGAAAACTGTTTGAGATGTAGAGCTCTGAATTGCTTCAACCCAGGTGCTTCAGTCTCGGGACGGTTCAAGAGCTGCTGCTGTCCTTCTAGGAGGCTGCGGATTGCCTCAAGCAGAACCGTTTGCTCGTTGAGTGGAGCAGGAACGGCAGGTGTGAGTGGTAGTGGTGGAGGTGGAGGAGTGTTGTTGACATTGGTGCTGGTGTTGTTCGGGGAATCCATAACCCTGAAGAAAAATTTGGGTTAGGACAGATTCAAATGAAATGATAAGATTCAAGGAATATGAAATTGTAAGATTCAAGGAACATGAATTGTAAGGAATGTTTTAGTTGCTGGTTCTTGTGTTATATTGCTTAGGTTGTTCACGCAGAATAGAACTGCATGATAGGGTTTCATACAGCTCGGACCTGCATGGGCCACCAACAAAACCTGTCACGCCCCGCTTCCCAGTGTACGGCGAAGGGGACGCGATTAGGCCCGCTACGTATATACTCAGAAGTACTTACGCTAAGCGTATCTAAGCAATATAAAATAAATACACAAGAGACAAGATACAAAAGGAACAACAAATTTTATTTATTAACATTCTTTTGTACAATACATGAAAAGGAAATACAACTGAAATAAAATGATGCCTAAACAGTGGCATAACAGGAAATGAAAAATATAGAAAGGAAAAGTGTACAATGAAACTAAAGTGCAGGGTCTTCGGCAAACTGCTCCAAGTCTTCTGCAGATGGCTCGATCTCCGCCGGGTCCAAACCACCTGACAACATTCAAAGAAGAAAGAAATAGAATGTCGTCAGCGAACAGGTCGCTCGGTAAGTCCCAAAGATAGGGGAGAAATAGACAAAGAGTAAGAGAGAGAGAGAGTAGGTTTTAATGTTGTATTATAATATTGTAATGTTGTATTAACGCTGTTGTTTGTAGCCTGGTACAGAAGATGCCAGTGTATACGAGAGGAGTCCCACTTACACTGGGGACTTTGGTAACCTGTAGTACAAGGCTCCGTCGATAATACCACGGAACAACGGCATGGATGTAATTATGTCTTAAGTGACCACCTCGTGCCACCTTTAACATATTCCGTACCAGTCTACCCCTTAAACCCCGCGATGTCTTGTTGGTATTGTTATCTTGTAAATTGTGTTGATTGTAAGATTGATTGACTGACCGAAACCATGATATCAATAAGCGGTTATAACAATAGAGTCATGTAAATGGAATAACTGAGAATCATGTAAAAGAAATAGGTATATCCATGGTTCAGTTCAGTCAAGATGTACAGATTGATATTGGATTCATGAATTCGTGAGTTCATATTGAAGTGGAAACTTGTAGATTATAGATTGACTTGAATCATATTCAAGTCAGATTAATCAGACTTGAATCCGAGTCAGACAATCAGAAATGTGAATCGAAGTCTTATAATTGCTAAGTTCCTTAGGGTAATTTATAAAACTTGAGGAGGTTTTATGTAAAAATATTTTTATATACTTTTCAAAATATATCTCAAGTATTTATTGTTTGTCTTTAGAGTTGTACTGAGGGTGGATTTTATGTTGTTACATTTCTAGTGAAAATATCCTAGTTTTATAAATAAAGGTATTTATCTGTAATATTGATTTATTTGAAGTTTATGGTATTTTAGTGTCAAATTTATTCTTGTGATTTTTAGGAAAAGGTGGAAAATTTATATTATAATAAAATAGATATTTAAATGATAAATATACATATGTTTATACAAAAATAATTTTAATAAATATTTTATATTCCAAAAATCTCATTTTCTTAAGATGTCGTATTTTAAACCTTTCGAGACCGAATGCTCCTTGCGGAGGTCTGAATCTCGCACTACTAGCCCGAGGGTGCACGATAAACCGCACGATCCCGAACGGGTTCCCCAAGGATGGGTTGTAGCGGCGCTTTGCAAAGATTGTAAAATATTATTCCTTTAGAAAACGGTTTTATAAAGTAAAAGGTATTTATTTGCAAAGTGTAATTTTCCGTATTTTAGGTTCTAGGGTTTCCTAAGACAAACCAGCATATTTCTAAATGGTCTAAACGACAAGTCGTTAGAAGCCTCAAATCGCCTCTTCACCACCAATTGTGGCCAGGTAAGTACAAGTGAGGAAGGAGGGATCCGCTCACGAATCGTGAGACGGGCCTTTTAAAGTTACCTAAGCTCACTTGCCTAACCTAGACATCACAAAGTCAGGTTTAGATAAACGATTGATTTCCACAACTTATCGTGTTTTCCTAATAAGAGGTATTTATTTAAAAGTGTGTCAAAGCTAAAACTTCTAGAAATGATTTTATTAAGAATATGGTATTTTAAATGAAAGTTTCGTTTTATCGTATTCCAAGTTTTGATGATATCGTTTTGGGGTTGTATTTGCGTGTGTGTGGAGGTAGGTCATTACCTCGTGCTCTACTTGTAAATGTATAGCAAAGTTAAGGGGTTAAATGTGAAATCGAAACATGATGGTATTAAAGTGAAAATACGATAAATTGGAAAGGTTATCATTTCATGTGAGAAAACTTGTTCAAATTGATTTTTAAAAGTTTAATAGTCAAGATAAAGATGTTTAGGCATGAATGTATTGGGTAAAAGTGAAATTTTATAGAAAACCGAGTCGAAAATCGGATTTGTTCCGATTCCGTCGGGTTTCGTAATTTCGTATTTTAAAGAAATAGAAAGGGGGATAGAATGGGACTTATGGGTTTCGATCTATACTAAGGAGTGTAGGCGAACTAAGGGAGTTGCCGAGGAGTTGCTTCGTCGCCGGTTGTTTCTAAAAACGCCGCCGGAATTCCCGCCGGAATTTCGTCGGAGCTTCGCCGCGAACTTGATTTCAAAGTACACCCTTCTTGGAAAACTTTTGAGAGAGTGGCTCAACATTTTGGGGGTGAGAGGGTAGTGTGTAGAGTTGGTATTTATAGGATTAGGGTAGATGAAAAGTTAAAAATAAAAATGTGATAAAATGTAATAAAAATGTATTAAAAGTGGAGTAAATGGGGTTTTTAAAGAGGTCTGGAAGTGGTCTGAGGCTGAAATTTTGCAGGTGCATAAGGAATATGAAAAGACACAACTTTCATGTTGTGGCTTTCGCCGGAACCGGCCGACTCGAGGGTGACTCGGTCGGAGCACTGAGTCGGCCGAGTCGAGGCCGAGTTGGCCGATTCCCGACTGAGTCCGGCGGCCAGGATCCCCCCGACGGTTCATCTAACTCCTGCAAGTGTTACATATTTGGGTGTAGTGGGGTTTTTGTGAGATATGCATGTGTAAACTCTTGGTATTCTAAAGGTTTTAAAAAAATCAATATTAAAAATAATGTGGGGTATGGGATTTGAACTCTGGTGGCTTGGTTCAACAGTGCAAGGTATTACCAATGAGCTACAAGCTCCTTCTTGTAATTATGGAGTTATTTAATTACTTAAAATGATAGCAGCAAGAGTAAATACTCTAGGTATACATTAAATTTAAAGTAATTTCTTATACACTAAAAATGGAGTTATTACATTCTTGTAACTTGTAATTAAAAACAAAATAATTACTTATATCTTGTGCTCAGGCTAAAATACCCCTTTATGGATTTTGAAAAAAAATTTAAAATTTTGTGTAGAAAAGTGTATAGGAAAATTAGGGTTGTTACATAGAAGAGGAAGATTCCCCAATAAGCAGAGCGGGTGTCTCCCTATATTTCTGCAGGGTGCCTCAGCGCGCTCCTTAACATGTTGAGGAGTTCTGGAAGTGAAACTTTCTTCCCTTGAATGTTGAAATTCAAGATAAACTGGACGTAGGTAGAGGGGACGGACTGTAGAATCAAGTCAGTATATAACTCGTTCTCCAACGTGGTCCCAAGGTCCACGAGCTCTTCAACATAGCTAATCATCTTAAGAACGTGATCCCCTACAGATGACCCGACAACCAAGCTCGCCTGAAACAATTTCTTCGAGGTCTCATATCTTGCGATACGAGATTGCTCTCCATATAATTCCTTGGTATGGAGGAAGATAGAAGCTAAGTCCATCTTCTCATGCTACCTTTGGTATTCATTATCTATTGAGACCAACACGAGACACTTGGTTCTCGCACTGTTTATTTCTCATGTCTTACGGATTTCAACATCCGCGACGGTGGAATCTGGACCTGGGACGGCGGGGGCTTTTGTAGTAAGGAGGTAGCCCAGCTTGTCATAGGTAATGGCCATCTAGACATTCCTTAGCCAATATTTATAGTTTGGCCCAGTCAATTTATTATTATCTAGCAATAACTTAAGCCCGGTCATTTTGGTCGCTGCAATTAGGGGAGAGAGAAGAAACACTCAGCATGATGCTCTTGCAAATTTAGATTGGTTATTAGTTTATCTAAACAGGATGGTTCCCACTGTTCCTCGAATCCTCCTTCAAACCATAAAAGAAGAATTAGTCAGGATTAATCTCACCCTACAATTCTTACTTAACCTTTCGGTCAGGCTAGTGTTGGTACTTCGAAAGAGATTTTCCAACACTTTCGCGAAGTTCTTTAATTACATAACCTCTTTTCCCTGGAGGCGTAGCCCTGCTAACACCGTTCTAGGCACCTACTTGGTTTATAGCATTGATTGTTTAGTGAAAAAATCTCCCGAAGAATAGCGGATACTCACAGTAGGATCGGGATCCAAATATCATCATGTGACAACCTTGAAAGAATGCTAGCAAAATCATCACACTCCAAATGGTATGCAACACTAGCAGGTTTCATTTTCTTTTGAAACTCCCGATGTGGATTTTTGCCCCAAGCTCTTATGACCTTGACAAAGGCCAACATATCGTAAGACACAAGTCAAGTTCTACCCATCATTGTCCAGGTTAATTTGAACCCATCCGTACGAACTCTTGATGGATGCCAAAATAGCTGTACGACTGTCCCAAATCAACGCATCTATCTATACTACAGATGAATACCCAGCAGCTACCAATCACTATGCCTTGGCGAAAGTCAAAATACATAACTTGAATACTACTGAATACCTATCTAAAATGACGGAAGGCTGCGGATGATTTTGGCAAAACCGTGAACGTAATGAACTTGATATAGTCGAAAGAACCATGATAGCTTTTAAAAGGAATGGTTTAGGCTCCGCATTTAAAAGTTGTTTTTTAAGAAAACCGAGTGGTTTTGAAATTGTTCCAACGATTTAAACTTTGGTTTTTTTCCCTTGCATTAATCAATATTAATGCGGTCCCATCATTTAACCCTATTATTGCAGAAAAGAAACGAAAATAGAACGTACACTTATGCAATCCGCATTCGCCATGGGGCCCCGTCATGCACCGTTAGGTTACTTAACTAACGGCAGAACGGGGGCTGGACTAGCGCGGGTGCAAAACATAAGCAACATTTATTATATATAATATATATAGCCATTCGTCTCACGCAATAACAGGCATTCCAGATCACAGATCACAGATGAATATATTGGATATACTAGAAATTTCGTGTTTCGTTTTAGCTTAGAACAAAAGATGGATTCCACGATCATAATGAATAGCCAAATCCTACCGTAGACCCCTAAGGGTGCGGCAAACTACCCTCCAAATTCTCGAAATGAAGCAACCTCCCTCAATAAAATAAGTAGGCCACTCAGCACTTCAAGAACCCGATAGTTTGTGCACCCCATCTTGGATTTATCCTAGGTGCAAGAAAAAATAAATGAAATAATACAACGGTGACTACAACCTCAACCCGGATGTGCCCCGCAAAAATAATATTACATCAATTACAAATTTACATGAATGAAAGAAAAAACGCTCTTCTCACATCCCCCGGCTATTCATCCATGACAATCCAATACTTCATATACACAAACCATCAAGATACAAATATGTGCAACCCCCACTAATCAGCATATAGCAATTAGCAGACGTTTAGCAACACATATGCAAACATAGAATCATATATTAGCTAAGAACTTAGAATTTCAATCGATAGTACATATCCATGTTTACCCCATGCACAAACCATACACAAACAATCTGGGTAAAACCCAAATATACCAAAAATCATAATTCCAAGAACCAAAACCACAGAAAAAATTGGGAGCAATTCGGCCACAACTCGGCAGCGGTTCCGCCGCCAAATGACCTATTTGGCGGCGGGTCCGCCGCAAAGTTGATGAGTTAGGTGCTCAAATTTTTTTCTAGCTCTTAAAAATACCTGCATGTATTTTTAAGGTCACTGAAATAATTTTTGAACAGTTTTAAAAAATTGACAGCAAGCATATCTTGGAAATTTAATTTTGAGTATTTTTCCGTCGATCGAAATTCTAATCACTTACTAACAAACTAGTTAAGGTTTAGTAAGCTCTGATACCACTGTAATTCGATGTCGCACACCCTACGCACTTGTGGGGAGGCGGAATTTATAGAAAACGATTTTTTTTCATACTATGCAACACTGACTAAACTCCAGGATCTTAACAAAAACCATAACTAGCTATTCTACTAGGAGGTTCTAACTACTATGATAAGTGTTTATACCTCCTTGACTCTAGTCCTTCGGGTCTTCTTCTCCTCCTCTCTTTGAGCTTCTCGAAGATCCGGATCGTGCTTGATCGTCGGCCTCCTCGTGTCGAAGATGATCCACCCGAGAGTCTATACCTCAAGCTCCAACCTCTAAACCGAGGTAACTAAGGTGCCTAGTTTGTTAAGCTAGGTAGCTTAAAAGATGTAGAGTGTCTAATGGAGTATTTAATCTCAAAAGACCTAATGATTCACAACTCATGTGAGAGATTAGGGTCTTGGGGAAGAAGGAGAGAGAAAATGGAGAGAGAAACAAAATAAGCAAATGAACTAAGTGAAGGCAAGTGAAGAATTGCTCCTATACTCATCTCACTCAAGCATACAATATTTTCCAATTGAAAATATCAACCATGCTTGAATAGTGAGTCCAAACCAATAAAATAACATAAATGAGCCATGCTTTACCATGCCACAAATATCTTCATTTGTAAAAATAGATAAATCCAAATAATGAGGCGTCCCCTTCTAGAAGCATGTCTTGTGAAATTACAGGAATGCCCTCATCGTATATACATACCCGTATTCATATTCCGAAAAATACGAATACAATGAGATAATGATAATCCAATAATATAATACTAGAATCCGTCTTAAATCAAAGCCCACTAGTATTATCCGTCCGAACAACATCCGTGTATCCAGTACACGTATATGATTGGAACCCTGCCGTAAAACCATACGGCCTCTACATCGTTTCGCCCGAAGTAGGAAAACCGTCTGTATGGGACTCTAAAAACTCGACAGTACACTGGCAGTGGGTTTAATCACAAGTCCGTCAGCGGCACTAGCTGTGCGTAACGGCTACCCAGATATCTGTCGATAAGAAGGCTGATGAGCAAACTCATCTGAACTCCTACTGAGTCTATCTGTGACAATCTCCGTACAGTTCGGTCTGTTCGTCTAAGATACTCGCATATCAGGTCTAGAGGGATGGTAACCGTCAGACCCCTAATAGCGCAATAAATCGTGCCGGAGTAGAGCCCAAAATACTCTGAGAAACTACTAAAGTACCTATCAGTAAATCTCGCTTGCTCTTGCCAGGGACTTTGTGTAATGGCTTTCCGAATACAGCGCGATATCAACCCCCAATACTGGGAAAGACGAATCATATCTAACCACTACTGCCTCTCAGTGCTTCGGGACTGCACCTAACCACTACCTATTTGCACGACTTATTTGAGCCATGGTAGGGTAGTGATCTAAGTACAGTAGGAACACACTCGAGATGAATAGTGATGTCAAGTCAACGGACTAACCTGTACTCGTGTCATCCGAGAACTACTACCTGACGATAGGTATAATACCAACCAGCAGTTCCCAACGAGTCTGTCCAGTGTAACTCATAACCCAATGAGCACCTGTATACTATCTCCGGTATGGCATAACAATGGCTGTAAGATAGACCATCTCCCCTGCTGAGATGAGAATCGTATACACTAGTCTACTCTGGAGTATCGATGCCCCGTCTCGATAATCCTACGACTAAGGACCTTTATAAGGATGTGCTTATAGACTACCCAGCCCCTACTAGTGTGACTGCCATCACAACGCTGATAGTCAAGCAAAAATCCTAAGGGCTCTACCAATATGTATTAGCGATATGCTAAAAGAAGCATATACACA
The DNA here is from genome assembly GCA_030015575.1 of Agapanthus africanus. Classification (NCBI taxonomy): domain Eukaryota; kingdom Viridiplantae; phylum Streptophyta; class Magnoliopsida; order Asparagales; family Amaryllidaceae; genus Agapanthus; species Agapanthus africanus. Next base: position 191,993,378 of record CM057338.1, read on the forward strand.
TATTGAGGCAGAATCAAACCAAGTAGTATACTACCATTTTGAGCAAGACGGTTATTATATTTGTGAATATCTCAAGCTTCCAAAATATAATATACAATCCGGTACTTTACAATAATGGCCTATAGAGCATATATCACTAACATGTGGGCTGCGGCGACCGAGGATCAGTGGATACACTTGATAGAGATCATAGCGCTGGAGATCCCGAGAGAGGAGTGGCCGCTTCTTGTCGCCTATTTTAAGCGCGATGATGTGGAAGTATCAATTTAATTTTTAAGATTTTAACAATATAACATGAAATCATATTCTAAAATATATTATAATCTTTATTTTTGCAAGACGATGTCGATTCGAAATAAACAGAACCGGAACAACGGCGTGCGAGAACGCGCTATCACAATCCAAGGGAAAAGCTCGCAGGTCAATACTCGGTGGCACTTGGTGAGTATTTCGACGCTTAATTCCATAAGTTTTCTATATCGTTAATTAATTATTAAACTGAATCCTAATTTCATCGCAGAGAAAGAAAGACCCCGCCAACTACAATGAAGCCAAGGGGTGGACCGCGTTACGTAAGAGCGCCGGTGCGTACATAGTAAGTTTCATATAATCAAGTTGATTACGTATTTTAAGTTAGCAACTGTGTGTACACAGACCTAGTTCTAGGAGCAGATGGACGTCTTGGGACTTGGCCCCGGCGACTCGATGTAACGACTCTGAAATCTTTGTACATAAATTTTTCTGTTAATATAAAAAAAAGAGTATTAAAACCTGTGTAAGAGTTAAATATTATTTCTATTAAATAAAAGCAAGAAACAATTTGTAGCTTACTGGTAAAACCTTTACACTGCTGTGAAGTAGCCTGTGTATTTGATTCCCATCAGACAAAATTATTTTTTTTCTAATTTTTCTTTTTAATTTTTGGGAAGCCCAAGAGTTGCACGTGCAATACACGGGGAAATGAAAAGTTCAGAAAAAATCAAACAGGTGCAAAATGGTGTAAACACAGAAAAACCCATGTTGCATGAATCTCGAGGCATTTGCCTCAGATCCGACCGGCGAAAATGCCCTAGGGACCGGTGGCGACGGTTCGGATGCATCCAAATTGCTCCGTGATTTGCACACTTTTCCCTTCAGCTCCTCTTAACTCTTCTGCACTGTTTGATTTCCCTGCAATCAAACAGAGACCATTCATTTCACCAATTAACACCATTTTAATGCTTTTTAATCAAAAATTTTAATTCCCAGACCCTAATTCTCCACTATAAATACCATCACATACTTTATCTCAGCACCATTCTAAAAATTCTAGAAAAAATTCTCTCAAAAGTTCCTAAGTGCAAGTGGAGTAAAGTGGAGTTAGCGAGCAAGCTTGTTCCATTGAAAATCGAAGCCATTTCCGGAGCTCCCGCGACGCCAGGAAGACACTCCTTCTCTTCCTCACCCTTTTCTTAAGATTTCCAAACCGTAAGTCCCTCTTCCCTTCTTCTTTTTCATCTCAATTCATATTTTTTCAAAATATCGACAAAAATGGAGTTAACACGTAACAATCTTCATTTCTAAACAATTTATCATGCTTGATATGTCTAAATATCATATAATCACCCTAATATTTTTTTTAAAACAAAACTCATATCTATTGTTATTTTATGAGACCAAAATTTCATGTTCAATACGCAAATATGAACTTTTTCATTAAAACACCTTGAACTTTAATATTACCTCTTTCAATAATTGTTAAATACTTTTAGGAAAAACTTCACGGGGTAATGACCTACCCCACATGCACACTTTGGTTTTCATAGCACGATATATATATATATATATATATATATATATATATATATGTTTGGTTCAAAGAATAATCTTCACTATAAAATACCACATATTTTAAAAACCGGGTTTCTTTTAAAACGGTATTTTTATTACTTTGCAATTATGTATCTACAACCCTCGTTAGGAGACCCGCTAATGGATGGTGTGGATTATCGCACATCCTGAAGATAGTAGAGCGAGATGCAGCACTCTTCGCGAAGTATTCGATCTCGAAAGGATATAAAATACGGTTTTTTAAGAAATGCGAATTTTCTAAATAAAACTAATTTTTAAAATTAAAAAATTATATAAAATTATAAATCCATATTTTCATTATATTATGAAACTATGTTTTTCTAAAAATGAAAGATAAAAAATGTCAATAAAATACCCTCAAGTTACTAAAAAGAGCTAGTTTTCAATAAAATACCATACACTTTTAAAAGCTAAGTATTTATCATGAAAATACCACAATACTTAAAATACATGTTCATGAAAACCCTAAGTAATACAAATCACCCTCGAGGTTTTATTTTTAATTTATATTAAAAATATTTTTCATAAAACCCTCTCGAGATATACAAAACAATATTTTAAGGACTTTAGTAAATATAGGTTTAAGCGGGATCAATTCTCTTGAGCCCTAGAGAGCCGGAGAAAGTGGATATTTACCTATTCAGATTAGACAACTTAACGGAGTCATCAATGGCAATTGTCCTGGAAAAAGATGCCGTCTATGTGCAGCAGTTGCCGATTACTCCCAAACCTAAAAATTCAAGAGTTAAATCGGTTTACAAGTGTCTGACTCAATCTGAGTCCAAACTCAACCCAATCCAAAATCAAACACGAACTCGAATACTTGATCATGAACATGAACACTCAAAATCAATATCAAACTCAAACTTATATACTTGACTTGACTTGACCGAACCATGTTTATAACTTGACATGAACTCAACATGACTATTTGAACACATGATTACATCCTGAACATGAACCTGAACATTTTGTATACATGGTTTCGGCCAAGACTTATAAACATAATCTATACAATACATTACGCGGGGATAAAGGGATAGATTGGTACGGAACGTATATCGTGGCACGAGAGGTCGCTTAAAAGACACCTACATGAATTCACGTGTTGTTTTCCTGTGGGTTATGACGGGGCCTTGTACTACATGTTACCATAGTCCACGGGGTAAGATGAACTCCTCTCGTATACATGAATATCTTCTTTATCAAACTACAAATAATCATGTTAGAATAACTATCATATACCTGTAAACGATCACATACAATTTTATCTGTTCAATTCACACATTACATACTATCTTCTATTTCTTCTTTTGGGACTTACCGAGCGCTAGTTCGCTGACGACATTTCTTTCTGTTTCTTTCTTTGGAATGTTCGTCAGGAGGACCGGACTCTGAGGAAATAGAGCCGAGCCAGGAGGACTTGGACCAGCTTACAGCTCAGCCTGATTACTAGCTCCTTCCAGCCTTCACTTATTTTTTGTATGCCATTGTTTAGGCATTTTCTTTATATCATTATATCCTTTTATTACAAATAATTGTATGTAAAGTTGAATGTAAATAAAGTTGTTTTTCATTTTATTACTCTTGTCATTCTTGTTCATTTATATATTGCTTAATTACGCTTAACGTATTTATTTCATAGTAAATACGTTGCGGGCTTGCGACGTCACCGTTTCCGTCTATTGGAAAGCGGGGCATGACAGGTTTTGTTGGCGACCTATGCAGGTCAGTTCTGTATGAAGTCTTAAGCAATATATCACAAGAATTATAAGAATCGGCAACTATACATTCCTTACATTTCAAATTTCTTTAATCTATCCTAACTATTCATTTTCTATCAAGGTAATGGATTCTCCGAACAACACCAGTACGAACGTCAACGGCAATACTCCACCACCTACTCTACCACCACCACCTACCGTTGCAGCTCCTATAAATGAGCAAACGGTACTGCTTGAGGCCATCAAGAGCCTATTGGAGGGTCAGCAGCAGCAGACTGCTATCCTCATGCATTGTCCCGAAGCCGAGGCACCTGGAGTCAAGCACTGCACCCAAAAAACTTCTCAGGAAAAGAGAGCCCACTTGATGCAGAAGAATGGGCTCAAGCGATCGAAAATGATCTGGCAGCAGCTCAAGTGCCAGATATTGCCTAGGTAAGAGTTGCTAAATTGAAACTGACCGACAATGCAAGTGTCTGATGGAAGGCTGAGGAAAGCCGTTTAACACAACCCATAGAGTGGAAGACGTTTCGCGATCTGTTCGATACGAAGTTCTTCCCTGAGATTGCCCGTTTCGAGATGCAACAACAGTTCATCCACCAATAACAAGGTTCTATGCAGGTAAAATCGGTGGATGAATATGATGCCGAATTCATCATGCTTAGCAGGTAAAGAATCCGTATCAAATATTGTTCCGTTAAAACACATATCTATCCTGATATCAATCTCTTATGAGGTTCGCGGCACATTTGATCCCGACCGATGATATTCGGGTTAGACGATTCCAAAAGGGCTTAGACCCGGAGATTCAAACGGCATTAGCCACAGGCGACTACCCAACTCATGCACTCGTCCTGATGGCAACACGTCGTTATGAAGCTGTGGTAAAAAAGAAGGGTAAGCCCCAAACAGCTGGAATCAAATGCCCTACCATACAGGTGACAGGAGGAGCCTCTTCTAGGATGACCTTTACACCCATGAGACCGGGAGGATTATTTAACCGGTCCGGTCCAGATTTCTGTTTCTACTGCAAGAGAACTGGACATCTGGCAAAGGACTGCAGGCGCGCAAATAGCCTGTGTTTAGTTTGTGGCACATCTATTCACTCTATAGAAGCATGCCCATATCATTTTAACACAGCACCAGTAGCCAGACCCGCAATCACAACCCCGCAGAGACCAGCCATTCAGGCACTTGCACCCCACCCAGCTCTCCCTGCACCATCTCCATGTAGACCACCTGCACAGCCTCAACGTCAATTCCATCAAGCACAGAGAAACGTGCCTCAAGGGAAGAGAAATGTGCCCTAAGGACAGAGGAATGTGCCTCCGGCAAGGAGGAATGTACCGAGACGTCAGACTTTTACAATGACGGTCAAGGAGGCCGAAGCCACAGGACAAGTCATCACTGGTAATTTCCCATCCTTTCAACTTTTCAATTCTTGTGTATCACTATACTTTTCCTATATCTAAACCCAACCTCACACAACTTAGGTACTATACTAGTAGCCACCCTTCCTGCACTCGCACTTTTCGACACTGGAGCTTCACACTGCTTCATGTCCCAACGATTCGTGAGAACGCATGCGATTCCCATGAAGCCACTCATTTTAAGCTGGAATGTCAGTTCCGGGAATGGAGTTTTGAAGGCAACTTTGGGGTATGATCAGTGCCCAGTTGTAGTTTGCGGACGAGAATTCTACGCAAATTTCAAAGTACTGAACATACCAAATTTCGATATTGTGTTGGGAATGGATTGACTGGGAGTATTCTATACTACTATTGACTGCCGTCAAAGGAGGGTAGTATTTGAGATACCAGATCACCCAGTCTTCTATTTCAAAAGTGGAGATAGAACTTTGATCGCACGCTTTTGGCGTGTCGGATGTTCAAAGAATTAATGTGTAACCGCGATCAGGACGGTGTCGCTTTGCAGCTAGCCGGTGAGCACGGGTCGGTCCACAGGGAGATGGTGTTATCTTACCTTCTTGTCTTAGACGAGTTAATAAAGAATCTTGTATGTGTTTGTTCTAACCTATGTGTTTATCTGCAAGTATAAGGTTGTTAAGAAAATATACGAGATTATAAGCTAAGAAATCCGTACTCAAAACCTTTGAGCCGAGTCTTGACCAATTGAAGCTAAGCAATCGGCAACAACGTGGATTAGGGGATTTAAGCGCGGTATTCGAGGAATCCGGCTTATTTACCCTTGTCCTTCCGTTCTTGTCTCTTGCCTTCGCCTCCGGCCAAACTGAACGCAACCGGTCGTGGTTAGGAATCACCGTTACCTTGTCAGGGTACGGTGCCTAACGGAGCGCTTGCGTATGGTTTGGGCGAAGTTCAAATGGAAAATAACGGGAAAAGGAATTGGCAAAGAAACGTTAACTTATAATACCGTATTTATTCTTATCAACAATAATTACATACATTCACAAAAGAGAACAAAAAAAAGGAACAAAAAGAAAAGAGCAAAGAAAAGAAAAGATACAAGAATGTAAGTGCATGAAATAAAATTGCAAGTAAGTAAATTGCAAGTAATAAAAGACAAGGTAATAAATTGCGAATAATAAAAAGCGGTAAAAAGAATACGGAACTAGGACTCAAGACAAGCATGTGATCAATAGCCAACCCTTAAACTTGCAAACTCAATGAAGAGATTGCAAGATCAAGAGAAGGATAGAAACCGCATGTGAAATGAAGTGCTAGTCCGTGGTAAAATACGACCCTTGAGATCAATAACTAACCCTTAACCATTCAAGCTCAATGAAGAGGTTGAATGAGCAAGGGAAAGTAAAAATCTCAAGGGGAAGAAAAAACACAAGAGAATGATACAAAGCCCTCATCTTTATTCACCTCCACAAAAAAGCTTCTCACTTACAATTTCATGGAAGAGGAATGAAGAGGAAGAAGAAGAACTATACAAAATCCTAACAAAAGAGGCTACAAAAATGAACAAAAGAATACAAAGGAATTCCCTTGGTTGAGCTCAGTTCTGCTGTATTTATAGGCAGGGAAATGGGGTTCTAGGGCAACCAGCAGACCAGAGATGAAGTCCCAAGAATACCCCCAAAAACCGTCGGCAAGTGGGGCCCACATGGCCGCGGAAGGGCGGCCAAAACCCCCCTTTGGTAGCGCTTCCACGGCCGTTTGGTGGAGTTGGGCTTGGGTATTTCTTGTGGGTTCCTGGTTTTGTATCCCCTGTTGTCTGGTACATGTAGTTTCTGAAATTACTTTCACATTTCTTCCAGAATTTCTGTTGAGGAAAGGTGGACTTTTTGTCAAGATTTGGAATGATTGCCTCGAGCTCCGCGTAGATCTCTTGGATCTTGTGCTACCATTGAGCCTTGTGCCTGAAAATGACATTGATTTGACATTTTGTCTTCCTAAACTGGTATCTGGCAGCATACGGATGAAGAGCGGAGACCGTGTTTTATCAGTGGTTGGCAGGAACCCGGATATTGTCGTGTTTTCCATGAATTTCACCGTTTTAGGACCGAGAACCTGTATTCTGCAAATATGTGATAAACACGGATAAAAAGCACCTACCTATAAACACACGAGCGTAAGAATGGGCGGTATAAAATGCAGTATTCTGTTATGAACAAATACCCCCAAACTTAACTTTTGCTCGTCCCGAGCAAAACCAATTATTCACAAAAATAAAATGATAACCGCACTTTCGCAGGGAACGCGATTGCACTGAGCATGTGCAACAAGCCGTTAAACCTCTAGGTGTCCCTAGTAGGAGGAGTGTTGTCTCCTGAGGGTTTTCAGCGGATACTACCCACAAAATCCGGTCAAGCTAGTTTTGTAAAATAACTAAGATTCAAACCCCTAAAGTTTTGTTTTAGAAAATAACAATTCTATTATCCTAAGTCTAGACTATCGAACCTTTATTTTTCACACCTTGCTTCTTATTTAACTACAGATTTTATATGTCTTTACGTGCAGTGCAAATAGTGTCGTTAAGTTCCCGAAAGGTCGAATAAAGTCATTATGTCACATAATAAAGCCCAGATAACTATTTTAAAAGGATCACATAAGTTTTATAGAGAGTTAAGCATTTTTCAAGTTTCGTTTTCCAGTAAGGTTTCAACTTCAGAATTTCTATCTTCCTTAACAGGAAACTAAGTCGTTTTTTTTCACTCCACCTTATTCTTGTTTTCATTTCATACACACCTCTGTGACTGTGCAATAGTCTTTATCATAGAATAAAACCTTCATATCTCCGTTAAAATTTTTATAAAAGCCTGTCTTTTATCAAGATTATTCTCACACAAAGAACCGTTAGGAATTTTAACTCGGAGAGAACACTTGCTTGATTTTGTTTTAAAACTGGACTTTCTAGGCTTCTTAGCGAGCTTTGGGCCAATGCACCCAAACCAGTTGGTTTTAGGGCATTAGGTGTAGAAACACCCCAGCGGACTTAATTACTCAAGTTACCTAGGTCCAAAAACAAAAGACAGATTGTCGTGAAAATCAGATGATTTAATACGAACGGAGATATAACCGGCAGTTCAATTATTTTTCAGATAAAAGACGTGTTTAGTGGGTTTGGTGTGTAATCATTCCAATCAAGTTTCAGATGGGTTATTTTTCAGACTTAGCTCCAATTACGGCATCAATAACATTCCTTTATATTCGCTTTACTTCATAAACTATTCTTGATATATTACTTATTTCAGAACAAACCTATTTGATCCTCAGAAAATCATTTATCTTATTTAAAAGTTTTTAAACATAAAAGACTTGTTATCTACTTTCCAAGACTCACAACACGTGTAGTGTGATGTAAAGACGTATATCAGCTATAGTTAACTTCAAAGGAGAGTTATCTTTCAGGTTTTCAAAATCCAAACATAGGATTTAGTTATTCCTATCTTTTCAAAAAAAACCGTCGAATGTTGAATCAGAGTTCTTCCACAAGCTAACTTGACAAAAAGTTTTTATATTTTTAGAAAATTTTCAGATTTTTATGGATTTTATGGATTTAATATGCAGATGCAAAATATACATATGAATGCGAAGGAAGAAAGCTTACCGAGCACACCCCCAAACTTAAACTTGACAGTGCCCTCACTGTCAGGCTATACCAAGAGGGTCAAAATTGTCGGCGCTCCCCCTAAAAACAAATTATATACAAAACAAAAACCAAAAAGATATATACAAAAAAGGTGTCCCCCCCAAACTTAAGTAAAACAGTGTTTCCACTGTTAAGCAATGAAGTTCAGGATTAGGGGGGAAAGAACAGTATCCATCTATACAAGGCCTTACACAGGCCAAAGGTTAGCACCAACCATTCAAAAATTTTATCGTTATGAAGCAGTGGCTGGTGAAAGAATGCGGAGAGGTAAGAAATGGAAAATACGCGAGACCGCTTGTGGAGAGAAGTGGAATGCGGTCTCGGTAGATGAGAAGAAGAAGAAAGGCGAAAGGGAAAAAGAAGTGGAATACGAACTTGAGGGTGCAAATGGAGTAAATAGATTAGCACAATTTGTGATGACCGATGTGTGAAAAGTGATTGTGCTAATATATTTACTCGCCGAGAAATTGGGTCAAATCCCTCAAGGTTCGTGAGAAACCATGGGTACGCCGAACTTGGTAAACCAGACATATGAAATGAAAATGATACGGGTTCTTGCAAGGTCGGAACGATGGAAAGGGTGGAGGGAAGGGGTTGAGGAAGGGTATCGGTTAAGGTTTCGGGAGGGTGTACACAGTCAGTGGAAGGGACAGGATGAATTGGAAAATCCGACTCATCAATTAAAACTGGTTCATCCTCTAAACTATCCTCAATATTCTCCTCAAAATTTAGCACATCCATGCACATTTCTTCAAAATCCAGACGCATATGAAGTTCGGGAAAAACATTTAATGACTCGGGATGATGACTTGAAGAGATAAACTCAGCCAAATCTACGGTTTCATCATCCAAAATATTCCCAGCGTCAATATCCTCAATCAAGTGAAAATCAAAATTCTCCGACACCTCATCAAAAGCATGGATATTAATCAATTCAGGTTCTAAGATGGAGGTATAGAGGTCGAAAGGATTGGGAATGGTTTCACTTGGCAAGGTCCCTTCACAATCTGGCAAATCAAACACTACAAAGTCGCACAACTCATTAAACATTCTATCTTCAACTGATAATTCGTTTGGGACACTTGATAGACTTTCAACACAGGAGTTGTGGGATTCAATTTGGGACGGGTAGGTTTGATTTGGAAGGGGGTATAGCTCACTCTCTCCTCTCAAATTCACAGCATGTCCTGCCGCCTCATCATACATTGGAAAATTTGGAGCTAGTTGAAAACTAGCTCCCGGGTCACTAGGTTGCATGAGGGCGGCCATGGACGCATTCAAATCCATCGTCTGTTGTGAAGCTACCCTAAATTCTTCCAAGGACTGTTCTAAACTAGACATAGGTTGTGAAGGGGTTTCAGTAAAAGATTCACAGTTGTAGGGATACTGAAAACTCCCAAATTGCGGTTCTGATGCAATGTCTAGGGAAGGTGCAAAATTAGGGTAAGATTGGTAGGAGTTGAATGGCTGGACAGGAGTGGGATCAACATTTGGATAAGAAGGTGAATGGAATTGTTGATCCCAAGAATTTGTAGTGGTGAAAGGAGTGAAAGATCGGCTACGGGATTGTTCAATTCGTTCAGCGATGGACAAAGGACGACTTGCAGAAGGGGTATCAACATAAGCGGGTACGGGAGGTTGAAAAGGTTGATACAAAGTGGAATGAGGGGTGCAAGTGTTTGTCCTAGAAGCTGCTATGCGATCTTTCAGTGAAATTTTTGGCATGGATGGATCGTTCGAAGTTCGGCCAAAACAAGAACCGTAAGAAGTGATGTCTGGTTGTGGGTACCAAAGTTCGGCAAGAGTTTTGCGAGGTGGAGTACCCATGATATGAAGAGAGAAAGAGAGAAAGGCAGAGAAAAGGAGGGGAAAAAAGAATGTGGTTTTTTTTTTTTTAGTTAGTTGTTAGCAAAAGAATGAAATATACACAAAATATGGACAAAAATCACGACACAAAAATACCACACACCTAATCGTTCTAGGGTTCACCTAGGTCAACTAGACCTGCTCGAGAACTTGATTGTCGAAGTAAAACTGTGTCGAGAAACAGGCTTAAAAATACACTGATCACGAGGCCAGGTAAGTGCAGAGATAAGGGGAGGTTGTCCAACGCTTTCGCGAAGTTCCTTAATTAAATAACCCTTTCTCTTTTGGCGGTTTCGCCGTTAACACTTTCCTAGACACCCCGTAAACAATATACCGTTAAGCAAGCTTCTAAATACAGTTAACTTCTCCTAGTGAGCGCGAAGTCCTTAAGGCTTAAAGTCTAGTTTCTTTTAAAATTTGTGCGGGTTATCGTTATGCGCAAGTTCGTGATTTGTGGGCCACGGAAAAGGTGATGAAATCCTTTACCGTAAGTTGTGGGGTTCGCTTGCCCTTAAGTCCGTATTAATGTATGCAATGCGCAATTCAAAAATTCTATAAAGAATCAAACAATCGTTTTTTTAGTTTAAGCGCGGCGCTGCAACAAATACGGGTTAGTCAATTTTTTTAGCGTTTGCTAGCGAACTTGCAAAGAATCCTGCAAAGAATAGTATATTGGAAGCGTCGGATTTGAGAAGAAGGTGTTAGTAAAATACGTACCGTTAAGTTTTGGGTTAGGAAACCCCCGTTGAATCAAATCCGGTAAGCTTGAAAGGTTCGCTTGCGCGGGTCAAACTATCCGGATCTTTGGCACTGTACTTCGTAATCACCTTAACGTTGAATGTACACTTTGCTTCCCCACTATCGCAGTTTGCAAATACGCAAAATTCTGCACACTTGCCCACAAAAATATTGTCCAAAAACAAAAAGAATATTTTTTTTTTTTGTTGTTAAATATGTACAAAAAGAATATTAACCCGAATAACAAGAAAGAAAATACGCTACCGTCTCCCCGGCAACGGCGCCATTTGATCGCACGCTTTTGGCGTGTCGGATGTTCAAAGAATTAATGTGTAACCGCGATCAGGACGGTGTCGCTTTGCAGCTAGCCGGTGAGCACGGGTCGGTCCACAGGGAGATGGTGTTATCTTACCTTCTTGTCTTAGACGAGTTAATAAAGAATCTTGTATGTGTTTGTTCTAACCTATGTGTTTATCTGCAAGTATAAGGTTGTTAAGAAAATATACGAGATTATAAGCTAAGAAATCCGTACTCAAAACCTTTGAGCCGAGTCTTGACCAATTGAAGCTAAGCAATCGGCAACAACGTGGATTAGGGGATTTAAGCGCGGTATTCGAGGAATCCGGCTTATTTACCCTTGTCCTTCCGTTCTTGTCTCTTGCCTTCGCCTCCGGCCAAACTGAACGCAACCGGTCGTGGTTAGGAATCACCGTTACCTTGTCAGGGTACGGTGCCTAACGGAGCGCTTGCGTATGGTTTGGGCGAAGTTCAAATGGAAAATAACGGGAAAAGGAATTGGCAAAGAAACGTTAACTTATAATACCGTATTTATTCTTATCAACAATAATTACATACATTCACAAAAGAGAACAAAAAAAAGGAACAAAAAGAAAAGAGCAAAGAAAAGAAAAGATACAAGAATGTAAGTGCATGAAATAAAATTGCAAGTAAGTAAATTGCAAGTAATAAAAGACAAGGTAATAAATTGCGAATAATAAAAAGCGGTAAAAAGAATACGGAACTAGGACTCAAGACAAGCATGTGATCAATAGCCAACCCTTAAACTTGCAAACTCAATGAAGAGATTGCAAGATCAAGAGAAGGGTAGAAACCGCATGTGAAATGAAGTGCTAGTCCGTGGTAAAATACGACCCTTGAGATCAATAACTAACCCTTAACCATTCAAGCTCAATGAAGAGGTTGAATGAGCAAGGGAAAGTAAAAATCTCAAGGGGAAGAAAAAACACAAGAGAATGATACAAAGCCCTCATCTTTATTCACCTCCACAAAAAAGCTTCTCACTTACAATTTCATGGAAGAGGAATGAAGAGGAAGAAGAAGAACTATACAAAATCCTAACAAAAGAGGCTACAAAAATGAACAAAAGAATACAAAGGAATTCCCTTGGTTGAGCTCAGTTCTGCTGTATTTATAGGCAGGGAAATGGGGTTCTAGGGCAACCAGCAGACCAGAGATGAAGTCCCAAGAATACCCCCAAAAACCGTCGGCAAGTGGGGCCCACATGGCCGCGGAAGGGCGGCCAAAACCCCCCTTTGGCCGCGCTTCCGCGGCCGTTTGGTGGAGTTGGGCTTGGGTATTTCTTGTGGGTTCCTGGTTTTGTATCCCCTGTTGTCTGGTACATGTAGTTTCTGAAATTACTTTCACATTTCTTCCAGAATTTCTGTTGAGGAAAGGTGGACTTTTTGTCAAGATTTGGAATGATTGCCTCGAGCTCCGCGTAGATCTCTTGGATCTTGTGCTACCATTGAGCCTTGTGCCTGAAAACGACATTGATTTGACATTTTGTCTTCCTAAACTGGTATCTCGCAGCATACGGATGAAGAGCGGAGACCGTGTTTTATCAGTGGTTGGCAGGAACCCGGATATTGTCGTGTTTTCCATGAATTTCACCGTTTTAGGACCGAGAACCTGTATTCTGCAAATATGTGATAAACACGGATAAAAAGCACCTACCTATAAACACACGAGCGTAAGAATGGGCGGTATAAAATGCAGTATTCTGTTATGAACAAACTTTGGAGCCAGGAAGCTACTGTGCTAAACCGAAGAATGCAGAAGTGTTCTCTCTACCGGTGAAAGAAGAAAAGCCCAAAGTAGTTCGTGAGTTCGAGGATGTGTTCCCTGAAGACATATCAGGTTTGCCTCCCGATCGAGCTCTTGAGTTTAGTATTGATTTACAACCTGGTGCACAACCTGTAATCAAAGCTCCATATCGATTAAGTCCGGAGGGATTGAAGGAGATCCGTATTCAGTTGGACAAACTGCTGAAGAAAGGTTGGATCCGACCCAGTACTTCAAGTTGGGGATCTCAGGTATTACTCGTAAAGAAGAAGGAAGGTTCATATAGGATGTGTGTGGATTATCGAGCTCTGAACGAAGTGACGATTAAAAACAAGTATCCACTACCGCGCATTGATGACCTTTTCGATCAGTTAAGTAGGTCTTGTGTATTTTCAAAACTAGATCTTCGTTCGGGTTATAATCAGATGAAGGTCAAAGAGTCTGATATTCCGAAGACGGCGTTTAGGACTCGATATGGTCATTATGAATATCTCGTAATGCCATTTGGAGTAACCAATGCACCTGCTATCTTTATGAACCTGATGAACCGAGCTTTCCGAGAGTATTTAGACAGGTTCGTTGTCATCTTTATCGACGATATCCTGGTGTATTCAAAGAATCGGAAAGAATACGCCGATCATTTACGGATTGTCCTGAAGACATTGCGACAACATCAGCTCTACGCCAAGTACAGCAAGTGTGAATTTTGGCTAGATCAAGTCGAATTTCTCGGACATATCGTTTCAGGCAAAGGAATCTATGTAGATCCAGCTAAGGTGTCAGCTGTCAATGAGTGGCCAACACCAAAGACGGTGAAAGATATACGAAGTTTCTTTGGGTTAGCAGGATACCACCAAAGATTCATTGAAGGCTTCTCAAAAATTGCAGCACCCCTGACCAAACTCACACGTAAAGATAAAGCATTCGTGTGGTCAGAAGCATGTGAAAAAGATTTTGTAGAACTCAAGTCAAGATTAACCTATGCTCCTATCCTTGTAATACCGGATCAATCTGGAGGACTCGTTATACATTGTGATGCGTCTGGTAAAGGATTAGGATGTGTTCTACACCAGCATAGAAAAGTTGTTGCTTTTGCATCAAGGCGGTTAAAAGTTCATGAGCGCAACTATCCAACACATGATCTAGAATTGGCAACCGTCATCTTCGCACTCAAGATTTGGCGCCACGATCTTTTGGGAGAACGAGTGGATATATACACTGACCACAAGAGTCTGAAGTATGTATTTACTCAGAAGGAACTAAACATGCGGCAGAGAAGATGGCTAGAACTCATGGCGGAGTTCGACATCAACCTACTGTATCATCCTGAGAAGGTGAGTAGTTTTTGATGCACTTAGTCGCTAGCCATTAGCAATCAAACTCACCGCTCAGTGGAAGCTACAGCAAGAACTGCATGGATTGGAGATCAAAGTAGTCATGCCAGGTAACGCTTCATATTTGATGAATTTACAAGTCCAATCCACTCTTGTCAATCAGATTAAGGTAGCTCAAGCAAATGATGTCAATCTACAAAAGATCCGAGAACAAGTAGAAAGTGGACTTCGAACTGACTTCATCATCCACAAAGATGGATCCTTGCGATATGGAAGTCGATTATGTGTGCCAATCAACCCTGTTCGAGAAGAGTCGATTAACGAGCCTGCCTCGCCATTAATACGGGATCTCGCTTATCATGCGGGCGTAACGTCGAGTGCGTAACGGCCAGCATGATTCTTGCGCCTGCCTGCCCCTCGCTGCCGCTATATAAACCTCTCTTTCAGACGATCAAGGTACGTAATTCTCTCCTCACTAGGCGGCTACTCTGCCCAAATTGCACCACTAACTTGATCGTCGGAGGGTCCTCGGTGGTACAACCACCCTGGGACTTCCTTGTAGGTAGCTCGGCCACCACAACCTAAAACCCATTGAGAATCCACATGCTTCAGGAGTCAACCTCCAAATCTATCTCAGCCGTCCATCGTCGCTCGACAGCAGATCTGCGGAAAGTAACATCTTGACGTGATACGACGCACGTCAGCTGGCGCCGTCTGTGGGAAATTCTTGATTCCACTGAACAAAGTTCATCTTCCGCCTCAACTCTGTAGGGTGTTTTTCGTCACCCCATTGAGATGGGAATACGCGTGCGCTTGTCAGGCGTACTACAGATTCCCCCTGCTTAGGGTAGGCCGGAGTTTAATGATTGTGGGGATCCGAATCTCCGGCAGCCACGGACTAAGCTGCCGTTAATAACCCCTCGCCTTTGGAGCGAGGGAACCTCCGATTGACGGGTTAAACTGGTCATGCGAACTCAATGTGCAGTGTACGTGTGTTTTGTTTTGGAGGGGGCTTGGATATATCGGGAGCCACGCAGAGTTTTTACGGGGGTCCCGCTATCCGGATAGCGGGCTGGGGGTCAAGGGGGCTAGCGGCCCCCTTGCAGGGTGAGGGACAGCGCCCCATTAGAAATTTTTTCTAATAAGGGAGGTATATTTAGTGTGGAGTATGTGTGTGTTTGTGTGTATATGTATATATATATGTATATATATATATATAGAAGAGGGAAAGGGCATCTAAAGGATGCGTGGGAAAAAGCGTCAGCGCTTTGAGCGCAAGAGCGCTAGTGCTTTGAGCGCTAGCGCCCCACGTGTCAGCACGTGGGCGCTCGGGCGCTAGCGCTTTGGGCACTAACGCTCTGAGCGCAAGAACACTAGTGCTTTAAGCGCTAGCGCCCCACGTGTCGGCACGTGGGCGCTCGGGCGCTAGCGCTCTGAGCGCAAGGGCGCTAGCGCTTTGAGCGCTAGCGCCCCACGTGTCAACACGTAGGCGCTCGGGCGCTAGCGCTCTAAGCGCAAGGGCGCTAACGCTTTTGAGCGCTAGCGCCCCACGTGTCAGCACGTGGGCGCTCGGGCGCCAGCGCTTTGGGAGCTAGCGCTCTGAGCGCAAGGGCGCTGGCGCTTTGAGCGCGAGCGCTCCACGTGGGCGTCCGGGGGGCAAAAGGGACTTGGTCCCTGCAATGGGAGTTATACTCCCAGAAAGGAGCACTTGTTATTTTTTTTTTTTGTGTGTGTGTGTGTGTGTGAGGAGTTAAACTCCTAGGATGTTTTGAAGCTGGTGAAGGGCTTCTTCCCTTGAGCCCTAGTTCTTCCCCAAAGTGGGGTCTCTGAAGATGGGTCTTCTTCTTCCTCCTCTGTTGGCAGGATCTTGAAGATCAAGAGATGTGAGGTTTTAAAAATCTCTTTTTTTCTGAGATCTGATGGAAGATCTGAGTTCCCCTTTGTGGGTTTTATGGTGAAAAACTATTTTGTTTTGGAAAAGGAAGAGTAAAACTCTTGATTTAATTCAAAAAGAAAGAAGAAGGTTTAGAACCTTCAGAAAGGGGAAAGAGGCACAAACCCTAGATTTTTAGGAGAATGAAAAGTGTCTTGCTTTATTCATCATCATGTTGCCTTATATAGGCTTACATATTTACATATAGCCCCTTGGGCTTTACAAAATAGTATTTTTCCCATCTCATGGCTCATGTGCCATTTCTTTTTGCACATAAGCCATGGGCTTTACAAAAATTGGGCTTTATGCCCATTTTGCATACATTCATGCATAAAAAAATTACATAAAAATTATTTATTACATGATCTATATTTTGGCTTAGAGAAGGCTGGCCGCAGGCTCGACTTGGGCATGGGGCCGCTTGACCTGGGCTTGGACCCACCTGGCTTGGGGTTGATCTTGACTTTGACTCGGTCAACCGGGGTGCAAATTTTGACCCCAACAAAGTGCCCCCCATCAATAAATGCACACCGCACATTTAAGTTGTGTGCATGAAATTGATGGATTTTGAAGTTGGACTTCGAGGTGGAACGTCATTCCAAGGGCGGAGCATCATCCCGGGGAGCATGATTCCCGGGGATCAGAGCATCATTCTGATTCGTGGAGCATAATTCCAGGGTCGGAGTATCCCTCGGAGAGCATGATTCCCAGGGATCGGAGCATCATTCCGATTTGCGGAGCATAATTCCAAGGCCGGAGCATCATTCCGAAGAGCGGAGCATGATTCCAGGGATCGGAGCATCATTCCGAAGCGCGGAGCATGATTCCAAAGATCAGAGCATCATTCCGAAGAGTCGGAGCATAATTCCGGGATCGGAGCATCATTCCGATGAGCGGAGCATGATTCCAAGGATCGGAGCATCATTCCGAAGAGCGGAGCATGATTCCAGGGATCGGAGCATCATTCCGAAGCGCGGAGCATGATTCCAAAGATCGGAGCATCATTCCAAAGAGTCGGAGCATAATTCCGGGATCAGAGCATCATTCTGATGAGCGGAGCATGATTCCAAGGATCGGAGCATCATTCCGAAGAGCGGAGCATGATTCCAGGGATCGGAGCATCATTCCGAAGTGCGGAGCATGTTTCCAAAGATCGGAGCATCATTCCGAAGAGTCGGAGCATAATTCCGGGATCGGAGCATCATTCTGATGAGCGGAGCATCATTCCAGGGATCGGAGCATAATTCCAAAGAGCGGAGCATGATTCTAGGGATCGGAGCATCATTCCGAAGAGCGGAGCATGATCCCAAGGGATCGGAGCATCATTCCGAATAGCGGAGCATGATTCCAGGGGATTGGAGCATCATTCCGAATAGCGGAGCATGATTCCAGGGATCGAAGCATAATTCCGATGAGCATAACTTCGGGGATCGGAGCATAATCCCGAGGACCGGAGCATCATTCCGAAGAGCGGAGCTTAATTCCGACGAGGACGTCGCTGGTTGATTCCGAGCCAAAGCATAATTCCGACAGGGAAAGCAGATACACCGAGGCGAAGCATGATTTCGATACGGGGTACACTCTGAGACGAAGCATGATTCCGGCGCAGAGCTTGTTGGCTGACTTGATTCCTAGATGGAGCTTAATTCCGACGGGGAAGGCAAATACACCGAGGCGAAGCTTGATTTCGATGCGGGGTACACTCTGAGACGAAGTATGATTCCGACGCAGAGCTAGTTAGTTGATTTGATTCCGAGGCGGAGCATAATTCTGGCAGGGAAGGTAGATATCCCGAGGCGAAGCATGATTTCGACACGGGGTAAATTCTGGGACGGAGCATGATTCCGCCGCAGAGGTTGTTGGTTTGATTTGATTTGGGTTAACATCAGCATCGCTATACTGGAATATGGTAGCAGGAGCGAATCATCGTCTGTCTTTGAGTGGATTTGAGGATTTGGTTTTAGTTTGGCATCTGTATTGCTGCACTGGAATAATGCCAAGAGCAACTCATCATTTTCCCCGGAAGGACTTGGGAACTGGTTTTTTTGTTTGGCATCAGCATCGCTACACTAGAATATGATACCATGAGCGAATCATCATTTGTGTTTTCTTATTAGGAAATGATGGCTTAGGAGACCGGTTTTAGGTCCCTATCACCTAAGACTTTTCAATTTTGTGAGTCGTAAGGGTCTCACAAAGCATTTTCTCCCTATGGGTCGTAAGGATCCCGTAAGTGTATTTTCTCCTTAGGAGTCGTGGGGACTCCCAAGTGTATTGCTCTTTTGTGAGTCGTAAGGATCTCACGAGGGAATTTTCTCCTCACAAAGTTGAGAGGACTTTGCGAGTGCATTTCATCTCTTTTTCACGAGTTTGCGCCCTTTCGGGTTTTCACAAACTCGCCGGCAGTCCTGCTATTTTTACTCACGGAGCCCTTTCGGTTTTTCATCCGTGCCCATTTTGCTTGTGGACATACCTTCTTTTTTTTTCTTCTCTTTTTTTTTGAATCTTCCCCGCTTGTGGGACTTTGAATGTGGTCTCGCCAGTAAGACTTGGGAGAGATTGGGATCGTTTTACGTCCATGGATTGTATACGGTTTTGCAGGATGTATGATCCAAACCGTAGGGCCGGAAAAATTTCGAGATTTTGTTGGCGTCTGCATCGCTGCACTGGAATATGGTACCAGGAGCGACTCATCATTCGCCATTGGGATTTGGAATTTGGTTGGCGTCTGTATCGCTGCACTGGAATATGGTACCAGGAGCGGCTCATCATTCGCCATTGGGATTTGAGTTTGGAATTCGGTTGGCGTCTGCATCGCTGCACTGGAATATGGTACCAGGAGCGACTCATCATTCGCCACTTGGGGGTTGGATTTTGGCTGGCGTCTACATCGCTGCAGTGGAATATGGTACCATGAGCGACTCATCATTCACCATTTAGGATTTGAGTTTGGAATTTGGTTGGCGTCTGCATCGCTGCACTGGAATATGGTACCAGAAGCGACTCATCATTCGCCACTTGGGGATTGGGGAGCGATGGCTTAGGAGACGGGTTTAGATCCCTATCACCTACGGCTTTTCAATTTTATGGGCCGTAAGGGTCCCATAAAAGCATTTTCTCCCTACGAGTCATAAGGATCCCGTAGGTGCATTTTCTCCTTAGGAGTCGTGAGGACCCCCAAGTGTGTTTTTCCTTCGTGAGTCGTAAGGATCCCACAAAGGTTTGTTTTCTTCATATATCGTGAGGACATATGAGTGGGTCTTCTCAATGGACCATAATTCCAAGGGCGGAGACCGGCCGCTGGACTGGTGGTTGCTGTGGGGCATGGGTATGCTGAGAATTATTTGAGCCCGTGGATTGTATACGGCAGTCATTTTGAGGACTAACCGTAGGGCCGGAAGAATTTTTGGGAAATTGGATTTTAGTTGGCGTCTGCATCGCTGCACTGGAATATGGTACTAGGAGCGACTCATCATTCGCCTTTTTCTTTTGTATATATTTTTTTTACCGCGATTGCTCTATCATTTCAGCTTTTCTTATCGCGAAGATCGCGATTGCCCTATCATTTCGGCTTTTATTCGCGGTTGCCCCCATCATTTCGGCTTTTATTCGCGATTGCCCCCATCAGTTCGACTTTTATTTTTCTTTTATTTACACATTTTTTGTTTATTTACATATTTTTTTACATTCCCAGTTTAACGACTTAGAGGTCGATTATTCCCAGTTTAATGACATGGTGGTCAACTATTCCCAGTTTAATGACGTGGTGGTCGACTGTTTTCAGAGAAAGGCAGATGTCTGAGAAAATCAGTTTCACGAAGAACTTCGGTCTCCGTTTGTATGAAATTGGCGGTCGCAGCTGGACTGTTTGTTAATACGCCTTTAGACAGTTTTATCTCTCCTGCCTTGTATTGCTTTTCGATCCAATCTTTGAAGATGAAGCAGTCCTCAATAGCATGACCTATCATTCTGTGATAGGGGCAGTATTTGCGGTCGTCGGTCATATTCGCTTCCTGCGGTCTTTTTGACTCTGGCAGTTGTAGACCGTTCTTCAGGGCGTTTTTGAATATTTTACGGATTTTGTCCCTTCTAAAGGAATAGACCTTATCTAGATTCTCTTTGAGTGGATATTCTCCTCCCTCTCTGAACGCTGGCTTCCGAAGCTGGTTAGCACTAGGCCCGCTCATCCCTTGCTTATTTCGGTTAGCCGAGGCATTGAAAGATTCAGTATTGTCGGAATTTCCGCCTTTGCGATTTTCGTCCTTTCGGTTTCTCTAGGACCTATTGTTATTTTGGGAGTCAGAGGAGGACTCCTGCTTTGAGCGTTCCAACATCTGGACTTTCCTGGTCAGTTCTTGGAATGTTTTGAGACCCGCGGTGCATAGAAACGGGGCCATCCAATTGTTGAGATTTCCGACGAGGAGACTGACAGATTGGTCCTGCTCTATCGGCGGTTCATATTTGACGGAGAGATTGCGCCATCGGGTTATAAAATCCGTGCTGCTTTTGTTATTCTTTGGCTTGGTCCTTACGAGGTCGGCGATGGTGATCTTATCACTGACACTCATGAACCTCTGCCGAAACAGAGACTCCATTTGGACGAAAGTTGTGACGGAGCCATCCGGTTTGCTCGCGTACCTCGAAAGCAATATCGGTCAAGCTATTAACGAACTGGCGGAGAAGAAGCGCATCGTTGCCCCCAGTATTCCCGCATGAGGTTTTGAAGTGGGCGATGTGCTGATTCGTATTTTCCGTCCCATCAAATCTTCCGAACTTAGGGATGACATAGCCGCTAGGAAATTCTACCAGATCATACTGAGCAGGATATGGTCTCCAACTGCTGCTGATATCTTTTTGCGCTTCGGCTTCGGCTACCAATGTTTTGACTTTGTTGGCAACCAAATCCATGATTTGATCTTGAGTTAGTGGGCTACTATCATCGGCAGCCAAGACATTTCCCGAGATAGGATGCGACTGATTTTCATACAGTGCACCCACTTTTGGATTTGAGGGAACGGGCGTCGGCTGTTTCGGGACACCGTTTCCCGGTTCATGAGAGCCCTGTGCCTAATTGGGCGGTTGAGAGGCAAGTTGGGCCGTGAGCCGTAAGACGACATTCGTCAAGTCGTCAATTTTGGAGTAAAGTTTGGCCATCTCCTTATCTTTACTTCTGAGCTGTTTTCGGAGCTCTTGGAGAAGTTGCTGCTCTGCGTTCTTTGGACGGAAGATTGGCTCCTCTTCGCTTTCTGAGCTCGACTCCTCATGAACCGAAGGCTCTCTCTGCTTATCAGCCTCACTGGAAGGGTCTTCATTACTTTCCAGAGGAGGCTGGTCTTGGAATGTGGCAGCTATATTCCCACCAGATTGGATTTGAGATATGGTGACCCCATCCTTGCTTTTGCTGCGAAGGTTGTCGCTGGGACGCGTACCCACCATGTAGATGGTGTGGATAACACATTCAGCCATCCTTTCATCACTGGCAGCTGGTTTCGCGGAGCGGTCCGAGCTTTGTAAATTCACAAATTTTAACATGGCCGGAGCCCTAGCCCTTTTGTTGGCTCTATATCCGAGCCGCTTCTGCCTCAGCTTCTCTGCCTTGAGCACTTGGCAGGCTTCTGCTCTCCGGGAAGCTGCCGAAGGCTGAGTGATGGGGAGCTTAGAGAAGATACCCAATTGAGCAGTTGTCAGGGGCATCGCCGGAGCTTGCTCGAGACGCCCCGTTGCTTTGTTGGTGTTGATGGCCTTGCCCCCAGCTGGGGCCAAGGAGAGTCGTTCAAACACCGACTTGCGTTTGAGTTAGGGCACCTTCCAGACCACCACATTTGGCCTATTGCCTTTCGATACCGGTTTGTCTGTCACCGGGGCTTGAGGAGTTGGGATGGCGTTAGCTGACACGAACAGAATAAAGCCAAATGGTAGCGGCGGCTCATCCCACTATCGCCCGAGACTGGCCGGAAGGACCGTCCTGGCGTCCATCTTCATCGTGTAGGAGATGGGAGCCGTGCTGAGAGTTGAGCTTGTCCTTGGAGACATTTTTGCTGCGACCGGAGATTGCAATTTGAAATTTTTTAACCTGCACAAAGAAGCATGATTTCAGTACAGGCAGTCGATATGTATATTGATTGAGTTCGCATGAACGTTTAACCCGAAATATGGGAGGAGAGAATGTCCCACCGGGCGTGCCAGAATCTGTAGGGTGTTTTTCGTCACCCCATTGAGATGGGATTACGCGCGCACTTGTGAGACGTACTACAGATTCTCCCTGCTTAGGGTAGGCCAGGCTTTAATGATTGTGGGGATCCGAATCTCCGGCAGCCGCAGACTAAGCTGCCGTTAATTACCCCTCGCCTTTGGAGCGAGGGAACCTCTGATTGACGGGTTAAACTGGTCATGCGAACTCAATGTGCAGTGTACGTGTGTTTTGTTTTGGAGGGGGCTTGGATATATCGAGAGCCACGCAGAGTTTTACGGGGGTCCCGCTACCCGGATAGCGGGCTGGGGGTCAAGGGGGCTAGCAGCCCCCTTGCAGGGTACGGGGCAGCGCCCCGTTAGAAATTTTTTCTAACGGGAGAGGTATATTTAGTGTGGTGTATGTGTGTGTTTGTGTGTATATGTATATATACATGTATATATATATATATGGAAGAGGGAAAGGGCATCCAAAGGATGCGTGGGAAAAAGCGCCAGCGCTTTGAGCGCTAGCGCCCCACGTGTCAGCACGTGGGCGCTCGGGCGCTAGCGCTCTGAGCGCAAGAACTCTAGCACTTTGAGCGCTAGCGCCCCACGTGTCGGCACGTGGGCGCTCGGGCGCTAGCGCTTTTGAGCTCTAGCGCCCTACGTGTCAGTACGTGGGCGCTCGGGCGTTAGCGCTCTGAGCGCAAGGGCGTTATCGTTCTGAGCGCTAGCGCTCCACGTGTCAGCACGTGGGCGTCCGAGGGGCAAAAGGGACTTGGTCCCTGCAATGGGAGTTGTACTCCCAGAAAGGAGCACTTGTTATTTTGTGTGTGTGTGTGTATGTGTGTGTAAGGAGTTAAACTCCTAGGATGTTTTGACGCTGGTGAAGGGCTTCTCCCCTTGAGCCCTAGTTCTTCCCCAAAGTGGGGTCTCTGGAGATGGGTCTCCTTCTTCCTCCTCTGTTGGCAGGATCTTGAAGATCAAGAGATGTGAGATTTTAAAAATCTCTTTTTTTCTGAGATCTGATGGAAGATCTGAGTTCCCCTTTGTGGATTTTATGGTGAAAAACTATTTTGTTTTGGAAAAGGAAGAGTAAAACTCTTGATTTAATTCAAAAAGAAAGAAGAAGGTTTAGAACCTTCAGAAAGGGGAAAGAGACACAAACCCTAGATTTTTAGGAGAATGAAAAGTGTCTTGCTTTATTCATCATCATGTTGCCTTATATAGGCTTACATATTTACATATAGCACCTAGGGCTTTACAAAATGGTATTTTGCTCATCCCATGGCTCATGTGCCATTTCTTTTTGCACATAAGCCATGGGCTTTACAAAAATTTGGCTTTATACCCATTTTGCATACATTCATGCATAAAAAAATTACATAAAAATTACTTATTACATTATCTATATTTTGGCA